>JAMJFZ010000199.1:11632500-12360000 GCA_026225945.1 Cricetomys ansorgei
TAAAGTTCCTTGCACTGTCTGGTGACTGCTGTTTACTGTCAGCCTATGTAAAACTGCTAGTAGAACTACAACCAAAAATCTTTGCTTTTCACTTTTTTAACTAGATTTATTTTTAACTAGATTATTTATCTCCACATTTATATAAATATCATCTCCCTATTTCTTTGTAGTCATGGCTTTCTGTAACTTTTTTATCCTGAGAAATCTAATTCAGAAGACAGCATGAAGCACCATTTTTTTAAGTGAAATACTGATACAGTGACATTGTATCAGAAAGTAGTTTGTAGTTACAAAAAAAAAGTCATCCAAATATGTTTTCTCATTCAAATGTGTTAAGTTTCAAATGCACATCACAATAAATCATACTTAGATTTTGCAGAAACTTCAGTATATCTTGCAGATTTTAAGTCATAAAGCTATATGAAAAACATTAAATCAATTAAAAACTATTCAAATATAAAATAAAATATGATGATTTATTCTATTTGAAGATACTTTTGTTATATAATTCTACACTGTTTTCTTTGAAACACATGATTTAAAAGGCAATAAAAGTATATTACAAAAATCTGTCCTAAAGTTAATATTAGCAGTGACTTTTTTTCCAACATGGTTATTTAGTAGCAATATGTCACTTTAGTACTTATTGAAAATTTGTCTGGAAAAGTAAATTCTGGTTAATTAGACTTGGCTAGGAATAAATAGGAGATAGCCAGAGCTTATTTACTATTTTATAAATAGTCATCATAAGTTTTATATGCTCCTGGAAATTGGCTGAATGTGACCAAATCATATTTTACAAAATTAATTGAATTTGAGTGGAAAAAAATGACCTTTGAAAGTCAATTGTGAAGCTGACCAAAAAGGTTTCTTATCCATCAGAAATTATTCCCTAAATATGCTTTATGAGATATGCCCTGCATGTTCTCATTCATCTTCATCAGTTTTGGAATATTTTGCATGATATATCTCGATATCTCAACAGAGAAAAAATTCAAAGAAATTTATAGTGAAGCAAAAACATATTGAGTACAATTTATGTTTTAAGGAAGTAGCATATAATTCTTATTTAATAAAATTGAGCCAAATGGTTGTTTATCTAATTATAGTTGCTCATATTACTTAAGATTAATTCGGAAAGAGGTTTTAATGGATATTTTAAAAGAATGATTTGTTGATCATTCAAGAAAATAATCAAAATAATTTCAATCGAAAGAGAATATCTTAGTGTTTGTGTGGCCCATTCCAATGTGCTTATTATTTCTTCAGAATTTTCAAGTGAGTAAATGATTGTGTTTAAATTTTTGTCAGCCTCTCATCTATCTTAGAACTGATCATCACTCTCTAGTACAAGTAAAGAAATTGTGAGAAAATGTTTATGGTGGAAGAGCCTGTGCTTCATTAACTTTGGAAGACTTCTGTCTGCCCTGACTCTATGCGGTTATTCTTAGGAAGCTGATCATCCTGATCTTAGACCTGATCTCTAATTCACATATGTTTTTTAAAATCATTTGAACTTGTTTTTACAATCAATTTTATTATCACATTGTGTTACTCTTGGTTATTCTTTTATAATCCACATACCTGTTTTGACCCCTCATCTTTAAACAGCAAGTTAGAGAATACCTTTTCTGAATGGAGAAAGAATGATTTCTTTTCTCATATCAAATCTTCATTTTAGACAGCCTCCACTGAGGTCAGCTAGGTGAATCTAAGTGATCCATACATCTTTCCCAAGACTTAGATCTTTCAGATTCTACACCCAGTTTTCTGGTCTCATCTGCCCACCTTCCTGGCACTGTCCCAACCTCTAGGCTTTGGGAAGGGTTCTATCTGCCTATAACTACAGGCACCTCCCATGCCACATCCAATCTCTCTGTTCAGCCAGATCCTGCATATCTTTCGCCAGGGTCTGGCCCCATGATGTCACCAGATTCTGCCCTACACACACCCTCTCTAGACCCCAGATTTACCCCAAACTCTGAGCTTACACCAGGATTCACATCCTATTCACCAGCCCGGCCCCCTGTGCCCACCTGAGTTTGTTCTATCTAAAGCATATCCAACCTTTATGCCCAACCCAGCCCACACATCCAGTGTTTGGTTCCAATCTGTTCTGTCCATATCAGACACAGAACTAACAAAAGAAGTCCACATGCAAAGACTGCCTTGCCACAATATAAAGATCAAAGGTGCTATCTCCATCCGCCTCAAATCTACCAATTCTGTAGAATATTTCAACAATGTGAATTATGTAGATGAACCCTAGGGTGAAGAATATTAAAAAAATAATAACTTTATTGAGGAATTCAAGGAGTTTAGAGATGACACAAAGAAAGAGTCCAATGAATTTGAATCTAATGAAGTTAAAGAGAATAAACATCTGAACGGTGCACAAGAAAACACAAATTTAAGGCTAATGGAAATGAGAGACAATCCTGCAGAGGCCCACAGCAAAACTTGGGGTGGATCGCGAGGAACCCTGAGGAAGGGAGGTAGGAGGGATTGTGGTAACCAGAGGAGCCCATAGAGTCAACTGTCCAGGACTCATAGGGGTTCACAGAGACTGAAGTGGCACTCATAGAGCCTACATGGGTTTGTGCTAGGTCCCCTACACATTTCTAAAGGGTTGTTTGGCTTGGTGTTCTTGTAGAACTCCTAAAAGTTAGAATGGGAAGGTTTCCGACCCTTTTACCTACCCTTGGGACCTTTTTCCTCCTGCTGGGGCACCTCATCCAGCCTTGATGTGGGGGGCTCCTGCTGGGTCTTTCATCTTGTTATGCCCTGTTTGATAACCCAGGGAGACCTCTCTGTTCTGAGGGGAAGAGGGTGGTGGCGGTGGTAGGACAGGGAGGAATGGAGGGTAGGGGGAGGCTAAGGTCAGGATGTATTATATGAGAGAAGAAAAAATGACAATTCTTTCTAAATCAATTTAAAAAACAAAAGAGAAAATAGAATTCAACAAAGAGATAGACACATTGAAGATAGACACATTTCACAAGCCAAAATGAAGATGCAATGGAAAAACAAAACATTTCAAGTAGAACACTCAAGAAAAAGACTTGCCATTTAAAATGAACCAAATAGGAAATAGAATATCAGTGCTCTAAGAACAGTGGAGGATCTAGACAAAATAAGAAAAGAATATGAAAAAAAGTTAAAACAGGAAAAAATAAACATGAAGTGTGGCACACCATAAAAATACCAAACCTCTGATTTATAGGAACAAATGACAAAAAAGAATCCCAGGGCAATGTTATAGAGCATATTTTCAACAAGATTGTTAACAAAATGATCCCCAAACTAAGAAAGCACTTCCCATACAGATACATGATGCATGCAGAATACCATACAGATAAGATCAGAAAAAAAAGAATCCTCCATAATATATTTATCTTAGTTAAAAAAAAAAAAAAAACTAAGTAGGCAGAACAAAGAAAGGGAATTGAAATCTGCAAGAGGAAAAAAAAATACAAGTCACACATAAAGGAAAACTCATCCAAATAACATTTGATTGCTCAATGGAAACTTGGAAAGCTAGAAGAGCATGCAACAATGTGTTCCAAGTCCTAAAAGTCTAGCATGGCCATCCTAGACTAATGTTCCAGAAAAACTTGAAGGAAAAAGAAAAAAAAATTCCATCATATAAATGACCTAAAAATGTATATGAAACAGACAAAACATAAAGAAAATACAGGAAACAATATTTTGAGTTGAAGAAAAGGAAGGATTAGTATAGTCTTGAGACAGTATATGGAAAATTGAAACCGCAATTACTGAAACATAAAGCTTACCACTGAAAATATAACACTAAAATTTAACTACACAGTAACTGCAATCAATGTACACTTTTCAATAACAGCGTTAAATATTAATTGTCTCAATTCTTCAATCAAAAGACACAGGCTGGCTGAATGGATCAAGAAACAGAATCCATCTATCTTTTGTGTACAGGAAATACATCTTATCCTGTGTCTTTTGATTGGAATAAAGACAGGAGTTACTTTAGTGTATAAAGATGGACAAAATGTCCATCCAATCAAATGGGAATAGGAAAACAGCAGGCATCACTATCTCACAAAATAGACATTAAAGTAAAAGTTAGTGGGTTAGATTATGAAGTAGACCAGTAAGATGTCATGAATGGGATTTCTATATAGCATGAATCATCTGAGGCTAAACTGTATCCATCTTCTGTTCACTGACTCAGTGTACATTCATGTGTATGAATCTTAAGATGGAAGTTAGTAGAATTAATACTATGAAAATGATCATTCTACCAAAAGCTACTGATAGACACAATGGATTTTCAGTAACAATCTCCATCTTGTTCTTCACATAAGTAGAAAAAAAAAACTATTCTAAAATTCACATGGAGCTAGAAAAGGTCCTGAGTAGCCAAAACAAATTTAAGCGATAGGAGCAACCACTCCAGACCAAAGTTAATTTATGGAGCTATAGTAACAAAAACAAATTATGGTACTGTCACAAACACAGAATGTAGACCTACATATAGCTACAGCCATCTAATACCTAACAAAGATGCCAAAAGCATACACTGGAGAAAAGAAAGCATCTTCAACAAATGGTACTAGGAAAACTGGATTTCTACCTGCAGAATAATTAAATTAGACCTGTATCTATCACCTTGCACAAAACAATAGCACCAAATGGATCCAGATATAATTGTAAAATCTTAAACTGAAACTGCTAGAAGAAAACATAGGCAATATCCTACAGGATATAGGCATAGAAAAAGACAGAACAGGAATGTACTTGCTCAAGAATTAGGGCCAACAACTGAGAAGTGAGGCTTCATCAAACTAAAAATTTTCTCAATGACAAGGTAAAGATTCACCAATTATCTGGTAAAACATTCATGTTTTTATTAACAAAAACTTAGTTGCTTCTTGGGGATGCATCTTCCTTCACAATTCTTTCTTTTGAAATCATTTTCATGACAGTAAGGGGTTAGAATAAAAAAATTCTTTTTATTAACCCCTTTACATTGAAATTCCTTATCTATTTTTAAATAAAATTTATACTATGATTATTTTGTATTAAAACTCCATGGTTGATTAAGAACCACATCATCATGTTCAACTCACCATTTACCTTCTCTTCCTTTACTTTTCTCTTCATGATCGTTGTGTCAATAATTTTCATTCACTAGAGAATTCAGAAGACAGATAATTTCATTCTACTTTCTTCATTCATTAACAGGAGTTTTCATCAGAAATCATCTCAGAGATCTTTCCAGTTTGGGTAAATTATGACTTTTCAACTTGCCTTTCTTCCTCATTATGACAGTATATGAATGACACTGTAAGGTAAACATGTTTTCAGTTTTGAATATACTAGATGCCTGTTTTCTATAACAGTTTCCAATATAGACATTCAATAAGTGTTGGCAAAATAAAGAAAGCCATCCACTTACCTTCTGTCTTTGTGATTATACATTTGGAACAGCACAGACATCTGTTTTCTTCATACCTGTGTCTCAACATCTTAGTGATACAAGAGAAACACCAAAAGGTTCAGGACTCTTCTTAGTCATGATCACTAATAAGTATTATCCAGCAATTGAGTTTTATATACTTATGATAAAACTACTCTTACATTAATACACTCAATCATTTTTGTTCTATCTGACTTCTGTCATGTTATTGTGAACCTTGTTGATGTTTTCTTTAAGCTTTTACATTGGCATTACTGTTCTTTCTCACATTTTACAAAAGAAACAAACAATTCCATCTTGACTTGTTCTTTACTGTGTTTTCCTATCACCTTGAAACGAGAATGCATTTCTTACTGTTTCTGCATTCCTTGCCCCTCAAAAATTTCTAATTGAGTATGACCAATAAAAGTGCTAAAGGAGAGTAATGGGAATTTCATGTTTTTACAGTAAAAATACATTAGCCCCCACTTGATCTTTCAGGATTGTTGATACTCTTCATAAGTTCTGTCCCCTGAAGGAGCATTTTCTAGAGGTTCTTGTGAGATCATCCTTTGCTAGACTTCTCTCCAGTCTTCATCCTTTGCTAACTCTCAATACTATGCCAACTTGGGGATATTTCCCTCCTCAAGAGTAAGTCCCAGACCTCACTTATTGCTATTTATTAACAACACTTGATCATTTTTGGAGAATTGCATTCAGAGAGAGAGAGAGAGGGAGAGGGAGGGAGACGGGGAATGTTCTTGGGGGCATAAGAGATGGCAAAAGATAAATCCATGTGATTTAGTTCCAATCAGAAACTTTCACTTAGGGTTTTGAATACAAAATATTCTGTATTAAAACCTAAGTCTTATATATGGCACACGATTGAATAAAAAGCAGGTTATATCTAAATTTAGTACCTAAAAATACAAAGCTTTTAGCAGCCAACATAAGAGAAAGTGTCATAAAACTGAATTTGACAAGAGTTCCTTATGCAATGGCATCAAGAGAAAAAAAACACCAAAAATATAATAAACTGTACTTTACAAAGATTTTTAAATGTTTCCTAAGCATCACTGGACACTACCTGGCATGTAAAATAAAAACCTACACTAAAGGATGAAATACTGGCTGGGCAATGGTGACACATGCCCTTTAATCCCAGTACTCGGGAGGCAGAGGCAGAGGCAGGTGGATGTCAGTAAGTTTGAGGCTAGTCTGGTCTGCAGAGTGAGTTCCAAGACAACCAAAGCTAAACAGAGAAACTCTGTTTTGAGGACCTCCACCAAATGAAATACTTGCACATCACATATTTGACATGGATGCCATATGCAAAACATAAGAACAGTGTGTACGTGTATCAGTAATAACATCACTAACAAAGAATTCCTGTGAGCACTGGCAACAGGGATGTCAGTCAGGAAGACGACAGAATAGAGCTTTCCTGGACTCATTCCCTCACAGAACTGCAGATGAACAACTATCTATGCACAAACATACCTTCACAAAGGCTAAGGAATGCAGGTGAGATGTTAGAACATCTTAGTAAGACATTAAAAATGAGAAAACTCTAGGTATAAAGTAGGAGAGACATTCCCGCACTTTTCATAACACCTGTTCCTAAGATCTGGTAGCACAATGCACTTGGTTCATAAAGAATTCAGTTCTTTATGCTGGGAAAGAAGAGTGCAGTGAGCCCCAGCCTTTGTCAGACTCTTTTATCATCATCCTTGCCATAGTGAAATCTAGCAACAAATCAGTTCCATGCCTCCAGGTTCCAGATTAGATCCCATAGACACTGGCTTCAGTCCTGTTCAGGATCCAAGTTGGCTATAGTACCAGGCTAATCCTTGTATTCTAGTTTCCAGGCACATATTTGCTCATCAAGGTTCTAGACTTACTGCAGTGTCAGATTAATACCATCAGTCCCAGGACCCAATCTGACCTCTCTAGTCCTATGTGCTAATAGATGTAGGGTACAAGGTAAACACCTTATTCTACAATCCAGAAGATACGGGATCTAGTCACAATGGAAACTAGTCCTGTAATCTAGAACTGGATTCCTAAGCCAAATCCATAGACTGAGGCCCAGGCTCCACCAGAACAATCCCCTCAAAGGCCCTAGTTACTCATTATAGCCCAGTCTTGGTATACTCCGGTGTATCTAGCTTCCAAGCCTGTTCCAGTAACAGACTAACTTTTCTGGCCTTAGACTTCAGACCAGCCTTTACAAATTCATCTTTCAGGTTGGCACCCGTAAGTCCATGTTCCAAATAAACAGAAGCTTCAGACTTACATAGATCCAGTTCCCAGACTCATTCCAGCTGACCTCAGCACTGTGTAAGCACCCATAAACCCAGGCCCCAAGCATATACCTGTGGACTCAGACATACCTATACTCCAGAAGCAGTCCTATCTTTGAGTTTTCAGAAAATAAGTTTATTATTTTGTATGTAGAAGCCATACCTACTATAGCATACCTAATCCACTCTCTTATCTCAGTGAACTAGGAGTGCAGACTATAACACTAGTCTACTGTAGATTCACATGTCAGGCTTATCTACACTAAGTCAGGAACCAGATCTGCCTACCAAGAAAATACCAACAGGGAGTTTTCTCACAGATTCGTTAGATGGGCTACCCATGCTTTCAATACAACCAGAGTAGAAGGGCTTGCTTCTCCTCCAGAAGGCAATCTGTCAGATCGAAACAGGTTTTTACTTCCTCAAAAGTATGGATTCCAAATATAAGGCCACAGACCAAGAAGCACTGGAAAAATATGATACTGTCAAAGGGGTAGGTGCTATACTAGGTAGTCTCTGAGCACAACTCAAATGAGTTTGTGATAGTATGTGAATGCCCAGTAATTAGAATAATGGAATAGAAATGATCACACTTCACTTATTTTATTTGATTTTTTTACAATTTATTTTTTCTCCTCTCATATACTATTTCCCTACCCCCATCCTCCCTTCCCTCCATCACTACCAGCTCCCACTCTTCTCCCTTCTTCCCAAGACCCACCCCTACCATTCTCCCCAACCACCCTCAGAAAAGATCAGGCTTCCCAAGGTTACCACTCAAACAGGTATGCTTCACTTACAAAGTTAAAAAATAATACCTTAAAGTTTCAATATATTTTGAAGTAATGGAAACAATTAGATGAATTACAATCCCTGGGAAATACATACTTGTCCAGAATTAAGTAATTCAATTTTTCTATGAATTGGGAAATTTAGAAACCTTTCAAAGTTTCACATGGTTCCTTATTTATATGTTCCAAGGCATTACATGCAGAGGAAATAAAATGTCACCACTATTGTTTTAAAGTCTACAAAAATTTCTTTTTTTTAACATTAATGGATTCAAGTAAAAGCTTTGTAACATACATTTAATAGCTTTCCTATCTGCAAAAACAATTAATATATTATCAAAAAGTGAAGGGGAGCTGGGAGGCGGCGGTGCATGCCTTTAATCCCTGCACTCAGGAGGCAGAGGCAGGCAGATCTCTGTGAGTTCAAGACCAGTCTGGTCTACAAAGTGAATTCCAAGATGGCTAGAGTTACAACAGAGAAACCCTGTATCGAAAAAAAAAAAGTGAAGGGGAAACTTGAAATTTACTATAAAAACATAGAACTTACTTCTACGTTTCTGACATCTGATCAGACAGACATTGGAAGATATATTTTATATTCCCATAACATAACCTCAGAGATTATTTGGTTCTGTGTGCTCCTTAGAATGTTGGATGTATGCACTGTTGTTACAATCTTTACCACTAAAATAAAAAGAACTTCTTAAAAAATGACACATTTTATTAGTGAACATAAATATGTTGAAATTTTCTAATTCCTCTTATTCAACAAGTGCTGTGCAATAAACCTCAGCAAATTCTCCAGTGTATTTTACCAAGAAGGTAATGACTGAAATAAACATATGTAAGAATATTTATAAGAAAATTGATGTTAAATAAAAAGGAAACCTAGCTCTATGTCCAGTGATGTTGTGTAAATTTAAAAGTTCTGTGGAAGTGTCATAAGAATGGATCAATGGCTTGCATCAACTCCAAATACAAAATGTATGCGCAATATGTCATTTAAATTAGTGAAGATGAATTAGATAACTCAACGAATGATGTCAATATGATCAATTGATTCACAACTTATATCACAACAAATAAGAGATTTCAATGCAAAATAGGAAGCTATTAACTACCTGTAAAATTCCTGACTATAAATAGGCTTAACTTTGTGGCATAAAGATGTTCTTCACAATAAATGAAGCATAAATTAAGCTGAGATTTAGTCAATTTTCTCTTATTATAAAATATATCCAAGGTGACTGATTTAGAAACGTCTGTTTAGCTCACCATTTTGGAGGTCCTATCTCTGATCCAATGGCCTGATCACTTTGGGTCACTTGTCAGGGCAGAAGGCAGCAGTTGGGACCAGATGGTGGATTAGAGTGACTTGTTTGGAATCAGCAAGCAAATTTGAATTGAGACTTCCGTACCTAGCCCCCTCCAGGGCCTCTAGGTTATAAGTACCTGTCTTGAAGTCTCTGCCTTTCACAGCTTCTACCATTTTCCAACAGTGCTAAACTGAGAACCAAAATATTACACAAGCACCCTTAGGAGACGCTTCTCCAAAGTGGAGCAAAGAATATATTTAATGTCTATGCATTAAAAGAAGACAGATGTTCTATAAATCAATATTTATAACATATGGGTTAATATGTTATATTTAATAGATCTTTAAATCTCATATTTAAATCTCACATTTAATAAAATTAAACATAAAAAGCCATTACAAATCAATATGAGATGTGTGAGTAAACTCTCATTAGTGTGAAAGAGTAGCATCACCCCAAGTTGCTGCTATTGGAATGGTTTTTACAAGCCCTGGATACATGATACCCAGGAACATGTTAGGATTTCAGAAACACTTCATGTTTAATAGGAATGGGTACTTTCTCCTCAAGGATTTAAAAAAATCATCAAGATCTTTAAACCTAACACCTTGTTCTTATGATTGTTTCTCTCATTTCTATGTTTCTCTCATTTCTACAACATTTAGTGAGTGAGAACAGAGTCATACCACAAGTCTCGGATCTAAGCACAGTGAAGTTACATTTGTGTGGAAATGCTGAACTTCCTCTCTCTAAGAGCTTTCCTCTCTGGGTCATTGTGACCCTCTCTGGTTTACAAGAGCTAGAGAGCCTGTCAGCAATTAGAAATGCACATCAATGTCTGTGCTGATCAAGCAGTGACTGAATGCAACTGTAATGAATTCATGTACATGCCCTTGCTTAGACAGCTTGTATTTGCCCATCCAAACCCAAGGAGATTAATATGTTCTTTCCTTTCTTTTGATGCAGCACAATAATAGATGTAATTTGAATGTAGGATTTACATTCAATAATGCATTTAATATTACATACCCATCTCAAAGTCCTTCAGTTAAGCCTAAAACAAATTACTAGAACTAATATTTTTGCACAGCTTGATTCATGATCTACCTTAAATAGATGGTGAATAGTAAAATGGAGACAAGATACCCCAAACCAATGTGCAGGGCAATATTTAATCTTTTAATTCATCAGCATGGGTACTCTAGGGTAGAAAGAATATTAGTACACATCTTTAATTTCAGTATTCAGATGGGAGTGGTAGCACATGCCTTTAAATCCCCAACACAGAAGCAAAAGGAAGTGGAGGAGGAAGCAGAGACAGCAAGAAGTGCTCAGAAGGAGTCAGCATTAGACAGGAAGTGACATCCAAGATGAATCAGAGTGAAGAACAGAAAAAGTGACGAATCAAAGAAAGAGTTAGCACGGCAAGTCAGAGTGGGAATAAGCCCAACTCTTAAAATATAAAAGCAGGCTCAGTTCAGAGAGGCAGCCTGAGGTAATCTGAGAAAATCTGAGTCAGAGACACAGAGGCAGTTGAGCAGAAGGAGTCAGCTAATAGTGAGAGTCAGTTTGAAGCAGAGGAGAGCACTTCCATAAGAGAAGTTGTAGAAGGCAGGCAGAGTAAAAAGAGTTAAGGCAGAAATAGTTTGTTTAAAAGGTTGGTTTGAACCAGCAGCTTAGAGAAAAATTTGAGCCAAAACAGCCAATGAGTTGAATCAGCCAACCAGAAGAGCCAGAGTTCAGTATAAGCTCTGAGTTCAGAAGGAGCTAGTCAGAGTGGGCTCAGTCAGTAGTAATTCTCTGATGTTGAAATGTTTTAGGTTTAGACTTGAAGATTTGAGTATTGAGGCTGAAGCCTTCCAGTTCTAGGCTTAACATTAGAGTATGCAGAGACTAAAATGCTCTAAGTAATGGAAATTGAATTAGCCAAAGAATAAACTGCTTTTGCCTTGAATCTACAGCTATACGATGTCACACTAACATTGTAAAAGGTACTTTCCACTGTTAGTCTACATCTAGTATATGGACATATGGCACAATGACATTCCTTGAATGAAAACTGTCTAGCAAGACATTATAAGTATGCAGTGCCACCTGTCTGCATTTATTTCTCCCAGTTGAATAATAAATAAATTTCAATTTATTTTCCCCAAAATTGCCATTTTCTTTCTAAAGAATGCTTATGTGCATGTGTCTTAATTTCATATACAATATACAAAAATATACAATATTTTTTTCTGCTAGAGAAGACCAATATTATTCTGCTCATAAAATATGTCTTGCAATTAGAGAAATTAAAGTTTCCAAGCAGTTTCAAGTTCATTATTTTTACTTAAGCAGGTTACAAAAACAAAATTGTAGAACTTAGTTTAGCTAAAATGGTCACTCTGATTTGTACACCTCTGAAAATATTTCCCAATAGGTAAAAGACTCCTGCATAATACAGGACAATCACCTTGTTTACCTTTAATTAAAAAATACAAACAGCACTTACTGATAGCCAATTATTATTTACAAATATTAACATTTAGTTTCCATGAATTTCTGTGAAAAAAGGTCATTAATGTTATTTTATACCTTATTAAATTGAAAATTAGGTACATGCTTTGCCTAATATGAACCAGCTAGTAACAGATAGAACTATTCTTTAATTCCATGTGATCTCACACTATCATGAATATAACCTCTTCACCTGTATTGCCAGTTACCAAAACAGGTATTATGAAAACTGATTTTGAAATAAACAAACTAGAATGTTCTTGTAACATGATTTTGTGTGATGTCTGTGTGAGTTCCACTGTTTCTGAGACATTAAAAATCAAACAAATATATTTTAAAAGATTATGCATTCATGACGCCATACAAAATTATTTTTTTCCAAGTTAATGCGTTTCTCTAGTTTGCAGTCTAGTTTGTTCACTATGCATTGTGAAGCAACATGGCACAGACAGTTTATAGATTTTTCTCCTCATTGAAAATGTGAACAATAACTATTGAAGACCAGCAGAATGATATTTGACATAAGAAGAGAAACAGGTATAAATGACTTACAAATATAATGTTCCAGCTGACCATTAAGATATAACCTGATCAAAAGGAGAGTGGCAATAATAGGGGACCTGGATACAGTGATGCAATTTGAATTTATACTGTGGAAGTTCTTCCTTCTGAAGTTGTGGGATGCACCAGAGTGTTCACAGAGTGTGTGAATGTATGCGAGTGTGTGTGTCATGGCAGGGGGCATGGTGGGGAGGGGAGTGGGGAACTGTGTACTTTAAATTGCTACCAGAAATTTGAATCACCATAGTTTAATATTCATTAGGATGGAAAAATCTTGTAAAATCTTTGAAAGTGTTACTTAAAAAACAACTGTAAAAGTTCTTGTAATGTGGAAAGTAGATGTCAAGAAATAATATTTAGATTATAGGTCTGAGTAACAGAATATTCAATTTAGACCCCATACGAAAATGAAACTTCATTTTAAGACTTGTTCACTACTTTCTGGAAGAACTATAAATCATGCCTTTCTGGAATGAGTGGAATGGTTTAGATGTACATGAGGTGGATCATGGTCCATTGTGCTACAGTAAGTAGATCGGATCATCACATACATCATTCCATGAAAGCAAGGAAACACTACCAGGAATTAGTGCTAAAATTTACCAATTTTTATGTTGCCATTTCAAGTTTTAAACAATGGCCTGAAAGTATTATTTTATATTTCCCCAAGAAAGTATATATTTCCCTATTTTTTTTCCTAATAACTGCTCTTTAAAGATTATTGATGGTTAGGAATCTATAGCTACTTTAACCAGAGAATTTATTTCCTTTGATTATTTTTTTGAAAAAAGAGATGTATAAGTAGGAAAAAGATATCTGGTTGAAAATCAGTGGCAAGAATCATTCATAAATGCTCAAAGTTAAACAATGGCAGGATTTGTCATTTATGAATAAATAATATATATATGAATATATAATATATTCATAATATATGTATATAATATATAAATATAAAATATAACATAAAAATGTAAATATATATAAAATAAATAAAAAAATAAATAATTTGTTATTTGTGAATAAAGGCATATTTCACTTTAAATTATCCTATGAGGAGCAGTTAGCAAAAAGGATAAATGTAGACTTTCTCCCAGGTGCTTACTGAAGAATATATCAGTAGTGGAATTCAGATGACCTGGTAGCAACATCAGGATTGTCAGAGTTGATTTCAGTGATCTTTGGTCTAAGTGGGCATCATTTCCCTTCTATATCATTCCATTTATATTCTCTTTGAAGTTGTTTACTAAGTGGGAGGGAATAACTCCCTCATATGGGAGGAACATTTCATCGTGAGAATATGGAGTAGCTGCCTTCTCCTGTTAGAACTTCCAAACAAGCTCTTGAGCAGACATTATAGAGCAGGGAGATGACTCAAGAGTGTGAGCACTTTCTAAAGAATCTTAAAGAAGTTAGTTTGTATACTTAGCACCCACATGAAAAAGTTGATGTGTCTAAATGTACATTTGAAACTCATACTGGTGTAGGGGTGGGTACTGAGTGTAGGGGTTGAGTACTAGGTATAGAGGTAGATACTGGGTAGGGGCGGGTACTAGATGTAGGGGTGGGTACTCTGTGTTGGAGTAGGTACCGAGTGTAGGAGTGGATATTGTGCATAGATGTAGGTACTGGGTGTGGGGGTGGGTACTTGGTATAGGGGTAGTTACTGGGTATAGGATCGGGTACTGGGTATAAGGGTAGATTCTGGGTATAGGGTTTGGTACTGGATATAGGGGTGAGTACTGGGTATAGGGGTGAGTACTGGGTGTAGGGGTGGATGTAAGAGATAGAGGATCTCAAGCTGGCTGCACAGCCAGCCTTGAGAAATAAAATAAAATAATAATAATCAAGAATCAATGAGAAACACTATTAAGCGACTCAGACAAGGTGTGATAGAGCAGAACATTTAATGTTCTTCTATGACACCTGACTACACTCACAAGCATTTCACACACACAGACACACACATACAAGTAACAATATATTTACATGGCTTTCTGAAGTTTTACGTTATTCTGGTTCTGATAATGTATGACCCCACCGTATAACTATGAGAACAGTGGCCTAGCAAACACCGTTTTATAAAATATATCTCCATTAGATAGCACAGTTAATAGATATGATAGCATCATCAATTGTGGCATTGTCTGTGGTATCCTCCAGGACCCATTACAGTAATGCATCCAGTTTCAGCTTTGTTTGCTTTTTATCCTTGCAATCATGCTTATGCTTTTTGAAATGAAAATGGCATGAAGTTTAACTCCAAGTTGGCTAGGTGACCCAGAGCATCATCTAGCTTGGAATTAAGAGTATGTATACCTTGAGACCCAAATGACCTATGTACAATAGATTAGCTGTACAAACCTGAGCACAATACTTAGTGTGCTTCCATTTTCTTATATTTAGAATAAAACAAAATTATAGTACATACTTGACTGGACTTTTCCAAAGTTTAAAAGAGAATGACATTTTATGCAAGGGAAGCCCAAGTCTAGTTTTAAGGGCTGTGATGTCAGTTTTTAATCATCAATTGACACAATCTAGAATTAAAAATCACATAGGAAGGGAGTCTTGATGGGCAATTTTCCATATCAGGTTTGCCTATGAATATGTCTTTGCAGGACTATTTTGCTTATTTTAATTCCAAAAAAAGAATCTGCCCACTGTTGGTGGTTTCATTTTCTATGCAGGGGATTCTGAACAGTGTAAGGGTAGGTAGGCTAAGCAACCTGATAGAAAGCAAGCATGCACAAGTTCCCTCTGCTCTTGACTATGATTATGATATGGCTAGAGCTTCAAGTTCTTGCTGGTTTTAATTCTCTTTTATAATAGACTGTAAGCTGGAGTTGTGAACTAGAGTAAATCCATCCTTCCTTGCATTGCTTTGAGGCTTTGCCATCATGTTTCATCACAGCAAGGAGAAACAAAAGAAAGTCAAGTAGCCAACACAGGATAAGAATAAACATAAAAGTACATGGAAATAACAAAAGAAGCAGAAAAATCCTAAGATGTGGCTTATACCAAAGTGCTTATCTCTCAACAGTCCACCAGGAGAGACAAAGATCTCTTGGCAGACATGATTATTCTTTATTCAGCACCCACCTACAAGGATTTGAATGTGGAGAAGTCAAGCAAATGATAAAGGACATCATATTGTAACTTTGTGCTTTTGGTTTTCCTATTGATCAGGTTTCACCTCACTGTGGATCTGGCTCCCCTTGACTCTATATTCACATGTAGCCCCTGATATTTCCTCAAGAAAGCTTGCAGAAGGAGTTCAATGAGTTTAATTAAATCAAAGGGGACAGAGTATACACAGTGAGTTGTCCTTTAACCACAGAGGGGTTGTCTGGGAAATCTGAGGTGTTCAGAGTACTTAATATACTGCATTAATATTTTTAAAGCACTTAAAAGAATACCTAATGATAGAAGGTAATTGCTGTGTTAGCTGTTACCACTCTCAGACTGCTGAAGAGAATGTAAAACAAGAATAAGACTTGTAATGAAAGGGTTCCTTTTGACAATAATTCTATTGAGACTCTAATCATCCCAAGGTTGCTTCATGTGTCACAGGTTAATTGAGACATAATTACAACGCCATTTACCAGATCAGAAACTCAAAGAAGGAGCTACAAGTGGTCAATATGACAGATTTTACCTGGGCAAGAAAAGGAGTAAATCCATTAGATCGACTTCAACCCAGGGTCAGCACTAATTTGGATGATGACAGATGTGTCCAGGAGTCACAGGAGAGATGGAAACAATTCTTCTGGAGTTTTGTAATGTGTGCTAGGACAATAAATAGGGAAGAATCTCTGACTTTCTCTCTGTGAGTTTCTATTTAGTAGCATCTCTTTATGTTTTGAGGCCAGTGGTTTGCTGGAATGCATTACTGAAAAGAATGGAGTCATGGAATATGTCACAAAAGGACAAACAGCTATAACTTTGTAGGAGCAAGGCACAGAAAGTTTCTAGTAAATGGAGTTCTGCCTGGAATCACAAAGATGAACGAGATCAATGCCCTGACAGTGTGGATCATCTGGTGGGAGCCACAATATGCTTCTAGAATGGAACAATAAAAGCACAAATGTAAAAACAATAATTACCTCCATCTATGAAAGCTCTTTTCTTTTTCTATCACACATTCTGGTTCTTTGTTAAAGAATTTTAAGATTTTTTTTTTTTTTTTTTTTAGCACACGTCCATCTTACAGTATTTTCAAACCCTTCTTCCCTCAGATTCTGACTTCTGTAAATATCCAGTATAACTTCTCTATGCCAATCTAGAAGCTGACAAAACAAAATTTATTCTCTGTAACTTTAAACAGTTTTTCAGAAACAAAAAGAATGCTGTTTTGTTTTATTTTAATTAATATCCTTAAAATGGAAAGGGACCACATGTACTGGGCCTGCCTGTTTGCATGTTAAGTGGGATTCCCTCCTTGAAGACATTTTTGCATCGTCAAGGGATTAAACTGGCAGTTGTCAGGCTGTTCTCATGCAGACCACAGAACTTGCCCCTCCTTCTTGTCTGATGGAGATTCATGCCAGATGCCCAGAATAAAGGGTTGGCTTTCAAAATCTGACAGTCAGCAAAGGAGGAGGTTGTTTTGCAGAAGTGGATGGTCTTGCTTTTCTGAAAAGCGTGAGAGTCTTGGATCGTGTGTTTTTAACATAAATTATTCCATATTCAGGATCGAGTTACCCTCAGATTCCCAGTTCAGGATCCCTGCATGGTCTGATTGAAGTTTTTCCAGGTCACACTGTGTTTGTAAATTCAGGACAATATAATTGAGTGTTGTAAGGCTTTATAAGTTTTATAAGCAGAAAACTTTGTTTGTTTGTTTGTGTTGCTGAAATACATACAGATGTAGTAAGCAAGAAGTGATCTTTGCTTGAAGTTTAGGGTCTTTGGTCTGATATATGTCCTGTGTGCCTATGGGCCTGTTTAAAACATATGGATCATGCAATAGAAAACTTCCAGGAAAGCACTTGTTCCTGTTTTGTTTCACAGGCGTTACCAAATCTAAGATAATATTGCTATTCACCTAATATGTGTATTTTACAAAATGATAGCATAATAATAAAACTTGTTTCTAAATTCATGCCTTCATATTTCAAGTCTCTGATTTAATTATGGATCGGTTCAAAATTTGAAGCTAACACTCTCTAACTTTTAAAGTGAGATTCTTAGTAATATTTTAACTTTACTCAGTTAAATCTATTTGTGATAAAGTTAAAGAAACATTTTTTTATAATACCAGACTCAAAGGTGGAAAAGTGAATACAGTGACCTTCAAAATTTAAAGATTTTTGTCCTGCAGACATGAACATGAATTTCAGTTTGTTGAGCATATTAGCTAGCTCAAGTCCACTCTTTGAATCTCCCAGTTATCTAAAGCTTGGTATGATTCCTACTTTTCCATCATGACAGTTACTTTTTTATTTTCCGAGACAGGGTTTCTCTGTTGTAACTGTGGCTGTCCTGGAACTCACTCTGTAGACCAGGCTGTCTTCGAATTCACAGAATTCCACTTGCCTCTGCCTCCCAAGTGCTGGGATTAAAGGAGTGCTCCACCACAGCTTGGCTATGACAGTTAATTTTATTTGTCATTTTGAGAGAACCTGGAATCACCTGGGAGATGGGCTTTTGAGCAACTCTGTGAGGAATTATCTTGATTACATTGATTGGTATGGGAAGCACCATCTTAATTGTGGGCAGGCACTTTCCCTGTGCAGAGGATCCTGGATGTTAATGGAGTGAAGAAAGCTACATTAGCACTAGCATGCATCCAACTTCCTCCTCCCTGACTGTGGATTCCATGAGACCAGCTGCTTAGAGCATCTACTGTCTTGACTTCCTTACCATGGTAAATTCTACTTTGGTACCATGAGCAAAAATAAATAAATAAATAAATAGATGAATAAATAAATAAATAAACCTTTTTGCTTTTAAGTTCCTTTTATTAAAATATTTCATCACAGCAGCACTGAAAGAAACAAAGCAGCCTTTGGACTACTGTGTTATAGAATATTCTCTTTAGCTTTTCTAACAACGTACAATCCCTGGACTAAATAATATACTGTAGATGAACTTCCTCACACTACAATCTAGAAAATATGTATTTCTAATAAGTTCTTAAATATCACTGAAATATATTACTGTATTTACAGAGAAAATTCATAGCAGTACGGAAAGTATTTAGTATTTGATTTGCTGAAGAACTGGCCATTGGATATTTTGTCATAATTAGCCCTGCTGTCTACTTGACACAAATCTAGTGTTATCTCGGAATCAAAGTTCTCAATTGGAGGATTGCCTCTATCAGATTGGCCTATAGAACATCTGTGAGATACTTAATTTTATAACTGATATAGGAGGTCTCAGTCCACTGTGGGTGGTGCCATCTCTAGGCAAGTGTGCCTGAGATGTGTAGGGAAGCTAGTTGAGGAAGCCAGACAAGTAAGCTATCCAGCATCATTCCTCCATGGTTGCTGTTGCATCTCCTTTGTCTGGGTTCTTGCTTTGAGTTCCTACCCTGCCCTTCCTCAGTGAGAGATCGTAAATATAACATGGGATAAAAATCCTCTCCTACCCAGGCAATGATGGTGCACACTTTTAATTCCAGCACTTGGGAGGCAGAACCAGGCAGATCTCTGTGAGTCTGAGGTCAGCTGGGTCCACAAAGTGAGTACCAGGACAGCCAGTTACAACAGAGAAACCTGTCTTTAAAAAAACAAAACAAAACAAAACAACAACAACAACAGCAAAAATCCTTTTCAAATAGTGTCTATCACAGAAATAGAGAAACCAAACTAGGACACGATTAAAGAAGAGGAAATATGAGATTGCTACCTTTAAGCCATATTTCTAAGAAATACATGTTTATGTCCATCTTCATATTTATACTTATACATGATATTTTTTACTTAACATGAGAAAAGACTGCAAGTGTATTTGAATATTCACTAAAAGTTCTTATTGAAATATATCAGTAATAAAATTTCCTCTTCAAGTCACTTTGTCTACTTTTAAACACTGTTTTAACTACTTACCTTTTCTGTTTCACAGAGATATAAAAAAAACAACTTTGAAAATGCCTGTCAACACAGTAAGCCAAGACTTGACCTAATTTCATACATAACTTTGAGTTTTACCTGTCTATCTCAAACAAAATCACTGTATTTAACTTTACATCTGTAATAGGGTAAAAGAAATGCTCTCATTCTTATTTGCAAATAATTACTTGAAGCATTATGGTCTTTACTAAGATATTTTCTCCTACTCTGGGCTTACAGGGAGCTGCCCTTGATGATAAAGAATGATCACATACTTGCCTCTGATGCAATGCAAATTGAATGAGAGCACTGAAAAGCCAGGTTGCAATTTACCTACTCTTCCATAATGTGCTAGGTAGGAGATTGCACAGAGGTGTTGTGGAAAGTTCCCAACTCACAGTGAACATTTTGTATTAACTACAGTTTAAATAAAACACCCCCTTCTCCCTAGGGCACTAATATTTAGAAGGTCACTTATTTCCATAGCTGCCTGTGGCCTATCCTGGTCCTTTTTCTATCTATTTGTCTCTACTTTGCTCTTTTTAGTTTCTTTGTATGCACACAAATTTTTATACTATATTTTTAATATATATATATATATATATATATGTATATATATGTATAACATTCTTTCATAGCTGGATGGATCAGAATTCAGATAGATGGACCCAAGTTCAAAATTGCTTGAAAGTTTATGCAAATCTGTCAATAACTAGCAATATTTAACAAAAGGATAAAACAATTTACTTTCTTTGGGTTAGAGTTTGGGTTCTGTTTTATTTATTTTATGTAATTTCAATATTAGTTAAGGGCAAACTTATTTGAGAAAGATTCACTGTTCTCTGTCTCCATCAAGAAATTGAAATGAAAGCCATGCTTACTGTGGTCTGTACCTAGGGATTTCATTCAAGTCTTGCCTCTGATTTACTTATTATATTGTAAGGTAAAGATTGAGTCAGAGCTGTGGTTTGAACAGTCCTGAAAAGCTTCTGTTGGTGTAGACTTGTTAATTATCATCTCCTAAGTGATGAAAAAGCTTAAATATATTTTTAGATTAAGGATGTTTTTTAATGACTGATACCAAATTAATATATAATTGCAAAAGCTTTAAAAGAAGCAAGTGTGAGCTGAAATTACTAGACAGGCATTTCAAACTTCTAAAATTATCTATTGCAGGCACTTTGACATGGAGGAGTTCTAAGAGGCACCCAGGAGCTAAACGCACCTGTTTCTATCATTCTTCTGACAATGTCCACAGTGCGTGGATAGTGTCAAACATGGACCAAAAATGCCAGAAATGCTTGAAGAATTTTACAGTGTCTTCGTGTTTCTTCTGAGACTTACTTTTGTTGTTTTGTCATTCCCAGTTCCTTGGCAATAATTTAGATATTCCAAGTCAATTTAATGAAGGTAATGAAGGCTGTGAACCAATGCTGTCTATGGATTTTGCAGAATGATCAGTTTTGTTGGGCCATGTAATAGCATAGAAAGCTGCTCAACAGACAGAGAAAATACTTTTTTTTTAATTTTCAGGTTTGGGAGAAGAAGGGCCTCTCTATCCTATCCCCACTCTTGACATGCTTTTCTCTATTTATTTATTTTGCTTACTTGTTTTTCATTTCTAGGCCCACTAACTAACACAGACAATTTTAATTACTTGGTTCTGAGAATGTTTGTTGAAAAGAAATTTATATTACTCTCAGTGTTGTAGCAAATTGCAGTTATTTAGGAACAGCTGCTGCCTGCTTTAGACATACTCAGAGTGTCAAGGTATACTCCCCTTTGAGCGCTGAAGGTCACGGACCATAGGTCACGAAGTTCTTGCTCTCTGGGATTCACTGGTTTTCCTTTTGTTCAGCTCACATTTCATCTTTACTCCTTCCCCAGTGTTCCCCTTGAAGGAGTGGAGACATGTGTGGCTTCAATTTCTACTAGCAAAAGATAACATTCATTTTAATTGAAACATTTATTTTTGGTTGTATATTCATTGTTGGCATTTTCTCCCTTTAATTCATTTCCCCATGTTATTTGTACAAGTTATATCCATAAGTAAAATTGTACTTATGCACCGCTACACTCTAAGTTTTCATGTTATTGACTTTTTTAGGAAATAGAAATATCTTTGCTTTAAATACTTTTAGTAATATAATAAACATAGAACTGATTGTAACAAAGAAATTTAACTTTTAAAATGTATATGCAACATTTTATTTATATTTTATATACAATATTTTAAACATAACTTAGTTAAATTGTTTTAAAGATGATAAGATAATACATTGGAATATTATTTATCTGACTCTCAGTAAAACAGACTTTGAGCAGGACTTGTTTGGATATGATGCTTTTTAGTGGCAACTTGGTAACCAAAACCCATGGAATATAAGGGTAGAAGTTAAAATTATGCAAAGTATAAAGTCAATGGCAATGGGTTTAATATATTGTCAGCTGACTCCATAAATTATTTGAGTATTAGAATGCCTCTCAGCTGTGCTATCATGACCATACATTTTTATTTCTACATCTATCAGGTTTCAAATAATATTGGCCACTTGAGACTAGGGAAGTGACCTTGGACAGGTGTACTTTCATCACAGGTGGTCATTAGAGCTTGATGTGCAGGCTATCATTACACATCCTGAAGGCAGGGTAGCAATTTCTTCTGGGTGATGCTTCACTAACTGTGTATAATATACTTCACATATTAGACATATGTAATTTATGCTTATGTTTTTAAGTAGCTTTGTATGCAGATGTTCTGGTAGGTACTATTTAATGTTTCAGAAGCTTAATCCAAAGCATATAATGTTCAGACAGAATATGATTAAGTCTGTATTGACAGATTATTATATTAGAATTATTATCCTTTTTATATAGTCAGAAAATATTGAGTATTGCAAATGAAATAATGTTTTGATAGGAGTCTAAAAAGTAAAGTAAGACTTAAGTTTACAAAACCAAAGTTACATGCAAAAAGTAGTTATGTAAGATTTATTTCATTTAGTTGAAGTAGTCTTGTCTAATTCATGTCTGAATATTAGTTGAAATTGACATTGGCTATTGTGTGAATGTGTTGAAGGGAAATCTCCAATAAAGTGACACTAGTAGGAGGGCCTGTGGGATATGGGACATTTAAATGTCAATAGACATTTAAAAGACACCATGTACTATCCTCAAACCCCTATATTATCCACATCCTGATCATGGGCTTTATGGTATCTATAATTCTAAAAAAACAAATCCACATTGTTTATAGGCCACCCCATTTATGGTATTTTTGTATGGGAGCTGAACAAATAGACCAAAAACAACTGGTAAATTACAACAAAACAAGCAAACAAATTAAAACAAAATAGTAGAGAAGAATGACTAGTAAACTAAGCTAATAAACAACGGAATTCTGATCTAATTCAAATGTCAGATCTATGCTTCTGTTATATTTCTTATAATATTGATGGTAAAATTTTAGAAGCAAGACATAAGAAAGACTGAAAAAGGAATTGTTTTATTTGTTTCAATAGGAGAAATGGTTTCCACGGAGGAATAATAGAGGGGAATGGAAGATGCATTAGTCATCAAGTGTATAATAAAATGTTCATTCTGAGCAACTCTCCTGCCAGTCTACACTCTGGAAAATCTCCATGTTTTCTATCTTCTCCAGGGGAGGGAGAGTGCAACAGATCTAATGGCCAAGGGAAAAATACAGGGAAGGAAAAGGAAAGAAAAGGGAACAAGGGAACAAGGGAACACGGAAATGAGAGAAGACCAAGAAATATCAAGGGAAGTAAATGCAGAGGAAAAGAAAGGAGTTGTGAAGTTGAACAGATATCAAGGAGTAGTCAATTGGATTTATTAAAATTTTCATCTCCAAAGCATTCCTTTGTAGGTTCAAATCTCACTACTCCAGGCAACCGGCTCCCTGTCTCTGTCTCTTATTTGTTCTTTGAGATATGTTCATTGGCAGCATTTACACTTGGAAAATGTAATGTGTTTACTGACATGGTAATGTTTTTAACACGCTGAAACATGTTTTATTCTGCTTTCACTTTAGAAGTTCCCGGTAATTTCATTTCTGATACATTTCTGACTTTAGATTCAACTTAAAAACATGCTCACAAGTAAACTGATGGGAAAGTTTATAACTAAAATTTTAAAAATAGAAATTTCACTGTTATTATGTATCTAAATACTAAATGCACCCAATGAGACCCATATAGTTTTAAAGTGGCCCCATCCTTGCAAAGTCCCTGCTTGAACATTAGTTAGCATACAGTTACTGGAGACATTTTCTTGGATAGGATCAAATTTCTTGACTTTTTTGCCCAAACATTGTTTAATTCAGTTATTTGACTTTAATATTAATTCCATTGTTCACTTAATTAATACATTTTTAGAACTGGCCATTTGGTGTTGGATAATAGTTGGTGTGCTTTTCTCTGAGGCCGAGTTCTTCTGTTCTCAATATTCCTTAGTTGCTTGTAGTTGTTTATGTAGGCTTGAGGCATCCAGGGTTTTCTCCTCTCATTTTAGCATGTTAATTTTTTTTTTTTTGTTCAACTCATGTTTAGGCAGTTGTATTAGTGAGATTCTGTGTGTGTGGCTGCTAACATTCTTGTAGACACAATATCACAGCAAACTTCCTCGACTGAAATTTTGACTCCATTAAAAATCTTCTCACCACTCCCAGTCTTTCATTCCCCAGTGACCTTTCCATATACTCTATGATTTGACTGCTCTAAGTATTTCAAAGAATTGGAGTTGTTGTTCTCTTGTCCTCTGTTTTATTTCATTTAGCATATCTCCAAGGTTTGTTCATGTTGTAGAACCTGTCCAAATGTTTCTCCTCTTTAAAAATGGACAGCATTGCATTGTATGTGTGATTTTAGGTATTGTTCAGGGGTAGGTGATTTTCCTGCATAAAGGTACAGGTCTCCACTCCTTACACTCTGAGTACCCATTGAGATCTTCCATTTACAGTTACAGTTGCCATTGGCTTCCTTTTAGAAAATTCTACCTGTGGTATAAAGTCTTTACCATAAAGTAGTACCAAAAAATATTTGAATTTTTTTGGAGACAGCGTTTCTCTGTTGTAACTCTTGCTGTTCTGGAACTCACTTTGTAAATCAGGCTGGCCTCGAACTCACAGAATTCTGCCTGCCTGTGCCTTCCAAGTGCTGGGATTAAAGGCATGCAAAGTCAAGCAAAGAGATACAGTTTTTTAGAACACTACTTATGTTTATAAGAATATTACAAAGACTGTTCAAAGAATTCCCATCTGACTCAGGTCTACTTTTCCCTATCACTCTATGGTAACCATCCTTTATAAGAATACATTACATGTTTGTATATGTGTGCAAATGTGTGTTTTCTTTATGTATGTGTATGTATATGTGTGGTTTTTTTACGTGTGTATGTGTGTGCATATGTGTGTGTGTGTGTCTGTTCATGTGTTTATGTGTCTGTGTCTGTGTGTGTGTTTGTGTGTGTGCATGCATGTGTACATATGTACATGTGTAATCCAGAGACAGACATCAAGTATATTTTCCTTTGTCACTCTTCACCTTTACTTTTTTGAGACTAAGTCTGGTACTGAATTGAAGCTCATTGATTTAGTTAGACTGGAGGACAAATAAGTTTCAGAAATTACCCTGTCTCCATGCCCACCCTCATCACTAGTTTATAGGTACATGCCACCGTTTCCAAAATTTTGTGTGGGTTGTAGGGATTGTGACTCAGAACCTTCTTAGTTTTCAACAGATCGAGATAGCTTCTCAGCCTCTGAATCTGTATTCTATAATGATTCATTTCCTTATTAATTTTGAAGAGAAATGTTTAGAACAATGGCCTCTGAGTTAAGACAGCCTGAACCCTTCAATTAGCTGAGAATCTTGGAAAAATTACTTACTCACTCAAAACTTTTACTTCTGTATCTATGAATTAGAGCAGGGATATTGAAAATAACAACACAATGTTTAGCCAAAAATCATCCATGCTTGCTTATACTTTTTCCACTGAGTGTCTGGGATAGGGTATTATTGAGTTAAAAGTAGCTGCCACTTTTTAAGAGATTTACTTTTACCATCCTTATTTATGTGAGGCAGTCTAATACTGTATGTTGGTTTCCCTAGTAGACAACCCTAAGCCATATACACGTAGCAGGAGAGAGGACCTTTAGGCCAGCAGGACAGAAAAGAGAAGTTAGGTGAAGTTGAGACCAGGTGAAGTCTAGCCTTGGCCTCAAAATACTCTGGATTTTTTACAATTCTGCTGGAATATGTTAACATTAAGAAACATGCCATCCAGAAGGCTATTGACTATGAACTGAGGAAAAGATAGATTTGATGTTAATGGTGAAATCTTAGGCACAACCAGACACAGAGGTCCAAATTTCTGTGACCATTTTCTATACTGGGTTGCCCTGGATAGGAGATTTTTCTTTTTTCTTTTTCCAAATTGGTCTTGGGGGAACAAGGAATTAGATGGCATCTAATAGGGACATCAGCCATACTCAATACTGTTTTCCCTCCTAAGAACATAGTAAACCCCCTATGGAGAAAGCAGCTAGCTACCTCAAAACTCTGCACAGGAGTCTAATGAGATTTGAAAAAAAAAAAGCCCACTATTTGTCTGTTTCCTTTAACAAAATAACCTAGTTTAGTTGTGTTTTCTTTTTCTTTTTTCTTTTTTTTACATGATTATTTTGTTCACATTCATCTGTGGTGGTCAGAATTTAGTTCTCTTCCTGGAAACTAAAATATTTATTAAGAATTGTTGATGAAAATGCTCAAATGAATTTTTCTAAATTGCTACATTCAATAACTCATCACAAAGGTTCTGTGTCTGTCTGTGGTTATCTAGGTCATGGTCATCTCATCCTGACACCCCCTTATATGGTACCTCTGTCCTTCATCTCGGCCACTGTTATTCTGGTTCTTCTTGTGCATCCAGATATCCAGTTTTTAATTTGGTCTCAAAGCTGCCTACTTAAGAGCAAGAACAACCAGATTGTAGTAAAAAAAAATGCAGTTGGTAATTCACAAATTATGTAGCCTTTAAAACAGTAAACAAAACAAAACAAAAAAATCTGTCTGATCTTGAAATTATATTATTTGAAAATTTCAAGGAAGTGTTGATCCATATTTCAAAATGCATTGAGGAAGAGAATAAAATAGCATTTCAATATACAAGAAAGTATTCTTTAAAATAATTCCAAAGCTGGAGATGATTCATTATTTTTCTCTACAAAAGGAATTCTGGGTCTAAAGGAATCTTAGTTCAATTATTCCACGAAAGTTAATGGATTGACTTAGGTATGCAAATAATGTAGCATTTAGTTTGGAGGATAAATATCTAAAATTTTGAGATATTATATTTGTGTATATATACAGAATTACATGTATAAATAAAGAATTAATAACTAATGGCAGAATTCAAATGTTGAAAGAGAGTCCAGCTGCCAGTGCTATTTGTTTGGAAGAACTGAACTAGCTCTAACATAATTCTAGTCAGATGGAAACGGAGGAAAATGCGTGTCACAATATTTTCCTTTTTCTGGAATTAACATTAAAAGTTTCAATAGCATATTTAAAAAATAGAAGTGAGTGCAATAGTTTTGATTACTCTATTGGGTATTAAGAGAATGACAATGTTTTAATTAGTTTCAAAATTATCTTCAGTTTTCCTCCTCTGTAGTCATGACAACCATGTATCCTAAGTAATGTTTTATTAAAAGTAAAACTTGCTGAATTTTAAAAATTAAGTTTATTTTATTCTATATGCACAAGTGTTTTGCCTACCTGTATGTTTATAAACCAAATGTGTACCTGGTGCCTGGGAGGGTGAATGGGAGCTTCAGACCTCTTGGAATTTGAGTTATAAATTGCCTTGGGTCATCTTATGGGTACTAGGAACCAAACCCAGGTCTTTTGCAAATGCTTTTAACTGCTGAGTCATCTCTTCAGCCCGTCACAGAATTTTTTAATCAAAATTATTTTCAAGAGTTATGTAATAAATATCCCCATTCTGACATTTTAAGGGTATACCAAATTGTAGCTTTTTTAAGAAATGAGAACAATGATGATTGACAACAATAAAAATGCAAAAAGAAAAATGAATGTGAGCCTAAGCTGTCCTCAAAATACACAGACCTTGATAGCTAAAATCCTACTCCTTTTTTTATTTTCATATTTTTATGAAGAGTACATTTCAAAATGATCAGTGTTTGTATTTTCTGGACACGAAAACATACAAATTAATAATAAAAAGTTATCTACATTGGAATTTTGCTGGCTTTTCTAAGTTCCAGAGAGACCTGTAACTGGTTTATTGGGCTTGAAATATGAAACTTATCGTTCATGTTGGAATTTTAAATGTCTTATTAAGTAGTGGCAAGGTCTATCCACTGGTCAATCAAAATAAACCACACCATAAGTTCTTGTGTATTTAGCCTTCCCTCAAGAACCACGAACCACCAGCTAATGCAGATAGAAGAGGGAAAGATCCCAAATTGTTTCTGTACAGTTTTGGGTACAATTTATACAGATTAAGATTTAAAAACTTAGCAAGAATTCAGACTTATGTGTGTGTGTTTGCGTGTGTGTGTGTGTGTATGTGTGTATATATATATATATATATATATATATATATATATATATATATATATCTCACAGGACACAAGATAATATCCAGAAATATCTGACAAAGAAACTAATTTTCCTTTTAATCTTCAATAAACAGACTGAGTCATGATTATTTTTGGAAGGATGCCAAAAGAGAGATAATTTGGTTTTCACCAACATTAGGCAATATATTTTCCACAATTCTATAAAAAGGAAATATCTGCATGGTTTTGCAGAAATCTTCCATAGACATTTGAAAAACGTCTTCTTGCGTTAAAAAAAAATATGCTGTTTTTTTCCCTTTTTATTTTCTTATTTTTTCTCTGTGGCAACAATGATGTTAAATGATGTGAATGGAGATACAGTGTAAAATGATGGCATTTCAGCTTGTTAATCATCTGGAAGGAAAATGGGCAATATAGGAAACATAATAGAAGCAGTACCATTATTAAATTAGCAAACATAATCAAGTAAGAACTCTTTGTAATGTAGACAGGACTGAATAAAACTGGACATTCTGTTCAAAATGCTATGAGCAATTCTGGAATGTTAAGCACAGAATTATGCTCACCTTTATGTGGATTAAAGAGTCTAACCACAACTGTCTATTTAATTGGTCTAGTTGTAACACTGCTGCTACCTCCCTCAGGATGTGCAGAATATGATAAATGGAAATTCAGAGCTTTTATTAAATTTTAATTGTATTTTATTAAGGCACAGGAGAAAAGACATTTTTGTGGTTTTATTATTATCTTGGTAATTTGCCAAGAGAAAGACTTTAATGGTTTAAAAACTAATTATTCAAAGATATATTAGACTTAACAAAAAGAAAAATGGATGCTCAGAGCATTGGACATGCTGGGGAATATAAGATAACATTTGACACAACATCTCACACTGATCCTGTAGAAAGCAAAACAGTTGGATAAGGGAAAATTGGGATGTCATAAAAACCAAAAGACTAAACACAGCAAAACAAAGACAAGTAAATATTCATCCAATCAAGAAATCTTTATTAATTGCATGGTCTTTGTGCTTGTAAGTTTTAATGCCTTTGTGCTAAAGCAAAATTTTCATGGTTCTGCCCTTTGTGGGATAAAGGGCACACTGATCATTAATGATATAGAGCAGCACTGTAAAGTCTTGGGATTCTAATTTCAAACATAGAGCAGTCTGACCAAACCGGTAGAGCAAGTAGTGGGGCATGCATGTAAACTCCTGCAGTTATATTCAAACTGAGTTTTCAGTTGCAATGTGAGGCCAGCCTGGCCTATGTGAGACTGATTTCAAGAGCAACAGACAAAAAAAAAAAACAAAACAAAAAAAAACAAAAAAACAGATACAACTCAATGATGAATTTTGAGGTGGAGTGGGTAGCATGGATGAACATAAAATCCAGCAAGTGCATCTGAGGTACGATGCAATAACGCCAGGAATCACAAGGCATGGAGAAGGTAGCAGGGGTTAGAAAAGAAAGGAAAATGTCTCATTTATTAAGGAGTTTGCAGTCCAGGTTAAAGTGCTCGTGAACGACCACGATTTTTATTTCATTCTCTTTCTTAAAATTGAGGTGAAGCTTACATAGCTTCAGTTTACTCACAGGAGTCTTACTAAACCAAGTACAAGGTGAAATTTGCAAGTGAAAGGCTAGTTTTGTTCAATAGATTGTGTCAAGGAATTTAAGGTTTGGCAAGTACATCTCATCTCTAGGATGAACATCCTTAACAATGGACTTTATTTGTCTTCCTGAATCCCTAAAGTTATATAGAACCACACTCCTACAACTTCCATGCACAATCCTGGGCAAGTTACGGTGTGAGCTAAAATGAAGTTTTCTTGTACTTCTGACAGTCAAACATAAGCCAAGTAGCCTTGTCTTCAACCTCAAATTAAATTGAGGGAGCATTTATGTATTCTAAATATTACTTCCATGACTACAAAGTAGCTTGTAAAACTTATCACCAATAATTTCCCTTTCAAACATATTCTTCTTTGACTTTTATTTTCCATCAAATCAATAAAATTAACATCCAATCAACTATTATTTCACAATTTTGTTGAAATGTGGAAGCTTTTGATAGAACTTTCCATTATCTTCATATGGTCATTCCCTTGAAAACTGCGTTAATAGTCTTGTCCTTTACTTCTCAATGCTTGTTCAGTAAAACCTCAGATACAGGTGAATTCAATCCAGCTGTCTCTGTACCTGCAAATGAGTAACTGGACAGAACACACCGAAATGTCAATTGCCCTCAATTTATATATACTCTTGTACCTTCATTCTTGTTTTATATGTAGTGCCCTCAACTAGCATAGTAAGATTTCTCTCTTCTCAAATCTCCATCACGTCAATGAATTTATTCAAATTTCTGTTTCTCAATAAACATTAGTTAGAAATCAGCACCAGTCCTGTAGATATGATACATACACTCTGCCTTCTATACTATAATTAGAAATAAGCCATCTGTAATACTTCTTAAACTGAGTTTTCTACTTTTGTATTTAATTATGATACCCCATTTTTACAAATGAATATGGGTTCAAAAATGTTTCCACTTCTTTGACTGATCAAATTTTCTATCATTGGACCCCTTTTTTTCCAAATATGAAAAGATAATTGACCTCAGAAGAATTCTTTGGAATTGGTGAGTTGGGAGCTTACTGCCAAGCCTGAGAACCTGAATTTTATTCTTGGAACCCATACAGTGGAAAAAGAGAACTGACTTCCATAAGTTGCTCTTTGACTCCCACATATGTAACAAAATATGTGCAAATGTACACACACACACACACACACACACACACACACACACACACACATCATATACATATATCAAAAGTAAGGCAGTGCAAGAAATAAATGGGGAAAAAACTTCACCCTCTTTATTTCTTGCAGTTTTACCTCTCTAGAACATCTAAAGTTTTATCTATGATACTTCCTTCCAATTCCCCTTCTGACATTATTTCTTGATTCATACCAAATAGATCTTAGCTTGTTATTCTGCTGAATCAATATAGTCAATATTTCCAAGGATATTCATGTTGATAAACAAAATTCTGTTTTTACACTTTTTGGCCTTTTTTTTGTTTGTTTTGCTTCCCATATATATTTCCACAGCATCAAATCGGGAGTTTAATTTTATTTACTAAATTTTACTTTTCATTTAGTGATACAGTCTCTGAGTTTGTAGCCTACTCTTCAGTTTGAAATCCCCCAGTTTTCATTTCCCAAGTATAGAGATTAAAGATATGTATCAGTGTGCTCAGCTTCAAAATTTTAAGTTGTTGTTCTAATGTTTGTTTCATGCAGCATATTTAAAAAGATCTTTATCCTCTATTATCTCTATTGCTATCTCTCCCTGGATAGTCTTGCCTTCATCTAGTCGTAGTTCCCTTTGACTACTTTAAGTAGAAGTATTAGAATATTCCTTTTTGAAGACTAAGAAAATCATGTAACTATTCTTCTTCAAGCCCTTCAGTATGTCCATCTACTTCTCAGGGTAGAGTTGTTACTGTGCCTTAAAAGGCCTCTGTGTCCTGGTAGCTAGTGTTTCTTTGATTCTATTGTTCCTTTTCTGCTCTTCACTTCCTCTTACTAGTGTTGATCTCCTGCTGCTTTTACATTGGAGAAGCTTTCTAAAGGGCTTACAGATTCTTCTCCTTTATGTCTATAATATTCACACAAGATGTCTACCCAAATCTAACTTGCTGGGATAGTTGGAAAGACTATATCCTGTCAAGCTAGTGTTGGGATTCAATTCCCCATGCAAGAATAAAACTTTCACAATTATTAAGTCATGAGACCCGCATTCTTGGGAATATGCTTAGTTCCCTTATGAAGGCTTCTCAGAACTGCCACCCCATGAAAACACATTGGAGGCTATATACAAGGACACATTGAAGACTCTCTCCATAAAGGACGGCTTTCATGAGACACCACTCCTGCTTGTAGTCATAGAACTATAAAAAAATACATTTTAGAACTATTAAAAATACTATAAAAATAGTTTTTTAATGATCAAAATCTAAGAGGCATGTTGTTATAGCAACAAGGAAAGACTATGAAGGCTTCTAAGCCCTCAGTCCTACTAAGTTAATGTGTTCATTCTTTTGACAGTCTCATGAGTTAGATACTATTACATAACAATATTGAACAAAAACACAAAATTGTATTTCTTACATTGAAAAGGAAGAAGCAATATGTTCCAAAGTAAGGAGTAATTATTTTATTGTTCGTCTTTGCCAAAGATTTTAAGCTCATTGCATATATTAACATATTTAATTATTATAATAGCTATTATCAATAAATGGCAAAATAAAAAAAGAACCACAACATCAATGAACTGTACAGGTAACAGAGAAAGCTTTTGTTGATCAATACTCTTTCTACTGAAGTCTTCAGCTCGTGATATTGCCACTCAGTAATGAACAAAAACACTGTTCATCGTAAATAGCTGCTTGTACAGAGGCTCTTCATGTGATCCCAGAGAAGTCTGTTTTATGGGCTTACATTAATTTAGTTATCTATTAAAGTACATATACTCTTTGACTTATCGGAATTTATTATATTTTACTCCAGAGCTTTTAAATATTTTCCCATTTATGACTGCTTTTTGATTAAGAAAACTCTACATGACTTCAGGTATGTAGGTGTTTAAAATTGTTACAAAAGTCAATGACTCATAAGCACTCTTAGTTTAAAAAATTTTGATTCATATGTAATTTTGTCATTTATTAAAGACAAAAGCAAAGTGGAGTACTAATGAGATATACATGTTTGCTTCTTTGTTTCTTTTTAGATAATAAATTAAACCTTGATATATTTAATAAAGAAGGCAGATCATCTTTAACATTTTCCAAACTTGACCAATGTATTGATTTTCTTTCCTTTTTTCCCATTAGTTGTTTGAGAATTTCATACTATGTGGTTAGATCATATTTGCTATTTTCCCACCCCGCCCGTCTTCCAAGATTCACTGTCCTTTTACCCTTCCTTACCCAGACAACTTTGTATCTTTTTCTTTTATTCAAGACTCATTTGGGCTGCCCAAGTATTCTAAATGTGTGGTCTTCCACTGGAGCATGCTTGACTTTCCCAGGGGCTGCACTCTTAGAAGAAAGTGACTCTGCCTCTCCCCACAGCTAACATCTGTCGATAGCTCCACAGAAATGGGATTGTGTGCCCAGCTCCTCTCTCCATGATGTGATTTGGTTTGGCTGTGGCTTCACTGGTTTTGTGACTGCTGTTACAACCACTGTGAGTTAACTGCCCAGCTGTGTCCAGAAGATGATGAAGATTGTCATTCAATGCTTCTAGCTCTTATACTCTTTCTGTTCCATCTTCTTCAAAGATCCCTGAGCCTTTGGAGGGAGAGATGAGTTACATTTTGATTTTTTTTATTTTCAACACTACTTCATACAGCTATATAATACCATGATGGAAGTATATTTAGAGCCATTTCAAAAAATTGTTGGAAATCATATCCTAATCTCAAGTTTGCAACTCGAATAGCATTTTAAGAAATCAAACATTTAAATATAATACAATCCAAACATTTATTAATTTCACAAATACTGAGGAATGGTGGTAGAAAAATGCTATGTGTTTGTTTTCTTTAAGTAAATGTCTACATTTCTGTAAAAACAGAAAGCTTTGTATATATAGTAAAAGCACTGCAAATCCTAACACACAAGAATAAAATGTACATGTTATATGATTGGAGTCAGGGTTGAAGTGAGGTTACATCATGTGACCTGGGCAAGCCGTGCAAGAAGAAACTTGGACTCATTACTCATTTGATTTTGAATTAATTTTTTGTCATGATGCATTCAGAAAACTTTTTAATTTTCATAACTGCCGCATTCAGTTATATAACCTCATGTGGAGCTATATGACTCACAATTTAAGAAAATGACCTTAAGACAATGCTGTAAATTTTGAATGCATTCCTGGAATCCTCCCCAAAATCGTATTTTTGAATGTCAATATAGAGCCGTTTCTAAAATGTTAACACAGCCCATCCAGAAAATATATATTCACAGTACTTTTTTTGTTATATTTTGAAATGTCTTGGCATTCTTGTAGTAGTCATCAACTAGATCCATTTTGCTTTTATATATGTCTAAATTCAAGTATGTTGACATGTCATGCCCATTATAATGTAGGGAGTCAAGGGGAGAAAATAAAGGATGGGAATGGGTATCAAAACATCTATAACATCAACTATCCATTCCTATGACTCTCTTTTCTATAATTGGTTAGGATAAATTGGCTAGGAGTTAGCTATTATTATTTTTAAGATATGGCCTTGCAGGCATAAATCACTGGGTTCTGACTTGATTTTTGTTGTCACAAATCTCTGATCTTGTTTTTGCAGCTGTAGCCTCTCTCTTGCTGGATTGCCATAGATAGAATGTAGCCTCAGGAGCCTACCCCAGATCTTACCTCTCCTTGACATGACTTTTTACTTAATACCAACTTGGTTCAATCTTGTAATCTTTCAGTCTTACTTTCTCAAATGTGGTTTGATGAACCGCACTGCCTAAAGTCCCTGCCTTTACTTATGCTTTATTACCTTATTATTATCTGATAATCAGAATTTATCAATGTGTTTATTAGTGTTCCTTGTTCTGCACTGTAATCTCAATGTGAGGCTGGATGCTTTTCTGTTTGTTGTTCTATCCCAGTAATGCGAAAGTATTATATCTTTGTTTCTTTGCTAAATAAACAGGTGATTGAATAGAATATTGTATAAACTTGACATGTGTTTTCAAAATCACATTATACATGCATGCTAAAATAATTTAAAGAACTCTCTGCCATGTAACTTCATAATTGCATTTGACTAAATTTCATGCCTACATTAATATGTGGTTTTTAAAATGAACAATGTAGAATTCCTAATCTAGTCACAAATCCATTGTGTTTATAGTGATATAGACATAGAACTGGACAGATGATCCTGCATTGGAGAGTATTCTTGTTTTCTTTTTAAAATTGTTCTTTATTTTTATTTACTTAACTCAAGTACGAGTATTTTTGCCTGAATGTGTGTATGTGTACCACACGCGTGCGCAATATCTGTAGAGGTCATAGGAGAGTGTTATACCCCCTAGTACTGTATGGTTGTGAGCTAGCATGTAGGTGTTGGCAATTGAACCTGAGTCCACTGGAAGAACAAGTACTCTTAACATGGAGCCACTTTTCCAGCTTTTGTTTTCCTTTTTTCTTTAGGTATAAAGCATAAACAATTATCATTGATTATTCTGAGGGATTTTTATACTTAAAGAGTAAAAAACAAAAGCAGAAACAAAATGAGACTCTAAAAACATTGTTAATTTTTTTTCCAAAATTTATTTCTATTTTTATCCTTTTATTGAATTAATTCTTTGATAATTTTGCATATGTATAATGTACATATTCTGGTAATCATAATATTCCAGAAAGAAGTCTCCTTCCCACCTCTATTAGCTTTCCCGTTTTTCTAAAATTCTCCTCTAAATTGCCATACACACACACACACACACACACACACACACACACACACACACACACAATGATTTTTTACTCATTGAGTTTGCTCATGATCATCTATGTGACCATAGATTTGGAACCGTCCATAGGACCTTGTTGGACTTTTCAATGGGAAGTAACTGAAGAAAAGTCACGCCCCTCCACCAATCTATCAGTAGCCAATAGTTGACTGGAAGAAGTAAAAGATTGTATTGCTTCTCCCTGACTCATTATCAACTATCCATAGGCCCAGGCTGGTGTAGAGCTGTAATATCTAGCCACAGTTATTCTATTCTCTCATCCATAGTGATCCCTGAGTCCCAGAGAAGGTGACTTAAATATCCTGTTTATGGCTGGATACAAAACAATTTCTTATCCTCAAGCACCTTAAAGCATCTCTTCATTGATTGTTTTCTATTGCAAAGAGAGGACTTTCTTATTAGTCTAGGACTATTATTTGGCCCATATGTATAAGTCTTTAGTGGACAGCTTTGTACAATTACAATGGTCTAAACAACAGCAGTAAATTCTTTCCTAGGAACTAATACCCTTTCAGCCATACTTTTTTTTTGACAGTGCTAATAGTACCAGATTTGAATTTTCTCTTGTGGAGGGAACCTGGTGGACAGGCAGAGACTGGTTGGTTATCCCTATAGCACTCATACATTTTTTTGCATTAAGTGACACATCTTCCTTGGCAGATTAATGTTGTAGGTCACAGGTGAAAGGTCAATGAGAAGGAAGGGCATTCAAGGGAATGAGTGACTCAAGATAGTACAGACATTTAATTTGTGGGGAGAAAACCTCTAGAGGATATCTGTCACAAACAGATACCACACCCACTTATGAACTGAGGTCTTTGTAGGGCAGAAAGGCATGATGTTGAAAATTTTTCTGTTTTTTTCTCCCATAGTTAGCCCTTGCTAGGAGTACCTCATAAGTAGTCAGGTAAAGAATGTTAGGATATCAATTAGCTCCTTTCCTAGTTGTCATGTGGGGTCCACAGGGCAGAGAAGACAAGAATCTCGAAAAATAAGTTAGTTTATGTCTAGGAACCAAATTATTGTAGTTATAAGAGTTATCACAGTTCAACCAAAATGGAAGAGTTTTACAAAATGGAGTGGCCCTGTTTCATAGTAAGGTTCAGGTCTAGATAAGGCCACAGATGTCTTTGCTGCCCTAGCAGCCTATATAGAACCTTCTGGAAGGATTGAAGCTAGCCAGCAGGGACAAAGTTTTCAGCTCAGTTCTAGCTTGATTTCCTTATGTCAGTTGTACATTTTGTTTCATCGGGATCATATATTAGTTCTATCTGAACTAGATCACTTTGAAAAGTAAAAAAGAGAAATTTAACTTGTTTTACATTTCAAATATTTAAATAGTTATAGAAAAATTTGCCTTTTTTCAATTATTGTTGAAAGATGTGAAAGGAAATGAATGCATGTGTGTTCATATAAACTAACAATATTTATGAAATGTTTGTACACACATATGTAGTAAGTTCATTAAAAAACTTAGGTAGATAAACTAAATTTAAGGCTCCTGAACACTTACAGGTAATATATATTTCAATGTTTTATATTCACTTACTACATAAAGCTTTATTCAAAGACACTGGTTTATTTCTTCAGGCTATGCATAACTCAACCCTTTTTTGAAATAGGAAGTACATTTGTGTTGTAATATTGGCTATAAGAATTGGCTTTGGATCAAAGGATTTAAAATCTCATCATCCTAAAGCCTTTCCAATAGCATGACCAAACCTACTCACATTGAGTAAATTATATACCGCACTAAAACATTTTTCTGAAAGTTTTAGATAAAACACTGGGCACAGAAATTCCATCAGTTTTGTTTCTTCATTCAAGTAAGTCTGTAATATCTTTTCTCTGCCAATGTTTTATATAAGCCTCAAATTCTATGACTCTTTCTGATTTTAAATGAGATATCAGTTGCTAGCCAATCATGTCCAGGTTATGAAATTGAGTATCAAGCAGTAAACAAAACAAAATGAGAATACTATTTGAAAATACACAGGTAGAGGTAAATCTTTTGGTATGATGCTACAGAAATCTTGATTAATAAGAAATATATAGTAATGCTGTCTGTAATAAGACATAAGTGGGTTAAAGTAAAACGGTCTACACGCAATTTGAACGTTTTAAAATTGATTTCATATTTAGAATACATAGTACTTAAGATTTCTGTTTCATCCTGATAGCAACACCCAGTGAAACACTTGGCTAAGAATGTTAAGAATGTTACAGTCTAACTGTGACTATTCCATCATTTCACTGTGCAATAAGTCTGACCCACATTATATTTCTCTCATAATGATTACTTTTAGTCCTATAGCTCTGCCTTTCTTTTGCATCTGCTTTGGAAGCGAAGAGATTTTATCTCTTCCATGAATGACAGTAGTCAATATGGGATGGCATGAGGAAACCTCAAGGCAGTAAAGCAATGTAAAAACCCTCCTTTTCCTCCTTCCTATCAGCTGTCAGTCACTGGATATCCACAACAGGATAATTCTGACTACAAGAGCCATCTCTGCTTGCTTGTCATCTTCATACAGACCTCCCAGCAGGCAGGGTGAAAAGACTGCCTACCTGGTATATTCAAGCTTGAGAATATGTAGCAGTAAGAATAGTATTATGCAAATTAACAAGGATAGCAGGCCACTCCCTTCATTGAAGGGCTATTTAACACAAGTAGCTCCAGTGGCTAGGAGCACAATGCTGATCTCAAGAGAATTAACAACCAGCTTGTATCTATCCTTAACTTCAGATTCAGGCATGCACCCTTTACTCTTCATTGTCAAAGCATCCCACGCTGAATGTTGTGCTCCACAGGGTCAGACAAGGCATTGTTGCCTTTTCCTTTCACAGATAAGATTGCAGAACTATTTATTGTTTTGCTGAAAGCACACATTCTTGTTGTTGTTATTTTTATTTTTAACCTTCAAATGCTTGATTGACAGGACCCTGGGAGGTGTCATAGTTTCTGTTAAAGTCACTGTTGAACACTTGAGCAACAAACACGTCATGAAGACACTCTCTCAAGTTCTTTAAATAGCTGTCAGGGTACCCACAGGATGGCCTCTTATAAAACTCACTTGGTCAACAGTTTTACATCATCAACAATGCCTATCTGAAGAGCAGATAAGTAAGAAGAGAGCAAATGATGCAGGGGAAGAAAGAAGAGAGAGTAAGTTCATTAAGGGACTCCAGCTGAAAGGAGCATGTGTGGAATGTCAATTTAATAATAGAATTGACAGCTTTTCTCTGGTATCATTCTACCACAATGGCTTCTTTGACAATTTATAAAATGGACTCTTTGTAGATGTTACTGAGTAGCACTGCATACATTTGTGAATGCTCTGCATAACTAACATTCTCCCTTATGCCACATTTCCAGGATCTGTCCCAAGAGTCATTTTTTCAGACTAATCTAGAGAGCTGGCATATGGGGACTGAGTAAAGCCACTTAATCCCAAATAGAGTAAATAATGGCAGACACTCATCACTACCTGGTCACAATCCAACAGGTCTAACCAGTTTGAAAATTATTCTTATGCTAGAGGTTATTTTGAAACATTTCATTGTATCAACATTACTGCAAAATGCATTCAACAATTACTAATGTTGTAATGAACTTAGTGTAGGCTGCTTCATTATTTCAAGCTGATACATATGTGTGTGTATATATATATATGTATATATATATATATATAGAATAAATATACTTGATATACATATATAATTGATTATATTATATATGTTATGATATAAAATATCTGTATGTCTATATTGATTATCCTCATGAGCTGAAGAAGACAACACTGTGAACATCCAGAAATGAGAATTAAAAAAACAAAAACATATCCAGGGACTGGAGAGATGGTTCAGCGGTTAAGAGCACTCACTGACTGCTCTTCCAGAATGGCAGCTCACAATCTCTGTAACTCTAGTTCCAGGGTGTCTGATACCCTCACATAGACATACATGCAAATGAAACACCAATGCACATAAAATAAAAATAAGTAAATAATAAATAAAATAAAACATATCCAATAGAAAATAAAGAACAATATTTTAAGCAGCAGAAATTTCTCAGTACAAATGTGTTAAACCAATACTGTTAAACCAGTTGCATGGCTTAACAGTCACAAACCAATGACTAGATACTTTCTTTTCAGACATTTCCCCTGGTTAATTAAATGACTTACAGAAGAAATATTAAGATATACAAAATTCATTTTTAAACATCAAAGATAAAATATATATATTTGAATTTTACTCACTCTTTCTATATGTTGGAAAATTATTTTCTCACTTTATCATTATTGTCACAAGTTGTGGTATTTAAATGAATAGGTGCATACAAATCATTTGAAACAAAAATGGCAAATATGTAAATTCAGGAGCAGGAGTTGTGGCTAAGTGGTAGAGGGCTTTGCTAGTATATAGGTGATATTGACTGGGATACTCAGAATTTGTATGTACATGGAACTGTGTATATGTATTCATATAAATTCTGCTTTATAGATTTTATAAAATGATCAGTGACAATTTTGTTCAGTGTGCTTCCATTAAAACTGCATTAAATGTAATATTTTCATGATAAGAATATTTATTTATTTTTTTAGTGACAGGTGGGAATAAATTTATTCTTTTTTCTTCTGAAAAAGAGATTTTCATTGCTTCATTGTTCATCTTAAAATGTTGGCTTTCCATTAAAGAGTAATATTATATTGTCTCAAATGCTATAACAACAAGATGTGTAAAATTTTTATGTGGGAGAGAAAGGATTTATTTCATCTTATAGTTTACAGTATATTCTGACGGGAAGTCAGAACAGGGGATCTGGAGGGAGGAAATGAAGCACAGACTATGGCAGAATGCTGAATACTGGTTTGCTTTCTAACTGCTTGCTTAGGCTGCTTTTTAATACAACCCGAGACCAGCTGCCCAGGGTTTCAAGGCTCTCAGTAAGCTAGACCCTCCCATGTCAATCATCAATCAAGAGAATGCCCTACAGGCTTGTCTATGGGCCAATCTGATGGAGGCATTTTCTCAATGAGGTTGTGTCTTTCAGATGACTGAAGCTTCTGTCAAACTGACAAAATTCACCAGAACAGATACCCCACAGAAGTAAGTCCAATCCCCATACTGGAAGCTTCATTTGGTGGCAAGAGATGAACAGTTGGAGTTCTGTATTAACTATTATATGATAATTTTATTTATAAATTGGATATATTTGGCTTCTACTGCATTAGGTTCCCATCCTACCCCTCAAATGTCTCTTAATTTTAGCTGTCTCTCCCTGGATTCCCTTCCTCACTCATCTCTCCCTCTCCATTTGATCTTCCTTTTCCAGTCCCCCCTCAATCCATCTACAAATGTCTATTCTATTTCCTCTTCTAGGGAGATCTCTCTGGCACCTGTTGACCCCTGCCTCTCACTCTATACATAACTCTGTGGTTCTACATATTGTAGCTTGATTATCATTGACTTACTACCCCATATACATACATAAGCAAATACATACCATATTTGTCTTTCTTGGTCTGGGTTATCTCCTCAGGATGATTTTTTTCCAGTTCCATTCATCTGCAAATTCCATGATTTCACTTTTATTAATGGCTGAGTGATATTCCCTTGTGTTAATGTACCATATTTTCTTTATCTACTCAAGTATTGAAGGACATCAAGGTTGTTCCCAATTCCTGACTATTATGGATAAAGCAGTGATGAAGATCATTGATCAAGTGTGAAGTGAGGGTTCAAACAAATCTATAGTTAATTTACACAGTTCTAAAGGTAGAAGGAATTAAATAATGCATGTAGCTAATGTTATCATTGTAACATAGCAGAAATGAAGATCCACAGATAACTAACTTCCCAAATTTGGAGTCAAGTTTCCGTAAGTGATTACAATAGGAAAAATTTTGATTAGATTTTATCAGTCAGTTAACAAGTTTTTATCACAGCAATAGACTTCAACTGTGAAGTTTGCATGCTGTGTTGATTGCTCCTACATACGTGAAATACTGAAAACCATTGACATTTATAATTTTGCTTTTGAAAATATTTAATGTAAATTAAGTAGGATATATTTGACTAACAATTATTCTCAATGCAGAATCAACTTATCTAGCTCAATTTAATTAATTGAAGTGATGTTTCCTTAGGGGCGTGTAAAGAGTTAAGAATATGTTTTAATTATACATTTTAAATAAGTAAATGTTATTTTCCTGAGCGTTTATTTCTGTAACTGTGGCATTTTTATTCAGTAATTTAAAAAAAAATAGTGAGAGTATATTACATGTTGAATTAGTGCTTATCATTGATGTCAGTAAAACATCGATTAATCTAAGGTAATATACAATAGGATTTGATTTGTTGTCTGTATTGACTTTTCATAAGATCTGGGGTAAAGTCAGCTTTTATTGTTCTGTATTTTTCCACCACCATTTATTGTATAAGCAGTATTTCTTTCTTGTATCCTTGGCAACTTCATTGAATATTAATAGAGTTCAAACTATCATCATTATTAAATATGCTATGTAGTGCAAGTACAATTTTTTCCCACAAAGACATTATTGCTAATGAACAAAAATGTGTGTGCTTAGTTATTTTGTACCTTACAGATCTCAGTACATTATTTATTACTTCTAAGATGTTTTGGTGGAGTTTTTGGTAATATGCCATACATGCAATCGTTTCATTTGCAAATGGAGACTGAACTGTGAAGCTCTGTGGCCAGCCAATCTGTGCAAGAAGGTGAGCTCAAAGTGCAGTGAGAGTCTGACCCAAAATGTGAGATAGAGAGCAGTAGAGGACAATTTCCGAAGTTCTCCTCTAGTCTCCTCACTCACATGCATGGAAGAATTCACACTCATAAGTAAGTGTGCATACACTTCATATGTGCATATGCCAAACAAAATCTAAGTCTTGAGTCTGCGTGTTCATTGCAGGAAAATCAGCAAGTATTATTGACATCCTCAAAATCTACTCTAGGGAATGAACATCCCGATTTTAGTAAATGGTTTAGGCTCTGAGTAGCTGGCCGGTGAAGTAATAGATGTCTATTGCAATAAGATGTTCAATACTAAGGAAGCTGATTAAAACATCTATTTACAAATTACATTCAGAGAGAATATTTCAAACATACTCATATTGATGCTACAGGTCAGAAAACTCTCAGTGATTTGTTAGCCAAAAGTGGTATAGGTGCAGAGAATTGCCTACAAGTTTTGGCATTCACAGTGAATGAAGAACTGCATTATGCCAAATAGCATTAGATTAAATATGTGCATGCTTAAAATGTATCAAAATATTAAATTAGAATATGCTTTAATATTCATGTTAATATATAGCAAAGCTAAAAATTTTATATTTCATAAAATATTTACTTTAAAAAAATAGATTCGAGTTTTATTTCTTTATGTGTGTGTGTGTGTGTGTGTGTGTGTGTGTGTGTTGTTTTGAGAAAGTGTCTCACGAGGTTTTTCAGGTTAGTCTGGAATTTGGATGTAATGCAGGCTGGCCTTGAATTTATAGAAATCCTTTTATTTCACCCTCCTGAGTGCTGGGGTTACATGCAAGCCCACCAAGCCGAGCTGGCCTTAAATGTCTTTAATAAGTAGGTAGAATCCATACTCCTCCTGTCCTTTCTCCTAGACTGCAAAATAAATAAGTAAAACAACAATGGCAATGAAACTTTCACGAGACCTTGACTCACAGAAGGCTTTCTAAGCAGTAGATTGCTGTTCTTGTTTTCAGTATTGCAAATGGATTCCTGCATTTAATTAATCTCTGATTGATGACATAATGAAAAACCAATTCAGGTAAGAATTATTAATGAAGACTTAGAAAACAGTGTGGATCAGAGCTTTAAAGTCCTTTGACTACATTTTAGAAAATCAGACCATATATGAAGCAAAGGAGTCATGGATCATAACTTATTTATTTGACAGACATTTACTGAGTCACTACAGTTTGCTTTAGGAACTAGAAATATGTAAGGAAAACAAAACAAAGTCACTCTTTAGAGAAAAACAAGGAAACAAATCATAAGCCTATCGTACTAAACTATGGAACTCACAATCTAGTAGAGAAATGCAAATAACATAAAATTAAATATTAAAATAAATGTACATGGATAATATAATGCTATGAGTGTAGGTTTTCCTAGAAAGAAGGAGATAATTAAGAATTGCAAATAGATGATATGAAACAGTTTTATTTAAATAGAAAATTTTATTTAACATCAATGAGAAAGTAATATTTAAACTAATATTTGGGGGGAATAAAGCTATTTACTATCTCAGTGGCAAAGAGGGGACACACCTTGGACAGAAAGACAGCCAGTGGAAAACCAAGACAATATGAATTATTATTAAGAAGCAACCTGAAGCCGGAGTAGATGCAGTGAATCGAACAAAAGAGGAGACCAATGGTCAGTAAACTCAGAGTGGTAAAGGGATCAAGTTGCAGAAGACTTAGGAGGACATGACAGGTACATGTGGACAGACTGTGAGTGACCTGGGAAGCCACTAGGTGATTTGGGGAACGATATATTTCCATAATCACATTTTTAAATCAAAAATATTTAAAACATAAAAAAAGATTCATGGAAATAGTTTTTGGATGCTGTTATCTCTTTCAATAACATACCTCTTTTCCTCTTCTGAAGAGTCATTGGTAATCTAATCCTTAAAAGGCCAAGATAGACTTTGGTTTCCATCTCAGTTGAATATAATATTTAGTAGCTGGGGCAGAATACTTAAAGTTTCTAGTTTTTTTTAAAATTCTTATCTACAAAGTAAATACATGTGAAATCATTTTTACACTGTATGATGTAGTGGTTGAATTCAGTGAATGGCCTCTAGCTGTCACTAGGAGTAGGGGTGAATGTTACTGGAAGGATTACCATGTGATAAATCCTGTCTAAGGATTTCATTAATCCAATGGTAGGGATGCTCACATGAAGCTGGTGGAGGATTACATATGTACAATGTATGATATTTTAATGTAATTTTATATTTATAAGATATATATGTACAATATACATAATTTAATATTCAATGGTTTTCATTTTTTCCATCTAGTTATTTGCAAATTTTACCAAAGAAAAATTAGAGAATGAAAATGTCTTTGTAACCTCAAAGAGTATTTTCTTGTTGTTGTTGTTGAGACAGGGCTGTCCTGGAACTTTCTCTGTATATCAGGCTGGCCTTCAACTCACAGAGCTCTGCATGCTTCTGCCTCTGCCTCCTAAGTGCTGGGATTAAAGGCATGTGTGCCACCATGCCTTTAATATTAAAATATTAAGTCAAATTTCAATGAATCAAAGCAAGAAAATGAGGAAGGAGTAGAATTTGGCATATGGGTACATTTAAAGATGTGAGAATTTTGAAATCATATGAAGTAGTAATTAAAACAGATTGATTAAACATTCTTCAAAAATCTCATGTTAGCAAGTATACAGCTAATGAAAGGTAAGCTATGAATAAATGAATATGCCACATGAAATAAAGTTGTAGCAACATGGACACTTGTTATTGGAATCTTTAACAGGTGAAAGTAACCACAACTTATGTGTTGGTGAAGGAAGCATCTCAGTCTACACTTACATTATCCTCCAGTCAGCCTTACTTTCTAGACTATGGGGTGACATATTGATTCACTTAAAATGTTTATACTTGAGGGAATATTTCATTCTAACTAAATTCATGAAGCATTTATAATTTAAAAAGTCATTATCTTAACACATATTGAGAAATATGTCACCCTTCATACAATCTAGAATATTTAAACTATTAGCCTGTACCTTGAAGGCTTCAACCTCAGCCTGCAATGCCTACTGCTGAATGAGCCACTCTGACTGACTTCTTCTGAACTCTGACTCTTGTGGTTTAACTCACTCTTGTTTTGGCTCAAAATCTTCTCCAAACTACTCAGTTTCAAATTGCCTTAATCTTTCCTTCTGATATTAACTTCTTCTGCTGAGCTCTGCTGTTTCTTTCCCTGAACTCTCACTGCTCCATCCTGATTTTGTAACTAACTCTGCTGTAAATGCCTCTATAACTCCCTGCAACTCACTAACCACCCTGACTGAGAGCCCACCTCTCTCTCCTGAGATTTGGGTACATACTTACTCTGATTTACTCTGCCAACTCTTCCTCTGATTAGTGACTTTGTCTGTCATTCACTCTGACTCATTTCAGATGTCACTTTCTGTGTGACACTGACTCCTTCTGAGTTCTGCTTCCTGTGTCTGCTTCTGGCAGATTCTGTTTTTCTTAGAGATTAAAGGCATAGACCACTACTGCCTGCCGAATACTGTGATTAAAGGTGTTTCTACATTTCATCCAGACCACATAAGCTTCTGAATGTAGAACTCTGGAATATAGACCCTTCCTAGCTTTCACACAGGCCTATTCCTCTACATAAATACAACATGCCTTCTAAGTATATCATGTTTTCCATATTTTGTCAATGATTTTGAATATTCTGATTTCATATTATATCAGTATCATCTGTCAAAAAGTCAGACAGAAAAGCCAAATGACTTGTATACTTCTTAAAATCCTCATAGGAGGCACTGCTTTCCTGATGTTTAAAAACAGCAATTCACTATAACACCACATGTCTCTAATCTGTTACTGCCATGACACTCAATATTCCTTCTTCTATGACAATAAACTTCATACTCAATGCAATGAATAATGGACAATAGTCAACCCGATATCAATATTAATCATTAGATGAATGAAACAATCTTTAAATTAAATTTCATTGTCAAAGAAAACATAATAAAAAAAGTACACCACCCATGAAGACATACTTTGAACATAGGATACAATAAGAAATCAGATAACCTAATAAATTAAAAAATAATCTCAATTTGAAACAATGATAGTGACTTGTGGATTGACTATGGTTTTTATGAATATATCCTGTGGACATACTTTCCTTGTTATTTTTCTTATGTAATTGCCTGGATTCTACTCAAAATAACAAGGCAGAACTTGAAACATTCCATAGTTGCAAGTCAGTAAGTTTCAAGGATTAAAACACAAATAGACATATATTAATTTATCTTTATGTTGTTGCAAATTAACTTAAATACAGTGGCTAAGACAAGGCAAAATGATTATCTTACAATTTCAAAGTTCATATTCTGGCACAGACCTACTGTTTTAAAATGAAGTGATATCAGCTCTTCATTCTTCTAAATAAAGCTAGTCTCTTCTAGCTTCTATAGGTTCATTGGCTCACAGCCTCTCATTCCTTCCATCATAAAACTTAGAACTTTTATGGCTAGAGAAGCAGGTCACTGGAAAAGAGCATGTTTTGATCTTGCAGAGGATCTGAGTTTTGTTCCTAGTTCTTACTATGGGAGATTCACAACCACCTGTAATTCTAACTGTAGCGTGTCAGATGTGCTCATCTGGTCTCTATGACTAAACCCCTCTACCTAACACACAACATACATGTACAAGCACAAAGACACACACACACACACACACACACACACACACACACACACACACACACACACAAGTCTACTTTTGTAAGTTAGGATTTCTGTCTTTCAAACTTTTCTTTATTGGTTCAATTTTTATATATTGTTTTTTTAAATGCATTTATGATGAGATTTGAGCAGCCATTTAATTTGGCATGATGGTCTCATTTAAACATTTTTGTTCCCATTTATAACTGAAACATCACATTTCCCTGTAAGGTTCAGTACTGAATGATTTCAGGGACTATATGTATATATATTTGAAGGCCCACAGCATAGAAGAAATGGCAGAAATGTAGCATGAGATTAAGAGATATTAGAACTATAGTTAAAAATGATTGTATAGTAACTAACTGCATCTTCAAACTGCTTGCCTCATCCTGTCTCAGTCAGCTGCTTTGCTTCTCTGCATTATCCTGCCTCAATCTGACAGGTTCATTCTTTGTTTTTTGTTCTGTCTGCTCTCTGAGCTGAGGGCTTACTTTTCTATCATGTGAGTTGGGTGTGTCCTCACTCTGACATACTCTGCTAACTCTTCCTCTGGTTCATTACTTTACCTGTCCTTCACTCTGACTCATCTCAGGAGTCATTTTCTGTCTGATACTGACTCCTACTGAGCTCTGCTTCCAGTCTCCCAGGTGCTGGGATTACAGGCATGCACAGCCACTGCCTTCTGAGTACTGGGATTAAAGGTGTGTACTGCCACTGCTTTCTGAATACTGGGATTTCTACTCTACAGCAGCCATGCTGCTGGAATAAAACTATAAATATTCCTCTATAGAAATGGCATTGCTTTGCAATTCATACATTTCAACCTGAAATAACTTTAAATGTATGTAGGAGTCTAGGTGAATTGAAAAGGCCAATATTTGGTAAGAAAACCTGGTTTCAATACTTTCAAATGCGTGAACTTAGTCAACATGGCTTACATTGTTTCCTTAAGTGGGTATAAGGGTGAAATATTTGATGTTATACTTATGAGGAATAAACTGTCATGCATTTTATTCATGGTGGTTATAAATAATAAATAATGATAATTCATTCTTTCAGCACTACTGCATAGGCTATTAGTTTACACTTTAAATAATGAAGACATACACGCACAAGTACGGAGGAGAGTGTCTCAATAAGATAAGTGGCAATCGAGTAGGTGATTCCAGATGTGGTGCTAAGACTTTGACATGCTCTGACTTTCCACATTTTAAAGAACAATTACAAGTTCTATTTTGAGATAGGGCTCAGGGCTTCGACAAGTGCAGTTATTACATTTTAGAACTAGAACAGCATAAACTAAATTCTTCAGACTTGTGGAGGCTATAAGTCAAAGCCCTCACTCCATTTTTTACTTTGAAACAACTGTGAATGTCATAGCAAGTTTCATACACTCAGAGAAAGGCTTGTAGTTAAAAAAACAAAACAAAACAAAACAAAAAACAACTGAGCTTGCCTTTCCGATTTGTTGGTTTGTTCATAGACAGGGAGGGAGGCAGAAATCAAGACTAGCTCAATGTCCAGAGTGTCTTTCTTGTTTTGTCAAGTTTTGTTCACTTTAGAAAATGTCACAGTTATCAAAAACACTGTCTGCTAAGGCTTTGTGTGAAGAGAAAATACAACTGGAACACTGAAAATTGTAAAGGAAATAATATGTGGTTGGATTTTCATTGCACCTTTACTCAGAAGCTCAGGGCACCTGCTCCATTTCAGGTTCATATGATCCATCCCACAGAAGACTATAATACTTCCCAAAAGATCCCTCTGCGAGGGGTCAGCAATAAATCCCTCTTCAGCCAGACAAGTTGGCCTTTATTTTCTGTATTGCTGTGGGCATCTCACATGACATTCCCAAATAAGGTATTGTACTACAAGCCTGCTATGATTACTAGTAATGACTTAACTGCTTAGGAATTATAACAGTATGAATAACAGTGGTTTGCACTGTGAATGTCCTAGCTACTCCAGAAATGCCAGTGCAACAAATATAAAATGCTTCTCATTTGCCAGTTTGAAAGGAGTCAAAGTCAGAAGACTACAATTGCTGCAAATCTGTAAACACTGTTCATTCAACAGCAGGAAGCTAAACAAATACGAAACAAGTGGTGGCATTAGCCATTCTGCTATGTACAGAGGCAATTACATTAGGGATATGAAAAGAAAACAGCATTTATATTCAAGTGCAAGGCACTGGGAGCAAAATGGCTTTTGCCTGTGAACTTGTTAAATGGGAAATTTCTGTGAGTTTTGGCATTTGTGTTGGGATGATAGCACTGCTATTGTGATAAGATTTCATCATTATTTTCAACTGTTCATATTGGGCATTGTACAGTAACAGCCAAGAAGTAAAAAGTTAAATTTGTTATTGGTTATATCCTTACCCCTCTGCTTATTTCCCAAAAAATATTAAGTTATACTTCAAAATTAAATATATCGTACTTAAAATAGAGAAAACTAATTAAAAGAAATAAGTATTTAAGCGAATATTTATTCTATGTCATATGAGAAAAAATGAATTAAGGGCTTGTAATTCATGGTGTAATTAATATTCTCATTTCATATGTACACTTCAAATCATCATTTATTCATTCAACTGACTTTTCTTCTGTTAAAGATTATAGATTAAATTCAGACTTTGAATAGCATTTTAAATTCAGGCAAATGAAGTTTGTATCATTCAGTTCAAATAAGGTGGACAAATAATAAAGATTTCCCAACATAGAAAATGAATTCATGTTTCTTAGATTCTACAATTAAAGAAAAATGATCATGGTGTCTAATGCAGGGCTTTATATGCTGTAGTAAGTAAACTGTAATTCATAACTGAATAAATTCTGAATTCCATTAATTCAAGGCAAACATCTCTTGTTTGAAGAGCTTATTTATAAGTTTATTTAAAATGCTTCAAAGTATAACTGAGTTGATGATTTTCATAAACCCATCTGTTAAGGTTTTCTCTTTATCCAGGTTTTGCCCACTGAAGTAATGCTAATTTGTTTTAATTTCTTCCTTTCATGACAACACCAGGTTGTCCAATTTGTCTGAACATTTGTACTACTTCTCAGGGTACTGTGTATCACTGTATGATAAATTCAAGACAGTGAGATAAGAAACAGAAGAAGCTATCTGCAGGACAGGGGCATTTTTCATGGTTGCAGTTCCCCATGCAGATTCACTGGCAGCTTGCCTACCAGATTCACTGCAGCCTGGGAGGTTTACAGCTCCAGTCCTCAGAATGGTGTCCCCTCTCATGTTTTCCCCTTTAGGTTTGAATGTCAGTTGCTGCCAAGGGGAAAAGAAATGAGTTACACTTGGGATTCTTGAGTGATTGCCAGAAAGGAATTGACTCTGAGAATTGCCATTTTCCAGGTTCCCATAATGTACAGTAAACCCAATTATCTAAGCAAAGAGTTAGAAACTGGAAACACGAGTGGAGGGTCTTATAACCATCAGCATGGTCATCTTCTGAGGGGCAGGAAAAGAAGGATCTATTACATTTCATTTGACTCTCATAAGGGACGATATTAATATTCGTTAAATAATTGCAGATCACTGTGGTCACACAAAGTCTATGCCACAGTGAACTGACCAATTTCAAGTATCCATCACAGGTGTTTGCTTAATGTTTTTCCACTCTTAAATTAGGTCAAGGGTTTGAAAATTGTAGAACAGTAGACAAACACACAGTCCCATTGCCTTTCGATGTCCATAAGGCACTTAATGATTTTCAAGTTGTTGAAAATGGTAAAAATCATGACATGTGCAATTTATACAAAATTTAAATTTCACTGTTTATAAATAAATACACACTGGAATTCAGCCAGAGAGCAGTCCTCTCAAATATGACCAAAAGACCCACAAAACTAAAATATTTGCTATTTGGTCCACAGTGAGAGCACCTTTAAAATATTTGTTGATCTCGGAGCTAAATCTTTACATTTTAATGTCAGAGAACATATTTGATACATTGCCAAAGTCCTCTGTTTAAGGGAGATGACCATGACTGTTCACTGTTGCTCAATCTATATGCCTGACTGATCGGTGACTGTAAATGCAAAACAAGCACATGTTGTACTTGCAAATAGAAAATACAGCAGCCCAGAGGGATTCTGTAGCATGTGATCTAGGCTCCTGGTATTTAGAAAGAATATTTGCCCACTGAACAAATTGATTACTTTGTAATGTTGATCATTTACTCTATACTCATACTATTTATGAAGATAGTTTAAACTTTATGGAGAGTTTGATTTTTTTTTCTGTAATTCATACCGATATATATATATAGTTTAGGATTACCTATGGTACTGGTGTGGCAGAGCTCTCTATGAATCAGTGTTGCCTTTCCAAAAAGAATTAACTGCTGTGGGCTTAGAATAAAGGGGACACCTGGGAACGGCAGTGGGGGGTACTGGCACTTCCCTGGGATCTACTCCTGGCCTGTCATCTTGTGACTGCTTTGGTCCAAACACTTTCCTTAAAGCCATGGCATAATGGACAAAATTCTTAGAAACCTTAAATTTAATAAGTGTCTCCTCCTCTCGTTCCTTCTTCCTCTCTTTTTCGGGCCTGCCAATAAGTAGCATTCTACCATTGAGTGGTCTTCACCCACCCCATCCTCACTCTTTTTTTTTTTTTGTTTTTTTTTTGTTTTGTTTTATACTTTTTATTTTGAGTCAGGGCCTCAAAGTGTTCAAGTCTGGTCTTGAACTCAATCTGTATCCCAGGGAGGCCTTGAACTTTGATCCTCCTGAATCATCATTCTAAATAGCTAGGATTAAAGGCAGGTGCAACCAAGGCATAAAAGGAACATGGTCCCTGTGTTCAGAAAAGTGGCTAGCTATGCTTGAGAAGGAATGATCATTGGTTAAGAAGATTATGCTTATTACTAATCCTTCCTCTAGGCCCTAGCCCTGTGCTGTTTATCAACCAATAGAACTCACTCTTATTGTAAAGGTCACAGATCACAAGTTCTACTGTGTTTAAATGTGTAAGAAGAGAAAAACCACAAGGTCAGTCCCTGGAGGGCATGACTCAGTGTGTGCAATGATTAAGATGAGGAGAGGAGGAGGAGGAGGAGGAGGAGGAGGAGGAGGAGGAGGAGGAGGAGGAGGAGGAGGAGGAGGAGGAGGAGGAGAAAAATCAGAAGTGAGTTACAGAGTCTCAGCCACAAAGCTGTGGAAGCAAGGATAAATATGCAAACATCCTGATGAAGATTAGGTATTGCAGCCGCATTCTCATCATGGAGAGACATTTCAAAAAACAACTTCAGTGAAATGGAAGAAAGGCCACTCAAATACTTCTGTGGTCGGTTGAAAAGTTGACATAAGAATCAGAAGGCAGAGGATTAGTCGGCTCACTTTTTTTTCCTTGGGAATAATTCAGTAGTGAGAGAAATCTTGTTACAGGGAGAGAGTAGATAACTGTGGAACAATTAATAGATACAAGTTCTTACAACCATAGAACTACAACTAATACAGAACAACAAAGAAGCAGAAGGAAAGATGACGCTCCCTCTGGTGCAGAAACAGGTGCATAGCAAAGGGGGGTTTGAAGGAATGCTTAGCTCTTATTGATACTTTATATAACGTTGATGGTATGATCTTCGAAGTGTCCAGAGATAGAAAAGAAGTGTGAGTGTTCAGTTAAGAACTTAAGAACTGAACTGGCATCTGCACGCATGTTAAGTGGCTATTTGAGACTAGTGAATACAGATTGGAAATGGTATCAGTTCACAAAGCAGAGGAATTTTTCTTGCCTGGTCATAGACAGCTGCTGAGGAGACCGGAGGGTGAACGGTTGAATTTAACTGCTCTCGGAATTTTGCCAGCAAGTAGGTCAGCGGGTGAAGAGGACTGGAAGACCAGAATCTGAACCAGCGTGGGTCATAGTGCCACGAAGTCACCCAAGGAATCTGAAAATTCTTGGCTGAGTAACGAGAGGGATGAAGAGAGGATGTGAACAGGGAAAACAGTCAATTATGGGAGCCCCGTGAAAGGCAGCTCTGTAGCTAGAGGGGATTTCTTCAGTTAGTCGACAAGGATGTTAGAATGCAGTAGTGAAATTGAAATGAAGACTATGAAATAGGACTGATGAGGATCAACGATGTGGGCTCTGCCGTTGCATTTTCAGAGTGTGTAAAACAATGGTTGGAAATCCTTCAGCCAGATACTGAAGATGATGAGCAGAAAGGACATTTCAGTATCTTTGCTTCACAAATTAAACTGAGAAAGATTCTAAGGGACTCTGCAAATCTAGAAGGCACAGGATAGCAACATACCTCATAGAGACAAAATCTGTTTATCAAATCCCTGAGCATTTCACATTGGCCCTAAATGTGATGTGGCTCCAGATAGGGCTATTACAATTTGTGATAAAACCTGAGAATCATTAATATAACTGCTTTGGTTGATTTAATTAAACATATTTCTCAGAAAAATCCTAAACCGCCATGGTACTTGGGAGTTTTGTTTTCTAATTCATACTAAAAATTTGAGCACTTGAGTAACTTTTACTCTAAAATACAAAGTTAACTTTAGTGGATTTCTTTACAGTGGTCAATTAGCTAACAAATATCGTACAATACAATTAATTCAAGCATACCATGAAAGTTGAGAAAGCAGATTAGAATACATCTTAAGGAATAAGTCTGAACCACTGTTTAGATGGATGTTCTTCAATTTTAAAAGTTTAGTTGAGTAGTATGAAAGTGGGCCTTGACCTAAAGGTTACAATGCCATGGGAAAAAATATATTACTAATGATCAAACATGTGGAACTGGATGGTGAATACCATTATGCAGCACTCTTTCTCTTAGGAGTGTGGTGGATTTGTGTAGGAAATATTCCAAAGGAGATCTTGCTACCTGGTTGGCACAATATTAATGTTTTTATAACATAGTAATCATTGTCACATATTCAGTTTTTAAAAAAACCAGTGAAGACACGTGTCTCCATTTTAAAACTTTTTTTAAACCATAATGAATTCTTAAAGTCTCAATAAATGGAGCACTTTTGTGGTTTGCCACAATACTAAATTATAAAACTCTAATACTTGTGCCACCTATTGGCAGAACAAAGTAAGACGTCAGCAAATCCTGTGAGACCGTGTCTATCAAACAAGCACATTTCATTATTTGAAAATGTTCTAGTTTAGCTGTAATAAGATTATATTTATTGCTGTGCTGCCTGTCGTTAATATATTGACAGAAAATGCAGGATCAAGAATCAGTATAATTCAATTCTTGTCCAAGTTTGCATAATGTAAAGTACAATCTATGTTCTTGAACATCCCATGTATAACTTTCTCTCTTTATTATAAAAGAGAAGTATGATATACTAATAAAAGAGAAATATGGTAGAAGTATGATAACAATAATAATTGACTTCCCCTATTTAATTTTTAACATTTTAGAGCATGAATATAAGTAAAGACAGGTATCAAATTTGAAGAACTTGCTTAACATATTTTATATTCACTCAACGTAAGGATGAAGAAAATCTACTGATGTAAACCAGAAAAGTCATTGCACATGCAATTTTCTTAATTAATTAACTGGTTAATTTTTATATATACATTCACCAGATGTGTGCAGATGCATAAAGGAGCAGCAGCACAAAGGAGGTATCTGGACTCCTATAACTGAGGTGCAGGTGATTTTGAGAGGTTGATGTGGGTTCTAGAAACCAAAGCCATGTCCTCTGGAAGATCAGAAAGTATTCTTACTGCTAAATACTCTTCCTTAGCCCCTGCAATCTTATTTTTAGAGCATAGAAATTGCTTAGCATACTCTAACTGAAAATACAAATAGTGTTTTCTAATGAGAGACAGAAAGGGAGTGGATCAAGATGGGAGGGTGGGATGCAGGAATAGGGAGAAGTAGAGTTAGGAGAAATCTTAATCAGGATATATGAATATATTATGGGGGAAAATCTATTTTCAATAAAAGGAAATATCAAGAAATGAAAGAAAACAAAATATAAATAAGTGTTCACTGTATGTGAAATATATTTTCAAATTTTTAATCTATATTGTGTTGCTCTATATCAGCATTCTCAACATGATGGTTGTGACGCTGAGAAAGTAGAATGACACTTTCACAGAGAACTACTAAGACCATCCTGTATATCAGATGTTTACATTACAATTCATAGTAGCAAAATTGTAGTTATGAAGTATGAACAAAAAAATATATGGTTGAGGGTCACCACAACACGAAGAACTGTATTAAAAGGTTACAGCATTAGGAAGGTTGAGAACCACTGCTCTATATAGTCATTCATATTTTTCTAACCTAGCACAAGGTTTACGGACTGCACAACTCTTTTTCTTAAGAAACACCAAACAAGAAAAAGAGCCAAAGAAAAAGTTCAAGGGCTAGATATAGATACTGGGATGTACATGCTCACATACTCAAGAATCCCATAAGAACCCAAAACTGGAAGCTAAAATATATACACCAAAGACATGTAAAACAGAACACACACACACAGACAGACACACACACACACACACACACACACACACACACCCTGAAATACAAAACCACCACCAACAAAAAAATCTACCCTGACTTAATGAAATGAAGAACCTCCACAGATTCTATTGAGCTCCTTTGTGTAGACCATCTATAGTGGTTTATTTCCCCAGTGAAACCCCCTTGGAGAAAACTAATTTATCATTTGCAAGTGGCTATCAATTGAAGATAGCTTCTGGACTAGGAGTTGGTGGCTGTGTCTACTTTTCCTTTCAGTTCTAGGGCTCTATCTGGTCGAGACCCATTCAGGGCCAGTGCATGGTTCCGCACTCTCTGTGAGTTCATATATGTGCTGACCTTGTTTTGTCTAGAAGGCCTTAATTCCTTCACTCCCTCTGGCTTTTATACTCCTTCTGTTTCCTCTTCTTCACAGTTCCCTGAACCCTGAGCAGAAGGGTTTGATGGATCCAGACCTTTTAGGGCTGATTGTTCCAACATTTCTCACTTTCTGCATATTGTCTGGCTGTGGGTTTCTGTATTTGTTTCCATCTGTTGCAGAAGGAAGATTCTCTGATGATGACCAAGTAAGACAGGGATCTTTGAGCATAGCACAATGTCATTAGGTATCATTTTATTGCTATCTTCCTTCAGCAGAATAGCAACATGTGGCCTTCCTCTAGGTCCCTGACCTATACAGTCTCAGACTCTTGGTCACCCAAGTATTGTTGGGTATAGGTTACATCACAGAAAGTGAGCCTCAACTAAAATCTAATATTGAGTTGGTACTCCCATAAGATTTGTACCATAATTGCACCAGGATGTTTTGCAGGCACTGTTACAGGTCAAAGAGTTTGTAGATGAATTTGAGTTTCTCTTTCTGTTGCGGTGTATTTGAACTTATTCTCAAATATTATAAAGCTACATGTACTTCTGTGTAGTAATAAGAATTGTGAGCACCCTCTTATCTAGCAGCTTGAGCCACTGCCAGAAGGTCACATTTCTTAGCAATTGAAACCAGCTTCTTAGGTGTGGTCTCTGGTGTACAGAAAACATGCTAGTTTGAACACCAGTAATTGTATACTCAATGCCCCTTGATTGGATCAATTGTTGCTCTAATGTTGACTCTGCCCACTGAGGTATTTGTGTTAAAAGCATCTGACTATATTAATGCTAATGGAGGAACTTTATGGGGTCCTCCCTCAGCCTAAGCACTATGCAGGCAAGACCTATGTATGGAACTTGACTGACAAGTAAAATGGAATTATGTGAGCCAGCTGAAGTTGAGGGGCGGAGGTTGGTGCACTGTAAAAGTCCTATTCATTATGCATTAAGGCCTGTGTAACTGTGGGCAGTGGTTCCCCTCAATAAAATACCTAGACATCATGTGCTGTGGGGGTTGTACTAGGAAAAGCAGGTCAGAGCCATGAGAGGCAGAAGCCAGTCAGTCAGCATGTAAGGTGAGACTCTGCCTTAGCACTCCAGGTTTTCTATCTCAGAAAGTTGTTTTGGTCTTTATTAAAACCCACTGGAGACATTACCATTATTTCCTTAACATCTTTCTTCTTTAATAGCATACATAGTACATTCCATTACCATAAATATTAGTTCATATGGGTGAAAGCTCTAGGTAGGCACCAGAATGACTTCTCTGTGTTCAATGAATCGTGTAGGTATTATTTTCAGCAATTGGGCCCTATCATCAGTTTGTGGAGAACCACTAATAGTTTCAGCAATAGTCTTGGGTTCCCATGGGACCCTTTTGGCCAATATTTTGGATAGATGAAACCCATTACCAACACTGGAATCTTCATTTAGTGACAAGAGATGTCAGCTGGGGCTCTCCCTTTCCTATTATTTGGTAATTTCATTTAGATCATCTCCATATATGTAGATGTATTATAGGAAGCATCTACTGTATTCGGTTTCCATACATCTCCTCAAATGGCCCTTAATTTTAGCAGTCTTTCCATGTATGTAATCTCACTCCCTGTTTGATTCTCAAATTCCTATCCACCTTCCCCAATCCATTCATCACTATCCTATTTTCCCTTTCCAGGGAGATCTATCCTTCCCCTCTATTCTCTTATTCTCTACCTAACCTCTATGGTTTTACATATTGTATCTTGGTTATCAATGATTTAACAGGTACCTCCACATATAAGCAAGTACATACTATATTTGTCTTTCTGCATCTGAGTCACATCTCTCTGGATGATTTTTTTTCCCAGTTCCATCCATTTGCCTGAGAATTTCTGAGTAATACTTCTTTCTGTAAAAGTACTACATTTTCTTTATTCACTCATGTGTTAGGGACCTCAAGATTTTCTAAGACAATCTTTCTGTGAAGAGAAACTGTAGCCATGGAAACTCTTATAAAGAAAAAGTATTTAACCAGGGCTGGCTTACAGTTTCAGAGATTCAGTCCATTATCGTTATAGTGAGAAGCATGGCAGAACACAGACAGACATGGGGCTGGAGAGGTGTCTGAGAGTTCTACATCCAGATTGGCCAGAGAGACAGGAAAACTGAGAGAATCTGGGCCTGGCTTGAGCATTTGAAACCCATCTCCAGTGACACACGTCTTCAAACAAAGCCATATTTACTCCAATAAGGCCATGCATCCTAATCTTTATCAAGTAGCACCACTCCCTAATTACCAAAAATTCAAATCTATGAGCCTATGGGGTCCATTCATATTCAAACCACCACATAGGTTGTTTCCAGTTCCTGACTAGTATGAATACAGCTCATTGGAAGAGGTTTAGCAAGTATCTCTGTAGGTGAATGGATCTACCTCTAAGTATATGTAAGTATAGAAAAGCTGAGTTTTGAGGTAGGTCAAGTTTTGTCATCCACACTGATTTCCAAAGTGGCTGGAAAAGTTTGCATTCCTCCCAGGAATTGCTTAGTTATTCTCTTACTCTGTGTCCTTGCCAACTTGAGCTACTTTTGTTTTATTGAGCTTAGCCATTCTGACCAGTGTAAGATGACACCTAAAGACATTTTGATTTGCATTTCCCTGATTTCTTAGAATGTTGAACATTTATTTAAGTGCTTCTTAGTCATATGAGTTTCTTCTTTAGAGAATTCTATTTAGATTTGTACCCCATTTTTCAATTGGGAATTTTTTGATGTCCAGTGTTTCGAGTTCTTTATATACTTTGCATATTAACCCTTGAAGATATGTCAATTCCAACACAATTCTTTACAGAACTTGAAAGGATGATGTACAGCTTCATATGGAATTACAAAAAAATCCAGAGTAGGTAAAACACCACTGAAGGTATCACTATCACTGATCTCAAAGTGTACTACAGAGCTATATTAATAAAAACAGCATGGTACTGTAACAATTGATCAATAGAATACACATTGATCAATAGAATATAAATGAAGGCCAAGAAATAAGTCTACACACCTATGAACATGTGCTTTTTGATAAGAAGCCAGTAATACAGACTGGAAAAAAAAAAGATATCATCTTCAACAAATGGTGCTGGTCAAATTGAATGGCTGCATGTGGAAGAATGAAAATAAATCCCATCCTTACCATCCTGCAGAAAACTCAATTCCAAATACATCAAAGACCTCTCAATGGAAAAAGAAAAGTCTTTCTGAACAGAACACCATTTTTAGCACAGACACTAAGAGCAACAATTAGTGCATGAAACTCATGAAACTAAAAACACTTCAGGGCAAAGGACTGGATCATTAAGACAAAGTGGCAGGCTATAGAATTGAAAAACAAAATGATTTTAATAACTGAAAATTTAATACTTTGGTCTAATTATACAGTGTGGAGTAGTTATACAGTAATTTTCTATGAAATTATAGCATATTGACCATGGAAACTTAAAATTTGAATTGTTGACACAACCAGAGAAGATCATGTTGTCCACTGTATTAGTCTAGTATGAAATGATCTGTTTATACAACAAATAATAAATGTATAATAGATCAAAATAAGAAAATAAAATATTTCTAAAACCTCATCACAAGGAATTAAAATCCCATCATTCATGTCTTCTAATAAAGTAATTGAGAGTGGCTTTAGCTTTGTGAATTCTTGCCTAGGTCCTGACTTGATTCATATCATTGTAAAATAAGTAAACAAAAAAATTAAAAAATGAGTAAAATTTGTACTAAAAAGAATCTTAAAATATATTTGCACAAATGTAAAAATACAAATTTAGAGTAACAAGAATCAAATGTATGTACAATCAAAAAAGAAAGTTGTTTAGATCTTGCACTAACGCTACAAAAGCTACATTAACTGGTATTCATTATTTTCGATGATGTTTCCTCATGTGTCTTTTTTATTACTGCGGAATTTCTGACACTGGAGGCATTCCTTACTAAATTCTTTGGTTTCACATGCTACAAAATCACTTGAATAAATTAAATTTTGAAGAAAACTTTATCATACTGTTCTCAGTCCATTTATTTTTTTTAAGTTATAAAACCAGACTGGCTACTTTTCAATTTTTCAGGCATGTAAGAGCCGCATTTTCCCACATTCTCATACATATTTGGAAACTTTCTAGTCTTTATTAACTCAAGCTTACACAGAGACTAGGACTATCTGCATATCTATTCCTCAAGTCTCCCATGTGTTACTAGCACACACACACAGTTCCTCCCCAGAGCCAGTCAAAGAGAGGATGGAATGAAGACTGTGAGCATGAATATGAATTAACACTAGGAGAGAAAAGAGAAACAGGGCTAAGAATATTTGGCATGTATTAGGGAATACTCCCTATCTCATCTTCCATCCTTTTTAAACTGAGAGAAAAGAAAGACAGTGTCAAAAGTGAGGGATTTAGAGTAAACTTCTCAGTTACATTGACCTATACAATTGAGGATGAAAAGGTAGGAATTCTTAGTAAGGAAGTACAGGCAAAGAAGAAATGTTATGCTAAGATTTCTAAGAAGAAGGTTAAAGTGTTGTGCATCCCCAAGATGAACAGGCAGAATTCCTGAAATATGAAAGAGTAGAGTCTGAAGCATCTTACTTCAATAGACAACAAATCAGAAGAATATGTGATTCACCCCCGGCACTTCTATCTGATCCCTTAGAGAAGAACAGGCAAAAATCACTTCAGTATTCAAATTAAATACTGTCTAGCAAAACAAGATGCATTATAAAAAAAAACAGGTAGGCTCTACAAAAATTAAATTGCATCAACTATTTTTATTATGTGTGTGAAAGAAAGATGAACTCTGTGTCAAAGGAGCAAGTTTATCAAATCAAGGTCTAAAAGGAAAACTAAAAGGAAACACAAGCATGCCTCTGGGATTCCTCTTTAGGATCATTGCTATTTCTCCGAAGGTGTGCTTAAAGCTTTTGTCAGTTATTTTATATGTCAATACAATTAAAGGAACTTAATACAGACAACTAATGCACCGCTACATTTTTTTTTTTTTTTTTTGTAAAATAGCAGCTCAGATCATCTCAGTTCGTAGATAGAGTCAGTGGGCAACTGCAATGGGTTTATCATATATTGCAAATATTAGGTTGAGGTATGATCTGTTTATACACACTTTTTCAAAGTCTTTAACTGTTAAGGGATGTTAAATTTTATCAAAGGCATTTTGTGTTGAGCATACAACTTTTAACCCTTGAGTTTATGTTGTTATTGCATTCATCGATTTTTATGCACCTCACCATTTTGTGGCTATGGAATAAAATAAATTTGATTGTTAAAATGTAAATAATATATATCCTATAATATATTTAATATCACATATATAATGATGTTATTTTTTTAAATAAGTAGATAATAAATGGCTAAGTTTTCACCAGAATTTGAAGTTTACTTGAACCTTAAGAAAATAACTGTAGTAACCATGTAATAATAGAAATAAATGACAAAATATCTAATGACAGATTTAGCATATTTAGTAAATGAGACACGAGAGCAAAGAAGTCCCAGTGATGAACAATCAATTAAGAATGACGGCAGTATTCTGGACTACCAATGATGTATTGACTGGGGGTGGTTCATGTTGTGAGAATATTTATTAATTAGAGGTCAAAAAATATTAGGTTAATATTTTACTGTACTTGTGATAGTTAAATGCCAGGCTGACAGTAAACTTTAGTATATGATTTCATGCTCTCTGTTTGCATTTATGTAGAGCACAGAGAAGGGCAAACAGAACCCTCTAAGTGAAATGCAAGCTGAACTGATGCCTCTGGTGTGGTTTTTTTCCTAGGGTGATAATCCCATCAAAGCAAAGAGAAAGAGACGTTTCTGAAACGGCAAGGTAGTTATAAAGTGACTGCTTCATTCAAATCTAGTAAACAGCAGGCATACTTTCAATGCTCAGTAAGGTGATATAAACTTATCCTGTATTCGAACTGCCCTTTCGCCACTCTTCGTGTATTCGAACTTCTATTTTATGTGGGAAAAGAAAACATAATTCCATAGATGTTTGTTTTATTTTTCACATTTATGTAACATTTTGAGTACATATATACTCAAAATATAATCATATATATATATACTCAAAATATAATTATATATATATGATTAACCAGATAGTAAGTATGGTTTCTCAACACTGAGAGCATGTCCTTTGAAAGAAGGACTTAGGAGGGAATGATCCAGCTTTTAACTCAACGATAGGTGATGAGGATTACATTATTCCCAAAATAGTGCTAAATATATTCCAAGAGAGCAAATCCAAAATATTAGAATACAGAGATACCAGAGTTCAAGCTAAATGTAACCTCATTTAAATATCATGCATTCTGCTTTCCTTGTGTCAGTGATGCTAGAGTCTTTTTCTTCAGTCTGGGTCATAGAAGAAAAAAAAAATTGAGATCACTTTAGCAATTTAACTTTAAACTTAAATTTAACTCTTAACCTATTGATTGTCAAAAATAATCAGCCAATGCTACTGATATTGTTATCCATATTGTTATTATCCAAAATTGGGAGCTTCTTAAATGTAATTCTATATAAAAATGCCTGAAAGATATTAGTAGTTATAAGAGTCAAAATGCTAAGAAAACAGAAGCTTCTGAACTTAGAGAAACTATTTGTTTGAGAGTATAAGCAGATATGATACCTAGTAAAAGATTCATTGAAAAGGTCCCATTATCCCAACATCAGCTAAAGAACCAATCAATTGACCCACAAATACTTGTATAATGACAGATTACGAATCTAGGATGTCAAAATGTTCCATACACGTCCTAGCTCAGAAAATGCTTATGCTATGATTGGATGAGAAAGTGCATAGGAAGCATTCAGTTCTTAATAAATTAATGTTGATATCACTATTGCATAGGATATGTGAAGAGCTCCCAAGACTTCAAAGTGCTGTCCACATACTATATATTAGTATATTTTTATACAGGCCTCAGGATTTCATTACCACACATTTAAAAAATTGCTAACACATAGTGAGTAAATTATTCACAAACTCAAACACTAAAGCAAAAGAAATCAAAAGAAAAAATCTTAAAAAAAAATCAATTCTTTCCTTTATTTATTTACTTTGTTTGGATGAAACAAAAAAAGAAGGAAGAGATCAGTGAAGTTGAGAGAGGGTATAAGGACTGTAATTCAGATAGAGCAAGTAATTAAAGCTTTGATACTTTAATGCTGAACCCAAAGCAAACGCTCACCCACTTTTATAAAAACCAGCACCTTATAAACAGTCTCTGACAGATGAAAAAAGTTCATCTTTGCCTTCCATGAGCATATTAACTAGTCAAATTCTTCCCTGCTATCAGCTGACATTGACATATGGAGTTACTAGGGATTCTAGAGTGTATAATTTGGGAATCAAGAGCCAGTCTCGATATACTAGATGCTTCCATTAAGCTCCTGCATAGATGGAGATGTCTTTACCCTTGATCAAATAAGGACTAAGAATTACCAGAGAAAATACTATCTTCTTTTACCATTTTCTTAAGTATGAAAATTAGGTGCAGTTCTTCAATTATCAGCCACTGTTGGGAACTTTTGATTCATTAGTATCTAATATTATAAAACTAATGTACATGTGGCCTAGATAATATGAAACTTTTCCAAGCAGCATATTTTATTGTAAAATATAGGCATAACAGTTTGTTTACTTGTGAAATTATGTAATGTGAAGGAAAATAGCTATAGTGATTTATATCTGACTGAAAAAAATATAAATTCACAGAAAACATATGTCACAAAAGAAATGTGAATATATTTGAGATTATTTGAGATGTTATATGGTTGATTACAATTTGTTTTTTCTTAAACATTGAATATAAACATGCTATAGTACACAAACACACACACACACACACATATTCAGATATGTGTTATGTATCACACATGTATGGACATAGCTCAGAAAACGGCATAAAATATTCCATATAAGATATATTTGATAAATTCTTTACATTAGGTGTTTTGTTGATAATTAAAGTCCTGACATGATAATTAAAAACATACATAATTCAAATAAGACTGTTGGAATTCTGTACATACGATTTAATGCTTTGTTATTTAATAGTATTTTTTCTGATCTTTCACTGCCATCTAGTGGTAGACTTAGTGTCTACCACTTTGATTTTTTTTTTTTTTTTAAATAAATCTAGTTTAAAGCGTTTATTAATTTGGATAGCACATGCAATTCACTTAATACACATGAAGTTGTAAGTAAACCCAGGAAGAAATTTTGTTCATACATTCCATAGTACTTATCTCTCATCTAGTCACTTCCATGATTTCTCAAGATTTCTTTTGGTACTTAACAAGATATAAAACTTTGCATTTAGAATGAGCTCGTTAAGACTGTTGTCCTAAAGTCAGAACTTCCCAAATTATCAACTAAGGTAGCTATGTGACATCAGGTTGTGTGGCTTTGGTGTTATGGTGGTATAACTCTCACACTTTTGCAGGTGTTTCCATGTACTTGTAAGACGTTGACTCATTTGGGTATGACAAATCCTTTGGATCTTAATGTGTACGGCATGTGTGATGCCTTAATATTTGATGTCAAAGGGAGTTACCTATAAAATCACACAGATGCATCCGAAGTGATCTGGAAGCCTACACTTTATCTAGAGCAAATGATACCAGGCAGCACGTACAAGCTCTTCTAGATGAACAGGTGTGCCTTATTGAAGGAAGAGGAGATACCAAACCATATCATCTGAAAGCAGTTTCAGAAATTAGCTCTCTTCAGTAGAGAAGATAACATTTAATAAGCTCAGTTGTATGAATCACGTAAAATGTTAAGGACAATATCCACAAGTCAATGTGCTTACTTTGAAATGTATTTCTATTTAGATGGATCTTGTTATCAGCCCTCCAGCAGCCCTACTAGATGGGATGTGCACTATCTTTGTGGAGTAAGGTAGTGTATATGAGAAACTTAGTTTGGCTTATCATTTTATCTAAGAGAAATAATTTTTGTTTATATAGTGAGAATTGACTTATGCAAATGTTAAACTTCCTGGAATTCAATAACAATGCCACATAGTATGAAAAAAGGAAGCAACTCATCGAGAAAGAAACTTAAACACATAGATGCAGAAGTTCATTAGTGGTCATTATGCATTTTATGGAGAAAGGTCATTTTACATTGAGTCAGACTCTCTAATCAGGAAAAATCTACTTTTAATACTGATAATACAATATAACGCACATGCCAAGTATATATGCACAAGACTGGATGAATTGTTTCACTTTAAGTGGGGGGGGTAAACTCCCTAAATTTATCTGTGGGAAATTTTACTGTGTTAAGGAAACTCTGCACAGTACAAATGTGGATGTATTAGAACTCTCAGATACCTAAAATATGGTAGCTACTCATTTCCAAAAGCTTTTTGTAGAGATTTTCAAAATTATATTTCTCATTTACCACTGTCATTACTACCTCAGGTATTTTTGTTGTGCTCTCTGTCTCTCTGTCTCTGAGTGTTTCTTTTTCACTTTATCTTATTTTTCATTGTATTTCTTGTGATTGAACAGAAGTCATCGATTATACTAAACATATATTCTATGATGAATTTTCCGCCCCAGAATTTTGTAGACTTCTCATAACAGAGTTGTTAGTAATATCAAATCATTTGAAAATTAATGAAGAATCATTTGCATTTATTATTATTTTACACTTTAAAATCAATATGTTTGGAGTTATACTTGCTGTTAAATATGGAATATGATAGAGAAAAACATCTGTTTTCCTTCATGGAAATCAAACCCAATGAACCAAAATATCACTGTATGAGGCATCTAAATTACTGGTGAATATCCCACCTGACTATACGCTTTCTCAGGAAGAAGTGCTCACCGTCGTTGTAACAGTAGTTAGGCATATAAATGTTTTGCCAAAGCAAAAATATAAACCGTGGATTATCTAGTAATAAATTTCTAAATTGAAAATATATTTTTCAGTATTTCTTGCCACAAAAATTAAGACACAGGAAGCCTGTCATTTGCATGTATCATAAGACTGTTAAAATACACAACTTTAGAAGTGAGTTATATCTTTTCTTATAAACCCATATGAAATTATATTTTACTTAAGAACATTTACTTACTGATTAAATGGTCTATTTAGAGCTATTTATGTATGCATACAAAGGATAAGTATGTCATTTAGGGTACTTATATTTTCATAAAAAATACAGTGAGATATCCCTTCTCTTCTCCTAGGTTAGGAGAAAAAAAGCTATATCAACATCAACAACAACAGCAAAGTTAAACTAGATAAGGTGTGAATGAAGGTGTGGAGGAAGGGAACCCTTGAACACTCTTCATGAGAATGTCAACATGAAAATGGCCAACATGAAAATAATAGGGAAGTTTCTCACAATATCAAAAACAGAACTACTTTATGATCAAGCTATTCAAATTATAGGAATATATCTTAAAGTTTATCCTAAAATGTATAAAAACCTATACTTATATTTAATTTTAATTTCATTGTACTTTTATCTTTTATGTATTTATTATATAACATACAATATATTATTATATAATGTAATATATTATATATCAAAATTATAGCATATGTATAACATATATACATATATTACACATTACTCATTATATATTACATATTATATTATATATCATATATTATATTTGTATTTCATATTTTATATTTAATGTATTATATTATACAGATTATATATTATACCTGTATATGAAATATAATATGTTAAAAACATATATTGTAATATATGAAATGCATTGATATAATAGTATACATAAATATATTACATATTATATAAATAATATAATATAAATATATAAGTCATATATTTTTATTTATATTATAAAACTATATTTTATATATTTATATACTGAGATCAGTGTGTCAAAGTGATGTCAATAGTACTGCAATCATCAAGCCATTATTCACTGTAGTCAGGATATGAAAATAAGCCAAAGGGCTTGCCTACTGATGAAATGATAAAGGAAATGGGGTACGCCTGCATAATGATATTATCTATTCATTAAAAAATAATCCAGCCTTATCATTTGTACTATCATAGATGGAATTGAAGAACATAGTGCTAATTACATGCTTTATTTACTTTCCTATTGCTCTGATGAAATATCCTGACACATAGGAAAGTAAGGTTTTAGTCCAGAAGAGTGGTGTGGAATTCATGGCCAAAGTCAGGAAATGAATTTGGCAGGACAAGGAAGCTGTCCGTACATCCACACATAGGAAGCAGAAATAGGGATTCTATATACATGATATATATTGTATATATCATACTATTATTATATATTATATATTACTAAATACACAAGTACAACTTCATCTATTCAAGGCTGACTAAGAAGCCGAGCAAGAAGGAAAGTGATCACATAACATACTTGTATGGACTGGAGCTCAATTATCTAATTTCTCTAGACAATTCATGCCACTTAAGGTTTTTACAACTTCCCAGAGTAGTACCACCAGTTAAGGGCTCATGAGTCTGTAGTGATGTTTCATTCTGTTTTTAAAAGTTCCTTTTTATCTTCTTATTTATATGTGTATTGTTATAGAAGTTTTATTTTGTTTTGTATAAAACAATTATTTTATACAAAACAAAATAAAACGACCTCTCTAGGTCTTGGAATTTTGTATTGTTTGCAAGTGTTGGATTTATGTGGGGGATGTTTGATTGCTTATGAGCTGCATGTGTCATCAGTAGAACACCTGAGGAGTATTGGATAATAAAAACACCTGAGCTCAGATGCTCAGTTTCAAGTATGCCACTGGTCAGGATGGTGAGGACTGGCAGGACTTGCTCTGTGAAAATACCTCCATCTCTTCCTTGCCGAGCCCACACAGCAATGCACAAATACAGAATGTGTTTGTGCATGAGTGGATTTATGTGCATCAGATTTGTGCAGGTCCCTGAGGACAGACGGTATCAACTCCTCTGGAACAGGAGTTAGAGGCAATTATGAACTACTTCGTGTGAATGCTGGGAACTGAACCTGGGTCCTATGGTTACTATCAACACACACACACACACACAGACACAAACAAGTTAAATATCAATAGTGTTTATACAGATTTTCAAAGTACGTTTCCATATTTCTTTCTAGATATGCAGTTAAATTCCAATTGTTTATTTTGATTGTCAGTTTTCATTGTCCATTCATCACAATCACAAATCACTTGGAAATTGTTCACAATTTAGAATCATCATGAAACTGTCTAGCTTAAGTAACCCTGTGGTCATATCTGAGAGATTTTCTTAAGTGGGTTAAGTAAGGTGGAAAGACATACCTCGAATTAAAACAGCACTCCTTCAAGGTCGGGCCCTTGGACTGAATGAGAAGGAGAGAGGTGCTAATCACTGGCGTACATAAACAATTTTATTGTTCTCTGTCCTGCTTTGTGAGTGTGATCATACCCATACCTATCTCCTTCAGTTATGTCCTGTCTTAAGTTTCCAGAACAAAGCAGAACCATTAGCAGTGGAGCTAGGCTTAAATGCATATGTGAGAGACATTTTGTTTCACACCATAGCATAAAGATAAGATTACACATTTCTAATACACAATAGCTAAGGAAACTACTCAGGCTTTGAAGCAATAATTTCCAGGCTGTAGACTGATTTTTGTTTTGTTTTGCTTTGTTTTTAAGATTCATGTGTCAAGTACTTGTAAATGAAAACATGTATTTCAAGATTTAGCACAATGTAATTGAATTTAAGTGAAGAAGTAAGATTTATAATAACAGTAGTATCAACTAAAAAATTGACATAAATTTTGAGATACATTTTATTTTAAAGCATCTTATTGGTGTTTTCACTATTTTTCCATATGCAAAATACAATCTGTAAGTTTACTTATAATTCATTATAAGACGTTGTACTTATATTTCAAAGGTATAATATCATCATTTAACATTACACTGAGGTTTTATGTTTAAAATGAACTATAATTAACAAACTGTAGTTTACATAAGAATCACATATGTACATTCAATATTGAAATTTTGGGTTCTCAGCATTGGAAATGGTAAAACAGAAGTTTAAGAGAAAAGTCACCAGTATTGCATATTCTACTGGCTTCTGTTGTACCTGGGATTTGGATCCAACTTTGGAAAACATAGCATAAATGGTGGGAAGTATAGAAAACACAATGAGACTCTTTACCAAGGGTGACATCATCTTTTTCACCTAGACTTTTAGAAATTATCAAATACATGGTTAAATAAGGAAATTATCATTGAGAACTATAGAAAGCCTAATTTAATTTAGCATCAAGGACTGGGGTCCAATGAGGTCGTACCATTTTTACAAACAAGATCTGTTTGTAGCAGGGTGTGTGCACATTATGCGCATGTGGGTGAAAAGTTTCTCTGGAGCTCTGGAAATCAGTCTATCCCAGTTATTTCTGGATTTCCTTATGTGATTTCAAAATGAGAATATAGCAGATTCATTTCTTTTGGAAAAGTCATTCTCAATAGTCGAAGGTAGTACTTGTAAATCTTGTATACTGAGTGATGAGTGTTTAAATTGTACAATTAATAAGATCTCTATATATGGCCATTTATACATAACTTAAATCAAATCTTACATAAGGATCAAGGATCAAGTTGAAGTCAAACACTAGCAGTCTATCTGTGGTGAGTCAGAGTTTAAATGCTGAATTCCATAGATGTTTTATTATAGTTTCTTTTAATTTTTTGTTGATGTTTATCTTGCCCTCATGTCCTCCATTTCCTGCTCATACTGGTTTTCAGCTAGTAGGAGACACACTCCTGGAGTGATGTGATTTACCTCTGACCCTTGCTGTGACTGTAGATTTTGTAATCTAAGTCAATTTCTTTCACAGCAGGAACTGTTGGTAAAATATTTCATTTCAGAACAGAAAATTGGTTAAACCCTTCCATTTTGAGTGTCCAAGGGATATGTATGGGCAACTGACTTACAAAATCCAAGCAAAACACTTCTGTGTCAATATGACAGATATACACATTGAAAACTCAGCTGAGATACAGGAGGTCTTATGGTCTACAGACTCAATCTTGTTTTCTAACCACTTTTATTAATACTTACAATTCAAGCAATACTTTGCAAGAATACAAACTACTGGCTATTCAGGAAGCTAGATTATTGCACACCATAAAACATAGGGCATGATAGCTTGTAGGTTTCTAGTTTGTGAACTTACAAACAGCTAACAGGTAACCAAATGAATCATAAGCTCTCTCTTGTCTAAATGAATCTAAGAGGTAATTCTGATATAAAGTCTTGAATTAAGGCAACTTTAGATTTCCAAGTTGCTTTTTTTTTTTCTATTGTAGCCTGTTCTCAGATTTCCATGTGGATAGACAACCTCAAACAGAACTTGATGATTTTATCAACACTTTAAATGGCAGTTTAATTATCAGGGGGGAAAAACAAGTGTTTGTAATTGAAACATGTGAGTCTTTCAGGGTCAAACCTTATTTGAACTTCTGCCTCTGTTTGGGAGATTCCAAACTGAACAAGGATAGTGATGGGCCCATAGTTTTAGCATTTTTTTTTTGATAGAGCTCAGGATTACCAACCACACTTACTTTGATTGAAATACAGAAAATGGGGGGTAGAATAGAGAAAATGCAGTGAAACAGGGAATGTTCCAATGAGCTCAGTACCCTGATGCAGGAAATGATTACTGTATCTGAAGTTAGCAGTGAGAGCTCCAGAAGTCCCTGGCTATTACCAGCACCTTGGTGAATCAAGATTCAGGACAGATCTGTGGTCCATTCCTTAGTAAAGGAAACCTCAAACTGGCTCTTCCAAATTATCTGTATTAGGTAAGTATCTAATATCCTTTGAAAGTTTTCACCTTGTGCCATACTGCTCACAGTGATTTTATTGGTCTTTCATTTCGAACACTTTCCAATAGATTGTATCACTAAGACAATGACTAGATATGAAAAGATGAGTGGAAATATTGTCAGCTATGTAGCTCTATAATCAGTTTGATGACAAAATCATGTATATTCCCTATCTGTCATTAAAAAAAATCTATTTTTAGTGGTGAGATTATTTAACTGGGTCATGTGTAAGAAGACTAAATCAAGAACACTTTCACAAGCTTGGGTTTGGGTAGAGATGCTTACACATAAATTGACAAATAAACAAATCATTAATTACAATAGCCTCATTTCACTTGAAATATTAATCTAACCACATAGTTCTCTTTTTATATTCAAGCCAGGAGCAATTGTGCTTTTATGTTGGTGTGCTTGATCCTCAGTTGAAGCTTTCAGATAGAAACTTTATTGTTATTCCTCTCAACAAGTCACATATAAAAATGACTATCATAATGATAAACGCTATCCATGAAAATGATGACATCTGTTAGCCAGAAGGAGGAAGGAAAACTCTGCTTCATAAACCAACACTTGTCCAGGCATCATCACTTCCACAGAGTATTATATCAAATAAGAATGGAATGGCTTTTGTAGGGTGGGCAAGAAACTCATATATTTAAAGGGACTGCTGAAAATGAAGTTCTGTGAACTGAGATGCCAGTGAGCCAAAAAGAAATGAATGAAGTAGTGAAAATATAATTAATCCATGATTCTGCCAAACAAATATTAATTTTAAAATAACAAAAACCTGGTATGCCTGGTATGTGTATGTGTGTGTGTATATATATATGTGTATATACACACACACATATACATATGTATATGTATATATATGTGTATCCACATATACATATGAATATATATATGTATGTATCTACATATACATATACATATGTTGTATGTGTGTACACACACACACACATACATACACACACAAAAGTGGAAGTACAAGGAAATCATATCTTTGTTTAATTTTATATATAAAATAGAATCTTATCAAAATTCTTTAAAATTAAGATAATAAAATTAGGATAGTTTTAAATAATAAAATGTCCACAAATCTTTCTCTTTCCTCCCTCTTTCTGAATGTATTTATTGACTTCAATTTTGAGCCCCTTAGAGAAAATAGAATGATTTCTGTAACAAAATGACTTAGAAGTCAATTACCTCATTACATTTTTTCCACATAGAAATTTTGATTCAATATAAAGTATTAAATTTGAATGAAAAAAATCCAAAAGGGTAGTGAGTGAAGTTTTTGTCTTGATTTATAATAAAGCCTAAGGCTACTTGATAGATTAACAAGTGTTTTCTCCTTATTTCAAAGCATACTTCAGATGTTTACCAGACAATGCATTTCTGAAGGTTTTGGTTCAAATGACTGTATCCTCGACTGTTCCCTTGTTATACACAGAATATTGGCAACTCTGTATTTAAGATTTCTTCCTGGTTAATTATAAAAATGCATTGAATTATCAAATAAAATTCCTAGTGTATGCAATGAAAGATGAGAATTTTGATGAAACAAAGTTTTGGAAGTTATCTCTAGTGGTCATAAATGAAAATTAGTTCACGTCTATATGCATTCTGCATGATTGTAAAAGCCAGATTTTATTAATAGTAATATAATATTATTAATTGTATATTATTAATTACTTATAATACACATCATTAATGAATGTCATTAAAGTAGATCTTAATAAAGAGAGTCATCGATAAAGGAATTATGATGTTGCAATTAAGTTTAAATCCACTCTGTGAAATCCACTCTGAGACAGTCATGTGGGATTTTTTTTGTGTATTTTTTTTTTGAAAGACAAAAATCTATTTGGCTTATGATAATGGAGTTAAAGTACATGGTACAGTATATGCACTTGCTCAGCTCTGGAGGAAGACTTCCTAGTTGATGTCATAAATTTATTTGTATAGGAATGGAAACTACATTATTATAGTTTGCGTGAGCAAGTGAGTGAGAAAGTGAGAGAGTGAGTGCAAGAGTGAGAGTGAGCGAGAACAAATGAGAAGTCAAGCTTTTAGCCTCTTGCAAAATTACCAAAGAGTCCTACAAACATAACCTTCCTCAGGCATGCCTCCGATGACTGAAGACTTCCCACTAGGCTTCATCCTGCAACAGTTCTACCTGGTTCCGATAGCACCTGCCTGAAAAGGAAAAAGTTCAGCATCTGAGTGGAAGCATTAATGAAATGAATTCATCACAGAGAAGCAAAAAGCTGATACGTATCTCGTTGTTGCACCTGTGAGAACAAAAACAATAATATCTACTGGTGTATTCAAATCATCATCATACACTCCAAGCACAGAAATTTCAAAGGCTTGATCAGCTGTGAGGAGGTAACTTTAATTAAAGAACTAGAATTAAATCTTGATCACTCTATGAATTTGGAACACAAAAGACATAGAATCCTAAGCAGAAATATGAATTATGTTTATCTAAAAACAACACTCTTTCACAGAGACATAAAACATGTCACTTTCTAAAGATCACACAAAATTTGGGCTAAAAAAATAAATTAATAAGTTATAAACACAGATATCTTTAACTATTTTATTTGAAGCAGATATATGTTTTAGTATGCCTATGGGCTGGCTCAGAACGGAGTACACTGTGGCATTTTCATACGTGGAAGGAAGCTCTACCAGACTTCAGCAGAGGGAACCAATGTCCTAGCCAGCACCATACTGGACTGTGGATCCCTAAGCATCTGAACTCAGGCATTTTTATTGATCCAGAAATCCTCAGGTGTTCTACTGATGGCATGTGCAGATTATGACTAATAAAATATCCCCCACATAAGTCCAACACCTGCAGACAATACAAAAATCCAGGGCCTAGGTAGCTCCTCTTGCAACAGTACACAAAACAATGATTTTATAAATAACTAAAAATAAATATCCACATTTCTCATTTTCTGTATAAGACAAAAAACAACACAATTTAATACTACAACACCAAAACTATTTACAAGAGGAAAAATCATGAGGGTTGCTAATGTACTGGACCAAAATAAACCAAACTCTATCAAGTTTTTCACATTGTCCTTGGACATCAGAAAAACATTATCAATTTCCAATTATCTGGAATTCACTCATGATCATCTGGGTTCCTCCAAAGGGCTTGGGTCACTTTTCAATTCTGCCCTCTGCAGCACACACAGAGTGTCCTCCAGCCTCTGTTTGGCTCCATTCTACTGCTGCTGCAATACTTGGTAGTCATTCCATGGTGCTGGCATTTCAAAAACTGCAGGGGTCTTCTGCTGCAACTGGACTTCATTGTCATCAATAGCCTCTCCTGGGCTCTCTTCATCATCCCAAGCCTCAACTTATCTGCATGACCCCTTCAATCTGGGCCTTCAACTGCTACAGAGGCTTTTACCAATGGCCTCTCCTGTCCTCTCATAGTGCCAAGCCTCAGTTGCTCTCCATGACCCCTTCAGCCTTCAAAACCATCACCACCAGCTGGTTGACTCTTACAGTACCACATTCAGCTACCAGCACAACATATAACTTCGGCCAGTTCTGGAAGATAGCTTCTGTGTGATGACCCTGAGGAAACACTTTCCAGATAATAAGATAGAGTTTGTTTTGCAGGAAAAAAAACATCTGATAACCTTGTCTGCAGGAAATATTCCCTCCTGGGGTAGAGTTCTCATCACCATAGCAGATGTGTCTTGTCAGGACTGCCTAACCAGTTTCTGAACTGCTTATAGACAGGTTTTCACAAAACAAAACTCAATCTATGAGGTATGGAGTTTCTTTTTCTTCCTTTTCTCCAGGTTGGATGAGCTGGTGTGATGTTATGCCCCATGTTGCAGGAACCACTTGTAGTAGTAAGCCTATGGGGTGGCTCAACATGGACAATATGGCAGCATTTTCATATGTGGAAGCCCTGCCAGACCTCAGCAGAGGAAATCACCATCATGGCCAGCACTATACTGAACAATGGAACCCTTAGCTTATGAGCTCAGGTGTTTTTGTCAATTCAGAATTCCTCAGGAGTTCTACTGATAGCATGTGTTGATCATGTACAGTCAAACATTCCCCCACATAAATCCAACACCTTCAGATAGTACAAAATGCCAAGACCTAGGCAGCCCCTCACCTAACAGTGAACAAAACAATTATTTTATACATAATTAAATTAAAAGTAAACTTCCACAACAGATATACTACAAAGATATATTGTTAAATGTATTTCCCCCCCAACTGCTTTCTATTCTCCTTCTAGTAACTTTAAAGTTAAGAAACTCTAAGTTCCATGGAGGAGAGATCTGGGCACCATGTCCACTTATTTCACCATTATAACCAGCTCAAAGTGTCCAGCACACAATGGTGCTCAATAAATATACATTAAATGATTGAGTGAATGCAATTTCTTTCCAAACTTGCAACAGAAATAGGGATGCAGTGTTCAGCAACACTGGCCAAATACACTGACTTATTTCCCTGAATACTTCTAGAAAATAGCCAAAAAATCCACTTTACACTTGCTTTAGTACATATGTGTCTGCTGATAGGATGGGTTCCTGGCAGAGACAATATTCATGAGACCCTTGCACACAAGCACAATGCACACAAGATATGAATTCTGAAAAGGAAACTGAATTAGAATTCGTGGATATTCACTTTTGACATTCTTTTCTGCAGGGGAAGCAGAGTGGAAGAGTTATAAATAGGTCTACATGAATAAGCACAGTAAATATAAGATGGTGATCATAATTGTGAACATTCTGTTAATATCTGTACTGATGAAGCATCATAAAAGTGAAAAAACTATTTTAAGTATTGTATATTACTGTTGCCATGGTAAACTGGAATAAATTATTAGTAAATGTATTTTCTAACAATTATATGTGGATTAAGAAAGGCTAATAGTATTTCATAAGTTCATATCAATTTTTAATATATCCATGAGTTCTTATTCACACAAATCAACTAAATAAAGTAGGGAAAATATCCTGTTGGCTGTTATTTGAATCTTCATGTTACTAATATTAATTGAAAACATTGTTTAACTTTGAAGTCATAAACTTTTTTTTTATTTTCAAAACATTCTAGATCTTTCTGTATTTTTCATTTGAAGAAAGAAATAGTCTGTGGAAAATATTTAGCTGTTTGTTTCAGAAAATCAATTGGCACATAACACAACAGTTACCACATAAGTAACATGTAATACACTAATGTGGTTACCAAAACAAAATGGCTTAGTTTTATTTGTTTGTTTAGTACACATAATATTTTCCACATGAATAACTCAAAATGTCTTCCATTTTAGGCATAGATGCACAAACATTGTTTCTTTAATCTCTAAGAGAATTTTAAGATGTAAGATTTTCTTAGAAATCCTTGCTGAAGTATGAATACTGAGGAGAAGCCAATTTTGTCATTTAATCAGGTCAAATCTCTAACCACAATTCACAATACTACATTGGCAATGTTCTCACCTACGAATAGCATTGTTTGAATACATGTGAACATGAATACATAGGTATAACCTAAACATTATGAGTTCTAACACTGGGAAAAGTGAAACAGAAATTAGTTTTTAGCATAAAAGCTTTACCTAAGAAACCATCTACACGATCTTTGAACGACATTTCTGCCTTTCTTTTTCAAAAACAGCAAGGTGTTTCTGAGGCTGTTATCTCCTGCCAGAGTTAAAATGAGGTGCTTACCCCTACTTTTCTTTCAAGAATCAATTGCCATTGCACTTGCTTTTCAAAGTTAGTTGTCAATCATTTGTGATCCACGATATAATTTTCAACATCAAGCTTATGGGTGTGGTGTTCACAGAACCATTGTCTATCAAATTTAAGCACAATAAATCTGCTAAACTTCAAAATGCTCTTAAGGCCAGCTTTGTGCTTATTTGTGGCTGGGTTTTGAAGTTAAAGAGATACTGATTGCTTTATAAATGAGAAATGCACTACAGAAATCATTAATTATTATTTTGCCCATGAGTCTATTGCTTTTATAAATCCAGTATGGCTTTGTAATATCATCGGAGTTTAAATTGTTTATGTAAAATATATTTCAATTCACTTGGTAATATTTCTATAGGAAAAAACAATGATTTTTATATTATAGAAAATGCTAAAAAGAAAAGGAAAACTATAAGTATTTCCAGCATTCTTAGAATAAAAAACCATCCTAAATTTATAAAAATGAGTCTTTGCATAGCTTCATATCCAAAAGAACTGGTAAGGAAAAATTTTTCTTGCATCCAAAAAGTGTGAAAATAGATGTGTTTGCAAAAGAAAAACATAATATTTATAAAGCAATGTTGTCTCCTCCAGACTTTAATACCTACACTCCCTGTTTTACCAACAAAATAACTTTTTAGATTTGATGTAAGCATTTTAAACTCTTGTGTTTTTCCACATGTGACTAAGCATCAAAATAAGACCAAAATATCATTTCTTAGTCAAAATTTGCCTGCTGATCTTTTAAGTATACAACTTATTGTCATGTATAAATTTATAATATGCAAAATAAAAAAAATATAAATAGTACATTCTGATCTCTGTTGCTAGGGAGTTTTTTGAATAAATTTCCATTAATCTAGTGGTAAATATGCCCTAAAGTTGTATAATTCATGCTCTTTCTAGAGAACTTTAATAAGAAATAATCTTTTAGTTTTCATTTTCTTTCCTTTCCCTGGCCCCATTGGCCTTCTGTAGATGTCTTAAATGTTTATATATGTGCCCAGTTATGCATATTATAAACATCTGTTAAGTCAGTAGAGTGCATTGTTGGGCACTTGCTACTTCATAGGAAAAACTGAACTCACTGCAAAGAAACAAAGTTTAAAAATTGCTTCCACATAAAATGAAAGAAATGCCAAACCTAGCATTTGTTTCTTTCTCCACTGATTAAGTCTGGATACTGCTGGGGAAAAATAATTCATATTCTTTCACTTTCAGAAGAGACTTGAATACATGTGTAAATATATTTTAAATATCTGTACTTTGCTATATCTTCTTTAAAATGATATATATATTTTTGAAACAGGGTGTCTCTATTATATCTCTGGCTGTCCAAGAACTCACTCTGTAGACCAGGCTGACCCCCAACTCACAGAGATCTGCCTGCCTTTGTCTCCAGAGTGCTGGATTTAAAGGCATGTGCCACTACTGCCCGTCTAAAAGGATACCTTTTTACACACAAAACTGAAATAGAGTAGCATGCTTAAAAGAAGTTATGTTTTTTTGTTGTTCAAATTGGTGCATCGTCATATAGAGTAACTCAGTTGCAATGAGGACTGATACTGAAAAGCAAAATCTTGAGAAAAATGGAAATACCAATGACAAAATAATGTACTGTTCGAGATATAAAAAGATACAGCTTTCCAGTGTTTTGTGCAGGCTACCTTCACCTATGTCTGTGTGGTATAAAGATACTCTGAAAGTGGATCACATAGAATGATACATTTTTTTTTTCTGAGGTTTTCTCGGTTGCTGTACAGAGTCTAATTACTGTGATGGTGACATCTCTAAGTTTATAAACTTTTATCTTTTGTAATCTGCCCTTAAAGTACCTTCTCAACAGTAACTAAGCGCTCCGAATAGAGACTGCCTCCTCTAGAGCCACTGTGTTTAGGAAATGACTGAGAAAATTGCTGAACAATTATATAAATGCAAAGCATTTGATGAAAAAACATGGAATCATGAGAATCTTTAATAATTTTAACAAAGTAGGCAAACATAAATTTATGACACTTCAGTTTAGTATTTTGTCGACTGTCTCCCCCAAATCAATAAAGTTAGAAAAATACCACACTAATTTGAGTACTATTCCAGGAATTATAGCAATTGTCCCCTTCTTCCCATCCCTGTACAGTTGGTAAAATGTGGCTTCTTTATTTTTCTTTTCTGCTGCCTGATAGGACAGGAAGAGATTCTCATTTCCCTCAGAACATTAGTTTCCAATTTTCTCATTGCTGTGAAAAACACATGTTAAAAGCAACTTAGGGGAAGAAGGCCTATTTCACCCATGGTTGAAGAAGGGATAAAATCTGTCATGCAAGGGAAGATACATTAGCAAGAATGAGAGGTGTTTGGCTACCTTGCAGCTACAATCAAGAAGCAAAGAGATGAGGTTGGTGCCCCACCAACTTTCTCTTTATTATTCAGTCTAAATCCCCAGCTCCTGGAATAGAATGGTGCTGCCTACATTTAAGGTGACTCTTCCCTCTTCATTTAAACCTTTATGGAAATAACTTCATGGACATATCCACAGGTGTATATCCATAGTGATTCTAAATCTAGTCAGAAACTTCTGGAACCATGACCCAAAATATTTTCTTCCTACTACAATCTACATTTCAGGTACTTGTTACAAACACAAAAGTATTCTTATCAGCCCCAATAAAACATAGAATTTCTTAGGGGGAGGTATTCTTTTAATGTATTTATAAACAAGGATTACTTATGGACACTGGCCAACAGATGCTATAAAGAAAAAAACACATGTACCTGGTGATCCAAAAAATTTAAATACATTGTCTTTTAGCCCAATATGTATCATAATTTTATGTGTTTCAGATTTTTTTAAAAGATACATTATATTTGTTGCTAATTTACTAAGTTTGACATAATTTATAAATCAGAAATTTGTGCATGGTTTTAAAAAGTCTAGTGGTATTCTAATTGGGAATTTTACTGAGGCTGATGAGATGGTTCAACAGTTAAGTGCACTATCTATTCTTCCAAAGTACCTGGGTTTAGTTTCCAATATCCACATTGCAACTTGTGACCTTTTGTAATTTCAGTACCAAGGAGTCTAGGTGCCTCTTCTGACCTAAAAAAGGCCAGATATGCATATAGTACACATTCAGGCAAAATACTCATAGATAAATAAATAAATAAATAAATAAATAAATAAATAAATAAATAATTTGAAATGTATAACTTTTCAATTTTTATAAATATTACGTTATATATATTTCTTTTATTTTTCCTCTATTAAACATAGATTATTTTCTCATACAATATAATCTGAATACTATTTCCTCTCCCTCTACACCTCCCAGTTCTTCTTCTCCCCTTTTCTGTCTCTCACAAGAAAAGAACAGGCTTCTGAGATACAACAGCAAAAGAGAACAAAATGAAATATAATAAGTTAAAACAAAAACCATAATATCAAAATTGGACACTATTAGCCAACAGAAAAATAAAAAAAGCCAAAGACTAGGCACAAGAATCAGAGACTGACCCATTAACACATTCAATGGTCCCATAAAGGTATTAAGCTGAAAGCGATAGTATGTATGCAGAGGACTTTGTGCAGACCCATATAGGCTCTGTGATTTCTGCTTCATTCTCTGTGAGTATATATGAGCTTTGATCTGTTGGTTTAGGGGGCCTTGTTCTCCTGATGTCTTCCATCCTCTCTGTCTTCTCCACTACTTCTCCCTCACCTTCCATGGCATTCCCTGAACTCTGAATAGAGGGATTTGGTGAAGACATATTCTTTAGAGTTGTATGTTCCAAGGTCTGCTCTCTCTATGTAATGTCTAGCTGTGGATCTTTGTATTTGTTTCCCTCTTATGCAACAGGAAGCCTCTCTGATGATGGCTAAATGAGGTGCTGATCTATGAGTAGTAGTGGAATAATATTAGGAGTCTTTTATTGTTACTTTTTTAAAAGATCAGAATAGTGTTTGGTTTTACCCTAGGTCTCTGAGGTATCTAATCTCTGGTTCTTGGTCACCCAAGCAGTCTCCATCTTATGGAGTGGGCTTTAATTCAAATCAAGACATTGGTTGATTACTCTCACAAAGTTTGTGCTACCATTGCCTTAGTATATTTTGCAGACAGAGTAGATTGTAGATCAATGGTTTTGTGGTTGAGTTGATGTATTTTTCCCTATTGGTAGCCTTCAAAGTACTTTTCTCTGTCAGACACTAGAACATGGAGGTGAAGGTTCTTTGTAGGCACCAGCTCGAACTTGCCATATTCAATGAGTTGTTGGGGTGCTGTCTTCAGCAATGGGCTCTTGGTGTTAGTCTGTGGAGAACAACTTATTCACCCCTTTATGGTAAAAGTCTTGGAGATGTTACTGATACAAGGGACATAACTCAACACAATAAAGGCAGTTGAAAGCCTACATCAACTTAAATGGAGTGAAACTCATAGCAATTCCACTAAAATCAGGAACAAGATAAAGTTGTCTACTTTCTCCATATCTATTCAATCTAGTACTTGAAGTCTTAGCTAGTGAAATAAGACAATTGAAGGAGATCAAGGACATACAGTTTGAAAGGGAAAAAGTCAAAGTATCATTATTTTCAGATGCTATGATAGTATACAAGTGGCTCAAAAAATCCCACCATGAAACTTCTACAGCTGATAGACACTTTCATCCAGGTGGCTGGATACAAAATTTACTTACAAAAATCAGTAGCCTTCTTATATATAGGCAAACAGACTGTGAAATAGATCAGAAAAAAACATCTTTCACAATAGCCTCAAATAATATAAAATATTTTGGGGTAATTCTAACAGAAAAAGTGGAAGACTTATACGATTAAAACTTCAAGTCTTTGAAGAAATAAATTGAAGAAGATCTCAGATGCTCATGGATTGGTAGGATTACCATAGTAAAAGTGGCCATCCTACCAAAAGCAATCTACAGACTCAATACACCTATAATTCCTGATTTTTGATAAAGAAGCCAGAAATACACACTGGAAAAAGACAGCATATTCAACAGATGGTGCTGGTCTAACTGGATGGCTGCATGTAGAAGAACACAAATAGGCCTATATTTATCACTTTGCACAGACTCAAGTTCAGTTGGATCAAAGACCTCACCATAAAACCAGAAGACAAAGAGAAAATAGGGAATAGCCTTGAGCTCATTGTCACAGGAGAAGACTTCCTGAGCAGAAAACAGACACTAAGATCAACAACATGGACTTCATGAAACTGAAGGACTTCTATAAGATAAGGGACACCATCATTTGGACAAAGTGACATTCTACACAATGGGAAGAATTTTACCAACTCCACATCCGGTAGAGGGCTAATATCCAAAATATAAAAAGAAGTTGAAAAACTAGACACCAATGAGGCAAATAATCCATGTAAAATATGGGAGGGGAGAGGGACAAGAATGGAGGGATCAAGTAAATGGCAAGGAGAAAGGGGATTGGATAAGGGAATGAAGGGAGAGACAACTAGAGTCAAAGGGCGTTTGAAGAGAGGTGTGGAAACCTAGTGTAGTGGAAACTTCCTATCGTATATCAAGGAGATCCTAAAGCAGTCTCCAAACAGTGAGGGAGAAGGAACCCAACTGTCCATCCATTTTCACCTGACAAAATTTCCGGTACCAGGACTAGGTTTCATTCAATTGAGTTGCTGGCCGAAAGAGTCCCATTGAAATTGTATATATATATATATGCAAAACATTTATATGTATAAAATAATTAAACAAAGCCTCACATATTTATAGCTTTTCAATTTCATAGATATTACATATTTTAAATATATATTTTTTAAAATTTATAGATGTGAAACTTTATCAGAACTGCATTTTCAATATAACTCAAATAATAGTAGACAATTATATAAATTTCAATGTTTTCTATATAGTATTAGGAATTTTAAGTACAAGTGAGAATGATTGAATGTAATTAATTGTGTTTCTCTATGACATCTGAACCCTTTCATCATCTAATAATTTACTAGGATAATTACAATGCTTTCAGTTAATAGCCTCTGTCAATTTAAGCTCTTGATTTGTGTGTGTATGTGTATGTGCGTGTGCGTGTGTGTGTGTGTGTGTGTGTGTGTGTGTGTGTGTGTCTGCGCGCGCGTGCGTGCGTGTGCTATGCATGAATGTGTTTGATAGACAGTTTAGGAGTTTAAATTAAGTGTTTGGTTTTCCAATGATGTGCATGACTGCTACTAAGTGCCACTCATCCATTCTATTCTCTACATTTTTCCTTACTAAACTGAAACTCAGGTTTTTGTACCTTTAGACAAACAATAATGGCATAATAATGACCCTGGGCATAATTTTCCATTGCCTACAAAATGTTACTCAGTTCCCTCTTTAGTCTATTGTCAAAGAAGTGATGTATTGTCTTAGTCTTTCAGATTTGGGAATGAGAAATATACATTATATTATCATATGTATATATCAAATTATTATATATAATACATATTACATAATAACACAAATATATTATCAAATATATATTATCACATATATAATCAAATATATATATTCTTATAAACAAATAATTCATTTGATTTTTATCTATGATCATTCTTAGAAAACTTATAGGCTCTCGTATTCCTGAGTGATGGGACATTCTGTTAGTAAAAGTTTGCTCATAGATCATAATTAATTTTTTGCTAAGGAAATGGCGCAGGACTTAGACTGATCAGGCCAATATGACTAGAGATTGGGCTTTCAAGGTATGTATCTGGCTGACTGCCTGACTTCTGAGAACTGGCTGGAGGGGACAGAGCTAGATACCAAATTCAGTCTATCATGCCTACAGAGTGAATCTTCAATATAACTCTGGAAATAAGCTGATCTGAGCTTACTGATTGACAAGTACATCAGAGTTACAGGATAAAATCCCACCTGGATTCCTTGGGGAGAAAAAAATGAAAGCTTTGTTCTAAAGAACCCTTGCGACCTTGTCTGTGAGTGTCTTTAACTGTGCCTGGCTGGTATGATTTTAATAAAATGGTTACCCCGTTAAAAAGAGTGTTTAATGGGTAAAAAAAAAAAAAAAGTTACCACCTAAGTGTTGCATCCTGTGTTAAGATTTCCAAATATACAAGGTTGTGCAAATGTAATTTCATCACTTATAGTGAAATAGGAGGTGGAAACAGGAAAGTCACCCAGCAAACTTTTTGGCATTCCCTGTGTATTTAACCAGTTCATTAGAAATGAAGATAGACTGAAAGCCATGATTGGTGACTGGCATCTTAGTTTGTCAAGTCTATACTAACTTCGCGGACAGCATCAGAAATGCTCTGGGGAATTGTAGCACACCTACTCACATCTCAACACTCCTCATTCCACTTTGGAAATGCTGGGTAAAAGCCGCTAAGAGGATAACATTGTAAACTTCATGAAGTAGAATAACAAGACTCTGCTTTCTGATCATCAGTAGGATGTATTTCATGATATAAGTCAAGCACAGACAGTATGTCCTAATAATCTGCAAAGTTATACAGAGGCAATATACACAAAAAACACTGGCTGAGAAAATAAACTGAGTGCTCCATATTGCTTAAAGAGGTCAACCAATGGCAGTAACTGTGACTTTGGAAAGCATTCTATACGTGCTTATCCCCAAACTGAGGTGGTTGAACTAAATAATCTTTACCATCCCGTGTAGCACTTTAGAAAGCTGTCTCAATTTCAATGCCTTAGTTTTTTAATTCACAAAAAGTAGTCAATCTGAATGATCCTTATTCAACTATATTAACTAGATAATATATAGTAACTAAAATGGAACCTCTGGAGCTGGAGATATGAGTAGTTGTGAGACCTAGAAATGAAACTTAGATTCTCTGCAAGATCATTGTGCACTCTGTATTGCAGAGACATCTCTCTAGCCCATATTTTTTATTTTTAATATTTCATTTCTCTCTTTTTTCATTGATACTGTTCTCTCATAGCCCAATCCATGTAATTAATTGGTACCCTGTTTTTCTGTGAAAGGTAGTGAGTTAAACTTCTGATATTGCCCTAGGTATTTCATTCTGTCTCTGGGGGAGTAGTGTAGTTACTGTTGTTAGATTACTTTATGTCTACTTATTCCTCACAAGTGTTTAAATTCTGGCTCATCTTCTTTGTGCTATTATCACATTCTTTGGAGTTAATAAAGCACAGGTGCAGCATTTGGTGATAGAAAAATGTTGATTCTTAATGAAATCTATCTCAACCTTAGCAATTTGCCAAAGATTTGTTTAAGAAACTACATAGGATGGAATTTGCTTGCAAGCATTAGTTTGGTATGCCATTTAAATAGACATTCTGACTTAAGAATCTCACTTTCAGTAAGATAGATACATCAGTGTGGCCAGAAAAAAATCTTTGTGTGAAAATTCATTTGATATTAAATATTGAATGAGACTTAACAGTGGGACTCATGAATATGAATGCAAGTTGTAGGAAGGTAGAGTTTACCATTTTGTGTTTTTACAATATCGATATATCTCAAAGCTGAGTATTCAAATATTTCAGGGTAATATAAATCACAAAAACAACGGGGTCTATTTCATAGATGTTGATTTTTAATATTCTCAATTTTAATGCTGATAGTGGTACAAAATTGGAAGCTGAAGAGTAAGAATTTTTTTCTTCCATTTACCAGCAGTCTAATTACACATCTACACTTTGGGCTGAGAGAGTCACTTGCTTATTGGTTTGTTTTAAGAAAGAATATGTTTATTCTTCTTTTTTGAGCTTCCATTTTAAGGCATGATTATTATGAAGTAAAAATTAAAATCCTCATTTAAAAAATTGTTGAGGTAAAATGAAGCCAAAATCATTGATTTAAAGGAGTGAACTTTAGATTTGAAAAAAAAAAAGAAAGCAAGGCGATGGCAGTACATTTATACATTATCAAAAGAAATTATCTACTTGCTAATTAAATTATAACACAGATATTTTGCTTTTATAAACGTGAGGTCTAGCAGTTGCACAGGTGTTGCAACTCTGCACTCTGTGAATTACCATTCGTGATGCTACCTTCATCCTCTTGCTGCAGATTTGATTTTTATGAGTATCAAATTTTCTTTGCATTGAACTTCTGTTGCATTGTGAACATAACATAAAATTTATTACAGTATAACTCTTTTGTTAAGTGGAAGCCTGAGTCTGCAAAATGGCTTTTGATAGTACACTTGAGGAATGGCAAAAATTTAGACAGATAAATGTATTTTGGTATTAGTTGCTAGAAGTCATAACAGAGAACTTTGTTTTATAAATAAAAATTTAATGGCCAATAAAAGATGTATAGAAGAAGAGAAGGTAATTTCACTGTGTGAGAAATTTGAGTCCAATTCTGCTGCAGATTTTGGTTTATCACCAAAATGCTATTATTTCAAGTGAATGTGAAAAATATGTGAGATATCATTTATTTTAAACTATGCTAAAAAACAGCAATAAATAAGATTTACCTTCATTTATTTTAAATCACATGATTGTTACTAGATATAACTAATCCTTATAACCTCTATGTATCTCTCCTTCCCAGATAGATTCATAAATAACCTGTCAATTGATATAGAGTTTTGTATTTTTTACTTGTTTATTTGTTTTGTATTCATTGTACAAAGCAAATCATTAGATTTTAAGTGCATATTTTATAGGTATAGGGAAAAAACTTGCTATGAATCTTTGCAGGTCTTATTTCTAGCCAATGTATATTATTCTCAGTAGATTTCTCAGTTTCTATTTCTCCAGATGAAACCAAATTATACCAAATATCTCTATCTGACACAATTACACACTATTTTTAATTTTCAGCATTTCTGTTACTAAGAAGTCTATCAACAGCAAGAGTAATAGCAAGAAGGGACTGAGATAAAAATAAAAAAAAATCAATATTCCCTGTTCAAAGATAAAAGAGAAGTTAGTCCTGAATTCAAATGTTAATCTAGCAAACTTCGTCAGTTACCTACAGGTATTCTTTGTAATAATTCTACAATGCTAGATATTCATTCAGATCTAGCAACCAGCAGAGCAGAATAAACCCAGCATTTTGTAAGTCTTCAATTATAAAAGGTGGATTAGGCAAAAATATTCAAATGTATAAAATCATGTGATCTCATTAATCTACTTATGTAGAAATTGATGAAGAAATAATCCAATATCTAGAAGAAATACTAAAAGTAGATCAGATAAATCATAAGCTTTCTGGTTTGAATTATATCAAACTTCAAATTGCATTTTAAACATATTATTTCAAACATGTAGAATGTACAAGCATCTGTAATACCACCATTCAAAACAGCCATGTCTTCATATTATATGAATCGATGTTTGGTTATATTACATTAGATTCCAGTTAATTTTTTTTGCTGTTTATTGTCTCTGTACTTTTGTTCTTACTTTATAGAAACTCTATCTTCTTTTTCTTTTTGCCTTGGTTGTAGGAATAAATCCTGGCCCTCAAGCATATGAGTTGAGTGTTCCACCCTCAATCAACCACACACTTACTCCTAGCTTGAAAAAAAATTATTGAGCAAATATTTCCATGCTTGTCTTTTTATGTATCTCAAACTACTACAGCAGCGCCTGGCTATCGATGGACAATCAACTAAGGATAAATTCCTATATATCCCATTTTAAGGAGATACCACAAGTGTTACTTTTTATTTAGGTATAGCATTTCATTAGATGGGTTTTATCTTCTTAATGTTCCAAAAGCACTGAAAGGCTTAAGCTATGACAGTTTTTTCTTATTTAACTTTTGAAAAGACAGAGATGTTAAGTAGTCAAAAGATCTTGAGTTGGAATAGAATCTAAGTTTTTACTAAGCAGCATGTGGGTCTCTACTTAACTGATTTTTGGCAGCTTCATCTTAAAAGTTTTTAATTTGTATTTCATTAGGCAGTGACTAAGTGTAATGCACAGGAAAAATTAGTTTATCAATGAAAACAAAGGGGATTGAAAGTATGAGCTACTAGTTAAGCCACTGGTTTCATAACTGATGCTGGATTTAGTAATTTCACAAGGTTCATAGCATGTTAAATTCTCCTAGAAATGCCTACAATATTTTCAATAGTAACTTTGGGGTCACACCAACATTAAAATACATTAAAATAAAAATCACCACTTAATAGATGAAATTTCATGCATGACTTGTCTAATCCATTGTTTAGATCTTAAAGAATTTAGTTAGAGATCCTAAGTATTGGTTGCAAAGATTAGAAACTAGAACCCAATAATGAAGCAAATGTTTATTTTGATCTATTAGACACTACTTTTAACTTCACTATTTAATAGAGATTCAAAACCAATTATGACTCTAAATTGCAAAACATATCTTCTACATGTTAATTCAAGTGTGTGTGCTTTGCTTTATAATGCACTGTGGGTGTAAGGCATTGCATGCACAAAACCAAAGCAGTTCCGTGGTAGATCTTATGTATGATGCAATGATAGGTTAACAAAATCCACAATTAATTTCAAATGTTTGCTTTTGCATATGTTGAAAACAAGTACACAGTGTGTTACTGGTTTATAGGGGCTTGATAATAAAAACTTTTACTGTTATTATGTATGAGTACTATAAATGGCTGGAAAGTTACATAAGAAAATTGTAAACAATACTAAGTTCTACTTCCTAAGTTTCCTACTGTGATATACTATCATTAGTAAATATAAACAGGTATTAATACTATATTAAGCAAAGCCACTCAACACATTTTGAGTGTAGTACATATGGACAGGAATATAATACTGATATTTTAAGAGTCATGTAATTATAGACACTTAAAATAAAAATTACACTCTTAGAACAAAATTTTAGAGCTTAGATAAAATATTGTCTTAGCAATCTAAGATTTAAATGGTTCCTATTTTTATGGTGATTCTTTATATTCTTAACATGTTTGTTTACCAATTTTTAATTTCTGTATTCTAGTTCCTGACTTGGGTATTTTTCACTTCGTATTCCACTGATAGTTAAACACACAGAAAGCAGAGTTTAGAAGAAAACTGGGTAGTTGTCTAAGTGCTTTGACTAATTGGCAGGGTTTCTCTGAACAACTGTCTAGCTCTATCAGCTCTAAATATTTAGTGGCTCATCTTAGTGCTTTTTTCTAGTATACTAAAGAGAAAAAAACCTTATTAAATCATTTATTTCAACTTCAGGTCAAAATATTATACATACCAATGGGAGATCATTTGTCTGAAGAAAACCTGCCTTTACAAAAATTAAAATACTTTAAAAAGTATCCATAGCCAGCCAATTTGCAAAATGCCAGGAAATGGAAACAACCTAAGAATCCTTCAATAGATGAATGGATAATGAAAATGTGGTACATATATACAATGGAACATGATTCAGTTGTAATGAAAAATGAAATCATAAAATTTGAGGGTAAATAGATGGATCAGAAAATGATTATATTGAGTTAGTTAACACAAACGAGAAACATAAATGCCATATGTTCACTTTTCTGTTGTTCCTAGCCCCAGTTCTTCAGACATGAGTCCACAACCTGAAACCACCACAAAATCTAGGAAAGTATGAAGTGTGTGTGTGTTCGTGTGTGTGTGTGTGTGTGTGTGTGTGTGTGTGTCTGTATGTTTGGGTGTGTGCTGTGTGTGTGTGGGGGGTCTTGTAGGATGATCTTGGGAGCATAATAGGAGGATACACGTGGGAAGTGGGAAAGAGTATACCCTGGAAGTTACTGATTTTTGTATTAAACTTTTGTCTAGCTCCAACTGGGAAGAAAGGAGGGAGGGAAATCAGAACAGAAGTAAAAGGAGGGACTAGTGACAAATTACACCCAGGTCATTTGATAAAGCTCAAGTAATCATATTATTTTAGACTTACCTAAAATTATACATCAGAGAGAGAGAGAGAGAGAGAGAGAGAGAGGGAGAGAGGGAGAAACAGAGAGGGAGAGAGAGAGACACAGAGAGAGAAACAGAGAGGGAGAGAATCTTAAAAGAAAGTAAGCCACTTGCCCTAAAAAAAGCTCCCAACAAAGACTATAAACTTACCAAATCTCCATTACCAAGCATGAGAAACTCGCCTTCAAATGGTCAGTTCATGGTAGTCCAAGTGACTCCCTAAACAAAGTAGATTATTAATGTAGCCCATTGTTATCTCTCAGGGATTAAAGGTGGCTCCCTATTGCCGAACACATGTTTGTTATCCACTTATCAGTTCATAGAAACTTCTAGTTTTTTACTATCATAAATGTGCTGCAATGAACCTGGGGTCACAATTTATAAAAAATATATCATTTATATTCCTTTATATTCTATTTTTAACTCACCAAAAATACTTGGAGAACATGAATGCATAAATGAAAGTCATAAGCAGCAAAAGAAAGGAAGGAATGTTTCTTCAAAGAAATGGAACTTATCACTAAATTTGGATTTGAGTTTACATTAAAACCCCAAAAGAGAGGTGCTAAATATGAGAAAGAAAAAAGAGGAAAAAATGTAATATTTATTAGGTTCTTGGCTGAAGGCTGATCCTAAGCAACTTCATTTTTCAGAACAAACTTGAATTCAAAATCATGGACTAAGCAGGATGTAGTTATATATTTGTGCATATATATATATATATATGTACACATACATGAGTGTATAATGCGTATGTGTGTAATGTATGTAATAATATTAAAGAAAAAAAGACCATCAATTTATGATGGAGCGAGGGGAGGGTGATATGGGAGAGTTTGGTACAAGAACTGGGAAGTGTGGAGTGATGTAATTATATTTTATTTAAAAGTGTACTTTTCTACAAAACCTGGAAAAATACTTTTGACAGGAGGAGCAAAATTGGGGGAAGAAGCCTGAAGGAATCTTTCCCCAGCTCACTAATAAACAATAGTTAAATAGATTGTTTAAAATTTTTCAGCATCAACTTTCTGACTTTTATCAGTGGTAATAATAGTGTATATGGAGTGAGAAAACTAAAAATATACAGTATAACCTCTCCTGACTCATAAAATGTTCCAGTCCTTTAAATAGGCATTAGCGATATTTCTAGAGAAAAGGGATCTCTTGTTGCCAGTGGCTTTAATTAGTATATAATACTATCCATATAATATTCTCCAGCTGTAGGTCAGAAAATAATTTGTTTCTCTGCACTGATAAAATAGATGCCTGCTAATATTTTTAGACCAATTATTTTCATTTTATTGTACTTTTGAAAGTGAGTTTCAGCAGTTTTCAATGGAGTGGTAAGATACTGTCATCCATATTCATTTTGGTGCTGTGTTCTGGGGTTCTCTCTCTAAGTAGCTTTTATTTATTCTGTTATTTTTAAAGTCACATATCCGAACTTTTACAAGAAGTATTACTATGGTTACTACTATAAAGAAGTGAAGGCTGCTGGTTGAAGTTTGAGAGATATCATCCGTCTGAAAGACTTGTGTGTGGATCTCTAAGGCATGGTTCATAGCTCAAGCCCAGTGCTAACTGGGAAAATGTGATCAGCTTGTTGCCTGTTACAGAAGTGGCAATTCAACAATGTTGGCTTCTCTATAAATGCTGGAGCCTCTTAATGGTCCAAGGGGAAACTTTGTAATATTAAAATTATCTCCATTTAATGATTGGATAGTATAACTATGTACTTCGTAAATTGTAATTGGGTTCATGCTGAAGTTGAAGTCATAACCTGTGTTCCATTGATTTTCACTGCCCACGTCATACATACACTGTGCCTCTACAACCCTATTTCAATATGAAGAGGCATAAATGTATATTAAGAAAGAAACAGAAAATACTTGTCTAACTTTCCAATTGTTTATTTTTCCTATTTTACTCATAAACATTATTATATGTCAAATATCTGAAATATTAAAAAAATTATTTATCTCGGAATTTTCTGCTTGAAATTATTTAACACTCATATACACATTTTCCCAAGTACTAGCTTTTAGCTGGTTTCCATTTAATTCAACATATTGTTTGTAACACCTATTTAAAAATCACTTTAAGTTTGTTTTAAAAGAAATTATCCACTATATGTTTAATGTCAGTCAAATTTAGTAATTCTGTGGTCATCTACTGGGGCTTGTTTAAAGCTTACACATTTATTAAACACTTAAGTCACACATTTACATACCTATTAATTTGGCCAGCTGTGTAGCTGTTTATCCTCCTGTACCGTAGTCCTGAGAGAACAAGCGTATTCCTGTTGACATCTCTTAAACTGCTGCTTCCCCATAGGAATTCAAAGCAATGAAGCGAGAAATTGAGTTGAGGTATGGAGAGGACTCTTGACAACATCAATGGTAAACTGTTTGGTGCTAATCATAAGACATGACCTTGGAGAATTCTGGGTCCTAGCTGCTTCTTGGATGGCTCTGTTAACCTAAAAGTGTTTATCAATAAGATTATATCCATAAACTTAAGAAAGAAGAAGTAGATAAATAGAAAGCCTAACATTTAATTCTGTGCTATGTGTATTGTTTAACATGTTAGCAAGGACTGGATTCTATTTCAGTAGGTTAGCTAGAAATAAAGGAACATGAATATGAAAAAGTGAAGTATTAACTTTGAAAACTGACACTCTAGGATGGATGATCAAATATAAGAAATATAGAAAGCCTGTGCATTCATATATAAGGGAGAACTCTATAAGTAATTATTCATTTGGTTTGACTGAAAGTAAATACAAGATAAATTCTCTGGTAGTCTCTGATATGCAATGGAGAATATACAAGATTTCTAACTATGTGGAACTTGAAGTCCAATTAGGTCATATGACATGCCTAAAAGCCATAAATGCTAAATTTAGAAAAAGAAAACATTAGAAGTAAAGGTTGATGTGGAGTAATGAAAGGTGATCAAGGTATCTTATGGCCTTAAATCAACAAAATCTACATATTTACATTTTATCTGTATTTATGTGAGATATTATAAAGGCACATCTGAATGATATTCCTTAAAATATTATAATTGTTAAATTGTTAAATAAACTCAGAAATTAAAAAAAAAATGTTTTCCAAAAAATTTAAGAAAGAAAGAGATACAAAATCAATATACAAAACAATATTATTGTTTAAAAACATGCTGTCAATTATCACACATGGGAACACCACTAAAAACAATAAGGTAAATCAAGTATAGTGACACAGACCTATTTTTGCCAGCATTTGGGAGGGTAAGATAGGAACTTTATGATTTCAAGGATAGCCTAGCTACAAAGTGTAACCCAATCTATCACCCTTCCCTACATGCAAATAAAATAAAGGTAAATGGAAAATACTGTTTCTGTGTTCTAATCTCTTCTTAGAATAAGTTCACAGTGAACTAAAATCTACTATGGAGGACCACATAACTGACAACTTTATAAAGAATAATTTACATTTAGACTTCAGACAGATGCTTGCACAACGGTTTTGTGTCTGGGGGCATCTGTTCATTGTGTTCTTCGCATTTGAAAAGAAAAAAGAAAGAAAAACTATGTGACATTTGTGACTATAATTCTGTCATCTAATCACATGGACACTTGCCAATTTTTATTAACATTTTGACATTTTATTTCTATGAAGTTTTATTAAGTCTTCTAATGTAAGATAGATGCAAGTCCTTAGAGCCAAGCCTTTTGTTGTGAGCATCCATTAAATGCTTGGTTCTTTGCTCTTTTTATCAACAAATCCTTCAGTCAAGTAAGTCAGTTGTTGGCCAGAATACAAATTATAGATTAGGCCCTGAAAGGTTAACAGTTTCCTTTTTGTGATACTATTGAAAAGCCAGACAAAACAAAGAGAATAAATGTGTGTAAAACTCTCTCATGTTAACTTCTATGCCAGGTAACTGACATAGCAAGCACTTTCTATTTAGACATTACTCAATGGAAGTTCAATAGATTCTTGTTACCTCAATGTAGTTTTTCTGTTGTTCAACAGAACCTGTTAACCTTTAAATTGCTACAAAATTAAATGCTTAGCCTGGAAACCTATAACTAGAAAAAAAAAGAAAAGTGTTATTTGCTGTAGCAAGGATCATCTAAAGGCTGAAAATGTCCATTTATTACTCTGAGGCATATGAGAGTGCAGGATATGGAAAATGTCACCATGATATTTTGCCTGTGTTTCAGAAGGTTGGAGAAACATGTACATAGTTACAATCCAATATGTAATAGATACTTTGAACACACAATATTTATAACAAGATACTCCCTTTGAAAAAGTCATTCATGCCATTCCTAGGGAAAAAATGTCAATTTGTCAACCATTTGTATTAATGTCAAAAGTGAATACTACAAATTAACACAGTCAAGTACAGTGAAGCACACTTAGTTCTTTTCTTAAACGTTACTGCAAAAGAAAGAAAAAAATCCAGACAACAATAACAAAGTGTATTTATTTTAGAAGTATTAGAATATAGCCCATCTGCCAAGTTAAATAATTAGAAAATTATAATTATTATAGGAAGAAACTGTGATACAACCAAACTATGGAACTGGTCAAGTGGGACTACTGAGTGAGGTGTAGAGAAATCTCAGTCTGAAGGGATTTGCAGACATTTCCAAGAGAAAAGTTTCTGTTTCAGATTTGGGGGTTTGGATAAGTATCCATTTCTTGAGTAAAATCATTGTGAACAAGGTAGAATGAAGTCAGTTGCTCTCAGTGATTTCCTTAAGTATAGAAAGCTTGAGTGTTATGTCAAGCCATTTTTATTCACTAAAATACATTTACATTTTATTATCATGACATTACGATCAATTGGAATCCAGAAAAATGATGGTCACATCTCCTCACTTTTCTTAACAAAGAAAGTTTTTCTGGAATTGAGTCATACACAGAGACTATTTCCAGAGCAAATAAAAAATATTGGGATTATTGGAAGGCAAAAATAACTTAAAACATCATATCTCATAACTATTTTATTGGTATAACCTAAAAATAGAAAATATGTTCTAATTTCATACCAAATGAAATTTATTTCCTTTTATTTGTAAAAGAAATACCTACTTTCGAATTATCACACACTTCAGCATTTACAAATAATTAATTTTTCAGTAAACACCCTTCACAAGGTTGAACATCCTCTTTCAGTTTTTATGGTAAGAAAAATTTGTCCCTGAGGCGCTCAGATCATCTCCAAAGATGGGTCAGAAAGACTGTAAGAGCCAGAGGAAGTAGATGCTGTCACTCAAACAGTTTTCTGGACACAACAGGGCAACAATTGCACATGTGCACTCATAGACATTGTAACTACATGCAAAAGGACTGTGCAAGCTCAGGCCAAATAATGTCCAATCAAGGAGAAGTTGGTGAAGCAAGGACAAAGTCTCACACCTAGTTAAGGATCTACTGACAATTGGCAACTGTTGGAAAAGCTGGAAAATATTATCTTAAAGGATGTGACTCCTGGCAAATTGCCCACTCTCCAGGGCAGCAGGTCCCACAATCAAGAGTATTTAGGCAAAAAAAAAAAAAAGACTAGTTTAAAAGAAAAGAGAGAGGGGCAGAGAGACTGACTGTGAACTTGAGTCATTATAGTGTTGAAGATAGTTTAGCTGAGTAATATTTGAGATGGACTATGAAGAATTCAGTACCTTATGTAAGAAATGTTCTCAATAAAATATCACTTGACAGATGGATGTCTAAATCAAACTGGTAACAATTAAATGAATTGATCCTTGGAAAAACAATGGGATTCCAATGCAACAGAGGAACGGTGATGTGAGTGTTAAGAATACAACAGTTTTCTCTCAGGAAATTAGGAAAGTCTATATTTTATTGCACTTTTGTGTGTGACTGATATCCATTTAAAAATTCTTATTTAAATTCTTTTTATATTATGTGTTTCGATCATTTTTTAGGACCCAACTCTTCACAAATCAATCCTACCTCTCTACCCACTCAATTTCATATTCTTCTCTCTCTCTCCCTCTCCTTCTCCCTCCCCCTCTCTCTTTCAAGAAAAAGAAAAGCAACAACCCCCCAAACCAAAAAATTAAATCCAAGCAATCTCAAAAATAAAGAAAACCAGTAAGAAAAAAATACCAAAATGAAACACACAAAAACACAGAGGCGGGGGGATTCTTTTTAAAAGAAAGGAAGACATGGGGTCTGTTTTGTGTTAAACTTCTGGACATGGAGCGTGCTCACAGCATTAGAAAAAGCAGGTTTTCTTTTCTCTATCAGGTATCAATTGAAAAAAGCTTCTTGGTTAAAAAGGTAATTTGTATCCTCTTTTTCTTAGTGTCAGAATTTTGTCTTGCTTGAACATTCCCAGGTCTTGTTTGATAATGAGGTACCATTTACAGATGAGGACTTCAAAGTTTCTCACTATATGCAAACTTTCCAGCTGAGGATCTTTGTGTTAAGTATCTTCTCCTGAGAGAGGAAGCATTTTGCTGAGGTTTGAGTAATTATTTGCTTTATAGGTATAGCAAACTGTCATTAGGAATAATTGTATTGCTATGCTCCTTTAGCATGATAATAATATTAAAATTTTCCCTATGCTCATGATCTATATAGTCTGAGGTTCTTGGCCATTTGAGTGTGCCTTCAATCTAATTTTGCAAAGGTACATTGCTTACTACCATAACATGTGTGCCACTTGCAGGCATGTTTCTGCTGTAGGTTGCAGGGTTTGTATCTGAGTGATATTGATAAATACCTCTCTCCTCTGGTAGTGTGTAGAGTATATTTCAGCACTATAAACTCTAGTCAGTATGGGTGAAGCTTCTAGCTGATCACCAGCTCAATTCCTCCATGTTCTATACATGAGTAAGTTTTTTTTTTCTTATTAGGATATAGAGAATAGCCAACAGGCTTGACAATAATCTGTTTGGTAGATAAATGAATGGGGCTAGAAATAGTTAGGTAATCAAGACCTCAAAAGACAAATATTGTATATTTTCCCTTATGTGTAGATAAAGATGCTAGATTTTAAGCTTTGCATATGTGTATTTCAATCTGAATAATCACAAAGATTAGGTAGCTAGTAAGAGACCAGGAAAGAGAAGGAGATCTTCCAAGGAAGGGGATATAGTATAATATAGTATAGTATAGTATAGTATAGTATAGTATAGTATAGTATAGTGTAGTATAGTATAGTATAGTATAGTATAGTATAGTATAGTATAGTATAGTATATAGTATACAGTTTTATAAAGGGTTAAAGGAGAAACTAGAATAGGAAGATTAAGTAGTCAGGGATATGGGAGGGCAAGATAAAGAAGGAAATATGGGCAGGAACTATTAACACTAACAGCCATTAAAGGCTTTGTGGAGATTATAGAAACTTCTAATGTAGAACCTTCCTAAAATGTATACACATCTGGAAGTAATTTAAATAAACTAATATAATGGGAGAGACAGTGCCACAACTTGACATCTTATGCCACCAGACAAAACCTCCTGTGGCAGGAATAACCTTTGTTGAGGGTTTGGTCAAAGTATTCCCATTGACACTTCTCAAAACGGTATAGGTAATTGCCAAGACTATTGCTATATTTTGCATTTTTCCCAAGTCCTCAGATCTATTGCACGGCTACTATGAGAAACTTCTAGAGACTGGATATCTTTAAGTTACGGCAATATATTTAATCCATAGTTCTTTAGGCTGGAAATCTAAATTGAAGTTTTCAGCAGCATTATATATATCTATCTGGTCTCTGAGCTAGATGGTTGCCTCCTTGCTATGAGACAACATGTTATTTTCTGTATAGAGCACATATATTACTTGCATATATATGACAAATGTATTAGTAATAATATATATTATAGTCATAATATATAAAATAAAATACAATCTATAATATAATAATATGTAATATATTATTTGTAATAATATATATAAATCATATATATATATATATGTGTATATATATATATATACACATTACTTGAGTCATATTTAGCTAACAATGACACTAACAGCCTTACTCTTTAACTCAGTCATCTCCTTGAAGGAATATCTCAACAAAGTAACATAAAGTATTAAATGTTAAGTATTCAACATATGGATTTGAGAGGAGACATTCCAACACATCTTTTCAGGATATACAGATGCTGCCTGTCTTGCACCACATATTGAGAAACTTCATATATATTTAAAAAGTAAATCCAAAATTTTACTATGTAAATACTGAGAATGATTAGAATCATTAATGGAACAATGCTAGTGAAGGAAAGTAAAGAGTTTTGGTTTAAAATGTTTTGAAGATTGGTAGCCTTATGACTGCAAAAATATAATGAGGTGAGTTGGTTCAGGAAATATGCAACTTCTCTCATGTTTCATAGATTTGAATTAATAGAGAATTCCTTGAGAAGCACTGTTTACTGGAAACTAGGCATTCTCAAGTAATATCTTCTTTGCTAGATATATGAGTGCCTCATCATAACTTTATGTAGACTATTCTTAAAGAAGTTTATGATTATGGAACAGTAGGCTTTCTAGACTTATTGTTGGGTTTGATCTGGAAGGATTATACTTGTTACAGTTATTTATTCAGTAGAGTATTTCAGGATTTCAGGATAATTGGTACAGGAACATGAAGTACCTTTGTTAATTACTAATATAATCTGTTTTTCTATTATTTCTTGACTAGTCATACTTTGAAGTTATTAGTCATTAAGCATTCCCGTAATTTCAGGAATTTTCAGTTTAACATTATGACATGTTGTGTTCTGCTTAGGGTTCTAGTTTTATAAATTTCTCATCAAATCAGTACAAACAGAGCCATTAAAAGTATAGATCACTGGTCACCAAATCTCACTATTGAATTTTCCCAACATTTTAATTTTCTGATCTCTAAATTGCCTACAATTTTACTCTATGGTTAAAGAAGATAGAGGAAGTATTTCTGAGTCTGTTTATATAATATAACTCTTCTATTTTTTTAATCCAACCAGCATGTAAGCTTACTAGAGAATTCTCTGGTTACCTAGATCATAGCTTCCCTAATGGTTATAATACTACTGTAGCTAAATATAATTGGGGTAGAATTGGGACACAATTCACAATCAGAGTCCAGAGATGTCTAGAGAAGAGACAGGTGTTTCAGAAGATGAATTTGTAAAACTTGCATACATTTTGAAAAAAAAAACATTAAAAATTATTTTTCCTCTGAAATGTTCTGAATTAAATGGCTGTCTGCATGTCCACTGTGAGAGGAGAGAAACTAGACATCACCCAAACTGGAATTTCGATACACCCTACAAACTTTTTCTTCTTTTTTCAAGCCTATATCCAAAGAATCATCATACAAAGCTAAAATTCAAACTCAGTATTTTCGAAAGAAACAAAAACATGAATGTTTATTTCAGATTTTTATCTTTGTTTTTTAAATTATATGCCCACTTACATTCTCTGACTTGGCCAATCAATGCACACCAGTAAGTTACTTATTGTGTGATCTTTAAAGAAAAGTTTCATATTCCTTCCGTTGGTAGTTAAATTTGATTTAAATTACCATTTTGTATTTTTGATTTTTAATTTCTTTTCTAAGATATTGAGTTTGCTCCTATTACCTAAACACTTAAATTTCAACTAATTGTCATCTTTGACCTATTATTTCCTGCTGCCGTTATTCTTAGGTATCAAAAACGTTCCTCCTCTGTTCATCATATATTTCAGAAATCTTAAATAATTTTAATGTCTGAGGACACACTAGTCTTTCCCAGATGTACTGATCCATCAGTTTTTTAATGTGCTTCATTATTTAACCACCCTGAAAAATTACAAATTGAGTTTAAATAATTAGCTCAGTTACTGAGTCCTTTCTTAAGTTTTCTTGTTTTCTGATTGTGTTACTTACTTTTTCTTTTGCTGTGTCAAATAAATTTGACACAAATTTGCTGTGTCAAGTTCCCTGCTGTTGCCAAATAAAATTTAATACAGAAAGCAGTGCCATTGAACGTGAAAACTACATGTGAAATAGAATGCACGTACCTTTGTGAAACTATAATAATGGCAGAAATGAGACAAAAAAAGGCTGGAGAGATGGCTCAGTGGTTAAGACTGTTCTTCAGAGGACCTGGGTTCAATTCCTAACTCCCACATGGCAGCTCACAACTCCCTGTAACTCTACCTCCAGGGGTCTGACACACTCACACAGAAATATATGCAGGCAAAATACCACTACATACAAAATAAAAATAAGTAAATCATATTTTAAAAAGAAAAAGAAAAAAATTAACACAGAAGAAGTTCATTCAATATGTCACAAATTTCCAGGTAGATTTAGATCACATAGAAAAATTTTAATTGCATCATGATCTGATTAAATCCCCATAGTCTCTATCATTTGGAGACCAGGATTAGATTTAGTCAACTTTCATTCATAACTTCATATAGCCATGCTTTCAAAGGATGCCAAAAATATGAAATATACTGACTGAAGAAGTAAAAGGGCTAGATAAATATGGACTGACTTCTACCTATTGAGAAGTAAAGGCAAATGTATTCTTTAAACTGTCTTCAAATTAAGAAAAGGAAAAACTTTAGCCTGGATAAATACAGACATGAGTTTGGATAAGAATCACATATGTTCCTCAAATCTGAGCCAGCTCTGAGTCTGGATGGTGGTGCGCACAATGTCTGTGTTTCCACTTTGTTTATTCTGAGTCTGTCTCCATCCTTTGAAAGGAAATGAAAAAAATAACACAATATGTCCAACTTAACATTTTTTTTTTCTGTATTGAGTCTCTTCTGAAGTTTTTGAAATAAATAGAAGTTGGTTCTATACTCAGAATATTTTTACTTTAGATGCCTAACTGGAAGCAAATCTGTAAAATGCTAACACAAAGTTTAAAACCGTTACATTATTTGTTCTGGAATATTCATTTTGATGATACTACTTACTTTATGGTCTTTTAATATAATATTCCAAAGACTACTTTATGCAAGGCAATCGTTCAATAAACATTTTAAGCTATTTTGTTTATACATAAAGTAGTTCAAAAGAATCCTTATTGAAATGTGATAGAATTTGGATAATGGACATTTATTTTGAAATCAAACTAGCTTACAATATATTAAATAATTACATAAAAGTGCAAATCATACGAATGGACAGAAACCTTAAACATAATTACTGGAGAATAAAATTCTTTATTCTACAAATCACAGGCAAGTGTAGACACACGTCTACAGGTTTAGTTATTCAAAATGAAAAAAAAATACAAATGAATAAAAAAAAAAAACTCACACTCAGGTTTACAGAATGATTCTTATTTTCCGTTAACAGTCTGCAGCCTAATTCCTTTTGGAAGAGCAGGTGAAACAATTACACATTGTGTTTGCCTGTTTAAACAAAGGATCTGAGGCGATATCTTAGTGAGCAAAGTGCTTACTTACTACAGGAGCATGAAGACTTAGGTACAGACCTCCTGCATAGTCATGAAACCTAGTGGTTTATAAAGATCAGTGTCTATAAATAACCCCATCACTGGCATGGTGCAGAGCCAAGCAGAGCCAGGGGGCTTGTTGGCTAGCCAGATGATCTATAAGGCCAGTTACAAGTTCAGTGTGAAAGCCTGAAATAGGAAGATCTAGAAAGATGAGGGACAGGAAACCATGATCAGAATATATTTTATGGGAAAAAAATCTAGTTTCAATTTTAAAAAGGGTGGAGAGTGCCAGAAGAAAACACCTGGCTCTGGCTTCTGGTTTCCACATGCACACATGTGGACATACACACACATGTACACATACATGCACACACACACACATGACAAGCAGAAATGTGCAGTCATGACTAGCTAATTATTAAGTGAATACTAATTACTGTTCCTTATCAAACATTGTGTTATTTCAAGACTGATATTTAAAATTTACTGATTTTGCTTTCCATATTTATATATTTATTTATCTTCCAAGAAACATTGATTTCTTTTTTTTTCAATGATGTAGGTGATATTATGCAAAATTTCCAAAAGGAACAAAACCCCCAGCCTATAGAATTTCTACAAGAACTATGTGAACAAGAAGGGTTTGTGTGAAATTAAGTTGTTTAAAGCATGAGTGCCCATTTGACTACTTAGTCTATCTGTAGCCCAAATATGTTTTTATCGGCTCAGATTTTCTATATTTATACGTATTATTAGAAAACTCATATCTGAATTTTTAATTTAAGATTAAAAATTTAAGATTTAATTTAAGATTTTAAAATCTTTTGAGTTTTAAATTCCCAACTAATTTGATTAAAAACAAGAAGTGCAGCCAGGCAGTAATGGTGCACGCCTTAAATCCCAGCACTCAGGAAGTAAAGGGCAGCCAGGACAGACAGGGATCCAGGGAGAAACGCTGTCTGGAAAAATAAAACAAAACAACACACACACACACACAAAAGAAGCACAGACCAAGTAGAATGCATTTCCAGGCCTGATGAAGCTGCACAATTAAAGCTCACCTCATCTTTGAAGATTAAGTATGAATGGCACAAAAATTACTAACTGAACTTTACCTTCTTTTCAGGTATTTCCTAATCTGTGAAAGTCTTCCTAATTTAGCATGGGTCCCAAAGACAGGCACACACTTTTCTACTGCCTGTTCTTATTTACTGATACTCAGCCTTTCTGTCAGTGCAATAGAAATGTCTCCTGTGCAGTTTCTACTCACAACACCACAGCTATTTTTAAAGACCTATAGACTAGCTTATTAGTTCCCAAATCCTGTGTAACTTGTCACTTCTGGAATTAATCAACATTTTCTTGGGAGAGCGCAAAAAGTCTTAAGTGACTTGTTTTCAGTTTATTTTCTTCAGCTGTGTCTTGATACTTCCACATACACTTTTCACATAGTTATTTCTGGTTTTATTTGTTTGTTTGTTTGTTTGTTCAGTATCAGAAAAAAAATCTATCTTGATCACAGAATTCTCCTCTCATGGAATTCTTTTAGAGGTTTTATCTCCTGGTGATACCATATATCACAGTACATTTTTCTCATAGTAATCCACCTATTTTCTTCATTTCATTACCCCTGATTATCATCACCTGGAAGTAAGATCCTAGCTTTATTCATCTCTCTGAAGTATCTAGTGCTATAATTAAATAGTTAGCACTGTTTTTAACCTCTGTAGCAGTAAACTTCAATCTGTCATGAATGTATCCTACAACTAAAATATGAACTTTTAAATTTACTATACATTTATAAAGGTGGTAATTATAGTCCATTTTCATATTTTCATTAGCATGCCAAGTATTTTCCTAATGAATAATTACAAAAAGTTTTTTTTTATAATTCTCCTTATCAAGGGCAAAGAGATTATCTACCATTAGCTAAAATATAGCTTTGGCTGATATTTAAAATTAATGACAGGTATATTGACATAATTAACATGCAGGTATTTCAAATACCTGAACTAGATATTATTTCTTTATGCCAAGAAACTGGTTGCATCAAGAATGTAAAATTTTCTTTCTAAACTATCTTAAATACATTTCATAAATGTACATAAATCATATTACATTCTCACCATTCAAAGGAAACAGATAACAGTTAAAAAAGTCAAAGTTGGTTGAAGCAAGGTTAATAAAATGAAACTCCCTTGAAGTATTATGGAATGAATATAACAATATTCCTGAGAATTTTATATTTACTTCTTAAACCCAGAGGCAATATTAAAATATTTTGTGAGCTGAGGACACGGCTCAATGGGAAAAGGCTGATCTTGCAAATGTGAGGGACTGAGTTAGGATCCCTCAAGAGAATGGAAAGCTGCCATAGTAGCACCTGTCCGACATCCCAGCCTTTTGACCATGGTAAGATGGGCAACAGAAGAAAGTCAGCATGGTATATAAGGAACAACACCCAAGGATACCCTCTGTCCTCCACATCTGCACAGTGGCAATCCCACAAATGCTCTCACACCCAGGACTACATAGACATCATGTGTGTACACACATGCATACATATGGACCCAAAGAGAAAAATATGTGCGTTTAATAAGCTACTTTATGTACATGGTGTATGTTGTGTATGTTCCTGGAAACATTTATGAGAACTCAATAAAATCCTTCAAAAGTTCTGACTGTGTGCTAATTACATAGATTAATGATGAGAAGCTCACCATTGATATTTCACTTTATAATAATTCAACTGCCATTTGTGGAGAAGAATGGCAGAAATTTTTAGTAGTATTAGTTTCATTTTCTGATAGGATAAGAACAAAGTGTCTTATAAACTAGATTGTTTCACTTTCACATGTATGCTTCATTTAAAAATCCCCTTTCCTCTGTCTTTACTTTCATCATAAAGTAAGTTCAACCAATTTCATTCCCACTAAAGAGGCTGCCTTGTCCTCCTAGCTTATGTGTGTTTCTGCTTGCTTATATAACACTTGAGAACTATCCTATAGAGGATTGCATCAGTAGTAAAATGAGTGGAATGATTTACTTAGGTAATGAATTATTTTTAGTCACCTAACACTATTTGTCAAGACAAATGTTTGTTGTTTCTGGAATTGCCTCTACACAGGTCATTTACAGCTTCAACTTTGGTCCTTAAAGATCTCGATGTACCAACATCAGAGGTCAGGTTTGCCTGGCCTTGACAGACGGTAGGCAAGCATTTGAGTTATTAACTTCAGGAATGTATTATTCTGTAAAATCAGAGAAAACAGAACAATTTCAGGATAATGGCTCTGAACACTTTCCAGAAACATTTCACCTTCCCTGGTGCTTTCAGTGTCTCATGTTAATTCACACATTTTAGTTGAAATCCCAAAGGATTCTATTCATCTGTGTATTAAACTTCAGAAAAACTCTGAAAATGTTGATTTAACTTCAACATATCAAAACTAAATCTTTAAGTATATAACACAATAAGAAAATTCAGCTATTCTGTCTCATTGAAAATATAATAAAATGCTTTTATATCAAGGCTTATGCACTTCAATGAATCAAAAATTAATATGTCTCTTTCTTTAGTTTTATTCTCATTGATGTAACAACAACAAACTAACTTAAGGAGAGAAGGGAGGAAGATAGGAGATTAGAGGTAAAATGAAAGTAGAGAGGTGGAATACTGGGTATGGAAAGGTTTAATCAAAGAGTGACATAGGAGAATGCATGAAGTCAGGGGGTAAAGGAAAGATTAACCTAATAGAAGGGTATATGAAAAATAAAAATGGAAGACTTCTATCTCACACCCAAGTTAAAAAAATGTAACTGCAGGGTATGACCGTGTTATATGAAGGAAGTAGAGTGTACTGAAATAAAATAAAACTTTAATCAGGAATAAAGTAAGGGAGATGGGACAGAGCAAAGGCTATGGGCCAGAGTAACCATAACCAAAGATACATGGAAACACCTTATGGAAACCCACTAGTTAGTAAACCAATTTAAAAATATAATTGAAAGAAAAAAGTAGGGGACATAATGATGTATATCGTTTATCCCAGAATCCCAGCACTTTGTATCTTTTTCTTTGATTTTGAGGCCAGCCTGGGCTACAAAACAAGTCCCAGGACAGCTAGATCTACATAATGAGACTTTCTCTAAAAAACAAGTGGTTTTGAGGAAGGTATCTTGCATGGGTAGATAATGCTACTCCAAGAAGAAGCATTTGTTAAACAAAATTATAATGTCCAACATGGAATTCTTAGCCAGTAATTACTTCTTGGTTTAGCAAACCCCAGAGACACAGAAATAACACAAGTTATTGCCATTTTTCTTGGCTGATCACCATAACTAGCTGGTAAGACACTATTGTAAAAGGCACCATACACATTGGTTACAAGACATAGAGAAAAAAATCTCAAGGTGATTGGGAAGCATTCTATCTGCTTGGATAGTTTTCATAGGCCTGGAAGATGCTGTGCAGAGTACAGCACTGAACCCTATTTTGTACACACAGAAATGCCAGACAAGATGGAGACACTGATGCAGTAGTGGAATGACTATCATGGAGTAACCAATTGCTTTCAAATTGAATTTAAAGCCTGCTCTACAGTAGAGATTTCACACTTTGTACTGGAAAGCTGGTCAAAAAGCTATTTCTAGGAAATCATAGTTCTTCAGTGGAGACTACAATTATTATTTTTCTAAGTGGTTAAGTTGGATAACTGCCATACAACTATTTATCTTTATACTCACAGACCTGGACTACTCTCAACTTTGATCATAGAATCCTTATTTTTATTAGACTTTGTGTAGAGTTTCATAAATGGTCAATGTGTTGAGAATAAAAAATCTCAGGTACTCAGCCCCAAATGGGACATATTTATAAAACGTGTACACATATATCCATATATATATCCATATATCCATATATATATCCATATATATATATATATATATATATATATATATATATATATATATATTTTGTTCTACTGTTTGAATATGTGTATGTATGAGGCTTTCATATATGCACCACAATTATATTAAATGCCCACAAAGTCAAACTGAAGTTACAGGTGGTTGCCAACAACCATGTGAGTGCTAGGAATCAAATCAGATCTTCCCCAAAAGCAGAAAGTTCTCTCAATTGTTAGTTATCTGTCCAGGGAAACCCTAGGCAACTTGGGAGAGAGTGATAGGTAAATATGAATATGTTTTATTTGATACATGTATGAGCTTTTAAAAAAAGACAAGACTGACCCAAAGTTTTGTCTCTTAGGTGATTCTAAACCTTGCTAAGTTGAGAATCAACATTAATTATCAATCTGTTTACTATTTTACTAAGAATGGGAAAACAGAAGTAATGGTAATTGATACAATGCATATGCGAACTAAGTGATGCCCTAATATAAAGGATTCTGACTTCTGAGGTTGGAAAGGTTCTTTGGCAGTTGACTGCACTTGGCAGTGACATGAATTTCATTTCCATATTCCACTTGGTATGGCTCACAACTAACTGAGATTCCTGCTGCAGGGGATTCAAAGGCCTCCACTCGTACCTACACTCATAGGTACATACCAACATATAGATACAACATACATACACATAATATGAAATAAAAATGAATCTTTAAAATAAAACAAGATTCTAACTTTTTCTGCTGCCCCTTTCCAAGTCAGCATTTTCTCAAACACTCATAGGAGAGAGGCCTGTTTCCTTCACTCTGCCATGTTGTATCACTTTGCCTTTATTTTCCATAACTGTGACAGGTCTCATAGACAAACTTTATTGTCATTTGTTCATTGTTCTCCTTCTTATTTATAATAAATGACCTTTCTTCATGTCTCTAACTCAAATTTTAACACTTAAACTATTTACGTCTGTCTTTATAAATCATCTTAAACAGGAATTGATGATACATTTTCAGTATAATTTATATAATCTGGAGGAAAACATGGTGCAGCATAGTCATTGTAAAAACAATAGAATACTTATAAATAGTCACTCTCCAATTCTTTTCAGTAACACAGAATACATTCCCTTTCTCAGCCTTTTCACAAGCAAGTGAATCAAATAAATCTTCATCAGTGACTAAGGATGACACAGCCAGGTATGTTAGTACCAATGATAGGTGAAAATCAAAGAATTCAAACCAAGCTGGCCCATGAAACTGAAAGAACAATCGAGGAAAAAGACATGTAAAAGTCTCTCCTTTCTTCTTAAAAATTGTTTCCCTCTGTACATGACTAAGGATTAAATAAAGGTTCCAGAAAACACAGGAACAAGGGCTAATGGAGAAAACAGCAATAACCCAAACCAAATTCCTCTTGTGTGGGGGAATGCTGGGTTAGCCACTAACTAGCCATTTTGAGAGTTCTGCGTCACTTACTTGTCGTTTATCTTCTCATGAAAGGCTTATCAGCCTTTGGCCTCCATGGCTCACAGTGTGAAGCAATTCAGAATGATAGATTAATGTGCTCATGATTTTCATTAATTCTGGTAGGTTTTGTTTTGAGCAGTGCTTTATGAGACCCATAGGCATGTGTTAGTGTTGATTAAGTGCAGAGTTTTAAAAAGTTCCAATCTGGTCAGCTTGATGCACCACAAGCCTTAGATTATTATTCTTAGATTTAATAGTTACTTCTCATTTCTTGTAACTACCATGATATAGTTAGTAACTCTTTATTATTATTGAACTTTGAGGATTTTAGTCCTGGGTGTACATTACAATATTTCTCCAGACTAGTAGTTGGGCTATCACTTTTTTTTTTTTTTTTGAATCTGCAGTATGGTCAGGGTTACTTGTCTAAAGAAAAATCTGACTAATAGTCAGTCTCCACTATCTTAGTCAGAATTTGAACCTGTACAATTATAATGAATAGCACCCCTGTCTTTTCTTTATCTAAACAGTTTGGATAAGTATCATGCCTTACAGTCCTATTCTACACATGGAAGCACACATTTCTCTTCATTCTCTGCTGAATAAATTAATCTGTCTTATATACCAAAAGTCCTCTCAGATATTTTCTAGTGATCTGAAAGAATGTGTATTAATAAGAACACTCTTCAGAATATAACTAAAATAAGTGTTTTGGGAGAGACAGAAGTAAAATTTTTCTGTAAAGAGAGATTTGTCACACAGTAGCAGCTCTAGGGAGACTTCCAGATTCATCATTAATGCTGTTGGTAAACTACAATCTAGAAAACCTTTTAGTAGAATTAAGACTGCTAATGTAAGCACACTCTCATTGTTCATATACTCTTAGTTGCCCAGTATACTAGACTGTAAGTGAGGCTACCGCAGCCTGGAGAACAGCCCAGACTCCTCCAGAGAACCAGAAAGGAGAGTTTTCAACTGTGAGAAATGGAGACATTTGAAGTAAATGTATTGGAAAATATTAATGTAAACTAATTTCGTAATATTTTAAATTTGCAAAATATGTTTCAGTATTATTTCTCTGTAAAAGAGCAGATTAATTGACACAGAACATTTTGAATTACATTGACCATAGGAAGGGAAGAATTGACAAAACAAAACAAAAAGTTGACAAAATTGACAAAACAAAAATTTTAAAAACAGATTCTTATTATTTTATTACTTTATTACCTTATGAAGAAATTCAAAACCAGGATGTAGATAATTTCATTGTTCATGGAATGTAACACAACGAAAGATGCTTATTTTCTGTGTTGTTTTATGTACTTCATGTGAAATCAAATTATTACTAATAACATAGGTTTAGATGTTCTACTAAGTACGCAAAGAAAATGAATTTGAAGTTTTAAAGTGGAAAGTAATAAAATGCATAAAAATCCATGGGCACCTTTCAGACATAGAATAAGCCATGAGTTAAACTGAATTTATTTATGTAAATGATAAGGGTTGTTGGGACTGCTCAAAGAGGAAACCTTGAGTGACATCTAGTGGAAGGATCTGGAATGTTTTGTTTATTATATTTCCACTATAATAATAAGTTTCAACTTAAAGTATATGTATAAAAGCAGCATAATTATGTTGTTTAACAAGCAAATGAAAGCGAAGATGTCCTAAAACATCTTGAAATGGAAATGTAGACTTTAAAAGTTTTTAATATACTATGATATTATGTTATTGCTTGAAAACATGATTATTCTTTTAATAGCATTAGCTCTTATTGTTTACAAAATAACGACTTCTCTACTATTAAATTTGGAATTGCAACACTGAGTTCTTTAAAATTTTGTTTCTGTGGTAAGTTATGAAATGAAACCGTTTTCTCAGGGTCATTTATTATAACCATATATTTTCTTGTGCTACTGCTTGGTTGAAAAACAAAATCCAATCTTTTGTTACTATTATCTTAATATTTTCCATTGCTCTTTGACTATTATTTTTAATAATATGTAAATTATCCCTGATATTTATGATAGCTCATCCCTTTATTTCTAAATGGTTATTTGATCTTGAGGCCACATTGATCGTGTTTTGTTCGTAACGCTTTTCTGTGTCTTTGTAAGTTGCAGTGTCTGTCTTGGTAGTGTATTATGTGGTTTTTGACCTTTACTTTGCTAATTTGTCTTTTTATAAGGTTTAAGTCTTTTATGAACCCTTTTCCCTTTACCAGTTTCCCCTTTCATGCCATCCGGTTCATGTACCCACTTTTTATAATAATTTTTTTTCATTGTTCTTCTCACCTTGTTGCTCTTTCTCTTTTTAGTGTTTACCACCAAATCCAGGCACTGTTTTTAGAGCAGAACTTTCTAATCTGTAATTATTTCCACAATAAGCCCTTTGTTTCTGTCCATGCACTCATTTGTCATATCCACTTTCATGCTCGTTCTGAGGTTATAACAGTGATGCAAAATTACAAAAATGATGCTCACTCAAAGGAATGTGCTTTCCTGGCTTACCCAGTGTCCTTTGACTTGGTAAGCATTACTATTTTCCATTGCAGGGTTTTTGTTTTGTTTTTAATGGAAAATATTTTTTCATACAATTTATTTATTGCGATCACAGTTTTTCCTTCTCCAATTCCTCTCAGATCCAACGCATCTCCCCACTCATCCAACTCTATGATTTTGTTCTTTCTCTTAGAAAGCAAATAGGCAAGCCACACTTTTCTTTGTATGTAAGGCCCAAAACATGAGATGGAACCCATACCCGACACTGATAAAATAGCCAAGAGCCTGAAACCAGATAGCCCAGAGAGCTAGGAGAAAATCAAATACTACTCTTATACTAAAGTAACAGCAAAAAGCAACATTCTCCTATACCAGTGCCCTTCTCAATTGTCATCAGAAAAGATTTCTTCTGAAGCAGATGGGAACAAGAATCTAGACTCACAAACCAACAATTCGCACAGAATAAGAGACCTTGGAACACTCAGCTTTAAATGGGACGTCTCTACCAAATTCCTCCCCTCAGGAAACTCTATTCAAGAGAAGACAGAAAATATAAGAGCCAGAGGGGATCAAGTACAATAAGGAAACAAGTTCTTCTAAACACATTAGGTCCAACACACATATAAACTCACAGAGACTGAAGTAGTATACACAGGGCATGCATGGGTCCTTATCAGATGGATCCTTGAGCTGAAAGGAGAAGTATATACATGTCCCCATCCCTAACCCAGAAGTAACCTCTAGTTGATAACTACTTGTAAAGTAAAATTTAGCTTTTTCTGTGGGACTGTCATAGAATTAAGAGTGGGTTGAAGCTGACTTGGAACCCGGCATCATCGTAGGAGATGAGAATGGAAGGCTTTTGGCTACTCCCTACTTTAGCCCTGGCCAGAACCCAGCTAAATATTAAATATTGCCTGCTTCACAGAAGAAAAGGAATGTGGCTTGGTTGTTGCTCATCTATGATGTAACTGGAAGCCTAGGGATGAGTTCATTTGCTGATAAGGTAGGTATCTTCCTCTTTTCCATGTGGGACCACACCTTATACAGGTGTTCTTGGAAGACCTTGATGCTGAAGACTCCAGCTCCATAAGCAAATGAGGCTACTCCAATATCCTTGTCTTAACCAATGGATCCCATCCCTGGGCACGAAAGATCCTCCCCTGCCTGTACCCTATAAATGTAACCATCCTCACTTTAATAAATGAGAGAGGTGCTCCTATGAGAACCTCTCCCAAGAATCTGATTTGCTCTTGTTGACTCTTAGTCATTGGATCTGGGACCTGCCAGGATACATTGACCCATGCCTATGCTTTCCTTCCCTAGGGCTGAGCTGGTGGCCAATAGCTCAGCCATGCTCCAGGGAGGGAAGTGAGAAAAAGTCAAACATTTCTCCAAAGGAATTTTTCCCACAGTCTACAGATGTGTTGGTCATGTACTGTGACCTCCAATTTAGTGAGTTTCTGCATCTGTATCTATTTCCCGTGCCTTTTCTTGGAATCTGTTTCTTATGCTGGCTTGTTTTGTCCTATGCCAATGTATTCTTTTTATTTGATTTATTCTATTATTTTTATTTTATTTTATTATTATCCCTTAAATGCCTGTTTGTTTTCTAGTAAGAAGTAGAAAGGGAGAGGATTGGGATGGGAGAGGAAGTAGGGAACAATTGGGCAGAGAAGAGGTAGGGAGACCTATAATAAGGATATATAACATGAAAATTTATTTCAATAAAAGAACAAAATTGGTTATATTTTGACATGTTGAGAAACTTCTGAATGGATTTCTATAATATTTGTAATAATTTATATCCAGAGAAACAGTGGGCAAAGGTGCCTAATGCTCATCATCCTTGTCAGCATCTGAATCTTTAAATACATTTGATATTAGTCATTCTCACTGAGACAACATGATAACAAATTGTGATTTTGATTTGCCTTTCCTTGATAGTGTGATTTTGATCATTTTAAAGAGATCTGACATCCATTTCCATGTCTTTTTTTGAAAAATACATATTTATATTTTAATCGATTATTTGTAAAACGTTTTAATTGCTAAATGTATACAAGTTTAGAGCATCTTCATGATTGCCAAGAACATGATATCAAAAGGGAAAAGAAAAATAATTGATGTGACCAGTTTAAAAGATCTGTGAACCAACAAAGCAATTCTACACCTTGAGTGTTATGTTGGATATGAGATATATGCACATGACCAATTCGAATAGAGTTGCACATGTAAGTAAGAAAACACCAAATTTTGATGAAAATAGATATAAAGGAACAATTCCAGCACTGTCAGTTTCCTATTTGTGATTGTAAAATAACTGTCCAAGTTGGCACCATTTCAATGAAGCATGAATAATCTTGCCTATATTATTTAATTGTTATCTTTTTATCTTTCATATATTTGTTAAAAGTTGGCATTGGATAACTAGTGTATTCTTTCCTGGAAAATACTATATCTCTCTTTCAGCTTTACTTAGTTGGCTATAGTTCTTTGCATAGGGTTAAGGCCTCACAGATTTCCTCTTGCCCACTTGGACATGTCTACTCTTGTTGGGCTTTCAGTTCACATTTGGATATTCATGTTGCTGAGATTTCATGGGTGTAGCCTCTGACATTAGTTAGAGCCACAAACTCACAACAAACTTCCTGATCCTTTGGTTCTTACAGTTTTTCTGCCTCCTCTTCTGCAATACTACTGAACTTAATGTGCAGATGTGTTCTGTAGATGTATCCATTGAGACTGAGTTTCACAATTCTACATTTTGATTGGTTGTGGTTTTCTGTAATGATCTTAAAGTTTTGTAAAAAGAAGCTTTCTTGTGTGTGCATGCACATATATGGGCAAAACACACACACACACACACACACACACACACACACACACACAGACACTCATGTACTAAATAACCACAAAAGCAAACTATGGCTTTAAAAAGATGAAAAGAAAGGAAAAATATAGAACAAGAAAAGGCAGAAAAGGAAAAGACAAAAAGGAACCAAGAAAAATGAAAAATACAAAGTTTATAATAGTTACTGATAAAATGTTTTAAATGTATGCTAGAACATGTCAACAAAATTTGAATTCATTCTTTGAAAATATAATATAAATAAAAACACAAGATGATCCCAAATCAAAAACAGAAAAACTTAAGGCTATTAATTAAAAATTGTTAACATACACCATCTATATATGAGACACATAAAGAGACATAATTAACAATTTGATTCTGTAAAAACATAGTTAAATTCCTAGAAAAAGTTTATACAAAACGAAACAATAATGCAGTTTACAAAAGCATACTTTTATAGTCATAATTAAAGGAAGAAATAAATTTTTAATTAAAAATACTGCCACAAGTAAAACTTAATTACTTAACGCTTAATGAAGATTGGCAGAAAATATCCATACAAAGCACAACGATATAAAATGATGCTTTTTCCTCTAATTTACATAACCAACATGAAGAAAGCAAGCCTGACCAAAAAGTTAGAAATAGAGAGATTATTGACTAATATTTGTCATGAGATAAAATCAATATTCTCACCTCATAGAATCACAAATATAGAATTATTAGACCAACTCTAAAAGTGAAATTTGAGTATGTGTTGTGATCAGCAATGGTGGGAGTCATTTTCACATGTATAATACTGAGAGAATATTCAAGAACACTAAATTGTTACAAGAGTGATTCGAATCGTTTGACATTTCAAAGAGAAATAACCTATTCCGTGTTTTTGTTTTGGATCACTCAGGGTTTTATTAATTTATTAGCTTTACCAAGGATGACATTTAGCTTTGTTGTGAGGAAGTGAAGGGTGAGTGTTGGTATAAATTTTAAGTAGCAGATAGAGGTTTGATAAACCTCCCTGATTGGCCTGTAGAGCCTGGGTACTTAAATGTAAACAATGTTACATTACATCTCACTGTTTTCTTTTTAAAATAAAACAGAGATACAAGATCCAGTATCCTGGAAACACAATCAGTGTTCATTTTCCATGAAGAAAAGCAAAAAGTCAAAGGCCGTGAGTAATTGCAGCAGAGGTAGTGGTATTGACAGAGATGGATTTTGAGAAGAAATTCAGTTTGGCAATCGAATGGGAAGCTGGACAAATTGAATTTGATATACTATTCTCTTCTATTCTAAACTATTATAGTATCCACAAATAAGTGCTCAGGCTTCAGTAAACCAGAAAGATGCTTTCAACATTAGGTAATATAAGTAAATAAGTAAAAGTTTAATAAAAATACTTTAGAATTCATAATTTAGGAATGGAAGAAACAGCAAGCAAGAGAAGCATTTTTTTGAAATCTATTTGAAAATAAGATTATGTATGTCTACTAAAATAAATTCCACATTCCTAACCAGATAGAAATATGATCTAAGGATATCTTAAGGAAAGGGGGTTGTGTACATTGACTATAATCTAATTTGACAGGTACATGGCACCTGGCTCTGTCATCAAGTAGTATGATGCTAGAGAATGAACTTGTGACATCTGTATGTTTCCAATAGGTAAGACTGAAGAATGATTCAAAAGTAGAACTATGAAAAGTATACAAAGTAGGATAGCATACATATTATGCCATGCAAGCACAGAACAGTGACTATGGACTAGAATCCAGATTAAGAGCAATGTCAGGCTAAGTTTGCAAAATAGTGTTGAAAATAGATACAGGCCAGGTGAGAAAAGTTCATTAAGTCTCTATAGGTATATGTAGGAATAAATATGTATATACCTACACATACGTATACGTATAATTTAATGAAAAAAGGGGATATGAATTTGAAAGAGAACAGGGATAGTTTGGTGGGAGAAATGCTATAATCAAGTTACAATCTCAAAAACAAAACAAAACAAAGAAAATAAAATAAATGCATGACAGGATAGTTTTAGTGAACCTCTATCAACCTTTGTTCTTTTATTCTCAATTACTCATTAAGTAGAGAGTACACTGGAGCACAGTTAATTGGAGGAGTGGGAGAAAGATGGTGTTTTTTTATTTTTTAAATTTCTCTTATCTCTTTCTTTCTCCATGTCAAGCCTGATATTATCCATTTTCTCACTAGGCTCTCAGAGATCATATCTGTCTTTAGGGCACAGTGTGGCAGGTTTGATGTGGGAAAAATACAAGAAAATAACAATTTTTCTATATAAGTTTCTTGCTCCCAGAACTAAAGTCTCCTCTCTGAAGACATCAGCTTTCATGAAGGGGGATTAGAGTCAACCTTTCATTTCCCAGAGCCCCCTGAATGCATCCTCTGCTTTAGTCTTAATATTATTGCCATCTGTTGTGTTCTGCTCAATGATTATATTTGTTCAAATCTTTACCAAAGTCAGAAGTTTTCCAGGTGATTTTTTATTTTATTATGAAATCTCCCCATCTATCAATTTAAAAAAAAAAAACTTAAAAAAAAATCCAGCTTCTTTTTTTTCTGTTATTTGTGGACCTTGAACTGAAAAATCATGTCTAAAAGGCCTTCATGGTTGTCTTCACATTTCCCCCAATTTCTCCCAAACACCCTCCCTTGTGTGAAGAAGACTGACGTTTGTCTAGACTCAAGACAACAGATGAATTTTTGAAAAATTTCTGTTTGGATTTTTTTGTTTGCTTATTCTATTGGTCCTATAGTACAGAGAAATGGAGGAATTTTTCCTTTTTTGCTAGGATAATAGCCATATTTCTGTGAAGGAGAACCCCATTTGATAAAAGCTACTATATGAAGTGACTGTAGCGTCTAGCTAACATTGAAAGTGTTGTCTGACACACATCACAATAGAGTCAATTCCAAATTTTAGGTAAAATAATTTGATAATCTTAACTCTAGTCCTGTGAAAAGCATGTGGGACAAAGTCAGAATGCCATAATTTTTCTTTTCCTCAAACAAACAAACAAACCACGAATGGAAATATAAAAGTTCAATACAACTTCAAATACGAGTCATTTTTATAGGTTTCTGTTATTTCAAAGAGTGCTATCATTTTAAATTACATGTATATGTATGTGGGGGTGGGACATATCTATGTGAGCTCAGAGACATCAGATCCTTATGGAGCTGGAATTAAAAGTGGTTGCCAGTGGCCAGATGTAGGAACTGAACTCAAATCCTCTGCAGGACCAGTGAGTGCTCTTAATTGTTGAGCTATTTTTGTAGCTACAAATATGAGTCATTTTTTAAATCTTTGAGCTCATTATCACTCTGTAAAACAGCAATAGCCACTAAGACAAAGTAAATGATGCTGTTAAATTGTAGCTATTATGCGGTGCATAGGTGGAATACTGTAGGTATTTCCAAAACATTGTCAAAAGTGTCACAACTAATGTAACTGTCAATATGTTTAAATGTGTAAATAGAATTTGATGAAGCTATATATGATCACTCAAGCAGAAGAAATACGTGAGAGGAACGAGTAATGATCATAAAGTATGGTGCCTAATGCATTCAATATGAATATGCATAGTTCCTATTTATTTATTATTTATTTATTTATTCATTCATTCAATGCACTTAGTAATGGGAAGACAACCTATTGGGCTGATACTTGCTCCTTAGGACACACATATTCTGTGTTCAGCTCTGACATTTTCTTCCTGTAACTTTTTCCCAGCTACTTGATATTTCTCTATTTCAATTACTTTATGAGTGAGATGATGATATTTGCTTTATTCCATGCAATTAATTATAAACACTAAATCAAAATATTCGAACATTAGGTATCCCTGATTTCTAGAATTGAGCACTGTCTTTTTCACCATATTGATATCACTGTCTATAGCATACCGATGATGGCTTTAGATTAGATGATTTGGATGTCTACATCAAAGGCACATACGCTTGCATTTTGGTCCTTTAATATAGGTATGTAAGAGACGGGAGAGACGTTCAGAGATGGAGACTAGCAGAAGACGATCAAGTTCTTAGGAGCTTGCATTATTGTAGCTCCCTGGAACCCCAGTTAATTCTCAGAGAAGTGACTTGCATTTGACGTAACATCACACAACTTCTTATTTTTACTTCTCTGCCACATGATCCTTCATTCTGATGAATCTTCTTTAGAAACTGAAGGGATTAGCACCACCTGATTTATACTTTTAGTTTCTAAAACTGTGAGTGAAATAAAACTCCTTTTCTGGCATATAACATGCAAGCAGAATTATGTTGCTACAACAACAGAAAACAAAATAATACATTAACTAAAACTAAAAGATTATTTTTAGAGCCCATATATTTCTAGACTCTCCGTTTTTCTATTCAACTGTTGGGTAACATGATATTTACATATTCTCTTTTTTCTCTTATATCTCTGCCTCTTCCTTTTCTTGCTTTTGTCTCCTTCATGTACTATTATTCCCTCAGTGAAAGTACACTTATTTTTTATGTGTAGAGGAATAGGCCTGTGTGAAAGCTAGGAAGGGTCTGCATTCCAGGGGTAACATTCAGAGGCCTTTGTTGTCTGGATGGAATATAAATATACCTTTAATTCCAGTATTCAGAAGGCAGTGCTGGTCCAAACCTTTAATCTCTAAAACAGAAACAGAATGTGGAAGCAGACACAGGAGGCAGAGCTCAGAAGGAATTAGTTACAGAAGCATCAGTTACAGTAAGCAGACCTGGGCAATGAGAGCTCACAGAGGCATAGAGGGAGCTAGTCAGTGTGGCTCAGTCAGCAGTGGAGGCTTAGCCATTCTAGATTGTATGGATGTTGAAGCCTTCCAATTCTAGGCTTAAGAGTAGGCTGAGAATCACTCCAGCATTCCAGGGCTCCAGAGCTAAGAGCTTGTGTTTGAATTAGAAGAAGAATAAAAAGCCTTTGCCCCAAAGCAACATCTACATCGAGTGATTTGACACCTACAATTATGAGCTTGGATTTGGTATAAATCATGTGATGGATATTTCAATCTCTGACTTTGGGAAGCAGCCTCTGCTGAGGCACAGAGGCAGAGGAGGATGCTGATAGGAAACAAGAGCGAAGGATAGTATGAGTGGAGCACACTGCCAGCTGAAGCACGGCATTGTGATCAGCTAAGGAGGCTGGAAAATGTTGGTCCCAGGACAAAAAGCAAGTTTAGAGGCAAGGGATTTTGATAGGATATGTTTATTGAAATTTTGTGTACTTAAAAATATTAATGTAGGTGACAAAAAGCAAACAACGTTAGAGTTTGCTGATCAACCTTTTTTCTTTTCCTTTTAAAGGCATTAACATTTTAGTCTAAGAGAAACTATGGAAAGGTTGAGTGTTTTAAACACCATCCCTGTCTGAGTCTTGAGTCATTGCAATCATTTACTAACTCACTTCATTGCTTTCTGTCAGGCCAGAGTGATACATTTAAGAAGCCGAGCTCAGCCATGTTTCTCTGCTGTTTAATAGTTTTCAGCAAATCGTCAGTCTGTGAGCAGTTTCAGTGGCTGTGTGCATTCTCCTATGGAAACAATGCATAATAAGTACCTTGCTGTGTGTCATTCCCACTCATGTCACGGACCCCTTGAGGGAGATTATCTACCCAGTGTATCACTAGCATCCAAAGCGATGTCTGACACGTGTTCATTGTTCAAGTTTAATAATGAATTTAGCCTTCAGGGATGATTAAAATTTGAATTAGAGAAATGGATTAAATGCCTTTGAGGCCTTCTCAGAGCCATAATTGCACAATTCAAATTGTTTATAATCAAACTTGGTATCCTGGGTCAACCACAGCTTTGCCTAGGAACTAGATACAAAGTTATACTCTTGAACCTTACTTATATTAACGTAAAGAATCAGAGAATCTTGGAGAATACGCAGAACTGGTGTTTTCATAGGACCCCCGGGTGATTCTGATGTCCACTAAAGCAGTAAGCCACACTGTATACCAAAAATGGTATAGAGAGTAGGATACATTTAGTTCGATGTATTTGGTTGCATTGGTTGATCACAGATATAAATGGCTAACCATTATTAATATTAGTAACTTGTTTGTGAGCTGTCTTTAAGGTATAGTATATAATTCTGTTGTTGACGTGTACTGGAATGCTTTCTCAGGGTGAAGTAAAAATTCTTTTTAAAAATGTCTAAAATGGGCCAGCACTTGTGAGGCAGTGGCAGGAGAATCTTTGTGAGTCTGAGGCCGGTCTGTTCTACATAGTGAGTTCCGGGAAAGGCAGAGCTACAAAAACAGACCTTGTCACAGAAAAACAAACAAACAAACAAACAAAAAACCAAAACCAAATCATGTTTAAAATATGTGGCTGAATTAATTTTCTTCTCTTGAATTACTTTTCAGGCTGGGTTTGATAGCTGATAAACATTCAGAATCAGCCCTCTTTTCCCCTTTTTGTATTGACTTAGCCATGCAAATGAATGGAAAAATAATTATTACAGAACTGCCTGAGAGCTATTAATTAACAACAAAATTCAAATAAAGAATCAGATGACAATCGGTGACTCAAAAATCAGAAATAAACACAATGTCTTATTTCAGGCATTCCTTCAACATCTGGATCAGTGACTCAGGCATAATTTAAACCATAACAATGATTTTATTTTTCCATAACTAGTTAGCAGTATTTCTGGGTTGTGGTTGTTGCATTCATTTGGTTTCTTTTCAGTCATGAGTGTGTTGTTACTCCTTGTCCTTTCGATTGCATTAGGAACATTGCTCAGAAAGGGAAATAAGGTAGGTTCCAACTGAGTGTATAGTGCCATAGTGAACACCACAGCCAAGATCCTGTTTCACATGCTTGTCTCATAACATTATTAGCAATGAGGTAATTCATACAACAGAAAGTTTTAAAAAAACTATAATGTAAAAATGTCCCATAGGTTTCTGTTCATTTTTGTGAAATTAAGTCAAACAAAAATGAATAGCAGAAACAGCATGGATATGTTACTATATATACAATATTACTATATACTTCATAAAAATCCAGTATACTTCCTTGCTTTTAATTAAGCCTTATTTTCCCTTTTTTGCTGAAGAATACAGAATTACAGTTATATGTTTATGACTAAGTGATCTGCATTGACTCAATTCATCTTGAATGGGAAGAGATAAATCTATCCCCTGTTTACCTGATAGTTCTTACATGAGTTATTTATAATCTACAAAGGTCAAGTGACTTCTGAGAACAGTTTCTTACAGTCATGAGTGCAAATCAGCTCCACAGACTTCAGTGTCAGCACTTTTACAGTATGTGCTCATTAACTTGGACTTATACATGTATAAAAATGTTTGGTAACACCCAAGACTCTAGGCAACAGAGGAATTTGAGAAATGCACTTTTGAAATGTGGGATAATTTGATAATTGTTTAAATTCTAGGTTTTAAAATATTTTTGCAACTTCCTCTTCTCAAGTCTGTACTTAAGATACAAATTAAGGAGATCAGGAAGGAACAACTATTGGCTCAGAATATCACAGATACTTACACCTGTATGTAGCAAAGAAAGCTGACTCATTAAGAATAGTTTCTAATTTGCAGAAAAGAACATATGATTCACTCAAATTCTATTCTTTGTTTTCTGAAAGGTAATATATTACCTTCAGTACATATTTATTTAATTCTAAGAAGTCCTGGGGCCTTTGCATGGTCATTAGATACAGTTTAAAATTAAATTAAGAGGATTTTCTGCCTTAGTATGGTTTGAGTTCTAATGGAAAAAGTTAAGACTTTGACAACATATTAGGAAATATGTAGTAGAAAATATACACAAATGTACCCAGTATCGTTAAAGCAAAAGAATAAGAAGTACGGAAATAATGTGGGAAATGCTTGAAATTCAAAGACAAGATGAAAAATGCTTGATAGATAAATAAATAAATAAATAAATAAATAAATAAATAAATAAATAAATAAATAAATATAAATAAAAGAGGTATGAGAAAACACACTGTATTTCTGGAGTATGAGGATTTAAATAATGAAGCAACCAACTCAGACCTGGTGTGTTCAATGGAAGAGCTGAGGCCACTAAGGGTGGAACAGAGAAAGTCAGAAGTAGTTATAAGAAGAAATCAGAGGGTTATGTACATTATTGCCTTGCCTATTTCTCTTCTAGACTTCTCTTTTTATGTAAATGAATTACTATAAATAACCATCACACTTAGCATGATCCTCAATGACTACACACCCTATTCATAAGGTGAACATGGAAACTAGCTCAGTACAGAGAACAAAGTAGTGCCTACATGCTTAGAAAACCCCCACATTCTCCAGACTTTAGAGTAAAAAAGCTTCCTGCATTTTTTTTTGGTTAGACTATATCTTTACCCCTACTTAATTTTAGTTCAGTAGATAATCTCTGAACAAGCTTTTAGAATTCTTTAGACACATATATGAAACAAGCCCCAAAGATATAAGCAGTGAATGTAGCGAACAAAGTCTCCTATTAGAAACTGCCTCCTGATTAAATTTTAAAACAGCACTTGTAGCAAAACTCTCATGAGCATATGGAACGCAGCCCCAGTAGTCTCAACACTGAATAAAAGGCAGAGAGTTGGAATGCTATTTGAAATGTAGCTGAAAAGCTGGAACAATACCTTCAAATCATTTTAAATATTTTCTATATGAATATGAATTTTGTTATAGAGTATAGTATAATGCAGTTAGACAGTATGCTAACAACTTGCCAAAATTTTAAAGTTCTCTTCTTCATGTCATGTCATGTAGTTATTTTCCATAAGACTTCTTTCTCTTTTTTCTTTTTCTTTTTCTTTCTTTCTTTCTTTCTTTCTTTCTTTCTTTCTTTCTTTCTTTCTTTCTTTCTTTCTTTCTTTCTTTCTTTCTTCCTGTAGTATTGAGAATTTAACCCTATGCTTTATATGTGATAGTTAACAAAACTGCAGATGATTTCAAACCCCCCAAGTCACTAAAGCATTTAATTTAATATATATATGTATATACATATATATATCTGATATCAAGTTATATTTATATCTCTTTACTATTTTTAGTGACTAATAAAATAGAGATATAAAAACAAACATATTTTATGGCAATTCCACAATGGTATTTTTATGATCTAGCCTAACAGAAGACTTGGAGATCAGAAGTCTGACTTACTTGAATAGCTGAAGGAGATGGGAGGAATAATTACCACTCTGGGTGTCACATGTTCTCTTGAAAGTAACCATCACCTGTGCTTGTAAATAAGCTCAATAAACTCATTGGCTCAGTAAATTGGCCTTTGGTGGAATTGACTTTTAATATGTCAAAAAATCTTTGGTCTTAGACAATGTCCTAGTACTTTATAAAACTTCTCTTCCCAGAGCAACCACTTAACAAAACTTTGTAAGCCTGTCCAGTTTTTTGAGTTCTAACTCGAACAAGTTTTTTCTTTCTCTTCTTTCTCCTTTTCATTTGTGTATTGCTCAAAAGACCAATCATGATTTTCTGATTCTCCAACTTTCCCATACTTTCTCTGAAGCTCACTTGCTTGTACGACACGCAGATGCTTTCTTAATTTCTTACCTCCATTGCTGAACATGTTGGACATTAGCTTACAAAGCATGACTTTATCGCTTCCTTTTTGCCATCTTCCTCTTCCATTCTCTCTCTCTCTCTCTCTGTCTGTTTCTCTCTCTCTGTGTGTGTGTGTGTGTGTGTGTGTGTGTGTGTGTGTGTGTGTGTTTGGTAAGCACTTATTCTTTTAATACCAGAGTTAATAGAGAACTTGAAGACCAAAATAATTAAATTTTAAGCTTTTCCTTAAGACCTTGAGCAAATAGCTCAATTTCTGAAAGTTATAGTCTTTACAATTATTAACTTAGGATAATACCACTAATTTCAATTCAATGAGTTAACAGAAAAGAGTAAATGGCGCTTGTTCAAGAATAATGTTTTTTACTTCAAGCACAACAGATTCACTCCATTGCTATCTTGGAGTATAAATTGCCATAGGTCTGTAGTCATAGCAATTAATTGAGCAAAATGGTACCATTGTAGTATTAGTAACAAAGCTATTGACATTCCCTAACAGAAGAAGGGAGGAGACGGTCATACTTCCTTCACCGAGAAGGCTAGTCATTGTTCTCTGTTACCTTACTCAAGCTGCAAGTAGTTTTTTGAGACACTAAAAAATGGGAAGTTAACCAAAAGTAGAACTCCATGGTACAGTTTCTATGGGGCTATCATCCAATAGCATGTGGTACTTTACTATGATGGAGCTATTGCAGGAGGGGAGGAAGGGGAGTCTCATGTTCCCTTGAAAGTAACCATCACATGTACTTGTGAATAAGCTCAATGAACTCATTGGCTCATCAAGCTGGCCTTTGGTGGAACTCTGCTTAGGTCTGCTATTTTCACTCTATACGTGCTAAGTAGGAATTTGTCTGTGCCTTCCAAAGAAAAGTTAATACAAGTGATATGTAATAATACTATATATTTTCATGGAACATGATGAAGATTAAAAGACAGAAAATCTCCACAGTGCCTTCATGTGAATGAACGCTTAGAAATTCTATCTGTGACAATTATCAGTGCTTTGTTATTGGATGTTGAACTTGTTCTGGCACATTAGATATATGATTATCGTTAATTAGACATATCTTAATTATTACATTTCAATTGTTATGTATCTTTATAAATTATAAATTGTAAAAATAACATATTATATATCTTAAATATATATTAGACATATCAAAATTATCAAATACTTTAAAATGTTTTTCAGAAACATGGCTTTCCATTTATGATCTCATTTAAAGCCACATCTATACTCAAAAAACAGAGGCATTTAGTTTAATTAATTTAAATTAGTTAAATTTAATTTGAAGGACAGAAAACTCAGGCCAATAGGACAGTATCTCACCTCATATGTTATGAGTTATGCTTGCTGTATTTTCATAGAGGGCCAGAGTTTATTCTAAGAAAGGCCAGGTCCTTACTTTTACCTATAAATTATTATAATCATGATAAGAATAAATTAGTACTATCTAAGAAGAATTCAGGGTTTTCTATGACATTTTCAAGTATGTGATTTTATTTGGCCTTCATAAGAACTCTGATTTCCAGAATCTAGTTGCTTTGGTTTTCTCAGCAGTTCATTGTTCTAAGATCTAAGAAGTAACAGCAATTGAATCTAACATGAGCCTGTACATCTGTTAAAATGGAAAATGTCAGTCCCTGAGAAGGATATGACACAAGATTATTCTTTAGATGAACTCTATTGAGAGAGCAGACCTTCAGATCTGAGGAAGAGCTTCATTGGAAAGATAACATTATAGTATGACTGATGGGGGAATCTAGAAGGAGCATCAGGAACTTCAGTTGCAGAAACATCAGAAAGCATATTACTTTCTATCATGTCCATTGAAAGCCATGGGGCCTTGAAGGAAAAGGGAGAGCATCCCTTTGCAATCCAAAGAAAAAAGGGACTTTTTCAACCCACTATGTTTCAGTGTTGGGGGGCATGCTTCATAGCATGTGATCTATCCTGGCCTGGCTTAGGTATAGATAGTACCATAAGATTTCCATTCAAGGGGGTGAGCTGCAAGGGACAAGCATAGCATACTTTCTTAACAGTTTTGTACAGTGGAGAGAGTGAGAGTAGAGCAAAAGCAAGGGTGGGAGCAGAGCAGGAGTGGAGCAGGAATAACAATATAGTAGCAGGCCATGGCAGTGTATCTGGGAGAAAGAGGAAATTAGAGGGTCTGTGATCTGACTCTAGCTACTGAATCCCAGTCTGAGAGTTTTTGTCTATTCCAGGGCATTGTCCACAAAGGCTTTCTCTACAAAAGCAATAATTAACATTGTTTATGAACAGGGACAGTAAACTACATTGTCTACATGTAAATAATAATGAATTCATTAACTTTGTAGCTGAGCCTATATGCTGATGTTCTCAAGTTAACTTTGAACTGATGGAAGAAGGTACAATAAGAATGTACTAGATTAAACTGGTAGGTCCATCTAAATCCTTAAAATTTGTTAAAAAAGTACTTTCAATATTTATTTGAAGTATACATATGCATATATATTTGTTCATAAATACACATTGAGAGAAAATACGCATATATTTGGATCTTAATATAATTTTCAGACTCACGTTATTTTTCATATTATGAAGTAGATAAAATTGCATTTGGAATTTTCAGGAGATATATTTCATCTTAGCCAGGTGCTCAGAAATATGTCTTATTGTATTAGAATTTTCTTCAGAAGATAATGCATAAGCATGTATGTGTTGGAATAATGGAGAAGCAAGGGCATATATGTGTTTGACAGACAAATACAGAGGTAGTAAACAATTTATAGTAATTGGAAAGTGATGGTCAAAGAAATTAAAAATTAAAATTAAATTAAAAAGAAGAGAGGAGCCGATAAGCATGGAGCAGTTAGAGATCTATGGCCATCCTCAGAAGCCCATTAAGACAGCAGAATCATTTTGGTAGCTTGAGGGAGGCAGGAAAACAGCAGAGTGAAATAAATAGGAAGAGCAAAATACATGGGAGGAAGTGATTGGTTTGAAGAAGTTAATTCCTTTCTCTTTTCACACTGATTATTGCTATAATTAAGCTGTTCCTATAATATTAACTCTGCCTGCTCTCAAACAGATTTTTCCCTCTAAGACTCTTTTGCTAAAATCACAGTTGTTGCCAGGCAGGGAGACCAGGTTGGCCATAGACATGTTAACTATGGAAATCACCTCTTTGTAAAATGTTTTTTACCAAATTGCAGTCGAAATGCAAATGGGAAAACTATACTTAATACATTTCAGATTAAATTTTATATAACACAAAAGAAAACGACTGAGTGATTCACTTACATTACCATACAGATAAATTTTTTTTCAAGACAGAGTTTCCCTGTTGTAACTTTGGCTGTCCTGTAACTCACTCTGTAAGCCAGGCTGGCTTGAACTCACAGATCCACCTGCCTCTGTCTTCCAAGTGCTGGATTAAAGGCATGCACCACCATGGCTTGGCAGCATGCAGAAATAATTAATCATACTTAATTTTAATAAAACACTGTCATTGAGCTTGCATGCATTCTGTCAATTATAAAGGACTCTGAAGGAATGTCATACTATGTAGGAGTTGTTAACTTCTTTTTCGTGTAAATATCAAAGCAGATAACTAAATTGGCCTAAGGTAGCATTAAACAATTCAATAAAGAAATTCTGAAAGCAGCCAAGCTTTAAAGATACTTATCAATACGAATTATATCAAATAACCCTTAACGATTAAACTGCATAATGAGAATTAAAAGCTCCAGTGATACCCATTATTTATTCTACTGTGCCATAGATCCCAGTAGTGTCAGTTGCTTTCAGAAAGCTGAGGTCTTGAGTGTTTATAGGAAAAGACTAAAAAGCCACAATCAGTTTCCTTTCTAACCTCACAAATGTAGCTTAAGGAATTGAACGCTCCTTCTTCTGCCTCCCATTACACTCACAAATCTAGTAAGAATATATTGAACACTGACTTTAATGTCTTTCCTCTCAACAATGAGGAAAAGGAGAAGCATATTCTGACTTTGACAGAAACTTTTGCAATTCCTCTCAGACTTTCTCCCATCATCATTGTTATCTGTGATAACTTTAAGGATGTCCGTTTCTTTGTTTGAGTTGCAAAGAAACAACAGTGCTGGGCTATTAAAGGCATTGTGGCTTCTCATAAACAAATCTAATTTGCCTCAATTTTATTGAGGTTCCAAGATACACAGTTTTAAAATTTACATAGAAATATACACAGAGAAATATACAAATGGCTTTCATACCCAAGAGCAACTACCTGAGGTATCTGGTAATTGCAAAACAAAATTCATTTTCCTTTTATTTAAAATAGATGTTTTTCCTCTAATGATATATTGCTGATTACAGTTTACCACTATTTATTCCCCCCAGCCTAACCCCATGTCCCTTTCCATCTAGATTCACCCCCATTTCTTTGTCTCATTAGAAAACATGTCTCTAGGGAATAATAATAGAATAGAATAGAATAGAATAGATAGAACAGAACAAAAATTAACACACTTGAAGATGACAAAACAAGCAAACATATAGAAAAGATCCCTGGAAAAGCACAAGAAACAGATATAAACACAGAGGCCCACTTATTTCCACACTCAAGAATTCCTTAAAAACACAAAACTGAAAGCCATAATGGTCCTGACTAGTTTTATATAAATGGCACAAATTAGAGTCATCTGAAAGGAGGGAACCTCAGTTGAGAAAATATCCCCATAAGATCCAGTCTTAAGGCTTTTTTCTTTTAGAGATTGATGGACAAAGGCTCAGCTCATTGTGGGTCCTATTATCCTCAGCTGGTAGTCTTGGGTTCTGTAAGAAAGCAAGCTGAGCAAATCCTGATAAGCAAGCCAGTAGCAGCACTCCTCCAGGACTCTGTATCAGCTCTTGCCTCCAGGTTCCTGCCCTGTTTGAGCTCCTGCTCTGACTTCCTTCAATGATGAACTATAATATAGACATGTAAGCCAAATAAACCCTTTCCTCTACAACTTGCTTTTGGTTATAGTATTTCATCACAGCAATAGAAACCCTAACTAAGACAATAGTATATATGTAAATAACTGGTAGGGTAAAAGAAACTGAATAAATAAATAAAGAACCATGATGGGAAAAAAAAAAAAAAAAGCTCTGACATGACAGTTTGAATAAGGAACCTCCAAAGATTTCATTTATTCTATTTTCTTTTGTCAACCTACTGGTGGTCATGCAGGCTACCCTTAAGAATAGTTTGTTTCCCTGTGAGAGTCCCTTGGGAAAAACTAAATTTTCATTTTAAAGTGGTTGCCAACTGGTGATAGCTTTTGGATTAAGGATGGTGATATGAGTCTACTCCTCCTTTTGGCTCTGGTACTTCATCTGACTGAAGTTTAGAGGACTGCAGTTCTGTGCAGGCCCTGTGTATGCTGCCTCAGTCCCCGAGTTCATATGTGCAATGAATGATACTGCTGAATTAGAGGGCCTAATTTTCCTGGTGTCCTCCATCCCCTCTGGGTTTTACACTTTTTCTGCCTCCTCTTCTACAGTTTTTTGATGGGGGGGAGGTTTAATGGAGACATCCCACTAAGGCTGAGTGTTCCAAGGTTTCTCACTCTCAGAACATATTTTCTGACTATGGACAGAAATTTTTGTCCACTGCAGTACAAAGCATCTCTAATGATGACTGAGAAAGCAGAATGCCAATAGGAGTCTTTTTACTGTTATGTTCTTTTCGTTGAATAATATTTGGTTTTATCCAAGGCCCCTGGACTATCTAGACCATAAGGACTATTTCAAGGTTCTTATCTTGTGCTTCATCTATGTTGCATTTCTTGGGCCTTACTGTATTGGGGTTGCTGGGGTCTAGTGAAGGTGTATTTTCCTGGCTATTATTAATTGTATTTTTATGCTGGTACCTAGTCTTCAGGTTCAGGAAGATTGCAATTCTAGGTGCTGATCTCTAGAATTGTCTTTGTTGGGTGGGAGTTTTGTTCCTTGGTTTCCATTTCCTGTCTGACTATTAGGAGAGTGTGGTGACTGTGTGGTACCTGGTAGGGAATTCTTCTGGATACAGCCTAGTGTGGCCACTATGGGTTCTATGTAAATGTGTTTCTTGGTATTGGTAGCTGTCACTTATGAATGGGGATGGACTGCAGTATGGGTTGAGGATGGTCTGCCCAGTGGGAGAAAAGGAAAGCATTCCACCAGGATCTGCCTAGTCCCTTTGGAATGGGGGCAGAGAGTGTGGACAGGCCACAACAGGTAGTCTGGACAAAGCTGTGGATGAGACTGGGGATGGACTATGGAGGAGAAAAGGGAGACTGAAAATCTGAAGATCACCTATCTGCTTCGCTGGCCTATTTGCTTCTCTGCCAGACTTGGCTGTTGAGTTGAAAAGAAAACTTTAAAAATCTATACATTGTTTCTCCAGTTAAGATATAAATACAAAATTAAAAATATTCTATATTACCCTACAACCATAAAATGCTGATTTTTAGCCATCAAACCAAATGAGGATAAAGTAAAATCCTGTCAACTCCCAGGTACCAACATACAGCTTTTATGTAAAAAAGACATGAAATGTATACAGTATTATTAGGATTTGATAGATTCAGCTTTAGTCAATACTCTGTGGATTTAGAAATCTCTTTTCACAATATGTATTCATGAAGTTATTGGAATCTTGATGCAAATTTCTTGTTAAAATTGCAAATGTTTGAGTTTAAGAGATGATGTAGCAAGGAAACTATATTGTATTTTGTGTTCATGATTGTTGTGTAAGCATGAGTGCCTGGAATCATTTCCTTAGTACCCACACAGAGAACTGAGTGAGGTGGCTTGGGCCTGTGATTCCAGATTTGTTGAAAAGGAGACAGAAAGGTATCTGGAAATTGGTGATCTAGTCAAACAGTGAACTCCAAATTCAGTGCCAGAACACATCTCAATATTAAGGTGGACTATGATAGAAAAGGACATTCAGTGTTGACGCTTCTATTTTATATGCATCTATACTATTTTACATGCATATACATGGGTACACATACCCCATTATACATGTGTATATTCACACAAACACTATATGCGGATACACACATGATGTCAAATATATATAATTACAAAAAAACTATCAGGACCTCAAATTACCTGGTGCAGAGTAAATTTCTGCAGTTATCAGTGTCATTGATTCTTTGCCATTGTGCTTATTGATGACTATTTTGTAATTCTGTTAAGTTCTAGGTTCAAAACAACACATAACACATCAGGCACAATATAATAAATTGTAGTATAGACTTAGTGTCAGCTTGAGAAATTTCAACGGAACACATTAAGCAGTGCATCAAAACTTTTTACGAAACTGTTTCCTTTGCTTTCCTATGCCTTCAAAATACTGGATTTGGTATTTTATAATTGAATCCACTAGTTATTTAAGCATATAGATATATATTTATATCTATTGAGCAATACAGCATCATGTGTAGATTTCAATGTTAAAGAACTTTTAATAGTCCATCCATGTATGACTATATATATATCATCTCTTAATTAATTGTCACAGAAAATTGATATTAACTTTTACAATAGTTTCTGAATTATAATTTGACGAAGCTTCTTTAATTTACCAAATATTTACATAACTAACTCCAAAGAAAACTTTCAAGGACAGTAAATACACAGAAAAATGTTTACAATCAAGAATTCACTCACTGAAATTGGGAAACTTCATCCATTTTCAGTGAATAAATATCATTGTGCTGACTGACAGACTCGTACATTTTTATTCATGTTGAATGATGAGTCTAGTAAATCTGGAATCTGATAAAATATGAACAGTTTACTTAGAGTGAATATAGTCTATCAGCTGGTCATTTTATGGCTCCTGTCAAGAATTTCTTCATAAATGGATTTATATAACAATCTAGTAGTACCTAAAACTTTCTTGTCTTCTGTGTTCAGATAGATTGCATCTGCCTCCAGCAGAGGGTATTCTACTAACAATAGCATCTTGCTCCATACACGGATGGCCAATAAAATAGATTGATGCATGTTTAAACTTTCTCATAGTGTATGTACAGAGGAACAAGGTCATATTTGTGATAAGGTAATAATCCTACATCATATTATTTTAGAGCATGTCTTTCATGTGATGGTTTTTAGTCTGCAGCCACCAGCATGCCAACCACCACTGTGGTATCAGAAAACATTGCTGAGTCTATGTTGAGGGAGGAATTGTAATAGCAAGTAATGTTGCATTTACTATTCTTAATAGAGCTGCATATGTCATCTACCTCTTTTGACTGAATAAATTGCTCTCTCTCTCTCTCTATTTCTCTCTCTGCCTTCTTTTCTTTTCTCCCCCTTCCATCTCTCTCTCCCTCTCCACTTCTATGTGGGTGTATGTACATCTGCCCTGTTACAGTTTTTAATGCTTTAAAACATGAAAAAATCACACAAGAAATATTTGACATCAAATACCTCTGCTTGCTCACTTGAATACATTATTTCCTCACCCATAGGCTCATGAACAATTTCCCTGTCTATTACTTGAAGTCGAAAATTAAAATAATAGATTTTCCTCTATATTGCTATGAAGATGGTAATACCTTCAGTCTTAAAAATTGTCCCAGAGGAAAAACTAGAAGTTTTGTTTGTGTGATTGAATATAGGATTCAGCATCTAAGTATATGAAAGCAAGGAATCTAGAAAACTGGAATTTACATAATAGGCAAAGAGAATAGGGCTTTTATTATACTTACATTCACTTCCGTACTTTAGCAGATAAAAAAATCTGTAACTATGATAAATCATTCATGATAGTTTCATAAGACACTTTTATTTCATATTAACACATCAGCTATATTTTGTCTAGCATATCTAATTTACCTGTTTATATTTTATGTGAAAATCACCTATATTGTCATTTATTCCTCAGATATCTCACATTTCTTAGTGATCGAGGTGTGTGATGAGCTACAATTTTGTATAGATGAGGCATCGAATAATCGGATTATTGGGGCTATGTTTAAAGGAATGTTCAAAGCTTTGGGATGTTTGCTAGCAGAGAGATTCTGAAAGTTTTTGATAGTATTAGAAGAAATACTGATCACTCTTTAGAGAAGATATAGAATTAGCTGAGTCTTTAAAAGGGTACCTAACAGGCCTTAAGTACTGAAATAAATAAAGACAGAAAAATGGTTCAACAGTGAAGACTAACACACTCGATGCCCATTCAGAATCTATAATATTTCTGAACAAAATAAAAGAAAAGCTTTATTCAGGTCCTTTTATTAAAAAATTTAAAAATATATATTAGCTTAAAAGAGAAAATTCTAAAGACAGAAAGACTTGTTTGAAATTGAGTTTGCTAGTCAACAGTAGTAATGAGTGAAATCACAGAGTTGAAAAAGTGCTAGTTATGAGGTAGAATGTTGCACTATGAAAAGATGCATAGACTAGCTGACTTCCCTTAACCAACAGAAGTTAGGATATTCAATATCAGCCCGTATGAGCACATGCAAGTACACACCAATGGGAAATCAGCATGTCAAAGACAGAAGGGGATATTTGTAAATTTCAGCATCTAATTTGTTCTTGTTTTGTTTTTCTTCCTATAATTAGGGCTTTAAAAAATCAACCATGTGATGAGTATATGTTATAAATTATCCACATGTGAATGTCCAGTCTAGATGCAGGGATTTAGAAATTTAGAAGGAGAATCCCTTGTCACCATGGAATCTGACATTGTCATTGACATTGTTTCACTTTAAGCCTAGAAGATAAATCAATAGAGAAATTTAATTTAGGAAACTTTACTCTATAATAACAAGTAGATTCCAGTTCAATATAACTTTTCCCTAAGAGAGCAATGATTTCTTGATAACTATAAATTAATAGTTCCCCTACATGTATTGTTTCACAGAAATGATCTGTGCAAGTGATCATCTTCTATTTTTCTCAAAATAAAGTCAGAAATAATACCCAGTGGATGTTGTGTCATATACCTATAATTCTAGCACTTAGAAAGTTGAGGCAGTGAGATTAGCCTGGAGTACAATAGGAAGTACTGGTCTCAAAAAAAAAACCCGATCTCTTTTGTGAAACTGACTTGTTAATAAATATACATTTAAAGGATATTGATTAGCTTTAGCTTATTAGACTATATATGACTATATATATATTAGACTATATATATATATGGATTCTACTGTAGAAATTCTAATTACTAGCTACTACATTTACACATAACCAGATTTTTGTTTTTCATATACTACATGAATACAATATGAACAAAATTATACGCATATATCTAGATACTAAGTGTATTTAGATGTGTGCTATTTTTTCTCCACTTTAAAGCTTTCTGTCATATTTATTTTTCAAGAACATCAAATACAAAAGAAAAAAAAACTTCATTTTTACAACCTCAGGCCAGTGACCCAGGTGAACAGAAAGATGAAACAAAGTTTCCTTGATTGAAGAGTAAGGACTTTCTCATCATTCTAGGTCAAGCTCTTAGCCATTTATAAAAAGTGATTTATTTTTTAAGAAAGGAAAGAATCAAAATTACTCAGTGGAGAAAAGATAATTGAAGGACTAGAACTTGTGGAGATAGACACCAAGATATGTTGCCTCTGTAGACCTGTAGACATGTCTCAAAACTAAGACATTGAAGAAAAATTTAGAGTATATAGAATTCTCAAAGGTGCTTCTTATTTCTCAATTGTTTACACAGTGAAGCATATATATTTATAAAGCATATAGTGGAGGCTTTCATATACTCCTATATATGGCTAGAATTTTTTTCCCAATGAACTGTCAAGCACTTAAGTAGACACACTGAACGGTCAATACGTTTCTCCTATCTTGTTCATTCTTTCTGCCTAGATTATTAAATCTTAAACAGTTAATGCTTTTGTTCATCATTCTCTATTCAATCCACGCTCTACTCAGGTTCATAGTCTGCATTTTTTTTTCTAAAGAATTTCAACTTGCCTGACATTTTTCTTCCTGTATTTCCAAGTGAGGAGTTCCCAGCTTAGGAGTACTTAAGTATGTTAAAATCAGGTAAACACTGACCTGATACACAAGGAGGCAGATGCTACAGATGAAACACTCCTAAGCAGCTCATTTTACAAAATATTCAAATAAAAAAAAAACCTTTTATTTTATTTTATATAATATAATAAATAATACATAAACTAAATTAAACAAAATGTTGTGTATATGATACAAAGGAAAGTTTCTTCAAAGCACAGATATCCAGTGAAGAATTAAGATAACAGGTGAAATGAACAGGATCTCATCTTTGGTTATTTAGCTTCTTTTTTAGTCTCTGATGATTTTAATGTTTAAAGAAGTTTCTCCCAAATAAGTTTCAAAGTGAAATGTGAAAATGAGCACAAACACTTTGAGTCTAATGAGTAGATGTTCAGATTAGTTTTGGATGACTGCTTCCTAAGATGAATACTACATTTTGGTGTTTGGAACAGAAGGTCATCACAGAGCCTTGCCTGGTAAAGTGATCTATTTGTCTTACTTTTAGAAAATTCAAAATTTCTCTTGCTATGTAAAATGACTTAATTTTGCTGGCAATTCTACTGTTAGACAAAAGGAAATTATACCCTTCTCATAATATCTTTAGGAGGCTAAAATTCACAATAACCATGTTTTGTTTAGTTTTATTTAAGGCTTGTCTCGCTGAAATGAAACCGCTCATTGCCATTTGGTTAGCACTTATTGAGACTATGTTAATATTTGTTACAATTCATGACATGCCAATAATAACCCACAGGAAACCAAAATTAGCATTGTAATATTTCTATTTTTAAAAGTTCTTGATTTTTAAAGATGAACAAAGGAAATAACAGTGGAAAATGAACTTTCACGTAACTAAAATTCGAAGTGGAATAAAGTTAGCATGAGGTTCTAAAAATAAATGATAGCAGTTGAATTCATTTAATAAAAAGGATTTATGAAGCTGATATGTCATCATACCATTTAATTTTGTGGGTAAGATCACATCCAAGCATTCTGAAGAAGGCGGATAGAAAGAAATACAGAAAGTGGAACTTTGTTTGAGATAAAAAGGGGGACAGCAAGCTTTTTGAACCCAGAAGGAGAGATTGGCTGTTTGGGAGGACACTATGATAAGTTTACAATTCAAATGGAGGCTAAACTCTTTCAAGATTTGTTTGAAGACCTTAACAAATTGAAAATCTAGTCTCAGACATGAGTTTTTGAAACCTAATGTCTGCCATTTATGAGAGTTATAAAGTCTTTTAAAGAGTCCAACCTTAAATGATATTTTTATGACATATTTCCCCAAATTATTTTAAGTAGGTATATAAGATTCTTTTAAAATGACTTTGTGAGTTTCTTATTTTGTTAGAAATTAAGGTTGATAACATTTATGAAATAAGTCACCATCCACCAACAGAAACAGATATCTTGATTTACAGGATTGATGATTTCATTTAAATTTAAACCTATATAATTCTTTTAAATAATCAAGAGATTAATGTTTTAGTTCCTCTTCCTAATAATGATTATATGTACATTTCTCAGGAGTTTAGGCAATTCTAACAGATTCTTTTTTTCTCATCATATATTGTATGAATATTCATGTTAAAATGAGAGCTATTAAAACAAAGCATGAATTATTTACTGCTGCCTAGAGATGCATTAACTTCATGGACTATTACTAATTCACAAAGGCTTTGAACATCTACCTGAGGTCAGTTACACATTCATAATACATGATGCTAAAAATAACGTTCCCTAAAGTATGCAATTTTCACTTGAAAAAGTCAATACAAATCTAGTGTGATGAATAGTTAAGATTGCATCTGGGTCATAGGTTTGGATTTCTGTTTCCTCTGCAGGGTAGAAATGAAATTGTGATTTCTGGAAAAGCCCCTTGTGGAAAGGAAACAAGGTCCCTGCTCTGGGGAAAGCATCCTCACACCTACAGACATTTTACAGGGACTGGAGGGCTGGGACTGGGCTTCATGCTGACATTTTGATAGCATCTGTGTCACTTCTCGACACAGTGGGGAAATTCCTGTGGGGTAAGTTTAGAGACTTTTGCAAGACACAGTTAAGTTCGTCTGTTTTCTTTTGAACCTCAGCCAATTTGTAAAGCTATAGCTGTGCTTGAAAGCTTACTGCCTTCAGAGTTAGTGTGATAAAGAGAAACTTGGACATAAAGGAGACCATCTCTTAATTTCGGTAAATTAATTAATCTCTGAATTCTTACTTCTGTCTGCCACACATCTGCATCCTAGGAAGGGTGGGCACATGAAATGAATTAATGCATATTAATCACCTAATGTAGCTCACAATGAGCTTGCATGAATTTAACTATCACTTTCCCTCTTATGCATTTGGTAATTTGAAGGGAACTTGCATACTCTCTCTCAATCCTAATTTATTCAGTTATGAAATAAGCCTATTAAAAACACTAGTGAGTATTTGTGAGGATTGGGAAAGGGATAAGTATGAAGAACTTAGCACAGGAGCAAGCTTGCTAGGTAAGGCTAAGCTTTTTTCTCTAGTAGTTGTCGACTACTTTCATGTTTTAATTTATTTGATAATGCAATTATATTACTGTGCTAGTAGTAAACTTTAAAGCTTCAGGGAGAAGTAAACACTTCTTTTCTTTAATAAATTGGCAATGAGCAATGAAAGGTGAAAACACACAATAAATAAATTCAATAAATACTGGAAATTTTACATTAAAATTACTTTAAAACACCATTATCTCTGGGCTAATGAACACAATGTGTGTGTTGATCTTTAAGTGTCAATTAACAAAATACGGTAAATTGAAATTTTATATGACATAAAAAAGTCATATCACAAATATCATTGCTGATTCCCTGATTGACCTCAGTTTTACTGTAAAATAATTTTAAAAAATTCTGTATAAATATATGCTATCTGTATGTGGGTTCCAAAAGAAGATAAAATAAAAGGTTTCATTCTCTGGAACTGGAGGTAATCTTAAGCCCTGACAGACATGAGTGCTGGGAGCACAATTAGGCCCTCTGCAAAAACAACAGTTATTTTTAACTGTTGAGACATATATCCAGCCACAGAAGGGGCATTTTATTTTGAGCGTTCTTGTGATACTCTTGTCCATTTGACCTCTTTAAAAAAAAACATAAAGTCCAATATATTATACAGGAAGATCATGAGTTTGTGGTCAGCCTATATTACATAACAAGGTCAAAACCAGCCTGAAAACTTATTTTAGTCATGTCTCAAAATAAAGTTAAAATGGTGCTGATGATGTCACTCAGGGGAAGAGCACATATCTAGCAACTGTGAGGACTGAGTGCAGTCCACACTATCATACAAAAATATGATTTCCTTACCAATTCACTATAACTCTGTTATCATGGTTATTATATTCTTGAAATAGCTTTCTCTGAGTATAGTGAACTGAGGAACATATGTTTAAAAAAAAAGTTTATCATGTCTATAGTTCTTGGCCTACCCTATAGAATCAGACATGGGTTCTTTCCTTTGTCATGGGGTTCTGTTCTTCCATTGTCCTCATGGGTCCTGCAGGAAGGATGGGTTATAGATCGAAGGTTTTGTGGCTGGGAGACAATTTCTAATGATATCTTGTTCTATACATAGATTGAACCTAGTCCAGTCTCCATCAGAGAGGTTTCTGCCAGCAGCTGATGGGAACAGAGGCAGAGGCCCAGAGCTATAAATCATGCAGAGCTCCAGAAAACTCGCAGAAGAGGGATAGGAGGCATTTTGGACATCAGAGGAGTCAGGGACATCAGGAGAGCAGGCATGACAGAGTCAAAGGGCCAGCATTCTTGGAGTCTTTTAGAGCCTGAAAGGCAGGGATCCCAAAGGGTCTCCTAGATACGTTATGTGGTTGTTTGGTGTGGAGTTTGTGCAGAGAGCTTTCAGGCTAGAGTATTTGTGGGTTTTCTCTGACACTTTTCTCTGTCCCTGGGATCCATTTCCTCCAGCTGGGCTGCCTGGCCCACTGTCCATGTAGGGACTAGTGCCTGGCCTTGTCCCATTTGTTGTATCCTGTTTGAACAGTGACCCTTGGAGGACTGATCTCTTCTATGGGGAGAAGTGGGGGCAAAAGGGATGAGTAGGAAGGGAAAAGGAGGATATATAATAGGAGGAGACAGAGGATTAGGGGAGCTGGGAAGAATAGAGGGAGGGTAAGAGGAGTGTTGCTGTGTATTATATGAAAGAAGAAAATAATTTTTTTAAATTTATCATTATAGACTAATTTAATGTAGATAAAATCAGACAAATTTGTGTAATTTAGAAAAATATGGATAGGTGATAGATTGTGATATATCAAAAAGAGGCCACAAGGCCCACTCACAGGTATTAGAAAGTGTTGTAGAAGTTAATTTTAGTTATGTATAAAATTGTTTTAGGTGCTGTTGGGTGAGGGCTGTCTAGAGTGTTTTGTATTGTTTGCCAGTGTTGGATTTCTGGGGGTTGGTTTAATTCAGCGTGTGCTATTAGTAGAATACTGGAGGAGTTCTGAATCAATTAAACCACCTGAGCTCAGAAGCTCAGGGCTGCACTGTTGATTGAGTACAGCACAGGCCAGGATGGTAGTTCCCTCTGCTGAGGAATGGCAGAGTTTCCACATATGAAAATACTTCCTTGTCTTCCCATGCTAAGCTACCGCAGCAGCAGTTAACAGCTACAAAAGGTGTGTGCAACATGGGGCATGCTAATTTAACATGGAAAAAAGGAAAAATGAGAAAGAAATTCCAGACTTCACAGAGTCTGGTAAAGTACACTCAGAGAAGCTACCAGAGGATAAAGATTATGATATTAATTGAAGGCTCCTGATGGAAGAGGAGAAAGAGAAAGGAAATAGCCTCTATGAAGAGAAAACAGTGTGAAATCAATGAATAAATGAGGCAAAAAGCTCCAAGGTGAGAGCCACAGAATGGAGGCCCTTAGAGATAAAGAATTCAGCTTAGAGTAGAAAAAGCAAGGTTTTAACTGCTTTTCCTGATCATGGAGCTGATGTTCCCTCCTGCTGCTGGTGGCGGCCAGGGCATGGGAAACAAAAACTAGAGCATACTGTTTTTTCACAAACTGAGTTTATTGCTGGCTTTGTGTGTGTGTGAAGCTCAAGATCATGTGTTTGACGTCTATGAAGAAAGGTATATATTTCCCCACAGCAGTGGTGAGAAGAAATGCCAAAAGGCCAGGACTTTGCCAGATATTCTTCCCACTGGCCCAAGTTCCCTGCTGTGGAAGCAGGCCCTTGGAGCCTAAAATCCACTTAGTTAAACTGAACTTTTTTCTTTTTTTCCTGCTTTTTTTCTGTCTACAAGAGGTGCTGATAAGACACATCTGTTAACTAATTAATTTTCCAGCAAACCAGACTCTATCTTAATATCTGGAGAGTGAAAACCTCAGGGTCAGCACACAGAAGCTGTCTTCCAGAACTAGCTGAGGTTGTATCTCATGTTGGTAGCCAAATTTGATACTGTAAGAGTCACCCAGGTGTTACTGGTTTTGAAGGCATGAAGGAGTAATGGAGAGCAGTTAAAGCTTGGCACTATGAGAGGTCAGGAAAGGACACTGGTGATGGTGTAGCCTCGGTGGCAGTTGAAGGCCCAGTGAAGGGGTTAGGCAGAGAAGTTGAAGCTTGGCACCACAAAGAGAGCACAGGCGAGGCCATTGGTGAAAGTGCAGCCCAGTTGCATCAAGGGACTCCAGCAGTTTTTAGATGCTAGTACCATAGGATGACCACCAAGAAAAGCAGCAGCAGTGGAGTAGATCAGGCCAGAGCCTGGAGGATGAGCTGTGTGTGCTGCAGAGGACAGAGACAGAGAAGTGACCCAAGCCCTTTGGAGGAGCCCAGAAGATCGTGAGTGAATTCCAGATAATTGGGCATTAATAATGTTTTTGTTTCTGCTGTCCAAAGACATTGTGAAAAGCTTGATAGATGTTTGGTATTGGGTCATGTGCATTAGAAGCTTAGTACTTGTTTCTCTTGCAAATGGTTTTGCTGGTAGTTGGTGTAGTGTTAAATTGTGTTGTAGAAATAAAGCAATTCTTTTGATTGTCTTATATAGAAAAGGGGAAATATTGTGGAAGTTTATTTTTATGTATAAAGTTATTTTATGCACTGTTCAGGGTGAGGGGCTGTCTAGGGAGTTTTGAATTGTCTGCAGGTTTTGGATTTCTGTGGGGGTTGTTTAATTCCTAATAATCTCCATATGCTAACAGAATACCAGAGTAGTTCTTAATCAAATAAACAACAGCTCAGAAGTTCATGGTTCCACTGTCGATTGAGTATGGTGCTGGCCAGGATGGTGGTTCCCTCTGATGAGGTCTAGCAGTTTCCTTCTGTGAAAACACCTCCTTGTCTTCCTGTGTTGAGCTGCTCCATAGATGTACTACTACAGGAAAGGTCTTGAAGAGTAGATTGCAGTTGAGTAGAGATTTGGAGCACATGAGGGTTGTTTGTACTTCTTCTATATGGGTGTTCTAGGAAGAGTGACCCTCAATTGGTAAACTTTTGTGGGATAGTAAGGGATGTGCTGACAATGATGACCATTTATCTACAAGTTACCTATGGCCACATATTTTGGAGGAGGGCCCAACATACTCTTGCTAGTTCCTGACAACTTTCACTGATATTTAGTCACATGTATTTAAAAAAAATTACAATATAGCTCAAAGATAGATCCTGTTTGCATATAAGATGAATTTCACACAGGGGCTGTTCCTATCACTATCCCAAGGGTTTCTGGCTAATTATTTGTTTGATTTTTAAAGTTCTCTATAAACATACAAAGGTCCTCTTCAATAGTAAAGCATACTGTTTGGGAGTCTTTTATATTGTTATAGAATTCACCTTCCCACAGAGAGAGAGTGATGCCTTCTGAAAAGGGGAGCAGAAAAAGAATCAAAATTGCTGGCAAGTGCAGAGGGAGTGAACTGATTAAAGGCTGCTTCAGCATGGTATTAATGCAGTGATATGAGGATTACTTAATATAGTTTTGCATAGCCTTATCATAAGGATGAAAAGGGATATGAACATTTTATCTTCCCATAAAGTAGCTAAAAAAAACCCTGCAGAGCAAGAGACAATTATCAGTGCTAGTAGAATGCCTTCTAGGTAAAATGACTTATTAAGAAATCCTCCTGATATTGTCATAATTAATACTCCATTTAATAGTTTTCAGAATCCTTAAACTTTTTTGGACTTATTACAAGACCTATATGATACAGGAGTTTTAATGTATTTATTAAAATTAAGAGAAACTTAAGGATAAAACTCATGAATGCTCATTACAGGTTAGTAAAATTATAATGATTTTTATATTTCATGCTGTTTAGCTTGTAAATTTTCTCTGAAATGAATAGTAAAAGTATTTAAAAGCTAAGCATTTTAAAAAGTTCATGTGAGAAATGCAGTTTTATAAATATTTAAATCTTCAAAAAAGTAAAGCTGCTGCAGTTTTGCTTTGACATTCAGCTTGTGTTCTCTAGGAAAAACATTTGAAAACAAAGAACTTTTAATATAAACAGTCATAATAAAACTTGTCACAAAAGCCACCTCAGAGCCCCTCTGATGACAACTGGATGATTTATAGAGGAAGAAAAGCTATGCTTTCCTCCTATAATTCACCAGACTCACTCAGGAACCACTTTTACAGGGTAACAAAGAGATGTCACTCAGTGTGGATCATGTGACAAAGAACAAGAAGTGGATTCAAGTAGTAGAAAGGCAATCTCACCTTCAAGTGTGTTCCCCTCCACCCTGAAGCTTGACGGTTTCACCTGTCCATTTTCACCATTAACTAAACTGAAACTTTTGGTCTAAAAACATTCTGTTTGTCTGAATCTATCTGATATGGTATGTCCTGCAAGAGTCTTTAGGGTCCCATAGGTCTGTCCAAGGTACAGAGACTTGAGAGTCTGGGGAGAAGTTGCTCAAGGCATAAAGCAGAGGGAAGAAAGAGCAGAAAGTTCTAAAGTTGGAGAATGGAGTTTTCTGGATAGATGGTTAGAGTAAGACATTCTTCCTCCACCTCTACAAGAAGAAAATAGTTTGAGTACAATCTGTTTCTTTTCCCCCTGTGGTTGCACATGATGCTTCTAAGGACTTTCTCAATAAAATTTAAAGACAGCTATTTCTAAAAATAAACTCAGAATTTAAGAATTCCATCTTCCAACATCACCCACTTTATACGAGGGGAGTTAGATTTCTTTTTCTGTCACTTGTTTTCTGTCCAAGGAGAATGGATGGTTTTTAAGTTTCCACAGTGAATACTGAGACCTTGGAAACAAAACTCTTGTCAAAAAAAGAGAACTTAATTAAATACCCTTTCTTATGTTACATATTCTTTAAACCATAATTGTAATACTATAACTATATACTCATGAATCATTTTGGTTAATTTATGTTTTTAATAACCAATTCAGTTCTAAATATAATTCAGGCAGAAATAGAATCATAATACCACTGTGTATCACATCTTTTGATTTATCTTATGATAGTTTTGATCAGATTTTGTTGGTGGAGAGAATGTCAGAAGCCATAATAAGTGAAAGTAAAGTAAAACCTGAGGACTGGTGATAAAGAAAATTAAGACGGTGAATTGAGGCAATTATAGGGTTCATGGAAGGTGGCAATACAGAAATCAGAAAGAAAATGAATCATTTCCTCCTCACAGAACTACTTGTGCATAATTCCATTAGAAATTGATTAATTGTAGGTGTGATTTTCGTAAAAAGCAGTTCTCTCATGGACAACTACAGAGCAGTGGCCTCTGAGAGGCACAGATATTATGAGGTGTTGGATTTAGAATCTGTGACTATGTCTGAGGTGTGCTCTTAGTCACCTTGTTGATAAAGGACAGGAGAACATCATAGAAGTGCATTGGGTGATACCTTTAGTAATGTGCAGGTTCACGCTATAAGTTGTTGCCATAAAATACTGGTGGTGTTATGTGTTTCAGTTTGAAGGAAAGAAAAACAAATCTGCATTTTAGTAACCATATGCTAGGTCTGAGGACATATACATGACTCAGTCCATCTTCAGATGAATGCATGCCTACTTGGATTTTGAGGATCTCAATGCTGTGACAAAGCTGTGTGTCTCTGTGTCACACAACCCCAAAACATTAAAGCACTTTCCCTCACCATTTTCTTAATTTCTCAGTGTAGATATATTTGTTTTGAAGGCAAGGATTTGTATAGCAACTAAGAAAGGTAAGTCTGAGTTTATAATTAAAGGCTCTGACCAGCTTAGGTTCAATAAAACACAGACTCTGTGCTGGGAGAAATGATTGCTCTCTTATAATTAGGAAATGTATTCCCCAGAAAGGAGGGCAGAATGGGAATGAATATTTCTCATCCCTCACTCTTTCCATCCTCCTCACCTCTCTTACCTTATAAATTAGCAGATTTGCATACATAAAATATACCTAAAAAAACTCAATAAAAGTGTGGTTTAAAAATATGCAGCTAATTATATGAGAATGTTCTTTGCTTTTCCCTATAAGGCAAATGAATATTTATCAAGTTAAATTCCAAGATACTTATTATCTCACTTGCATTTTGAATATAATTACTTTGGAAGGGAATTGTTCTGATGGGTATAGGAAGAGATTAAAAGATTTGTATGCACATTTTAAAAATGCAAAATAATCATAGTTGTTTTATCATTAACAGAGCAGCTCGATCCTTCCCGTCAGCTGAAAATAAGTTAACTCTAAAACACAGTAGCTCCAGAGATATGGTTCTAATCAATGATGGCCAGAAAAAAGTAGGCTGTAATTATTTGGGAGAATCTAACTTTATAAGCACTAAGCAAAGTACTAGGAAGTTTAAGTTATCTAATCTGTTATATGAAGCTCAAACTTAAAATTAAAATTTCTACATTTTTCTAGAAATATATATTCTAGATAAAACTTAGTAGACATTTTGAAATACCAGATGGCTGACATTGCCTTGAAATGAGTGACATATTTTATGCTAGGGATGATAAAGCCAGAAATTTATATTTTCCTATATGTCTATGTATGTAATATCTATAAGCAGAGAAGAGATTTTATATATCTGTTACATTTCTTAAAAACAGCTTTAAGGTAGAATCATTCATTCATATTATTTTCTCATCTATTTGTAAACATTTTTTTTACCATGTATAACTATTATTTATTATTTTATTACCCTCGATTTCTATGGAAAAATTTTTCATCTATTTGGTATCCAATGATATTTTAACCCTAAAAATACAAGAACAAAATAGAACAAACATATGAAAAATGCTAATGAATTATGAAGGAAAGTGGGTTTAATTACACTACAGAAAAAAATGGCTAATCTAGTAGCCCCGTTCATCTAAAGTCTTCTTCAATTTTTGTTCTTTGATATACCCACTTGTTTTAGCAAATTTTGTTAGTTTCTTCCCAGATAAAACAGAGGATGTATACAACTGAAATGTCACTGCCCCATCCTAGTTTTAACTTTGCACTTTAAAAATGATAAGGATCCAAACTAAAACATTAGATGGTGGAGTCTGATGGGAATTTAGTGCATAGGTCAGGGAAAGCTTCAGTCTCCAAGACATGGAATAAACCCCATCTGAGACTAGCTTCAGAGAACTTTATGGCCAAATAGGAATAGGACTCTATTACTTCTTAGAAATTAGTGATACGTGCTAATAAAAATAATATATGTACATGTGATTTTGTTGAACTATGGGAAAATAAAACAATCTTTTGGACTTTGGAGACTTTTTAATGAAATTTCTAATTAATTTTGATGAATCTCTTTTAATACAGCAAAGAGTTCTGCTTCAGCTTATCAATTTAAGAGTTTTATACTTGCACTCAGTGGACTAGATTCTCCCCTCAGATACTTATGCAGAACACCTGCTAAAATTAATGGACATTCCACATGAATAGATGATTTTTGCCAGTCATGAGGAATCAACTAATAATGAAATTTGCCTGACTATATCTTTATTTTTCCACTTAAGGAGTACTTGTTATCTTTTTTGTCCATTATATAATTACTTTTCATATGTACTAGCTATATTTCAATTGTCTTGACTTTTTTCTCATATAATATAGTCAGGAGAATAAAATACAAACCATTATCTTTTTCTTTTAACTACAAATCATGTATCAGTGTCTTAATATTAATTAACACATAAAGGATATGTTTAAGAAAATCTGTAGATGGAGAATACTTTTAAAAAATCCTTATAAAACAAGAAACACAATCATTTTCCTTCCAGTTACTGTTTTAAAACAGAAATTATTAAATTCCTAAGAAATGTTATTTTAAAATATTTAAAAAAAATAAGCCTTATTCCCTTGCAGTGATATAGTCATACTGATATTGGTGTTCATTTCTGTGTCTTTATCTATCTATATATTGACTATTCCTGTTAGAATACCCTTTCTTCAGTACCTTGCATATGAAAGATTTAATGTATAGGTACTGACTTGCTCTTTGTTCAGTCTTCCTTATACTACAAAATGGCCCTTTGCATCAAATTGGTACATCACTTAATTTATATATTCTTTTCAATCAACCAGTATATATTTCCCATCTGCATGCATTTTTCTATTGAGATAGAAAGATTTCTAGTTAAAAGATTAATTCTTTTCTTTTGGATTTCTTCCTAGGCTCTTATATGGTCATTTATATGGTAAGACCATGTTTCAAATAAAGTAATGCAAAGTAATTTTACAGTGATACACCATGAAACACTATAGGTATAGATTTCACACAAGGTATAAGAGTGACACATTTGCCTTGGTCAACGATAATAAATTCCATTTCCTTAGAGGAGCCAAATTATTACAGGATGCACAATAATCCATAATCGTCAAAAGTTACAAAAATATTTAAAATTACCATCCGTGAGAGACTAAGTCATATCATTTCTACTATTAAAGCCCTATGTTTTCCAATTAAACATATCAACTCTAACTCTGTTATATCTATACCTTTTGGATTTAGTGTTGGTATCACTTTTATCTTTTAACTGTTTGTGTTTACTTTTATTAAATGAATTGTACTTCACATAGAAATCCAATAGTTATAACCCCCCCAATACAGAAAATTTCAGCACTTTTACATAATATAAATTTGCTGTCTAAGATATTATTACATCTATTTGGGGCACAAAGAAAAGAAAGAATTGTTTATGGTCTATAGACATACAGAGCTATGCTATGAGATGAGACAAATAGTGATGTTGTGTAAGACATAAATTGCCATATTAAACATTTGCAGAGATGAGGGATCTAATTAGGCTTAGGGAGATGTTACTTTTATTCTTTATTGAAAATCCTAATAAAGGAAATATATTTAAGAGTTAGCATTTTAGTCATATTATAATACACACACTACCACAGAAAATGTAATTTTAAAACCTAAGAAGGAGTGCAAGTTCTGGGAAAGTCATCCTCAACAAATTGAAGAAGATTTTTAAAAAGAGAAATCTAAGCTAAGTGATTCAATAGAAAACAGAGATCTGGAAGTGAACAGAAACTTTAATGACATCAGTCAGTAGAATTTTCTCTGGCTTTATCAAAACATTCTTCTACCTCATACTTTCAAAATCTCTTTATTTCATGTCTCTTGAATCATGACATATGTTATTTTCATCTTGTATCTCTTTTTCTGACTTCTGGATCTTCGTGTCTAGACACTCATAGAAAAGTTGTGCTGAATTTTTATAAGATGTCAAGTCTCTTGAAATAGTGAACTGCAGCAGAGATAGGCAATTGTCTCTTATTTCTCAATACTAAAAATATAAGATATTTCTGGACACATACACTCTTACAGGTAAGTGTGATATTTCTATGAAGTGTTAATTGGTCTAGAAAACAAAAATAGAACTATATGCAGCTTTCTGTGAGTGCTCATAAAAAATAAAGTTAATCTTTAGTTTACTTCTTTGCTCTTGTTCCTTTTGATCAATGAAATACAAATCTTGAAGTTGGATGGAATGCTGAAAAAGCAACATTAAATTATACAACTGGGAACTAAGTCTATTCAAATGAGAAAGAAGGTGAAAAAATGGATATACAATTGCATAGGATCAAGCCAGATGGAATCCCAGCACTGGGTTGGGTAAATGGACATGAGCTCTGATTCCTAACTAAGAAGTTATCTGAAATTGACAACTGCTTGCAAAGACAAAAATAGTTTTCTACAATGGAGTCACTCTGGATATATTAGCACACTTAGGGGAGGCCCATGCTCTGAATTAGACAGCCAATACAAAACAAACTCAATGGTATTTTTGTAGACTTTTAGTCTCATACTGTTTTGTTTGAGCAATTTTTTGTCTTATTGGTCTCTTGTTTGTATATTATGGTTTCTAATTTTGTGTTTTCATGGCTAGTATGCGTGTATGTGTTTTCATTTCTTTATTTTTTTTTTGCCTACTTGCTTTTGAGAGAAAGAGGGGGGGAGGGAGGTAGGGAGGGAAAGAGGGAGAGAGGAAGAAAGTTAAGGCATGGAGTTGGGTGGGTGGGGAGGTGGAAGTATCTGAGAGTAGTTGGGGCATGGGAAACAATGATCAGAATATATAGTATGAAAAAATTCTTTCAATTAAGAAAAAAGAAAAAATACAATACACTCTTAAGTGAAACAAATGTCTGTCTTGCATAAGTCATTGTTCCTTGGAATCCATTGAAACTATTGAAACAAAACATGATTATATAGCACATTTCCTATAAATATTAGTTTCCCTTACTTTCCTTGGTTTTAAATGGCACTACCAATAATTCAGAGATAACAAAATAACCTGTCCATTATCTCTGATGCCATAGTTCTCTCTCATTAGATTATTCTACAAGGTTTTTTTTCCTTGTTTTAGTCTTTTCCATCCTAGTCTATAACTTTACATACTTGGTATGTTAATTAATTTTCATTGCTTGATAAAACACCATGACTGAAAGTAACATATGGAAGGGACTAGTCTGGCACACAGTCCAAGAGGAAATCCCATAATGTCTGGATAGACATGACAACAGACTGCTGGAGAAGTACACTGAACCATCAACAAGCAGAGAGGTATTTTTAAATGGAAATAGAACAGGAGTATAAACTTTCAAAATTCATTATCAGTGATGTACTTCCTGCTGTAAGGTTCTATTTCCTAAATGTTCCAAAATATCACCAAAGAGTGATCAAATGGGAGTCAGGTGTCCAAATATATAAACCTTAGGGAAAACATTTGTCATTCAAAGATGGCACTCCATCATTTAAAATCACTTTAGAGTACTATACAAGTCTCAGATACTACTTTACAATACCTCTCTTTCCAGTCTCTTGCCTCACTTTTGTATCTCATTATACACTGGTTTCCAATCCCCTACCCATGTCATTCACAGTGTTGAAAGTCTTCTTGAAAGCTCATATGTATCACATGCTTTTTTTAATGACCATCTGTTACCTTTGTTTCAATCTCTTTCCCTTTGTTACTAACAAAAGTCGACATATTTCAGTTATCTGCTTAACAATCTCCAAATCTAGGAGGCTTTGGAGGATCTGCCCTTGTGCATTTCCCAATGTACCAACATAGTGTGAAATCCATGTTCCATGTCATCTCACTGGACTCTATATCTCACACAATAGGAGTCTTTATGGGGCAGTAGATACATTTCTCCTCAGTTCTTTCACTAAAGTCTACTATTCATTTGAGGAAGGGCTTGCAATTCATTTATAATTTACAGTACCAAATAGGAAGTTACATTCATTTATCAACTTGTTATTTTTATTTTTTTAAATAGCTATGAATAAATTAGTGACAAAAGAAATTTAAAAAAATAATCTCCAGTTTGCATTATAAAAAAGTAGAATAGTGCCAACTAAACTCTGAGACAAATATACACATCAAACAAAAGCTAAGGAATTACTATTTATTTCTCTGAGAGGGAAAATGGGCATAAATTGGTTAGGAGAGAAATCAAATAACAGAAAAAGATGAATAAGGCAAATAACTAGTAATATGGTAGCATTAGAAACAAGTATTCCCCAAACTGTGTGTTTGTGTATATCTTAGGAAATATGAGAGATGTGACTTCACTTGGAAGGCAGATACACATGAATAAATGCACAAGATGGCTGCTAGTAAGGAAATACTGCTTTATGATATAGTGGGAATTTTTAAAGACTTGTGCTTCTGTGGAATTCAATTCACAAAGCAATGTTACATATACAAGAGCATTTTTATTTTTATGATAACTGTATAATGGAAAAATTCTTTTTATTCCAATATGGTTATAAAAATGAGTGTCAGGAATATCAGAGAAGTCCATTCATTGCAAAAAATACATGACAGGCTATAATATGCATTTCTTTAAAAAGCTTAAAGATCAATATGTGTAATAAATGAAAATGACCTGAAGCAATATTAAAAAATAATTGGTTAACTAATCTAAAAATATTATAGCACTTTTTAATTGCAGTTTTTCTGTTTAAATACATAATTTAAAAAGCTCTGTGACATCCTATACTTACAGGTTTATACTTACAGGTTTAGGCTTGTGCTGAGAGTTAAAATATCCAAATCATTATTTATGTATGCACTCTTCCTAGTCATTGTTTGGCTGCCAATTATAATCCTTGTTTTTCTTCCGCTCTGAGAAAGATATCACTATTGAATTCAGATTCATCATTTTCTTAGCATTAAAATATTGAAAGTTTGTTTCTGTGGTAATACATCATTTTTGTTATGGCCCTGGATTCTCACATTCTTTACCTGAATCCAGCCTTTGTCCTTGGGACTTGAGGGCATTGTGATGTCAAGAGTGTTTAAAGATCTTTCTATTTAGCTTTTAATCTTTTCTTTAGTTGAAGAGATTTGATTAATTCTAACTTAATAAGAATGTTGGATTTACTTTACTTTATAGTTCTTCCAATTAGCTTTCTGGGTGTTTTGCTGAAGCCTTTAATCTCACCTGAACTTGTGAGAAAATCAAGAGAGAAATAAAAGGAGGATGCTTATTTTCAAAATAGATATTACCACTAACTATCTGTATATACCTGACTGAAGTAATCTCATTTTGCACTATGTGAAACTTAGTTAATTATATGCACATATGAATTTGTACATTTTATTTTGTTTAGCTGTACTTCTCTTTTGGTAATTGAACCTGGGGCCTCATACATAGTAGGACCAGTTGGCCTACTACTGCGTCACATACTCAGCAATTATTTTACTATTTTTAAATTTTGTGACTAGGTGTCACTAAGATGGCCAATGTATGTTTGAGCTTATGACCCTCCTGTCCCTGTGTCCAGAGTATATGGTATTACAGACCTTTGTCATCAAGCCCAGCTTACTACAACATTCCTAAGCAATCATGATTATATGGCACATATCATAGGATCTGAAAATAAATGAAGGAAAACTTTAATACAAGACCATTAAACAGACAGTTGCAATTGTCTTAATGAAAAAAACAGTACTTTTTTCAATACTTATAAATCTCAAAATGAATGCAGAGATAAGTCTAGATTACCACATCAATTTTCAACTTACAAGTAGATACATGATTGTGCATAGCTTTATATCTCATCTGTTTGAGAGAGGGTCTCAGTGTAAGCTTGCTTAGGTGTTGCTTAGGTGTGGTCTACATTTAAACTCTGGATTTTTCTGTCTCAAGATAGTGAGTGGTACAATTATAAATATGTGGCACTGTGTTTGGTTCTTATATATTTTTAAGGCCTAAGAATAGGAGTTATAATTTTTTCTCTTTGTGATGAGTACAGTATAATGGTTTAATGTATATATCAACTGAGTGATATTAGATCTTGTACCAACTTCATTAATGTTTGTAACTAACTGCTAACTTAAATTGAACTTCATTTGTTATCAGAGTATCAAAGCAGATTTCATATTATCTGGGAAAATGTTATTGTTATAGTAAGGGCTTACATAGCTACCTCCAAATATATCAAAATGTATTTAATGCATTATTATTTCATAATTTTAAGAGACTGCTTTATTGTATGAATTATGTTAACTATTCATCAAAATTATTAATAGTTTATGAAAAAACCTTCAATTTAATTAGTGGGAGAATTTAACTTACTAGAGGTACCCCATAAAAGTACATCACCCCAAATTTCTGTAGCTTTAAATACTTCAGCAACAAGAATAATTATACTTGCTATAAATTTGCCTATTATGAACATATGGAAACAGACAATCACAAAAATGTTAAAGCAACATTTCTTAGAAAATAAATGGAAATACACAACTATCAAACAAATAATGAGGTTAGTATTAGAATGTAGTCATACTTCAGCGGCCTGTATCAATGAGTGCTGTGAAATCTAGCTAGAAGGACAGCATTCATCTTCAAATTGTCAAGCAGTCACCAGGTCTTAGCCACTGAGGAACTGCCTCATCAATGAGAAATAACTTGTAAAGCTCTGCCTCCCAGGTGAACAGTGAGGACATTTGCTGTCTGTATAATGTATAGAAGAAATAAGTCACTGATGAGAAACTGGAGGCTTAGTCCTTGTCATGCTTACCTGGAGGCTCAAAGTGACTCCTACACCTAGTGTAGGATACACAGTTAAGAACTAACACAAAATATAAGAGTTTACTGTTCTATCACTCCAAAAAAAGCAAGCAAATTCTTTTCAATATTTCATTTCAGGAGTTAATAGAACTCTTACAGAAATGTCATTGTAAAAGAGCTTTCAGTATCACCTAGGTAGTCAGATGATTGAAGCAGAAGGAAATGGTAAATCAAGGGGCAAGAAAGGCAAAATGCAAACAGAAAAAATTCCTTCTAAGCAATTGGAAATGACTCTCCAATTTCTAAAATACCAAGACAGAGATATGTTTTAGATTATTGAGGAACTAAACTCAAATTCTTGAATCAATTTAACAACACTAGAGTACAAAATTTTACCAAACAGCTTTGGAAAAAACTAAACAGAGACAGGAATTGCATTTTAGAAACAATATGTTCTTTATACTTAAAAACATGATAATTTAATTATAGGAACAAGATGAATTAGAATAGACAATAGCTATGCCACCCTGTATGGCATTCAGAAAGATATACGTATGGAAGTGTTAAAGAAAAAGAACAACTTAGTTTATTAAGAAGTTTTTGATAGTCATGTAAGGAAAATTATACTTACTAATAAAAGGTGTCTTGGAACACTCTTACATATAAGCATTAACATAAAAGTAGCATGCCCTGATAACAAATTTAAGATAAGAACCACTATACATCAAGTCAACTCAAGAACTTCAAAAACAAAGAATGCAATTGTTTTACAAACTTGGCTGAAGGTTGAACTCAGATCTTCACACACACTAGTGTACCATCTAACTACACTCCTAGTAATTCTTCCTAGGAAAATTTGATATACTTGGAGCATCCTACCTACACACTGGCTGGTGAGACAAGGCTTCACAGTATCTGAATTTTGACCCTGTATCTCAGTTTCATGATGTCTATTCCCAACAACTACTGGTGGGGAAGTTTTGTGATTTTGTTACTGTTGTAGTCAGATTAGCAGTTTCTTGGTAATGTCAACCTTGCAATCACCAAATCTGTGAATGTGGTATGTTACATTTAAAAAAACAGTAATCAGCACATGGAATCAAGGTTATAAGTGAATCAAACTTAAAGTAGGAAGGTAACCCTGTACTATTAAGATCAGATACAATCACAGGTTTCTAATTTGTAGAAGAAGACAAAGAGAAGCTAAAATTATTGTGGGCTGTGAGAAAGGACCAACTGACCACTGCTGTCTTTAAAAATGAAATGAAATGATAACAATAAGAATGCAAGAAGCCTCCAGAAGCTAGAAACTATGAAAATATAGATTCTTTTCTGGAGATTTTAGAAAGGAATACTGTTCTGGTAGGACCCTGTTATAGATTGCTTACGTCCATTTTGGACATTTAATGCCTAGAACTCTAAAGGAATTAATTTATGCTGTTTCAAACCACAGCATCTGTGTTAATCTGTTAGATTATCAAAATAAATAAATAGATCAATTGTAGAGGAATATTTATTCTTTTGATACAGCAACATGGCTGCTTTGGGAAAGGATCATATTGAAAGGCCTGTTTGATAACTAGAAGCAATGAAATCCAAGGGTCTATATGAAGGGATCAAATCCAAGGGTCTATAAGAAGGGATCATATCTAGGGGTCTATATTCAAAGATCACATTCAGAGGCCTGTGTGGTTCAGGTGGAAAGTAGAAGAATGTTAATACACACTTTTAATCTCAGTATTCAGAAAGCAGTGGTAGCACACATCTTTAATCCACAAGACAGAAACAGAGTGTGGAAGCAGATACAGGTGAAAAGGCTAAAGGCTTCAGTTTTGACAAAAAGCTGGTAGGCCTAAGTTTAATGTTTCTGATAACAGACCTATGTTTCATGTTCCTAAAAACAGACCTAAGTTTCATGACAACAGGCCTAAATTTCATGTTTCTGAACTGAAAAGCAATGCTGAGAAGAACCACAGGTACCGGGTTCCCAGCCAATTACCCTCAGCTGGGAATTCCCCCACCCCAACAGGGATGTACTTCTTGCCAGCACCAATCAGTTTAAAAGTCAACAACTGCTTATTTTGTGAACTAATGAAAATGCGCCAAATACTGACTTTGCCTCTAAAAATGCTATAAAATCCAGTATGAGCTGGTTCTCGGGGTCTCACTCCTTCTCTTGCTTCATAGAGTTGTGATTGTTGACCCTCATGAACTAGCAATAAAGCCTCATGCATTTGCATCGATCAAGAGTCCTGGTAGTTTCTCAAGGGTCTTCACTCAGTGGGCACTTCACAGGAAGAGAGCTCAGAAAGAGTCAGTGTCAGATAGAAAGTGACATCTGAGACGAGTCAGAGTGAAGGGCAGGCAAAGTGATGAATCAGAGGTAGAGTTGGCAGAGTGAGTCAGAGGGAGGACATGTTCAACTCTTATTATAGAAAAAGCAGGCTCTCAGCTTTGAGAGCACACAGAGACAGAGACCCAGAAGCCGTCAAGCAGTCAGCCACAAAGGCAGAGACTTGGGAGCAGTCTGAGGAGTCTGAAACTGAGACACAGAGGCAGTTTGGCAGAAGTCAGTATCAGACAGGAAGAATGAATCATTAGAAGCTAAGCAGAGCAGATCAGTCAGAGAAATTGAGGGAGTCTGCCAAGTCAGTAGGGTTTGGTCTGAAACAATCAGCTGGCTCAGAAGGTCAGTTTGAACCCACATCTTGGAGAAGAGTTTGAGCCATTGTTGAACCAGCCAACCAGAAGAGTTGAGATCAGAAAGAGCTAGTCAGAGTAGCTGAGTCAGCAGTACGTCTCAAACACTTAAAATTCTAGATTGTATGGAGGTTGAGGTTGTAGTCTTCTAAATCTGGGCTAGCAGCTTTAAAACTAGATTGCATGAGGGCCAAAATGCTCCAGGGCTCCAGGACTAATGTCCAGTGAGCGAATTAAGCAAAGAGTAAACTGTCCTTTGCTCTGAATCTGTGGCTGCAATCCATGGACAATATTCTGTTCTTTCTGTTAACTAATTTAGACCACTAAACTTCTAGTGCTTTCCATTGATTAGTTGGTATGATCGAACATAGCTAAATCCAACTGATGGTCTCTCTTTATTAACACAAGTGGTTCAAAACCATTTTGTTGTATAGTCCTAAATTTGGGGCTCTAAAACTGTATCTTTCCTATTTATCTGCTGTAAACTTTGGCTATATAATGATTAAACTGACTTCTAGGCTGACTAGAAAGAAATTAGATAATGTGTAGACAGCAAGAACTCAGTAGAATATCTGGCACATACTGAGATACATTCAGGGAATGTTGCTTTTATTAATATAACCATTAATCATTAATCACAAATCAGTGACCTCAAATACAAAATGTATGATCCATAGAAGACATTTCAAATGACATTATTGAAATGATTTTAAATTTTCATTAAAGAACAATTTAATAATCTCACACATGATTTACAAAGTTCTTACTGCACATGCTTCTTAAAAGTCTTGTGGAACGCATAAAAAATCAACAAGTGCTATCAAGCTATTCCCTTGCCATTCTCTGGGAAGCACTAATGCTGACAGATACTTTTGATGACATTCTGTCATGACTCTTACATAAGAGTAACAAAACCAAGAAGAATCTCTTACTTATTGACTCTCTTAAACTTCCTTAAATATGACCTTGGAATCAAACATGGAATTATTTAGGAAAAAATATAACTGGTTTTATTTTAAAAGTTTCACTTCTTGAATGAAAAATTAAGACATGTTTTCTTTTCTTTTGAGCTCTGACACAGGCATCAGAAATTATCTCAGTGAATATGACCACGGGTTATAAATTAGCTAGAAAAGATACCAATCTCACTAAAGAAAAAGAATAGTATTGAAAATATATTAGGTTTAAGGCTAAAAATCTGGTAAAAAGTCAGATCCCACAGACTTGTGAGAGACAAATTTTATTTGATGATAAATTCCTAGACTACACCAAACTAGGTATTATAGTGGTGAAAGAGAGCCCAGCTATGTCTGACAGTATCCATTACCGAATATTATTTTTCCTTTTACTTTACTCACAAGTATGACAAATATGAATAATCACTATATTTAGGAAATATTTTTCCTGTCTTAAGTCAAGGCAAAAGTTAATCTTCTATTGAAAACACTTATATATCAATGTATGTAAAAATTGAGAAAGTATCTTAATATTTTATAAGTAAGCAAACAGAAAGGAAATACCAAGTACAAGTAACTTTTAACTTGTTTTAATGTGACTACCAATTTTCTTCATAAATATACACCAACCTTTGATAATTTAGATTACAATTGACCACCACACATACACTTAAAAGAAATCTATTTACAGTGACTTTGAATTTTTCTTCAGTTATTGTACTCAGGGATTTAGTTTTGACAACCTCAAAGGCTAATAACACTGATTATACATTGCCAGTTCATATTTATGTGAATGGTAGCCTATTAAAGTGGACAATTGCTCAATTCAAGAGTACAAATGGATTAGCAAGTAAAGTCTGCTTGCCAGACTACAGGAAGTCGCCTGTCTATGCTGGGCAACATCTAAAAGATTCTAAACATCAAAAGTCCATGAGTATCTATTTCCTACATGAAATGCTTCGAGCAGCTGCTCACTTTCTATCTGTAACTTTTCTTTCCCATGTTCTTTCATATTTTTGGATTACAAGAGGAAAAATCCTTGATTAGAAGCCAGTGGTCTTTAACACCTGCTAAACTCCTTTAAAACAAGGAGAGTGTTTGCCAGGCCAGGCCATCTGCAGGCAACAGAGGGCTAGAGTGGCACTGGGGGCAGGATGTAGTGGATATTCAAATCCGCATATCCTGAGTCTTTGAATCAAGAGGGTCTCCTTCATTGAACACTTGAGTGGGGTCTCCTAGCAGCTAAGAAAGCCATGTAGATGTGTAATTAAAGGAGTCCATTATTCCCTGAACACAGTGAGATTGTAGCTGCTTCTAATTCCCATAGACACGAGCCAGCTCCTTGTGCCCATGGCAGGGTGTGTATCATTCTCCAGGAAGTGCATGACCACTGTCCTCTGTGGGAAGACCCTGAAGGGAAAGCAGCTTGCACATTGTTGAAAAGGATGTGGAGTGCAAGCCAGCACCTGGGCTCTCATGACATTTATTCTTATCAAACCTAGCTTAAAATCCTATAAGAATTTGTGGGAGGGTACATTTTACATGTATTTTTAGCACATGTAAACTCTTAGAGCACAAGTTAAATAATAATAATAATAATAATAATAATAATAAATAATCAATAATGTCAAAACTGAATTGAGCCTTAGGAGGAAAAAAACTTCTATAGTTTTAAATTTATCAAGGATAAAATGTTGCTAGGATCAAGCAAATTTAATTATTTCAATATTTAACTAAAATTTAGTTTTTCTTTCACAGATCTTTTACTTTATTGAATCGTGAAGTTGAATAAAAGTACTTACTGTTCATATGTTTCATGCCAAACACTATACTACAGTATGATGATATAACACAGGATCAGAAAGAAATCGCCCACACTTTCATAAAACTTAAAGGTTAATAGTAAATGATAAACAAGAGGTATTACAACAGAGTTACTGTGGAAACAACAAAAAAGAAATAAAGAATCATAAATAACTGAGGTTAGCATTGAAGGCAGTGTTTCTATTATTAAAACAGTAAAAACGTAATTATGAGTATATTTATGAAATCTGAGAGCACATAAAACATATTTATTAGGGAGACATTATATATCTCCTTAATAGTATATCACAAAACTTTAAGGAATATTTTGCACTGCCTATTTTGGGGATTAAATGGCATGTGTTCATTAAAATATATTCAATGAATGTATTATTCAAAATGCATTCTAGATTCAATTTCACAGCTTATAGAAACAAGCATTATTGTTTTGTTTTGCTTAAATTTTGAAAAATAAATCATTTTCTTATGTGAACAATTTATTAGTGTTGAAAGAATTTTCTTATTGTGAGTTAGGAATTAAATGACAAAGTCATGACTTAGAGGGAGACAATATCACATAGTACATTGTTTTATAGTAATTTATATCGAAATCAGATATATTCTGATAGTATTAATATTCCAAAATAAATCAGGAGAGAATAAAGCCTTGAGACTAATTTGAAAATCAATTTTTAATTCAAAATTACCTTATCAAAAATGTTCAGTGAATTCTTTTCTCACAGAATTCATGCTCTGATCAAGAAACTCTGTAGTCATAAAACCAAAGTATTTGACATTAACTCATTCTTATATTTCTAAATGTGGTAATATGAAATATAGGAAAAGAAATAAAATTATTAAGAACATCTTGGAAGCAAGAATAACATAATATGTGATTGGTAGCCTGAGACAATGGGCTCAAATAATCATAATAAATATATTAATTGTACAGCTGGGGAAAATGTAAGAATATTTGACTAAGTCAAATTATCAAATGTAAAAATCATTCTATTTTTTGTCACAGATATAGATTTTTCTGTATTGATTGCATATTTCTATAAGTACCTATAAAATGGTATTGTCTGGAAAGTCACCTAAACAGCTATTTCCTTGCCCACAGATTCCCAATGTAGAGACAAGGGACCAAGACAACCTCAAATACCTCAGTCATCTCCTGGGATTATGTAAGAATTAGTGGTTGTTGGTGCATTTTCCCACTTGATGGCAGGTTGTTAAGCATAAGATCTGAGCAATACTTAATTATTTTTTCCTCATTCTGTATTGTATAAATATTTGTTGAATGAATAAACATAATTTTATAGAATAAACATAGAAGTCAAAGAATTTTTAAAGAAATTAAGAGGGATATTGAAATTATCAGTTGGAGATTCTCAGTGAGATTTCATCTCAGGGCATTGTTCAGAAAAGTTTTCAAAATTGTATGGAGGTATGCATGTGTGGGTGGGTTGGCATGTACACAGAGTGCAGGTGCTCAGGGAGATCAGAGGCACAGAATGTCTTGAGGCTGGAGCCACAGGGACTTTGTAACTTTCCAGTGGGGTGCTGGGACTCAAACTTGTGTTCTCATCAGTAGCAGTTTGTGCTCTTAATGCTGAGCCATTACTTAAGTTCCAATACTGAATATTTTACAAGGTGACATAGAGATAAATTTTTCTGCTGGACCAGAGATGAAGATAGGTTTTTTCTAACTCCGTTCTTTACTTGTAGAAATAGCTTGTGACACCTTGGTGGAAAGGTAATGTCTTTTATCTTTTGAAAATATGAACAGGAGAAAAGAACAGTAGGGAACACATGTGTAATATATTAAATAACTTATGAATTAAAATGATTGTGCTTTACTATATTTATATATTTATTATATAAATCTATATGTTTCAAGTCAGCAAAAGCATTTAAATTGAAAAAATCTTATCTCGTTGTACAAAGAAGTAAAATAAAGTATTTTCTCTTTTGGATATGTAATGTCAATCAATTCATGTCTCCCCAAATTAATGTTGTTAAGACCTACACAATTTCAACTTCACCTACAGGTAAAATACTTCCAAGGATTTGAGATCTGTCGAATCATGAACATCCAATTTTAAGAAACTAGAAACTGCTTAACCTAAAACAAAATACTGGAAAATTAAGAGTAAACCATGCCTTCTGTAAGATAATACTTCCCCCAAAGTGAAACAAAAGTTAAACCATTGAATGTTCTTTTGAAATATACATATATTTAAAAATATATGTGTTATATGTTATAAGATTTAGTATACATAATAGTATATATATATATATATATATATATATATATATATATATACAGTCTTTTTGATATTTTCTTTTGAAATTCGCATTAAAATATATACATGCATTTACATATATATGTATTATGTTTGAGTTTTTGACATGGTATAAATAGGTTATGCAAGTACATATCTATTATAGGAATAAACAAAACCCTATTGTTAGCACACTTTTTTCATACATGTTTTTATATTAGTTTTCAACCCATGCACATATGTTTTCTCATTCTAAAATAAAACTTGATCTCATAGTGAATCATAATTTGAGCCGTCATTGTGAATTTGTTCTTGCAAATTCCTCCTAAAGTGGTGTTGATAAATTAAGATGATAAAGTTACTATAGAGAACAAAGTCTAAAGATAACTAAAAAGAACACAAAAAAGAACAAAATGTGACAGGAGAGCCATCATTTCATGACCTTAACACACTGAAGTTAACTCCAAACGATGATGAATAGTGTGTTTACTGTTGTTTAAATTTTCATTTGTACTTTCTTTCTTGTTTGTGTGTCTGTGGTATGTATGTATGCACACATGTGTTTCTTCTGTTATACATCATCTCATTCCCATGACATAGTGTATTTCACTGAACTCGAAGCTTCTTGTTTCATGGCTGGCTTGGTGTCCTAGTGGCCCTTCTACTTCTGATCTTCCTTTCCCTACCTATGCAACTATTGGCACAGATGGTCATGAAGAGCTTTTTTATACTGATGTCTGGGATTTGAACTCAGGTCTTCCAGGTCTTATATATACTAAACCATCTCCTCAGCTACCATCTCTTATTTCTTAAGGGTCATTTCTAAACTGATATTCAAAGAGAAAGATCAAGGATTTTCATTCTTTTTTTACTTCAACAATATTAGTTGAAATCTGAGAGACCCCCTTGATCATGCAACAGTAAATTATAGATAGGATAAGACGGGCCATTCATTTCTTGCATCATTGCATCTTAGGCTTTCTCATATCTTTTCTTAACTGCTGTAATGATTAATTCCATGTCCTATATATAAAAGGTATAGCATTTCCACAGACCATACTGCAAAAAATTAATGGATGTTGCTAAGATGTGTCAAATATTGTATATCCAATATATTTACCTGTCATTTCATTTCCAACTGTCAGATTGCACTTTTTGATACCAAACTCATCTTTCAAAATTTCCTTAGAAATGCCAATGGTAAATTTTTATAGTTGTTAAATCAATTGACTATGTAGTAATACTCAAAATTTTTTACAAGTTCAATGCATTTAATCATTGGACTATGAACTGAGAATAATAAAAAAAATTATAATTGGTGGCTAAGCACATAAAACAAAGACAATAAAAATTTCAATTTGATTTCATAAATACTTACTGGTTAAATATTCATTTCATATTTGGCTTCCAAATCAGAAAAAAATGTACTAGCTGATGAGTTTTGACAATTTTATGGTCTATTTGGCAATTAAAGATTTCATAGTGAATTAATATATAATCTTTCTAGATAATTAGATAATCATTTATTTTTACATATGACCTACATTAGCTATCCATCAGAATTTAACACTATTCAGTGTGTAACAGGAAAACAACAACAAACTAGCTGCATTTTTCCCAGTCTAATATCAATACAGTACAATACTCCTTGCAGTGGATACATGAGGTACTACTCCAAATACTAGGACATCTACAGTTGCCATAGACTTCATGCCCTATAGTTTAACACAAGACAAATATTGTTCTTAGAGTCATCCAATAGGTTAATGGTTACTTCTATAACACTGTCTCTCAGTTCAGATGCTGATAGCAAATCTGATCCTAAAGCTTATAAATTAGAAATACCCACAATCTTCTCCTTTGTTCTGATTGATTTTCTAGAGGCACTCATGGATTTTGTGGAAACAATTTTGTTTGTCAGACCACAGAATGAGAAAATGTATAATGAAGGATTAAGATGAACAGACAAACACAACAGTAAAGAATGAAGTCTGGATGAAACTCGGACACAGAAGTGTCTGACTCTGTGGGTGTGGGTTACTCCTTTGTCTTATACCATGGATTCGAAAACTCTCCAAACTCAAACTTCTTTATTTTATTTTTTATGTAGTTTCATTGAACAGAAATAGAGATACAGATAGACATAGACATAGGCATAAATATAGATACTTGTATGATCTGTTTGGAGACACCAAATATATATTTATAAACAGAGTGTACATGCAAAAAGTTAAGTCTTGATTGCTTGGAAATGTGATGTGAGCAGAGGTTTATAAGATAATTACTTTATTTTCTCCAGGAACAAATAGTTCAGTATTCAGTAATATAGTATTTGAGGTAACTTTATACAGCACAACATCCACAAAGAATGGGTCAAGTGTGCGGTATGCCCATATCTGAATTGGGTTCATTGTACCCTATGTCAAAACCACCTATGCTTTTTGGTGTTATCTGCTTTTCTATTCCTTTAACTACTGTGGAGAATGTTTCACTGAATTCTGTTCTCTTCCCTCACCCTACCTTTTAGAAGTATGAAGCCTCTGATACTAGCAACCAGGGATCACACACTCACATATGTTTACAGTCACTTAAAAATGAGAGCAGTTTATCCCGAACCTCTGTGAATATATCAATCTTCTTACAATCGTCACTCGTGCTCCAGTTTTGTAAAATGTCTGTTGACTTGATGTTTTTCCACGCACTGTTAAAAATGATTTCCCTTGAGCCAGGATTAAAGCATCCTTCTTAAATTTACTTCTCTTCAGCCAAACTTCTGAAGTAAAAACAAGACTTTCATGTGATCTTGCTATAATACTCCTGGTTATTTGCCCAAAGAAATTTAAATCAGCATTCCAAAGATGTATTTCCACAGCCATGTTCATTGAGAAACTGTCAGCATAGTTGTCCATCAATGTAAGTACCACATGTATGTGTGTGTGTGTATACATACACATGTATATATGTGTGTGTATATATGTATATACACATACATATATATACATATATTTATATAATATAACCCAGTATCATCCACAAAATCTGCAATAATTTCAAGAAAAATGAACTGAGCTGAAATTCATCATGCTATGTACAGTAACCCACACTGAGAAAAACCATTGTTACATATTTTCTAATGTATGTGGAATCCAGCTTAAAAATATATCTTTATGACATGATAGTAGATTGGAAACAATTTCAATATGGTAAGATAGCAATAATAAGGGGAAGAAATCAAAGATAGGTAATAATGGGAATAAGCAAAATGGATAATACAAAAGCATGGACTTTTCAAAATGATGAGACCAGGAGATAGAAGCTGGTCAGGTACAGCTGCTCTGAACTTCAGGCATGTCGTTTTACTAACGCTGTTCTTAGGAGCTGCCATTAACAATGTGGCATCAACAATAGAAAAGCCATTTCTTGCAGTTCCGGTTGTCACAAGATCAACATCAAAACTGTGATTATAAAGAATTGGAAGTAAGTATCTGCCCTCATTCCTTTGTCTTCCTCCCAGTGTCTTCATATCATTTTCATAACATCATATCATCTTAATATCATCTGGATTCATGTCCAGATTTTCTTCCCTTACAGGATTGTAATAAGAGAAAAATATAAAAATAACAGAAGATTTATTTATTTTTCTGTATTATATTTTATATGCATAAATGTTTTGGCTGCATATATGCATGTGTGCCATGTTCATGCCTAGTACTCTCAAAGGTCAGAATAGGATATTGGAATCACTGTAACTGAGTTACAGATTGTGTGAGCCACCATGTGGGTGTTGGAATCCAAACTCATGTGCTCTACAGTAGAAACATGTCCTCTTAAACACAGAACAAACTCTCCAGCCCAGATAACAAAAACATTTTTAAAATGGAGTTGGCAGTCCATTAAAATAGCAGCTTACAGACATCTTAACCTATTGTTTTAGGGAGTTGACCTTGCCCCCACATTCCTTTTGACCTTCAAAACCTGAATGACCAGTATTAAGATAATTATACTCTGCACAAACTCTTAGTAGTGTACCACGAGGCTATCAGATTCTTTTTTACTGGCATTTTTAATAGGTGTGTTACCAAAGTTGTTTCTCAGGGTCATCTAGTCATGAGATGGCCAGGCTCTTCATTTCTGGAACAACGAATATGTCAAAATACAGAGCAGTAAAGATAGACATATAGATCTATTAAAGGTGAGAGTAAAGGCTTAGAATACATATTAGAGGATTGGAGCAGCCCTGAGCATGCATTTAGCTCAAGAGCTCCCCATCTCTGAGTCAAAGGTTTCGCTTATTGAAAAGGTAGTGGAAGAGTTTAGGAATGGATGACCCATTTCGGCTGTCCCAAATGATGGATATTCTTGTTAGCTAGGGCAGATTTGTGTGTCTTAGCTGTGTTCCAGAATGGTCACATGTCCTCCATTTTCTGGTTGCTTGATCCAAGGGTTAACTGTCTTAATGGCTCACAATTTGGTGTGTGATGATATCTTCCTGTCTCATGACCTCGTGACATATCTGGGCCCTAAACTTCTTAATGGAAAAGCAAGAGGTGAGAGAGCTTATCTTCAGCAAATGTTAACAATTGGCAAGGGGCTATAGTTCCTACATATTGTGGTTCATTTAACTCTCTCTGTAGTTTACTTTGTAAAGACACTAGACTTTTAAGTTTGTTCTGGATTAGTCTGATGCCCAATTTTAAGTACCATCTGGAGTCTAAGGGCTTTCAGGTAAGATTAAACAAATTTTAAGAGGCTTAATAGATAATGTCCAAATAGCAGGGCCAGGATGTTCTCCAGGGCTTGCTAAGGAAATAAACAACAAAACCAATTCCCAACTTTAGAATATTAGTCCCCTGAATCAGATAGCTCATTGTAAATTCTGGAGGCATGTTCTGTCAAATTTTGTGCAACATCTCTGATTACTCCTGATGATTAGTTAATGTAAAATCAACATTATTATTCAAGGAAGAGGTATAATTCATCCTTTCCATGGATTAAAAGATCTAATGTTTATGTTTTGCTTTGTTTTTGTGAGCAGTGAATGCTTAATATAGAAGCTCCAACTAGACAAATGCAGTGAATGAAAGACTGTAGAGAGGTCAGTCACAACTGCGACATGTGTATCATAACCAATCTATATCTCAAAAAAAACATCCTAGAAGAGAAAGATGAAATATTATAAGAGGCAGAGGCCAGGAAGACCAATGTAAAACAGTATCTCCTGGACATGCTAAGACAACTACTGTCATAAGCTCAGAGAAGATGTGGTTTTCTGCAAAGGCTTGTGCAAAATCAATCCATTCAACATTCTAGCATGGAATAGAAAGGGATTCATGTGCCCTCAACTATATCTCAGGAGCTATGAACAGTTGACAGGGGAGGGAGAGGCTGTTTTCTTTAAGGATGTCACCCATGCTCCAGTAGATTGTCCCACATCCAGAAGTATATAGACAGCACAGACTAAAGCAGTGTTTTTCAACCTGTGGGGCCATGACATAAAAAACAAAACAAAACATATTTTTGATGGTCTTAGGAACTGAGACACCTATCATTCAGTAGCAAAATTAAAGTTTTGAACTAATAACAAAAATAATTTTATGGTTGGTGGTCACCACAATGTGAATAACTATTAAAGGGCTACAGCATTAGGAAGTTTGAGCATTGCTAGATTATAGACATTATATTTTCCATTAAGAAAGAGAGCAAGCAAAATTGTGTGGTTAAGGGGGTAGATTAGCAGTGGATCTGGGAGGAACTAAAGGGAGCAGGAAGAAGTGAGTAGATTAAAATATATTTGGTGAAAATTTCCAGAATTGCTAAAAAATATTTTAAAAACAAAAAAGTGATCTAATCTTAAATTTTGTAAGGTTCCTAGCATTAACAAATATAATTGGTTTTGAGGGGTTATACTTTCCTGGTTAGAAGTCTTATAAGCTATTGTTAGTGTGGCGTGGGTGTCTTTGAGAAGATGTCCACGTCCTTTGATTGTTCGACAATAGATTGAACAAGAAAGAGAGCCATGCTAGTGAAAATATAGCTGTATATTATGTGAGAGTAAAGGCATAGACTATATGACAGAGAATGGAAGGAGGCCTGAGTATGGACTTCAAGCACTCTATACTCCTCAGTCTGAGGCTTTTCTTTATCCCAAAGGGGTGAAAGGAGGTTTGGAAGGGGTTTACGCTCTGGCTATTGCAGGTGATTGATTTCCTTTGTTCACTGGAGGGCATTTTTAAAACAGGAGAAAACAAGAATGAAGAAATTCTTCACCCTGTAATCCATAACCTAGCTCTATTAAAGGATTCCTTTATTCTTCTTCTCCTTTATAACCCCTTTGGTAAATTTCCAAAAATCTTGGTCTAATTAGTGAACTGATTCCAAGTGCCTACAAAGACTTTGGAATAATAAAAGAAGGGGCCATTGGATCAATTAATCTGTTGCGATGCTGAATTTAATGTGTCAGTTTTACTTGGCTAAACAATTCTTAATTATCTAGCCATATATTATATTTGGTTGTGTGTGTGTGTGTGTGTGTGTGTGTGTGTGTGTGTGTAAGATGGTGTTTCTAAAAAAGATCAACATTTGAATTATTACTGAGAAAATCAGATGACCCTTTCCAATATAGGTGCATATCCAGTAACTGAATTGAGTGTAGAGGAATAGTTAATCCTATAATCTGGCAGTGTGGCCGGTATAGAGTAGAAAGAATGTTGGCACACACCTTTAATTCCAGTATTCAGAAAGCAGTGGTAGCACATACCTTTAATCATAGTATTCAGAAAGCAAATCCCAGAACTTGGGAGATAGGAAGCAGAACTCAGGAGTCAGTGTCAGACAGGAAGTGACATCTGAGATGAGTCTAAGTGAAGGTCAGGCAAAGTGAATAATAGAAGAAGAATTAGCAGAGTGAATCAGAGTGAGGACATGCCCAACTCTCATGATAGAAAAAGCAGGCTCTGAGCTCAGAGAGACAGAGTTTGGAGAGACAGAGAGAAGCCAAGATATAGATACAATGAAACAGTCTTACATAGGATAAGGCAGAGAAACAGAGAGGCTGACTGAGGCAGAATGAGGCAGTGAGAGCTCACTGAGACACAGAGGCAGTTTGGCAGAAGTCAGTATTAGACTGAAGAGTGAGTCAGTTTGAAGCTGAACAAAGCAGTTCAGTCAGAGAAGTTGCTGTAGTTAGTCAGAGTCTTCCAAGTCAGAAGAGCTCAGTCTGAAGCAGTCAGCTGACTCAGATGGTCAGTTTGAACCAGCAGCTTGAAGAAGAGTAAGTTGAGTTCAATATAGCTCTAAGTTCAAATGGTGCTAGTCAGAGTGGCTCAGTCAGCACTAAGTCTCAGAGGTTTAAATGTTCTAGATTGTCTGGATGCTGAGGATGAAGCCTTCCAATTATAGGCTTAAGACTAGATTGTATGGAGGCTGAAATGCTCCAAGGCTCCAGGACTAAGGGCAGGTGATTTAATTAGCCAAAGAATAAACCACTATTCGCCCTGAATCAATGTCTACATCTGGCATTTATATCTATATCTACAACTGAGAGTCAAAGATTAAGTAAACAAATGAAGTAAAGAAAGGTCCTCTATACATTTACTTACTGGAACACTGATTATCTTTCCTAACACACCAGGTTCCAAAGATTCACACTCAGATTGGTATCTGTACCATTGGCCTTCCAGTTCCTAGTATATCAAATTAGACTATTGGCTTTCCTGGTTCTCTAGATTACAGACAGCTGAAAATGGGTCTTCACAGTTTCAATTTACACAATCATGTGAGAAATTTCCCTAGGAGGAATCTCGTATAAAATTCTGTTTATCTAGCAATCACTGACTATTATGTATGGATGTCACCCCTAGAACACAAAAAGAAAATAGGCATATTTAAGTTATTCTCCTTTTAACATTTGTCTGAGACTAAAATAAACAACTGGTAACTCAGATCTACTCCAAAAATTTCACAGAGTTATATATTCTTATACTTAGAATGTTCTTTATTTACTATTTAATGATGTTCTAGATATTCTTCCCCAGTTTTCAGTAGTTCCAGGAGCATTCTATCATAGTGAAGAATTTTACTAATGGTGATTTTTCTGTTAACCAATATAGGGGCTTTATATATCCTAGAATGCTTATAGTAATGTGCGTGCTCAGATCGCATGACATTAGTATAGTGAACAAAGTACTTTTTTTTTTTTATCCCCGTGTATTTCATTATTTTAGGTAATACGATGCCTGTACTCTTTCCAGGGAGAACATTCATCTCAAGAAAATCAAGCAGTGAAATACAAATGCATTGATACAAACCCATCTTCCTTTTTTAAAACCAGCTAATTTAAATTTTTTGTTAATGAAAATCTGATCTCATCTTTAGAAATATGTATCTATTAAATGAATAAAAATTTACCAATGGAAAAAATATGCTTTATTCCATCGCTGATATTTGGTTAAAACTGAATTGCTTATTGGTCATAATACTCCCACGAATTATGGGTCTTAATCTTTTCAACTTTACAGAGGAAAAATTTGAGCACAAACATTTGTAAAACTTCTCTGATGCAAATGTGAAGGAAGTGGAAGAAATGAATTTCAATTCAGCTCATAGCACACATGTTTGGTCCTCTCATGACTAATGTATACTCAATATGTATCATTCTGCTTATTTTGGGTAGCACCAAAGTTCTTTTAGTACATATATGATGGGATACTGAAAATACCTTAAAATGGCCAGGCAGTGGTGGTGCATGCCTTTGTTGCACTGGGGAGACAGAGGCAGTGGACCTCTGAGTTTGAGGCCAATCTGATCTACAGAGTGAGCTCCAGAATTACAACAGAGAAACCCTGTCTCAAAATAACAACAACAACAACAACAAAAAAAAACCCAAAAATTACTCTTAAAATGAAAAAGGAGAAAAGGAATTTTGTATTGAAAAAGAAAGAAATGGAAGTTGTCATGTGCAACAGACATCCTAGTAGCCACCAATGTTGCTGTTATCATAGGAATAACTTAATTCTTTCTGTGGTGTAGTAATTTTGACAAAATGAAATATTATTTAAATTGTTTATGAGTAAGTTTTTTATTATATAATTTTTAAATATTAATAAGTAATGAATGAACTATTAATAAAGAATGGCAAAATACAAATGAGTGACTTGAAATAATTCAATAATTGAATTTAGATATGACCACATGTGGGACTGAACACTTTAGAAAAACTTGTAAACATACTATCAGGAAATCACTTAAATCACTTTATTTATTTATTTATTTATTTATTTATTTATTTATTTATTTACTTTATTTATTGTCTTGTGCACACACATATATACATGTTACAGCATGTGTGTGAAGATCACAGTTAACAATTTAAGAGTCATTTCTCACTTCCACTATTGTGGTGTCTGAGGATTGACCCAGGTTGTCATGTTTGGTGGCAAATATCTTTAGCTGCTGAGCCATCTCATTAGCCAGAATAAACTATTTCAAGCAGAAAATAGTTCAACAATGCTTTTGCTTAGATTTTGTTTCTTCTGTACATTTTCCTTAAATTATTGCAGAAATCCATTACTTGGGGAAATGCAATATGAATTGTTGCCCTAAATGTGACACCACATTTGCAAGTTATTAATGTTCTTATTAGGGAAACATCCCTATTTCCTTTGAAACTTTCACAATACCTTTTTAATGTTATGGAAACCTTTCACCTTTTGCCTTAAGCCTTGCTTTTTCTATGTGATAGAATCCCAATGAGCATTGATGATGAACAATTTTAGTAGAGGATATAAAAATACCTTTCTTCATGGATGCATCCCAGTGGAAATAATTTCTCTTATTACAGACAATATTTTTCTCTGTCTCCTTGCCTGTTTTCTTCAAGATCAAGCATGTAAATCTCACTTTGCCTTTGGCACTCTTGATTTATGATTATGCAGAGTTCTTGGTCAATCCAGCAGACTTACAGAAAGATTAGCAGCCAGAAGCATCAAAACAGGTTAAGCAATATGCTTAGAAGTACACACATGGCACTACAAAGTTAGGTATTTCTGGAAGATAATAAATTTATAATACCTTCTTTGGTTTTATTCTCACTGTACTTTCAAATATAAAATTATTAGTTTCTGGGCCTGTAAATAGAGTTTTATTTATACATACCAAAATGTGAGATACTTATTATATAATCTACTTTCAAACATTATTATCAGATTAATATAAATAATCTTTATAAAACCAAGAGTCATTTAACAGAATGAATGAGCATATCTGTAAATCAATTCATATTTTCATAAATAAACAATGATATCAATATTCTTACCAGAATGAATGGTCATTTGCTTCCTCTGCTTTTAAGTCCATTTTCCCTTAATAGGCAGATTGAAATGTTCTAATTCATAGGGCTTGTCAGTGTCCATGGGAAGCTTAACTCAAGTATATTTAAGTCTCATATAAAGTAGAGTAGTATTTGCAAAGTGTGTAGGTCCATCCTTGTATATAATCTAAATCATTTCTATTATTACCAGTAATGTCAAACTAAACCAATACAATAGAAACATAGAATTGTTATTATACTGTACTTTTGGGAAATTGTAAAAATAAACAGTCTTATATATAGTCATTTTTGTCAGATATTTTCATTTTGTAGTTTTTCTAACCCATGGATCGGAAACCAATGGAAATGGGTTGAGAAACAACTGTATGCCAATATGTTTCATTTATTAATACCTTATCTGTTAGTAATGTAAGCGTATATATAAAGTTTAAGGAACTCATAAATTACTACAAGTGTAAAGTAGCCTGAACAATTGGAAGTGTTAGGGAATCTTAAACAATGATTCAAACAAATGTTAAAATAATTTCATAATCTTTAAAGATTTTTCTTCAACTAGATTTTACAGCATCCAATATATCTAATAATATTTCTAAGACTTTAATAAAAACTGAATTTTTAAATTGTGTTATACTAGCTATTGAATAGTTGTACAAATCAAACAAATGGCTACACAGAAATCCTCAAGCCATCACAATTCTTCAAGCCTTGTTATTTGCAATAGGCAGAGACAGAAACTTTAATAAAATAAATGATAATTATGTTCAATAAAATTTTATGGTAGAAAAGATATCTGTGCTTAATGTGAGATCTTTATTTGATAAGATGATAATAATGTCATATTCTGTCAGACTGGCCGGGTAGGGTGAATTATTAGACTCCTTCACTCATGCAATTTAGTCACAAAGGCTATCTGAAATATGTGGCATCATGCTTGTACAATTATACTGTTCTCTACATCCTCTTATTGCAAAATAGAAAAACATCAACCAAATGAAATCTCAGCATTTCCTGGCTTAAGTAAGGATTCACTGTGCCAGCGTTCCACTTGCTACTCTAATGGTTTTCCTTTACTCTAAATTGCATTAGGTATCACCTAGGAGGGGCACTTCTGGTTGTCTCTGAGGCAGTCTTTACACAGAGGTTTGAATTAAGAGAAAAAACTCACACCGAAGGTGAATGGAGGAAAGTGAATGGAGGAATATAGCTATTCCTCCCAAGGTGACAGAGACAGATGGAGGCAGGACGCCGGGAATAGAAAATTTTCAATGAAATGTGCTCATTAAAAGTATATCCTCAGTTACTCATTTCCTCTATACACTACTTACTATAGTTACACCATTTCTCAGTAACATCACTAACTGGGAACAAAGCTTTTGCTGTGGAAGACTTTGGAGGAAAATCCAGATCAGACATATAATATAAAGTGTAAGAAGAAATGGTGAGCCAAGGGTAATGAGAACAGAAAAATTTTCAAGCAACAATTACACATTCAAGAATCCTACTGTTTGAAGAACTGCTTGATGCCACATTTAGTTACAGGGGATAAGAGGCAAGCCAATAGAAAGCAATGCCTTATTTATTCTGCAATGGTGGGTAATGAGGTGCTAGGACAAAAAGAATATCCCCATTGATGTTGTGACTTCTTGTAAAAATGTTTTCATCGAAGCCAGTTTATTTTTCCAACACGCATGTCCTAAAACCTTATGGTCTTCAGCCAGTATCTATGTTTTTAATACTTGGATTTGAATACACAAATTTTAAAAGTACCTTCCCGACTCCCATCTTTCTAAATGGTATCATATTTTTCTCTTTCCCAAAACAGACTATACGAATGAAATAATTAGATATTTAAAAGGGCTGTTAATTGTGTGTGGTTTTATTTGTATTGCCTGAGATCAAGTACATGGCTTTGTTGTACATGCTAATCATAGAGTTTGCCTCAGGTCCCCAACTTGAATCCTCAGTGTCATACATGTTTTCAATTCTCCCTTTTAATCTAGGTAGCATTCATTAATAGAGAGAAAAGCCCCCATCTGTTTTCTAACTGAGATTTTTTAAAAAGATATTATCAGTCAGCTACCTAACACTATCACTAGTCTATTTCCTATTTTTTTCTATAAACATAGATATGGAAAGTTTAAGAGAATCTCTTAATTCCTCAGCCTGATCTCATTTTAAGGTAAGGAGTTCAAACATTAGAGTGATTAGTGTTTTGAGAGTTGAAAAGCCATGGTACCTACACCAAACTTGGTCTATAACCAAGGATGCCTTCTAACAAAGTTCTATTAAAACACTGCTAGACCATTTATTTTGGTATTGTTAATGACTATGAGCCATGTTACACTGCAGAGTTCAGCAGCTGCTATTGCAAACACTGATAGAATCCTGTAGTACAAAAAGCCTAATGTATTTGCTATTTGCTCATTACATAAAACATTCGCTGACCTCTATCTTAAAACAACCAATTCTTGGCTCACTTTTTCCTTATTCTATATCTTATAGATGAACTGAATATATTGACACAAGACTTACACATGCTGTGAGGAGATCCATGGATGATTATTAAACCTTAACAACAGTTACAAGCATAGCACAAAAATCTAGATAGCACATTAGATATACATCATGTTACTATGCTTATATAGAAAGACAGGATCTTTCTATGTAGCCCAGGCTTATTTGGAACTCTAAGTACAGTCTTGACTGACTTTGACCAAGGAAATCCCTGCTTCTGCTCTGTAGTATTAGGAACATGGGCATTTACCATCATACCTGGCTATCTATCATATTAATTTGAAAATGTCCTATACCGCATTCCTTCACTCAAAATTATTGTGATGTGAAGGATATAAAGTGTTATCTCCTATAATCTTATTTCTTTAGTGCTTCTAAATCAATTGATCTACTTTAAGAAGAACATACAAAAGACATTGACGAAAAACTCCTGCCATATTGTTAAAACAATTTTTTGAAGTAATTTTTGTTGTGTCTCCTTAAAACTGAAAATATATTAATTAACTTGCAATAAAAACTACAGATTGTCTTATTCAATAGGCTAGTGTCCCCTTGCCCACAATATGACACAAATAAACTGTATGGAGGCATGAGTAATAAGAAAATCTTCTGAAATTCAAGACACTTCAGACAAGATTTCCCACAAACAGTATTTTTTAATAGGCACTTTACTAAATTAATTAAGCTGGTATGACACACTCTCCAGTCACAACTCAACTTGAGCAACATGAAGGAATATGGCTAGAACTACAAAAAGCTAAGAGTTCTGAGTTACTACTGATTTTCATATTAACAAGGGAGTTCAACCCAGAGAGAAAAGGTTAATTTGTTTTTTAATAGGCTTTTGAAAGACATGATCTGGTCTAGTATGATAATTTATGGTTAATCATATGTTTAGAGACAAACGGGATTAATCTTTTAACATTAGAACCATTTTGTGTAATATAACACAAATTATCTTGATAATACCTTTAAAAGTGAGGTCAGGCTTACTTTTTGAGTAAAGGTGGCAAACTGACATTAGCAAAGGGGAAACTAGCTGAGCAGTCATCTAGTAAACAATCCAACATCTTACAAATACTCCCTTGACAAACCTCTTTCTCAATTTAATTAATCCTTCATTTCTCCCTGTCTACATTTCAATATTTCCACTGACAGGTGTTTATGTCACCATACATTGACAACCAAGCTAGAGTTATGTCTAGACAAAGCAAGGGAAAGGCCAGTAACTCAAACAGTTATGACTCCTATCAGGGAATTCCTGGAGCAGTCCTTATGTGAAGTCAATCATAATGACATCACCATATTGGAATCTTGCAGAAGAATCTGCTTCAAAATGTTCACTGGTATAGAAGAGCAGTATACAATAATGCCAGTCCCGACATCCATGTGCAGACTTTTGAGAGCTGATTTGTGCCTCCCCCCCAAATACTTACTTCTCATATCCAAGGTGGAACTTTATTTGTAAATAAAGTATTGAAAAAGGTGGTCAGGTTAAAAAGAGTGTCTAATAGGTAGAACAATAAACATTGTCTTAGAAATAAGACAATGGAACAACACAGAGGGAAAAAGTATGACAACACAGACATATTTTGTTTCTTGAGAGATGTGTCTCCAAGCCAAGGAATTCTAAAAATTGAAAGAAAATCTGGGATAGTCAAAGAAAGAAGAAAAGATTGTCCCACAAAGCGTCAGACAGAGTATGTGGCTTTGTGTAGTCCTTCATGTCACAGTGGTCTGAAATTGTGAGGCAATACACATCTATAGTTCCAATGTTCTCTGCATTTGGTACTTACTTATGACAGTGCTAGGCAGCTTCTAAGGGACATTAGGTAGAATTATTTTCTGTCAAGATCTGGCTAGTGTTGGTCCTTCAGGAGAAGAGTCAGAAAGGTAATGAAAATAAACAGTGCTATATTGTGTGAGCTATCCACAGTCTAGAGTTTAAAAATCAATCTCGTGAGGCTGGATCTGTAGCACAATTTCATAGAAGTGAGACCATCTTGTTCATCCTGTCACATTGATTAGACTTGATGAAACCTTGTACCTGGTGGCATTTCTGCCATATCGATAGATTGAATACATGAAAGCTGAAATACAATATTTTCTCCTTTTTCCTACAAACCAGGGTTTGTTCATGCATAGATAGTAAAACAGTAAGATGATAATGGCTATGACTTAAAGAAATTTAAGATAGGGAGTTATGAGAACATAAATTATAAGAAATTACTCATTATTGATAAGGACTATACAAATATGAAAAGATCTTTAAACATACAATCCAACCATTTGTTCAAGACTACTTGATTTTCGAATGTCAGATTGTAACTTTTCTGACAGTCACTGCCTTGGCTCTTTTTCTTCAGGTTCTGCTAAAACTGTGTTATTGGCTTAGAGACTCAGCCCCCTTCATACTGTCTGGGGTATGCTGATTTCCTAGGTTTTACCCTCTCACATATTTGGACTTGGTTTCATGCCCTAACTTAGGCCAAATCACTCATCCTTGGCTTCACAAAATTTATTTTATTTTCTACTCAATTGTACAAGATTTCAAGTAAAACAATTGAGTTAAGCCATAAATGTCAACTAAGCCTTTCCCTTTGGGTGCTTTCTCTGATCAAATACTGACCATCCCAGTCACAAACCAATTTCAAGTTAACTCTACCACCATAAGAGGAAACAAATGCTTTTACTCTCAGTGTTAAATCACTCCCTAAACTATACTAAACTTCCCTGATTTTCTCTTCCTTACTCTTGTTTCTTTTTAAAACATATGCAGAGCCATACATGGAGGCATACACACGTTATGGTATTGAAGGACACTAGTGATCTATTAGGGTGGGTCTAAAATAATTACTATAGTAATCTCACTTAAACCAGCCAGTGGTGGCATACAACTCTAATCCCAGCAGTCAGGAGGCAGAGACAAGGGGATCTCTGTGAGTTCGAGGCCATCCTGTCTACAGAGTGAGATCCAGGACAGACAGAGTTACAACAGAGAAGCCCTGTCTTGAAAGACCAAAAAGGAAAAAAAAAGAAAGAAAAATCTCATTTCTCATTTATCTAACTTTCATTATGAACTTTGCAACCTTTTATTATATCCTTTCTCTGAAAAATTTGCTTTTGTCCTTTTTAGGCTTATATATTAAATAAGTATATAGATGGCAATTCTGATCATAACAGTAATGGAAGAAGAATAAATTTCATCCTAGTGAAGCTAACTATCCTGTTATCCTGCTCCAAGGCCATAGGTAACACACATTAATTACATTTGCAAATTAATATTCACTGTGTCTTGGAATAATTCTTGTAAACTAATCTTGGACAAAAGCAAATTTAGGGACCTCCTTTTGAGAAAGTACATTGGATGCTTAAGGTAATGAAAAGCTTTCAATTACGTATATGAGACAAAGGGACGTATTGAGTTATCTGAATTTTCCAAAACAATTCATTTTTCAGGAAGAATGGCAAGAATGACTGCTGAAGCAAAACCATCTTTATGAAACTATTTAAGTACATGCTGATATGTAAGTCACTGATTTCTAGGCAATTTAACAGAGTAAGTGCATTTGTTTCATCTGATTTATAAACTGCTTGGCACTCAAAAAGTAAAACATTCCCAAAGTCACTTTGAGTTATAAACCAGTTGAAACAATATTCAAATACAAGCAGTTCATTGATTGAATAAATATTTGTTTCTACCTACTTTATGATGCACTATGATTAAATAAAGACCAAGAACATTTTTTGCATCTTTGTATCTATGAAACACTAAACAGAATAGAAATATTATCATTTTTATATGCAAGTATTGAACATTATTTCTTTCAAAACAGTCTCAGAAGTGTTAATATATGCAATAATATTGAAAATCAAAATATCAAATATAGAATTGTTGAATGATTGAATGATTCCTTATGAAAAACTCAGTATAAATCATTAGGATATTTATTTCTCATATAGAACTATAGCAGCTTCTCTATTTCAATTTAATCCATATCCAAGTATTAATGGATATATACATTATTGTATAAACACTTTAACTCAGGGATTACATCTTCACCTTTACTTGTTGAATTCACTTTATCATATCTGTAATTAGATTTTTATGCTCAAAAAAGCTTTCTTTTTCTTTATGTTAGTTAGAAACACCAATATTCCTTTTATCATTTATGATAATATGAGTAATTTTCTTTTTTTTTTCTGTGATCCACGTGCAGTGTACAGGTGCAGAATCTCTCAAAATAAGCCACTTTGCTTGTTACTGTCTAATTGAATACAATGGAGACACTCAGAAGAGTTTTGTGAGTTGCCATTATCAGGACATTGAGAAGAAAATACATACCAATTTATTTTTGTCAACAGAGGTAAATGTAATGAGAGAAAATCACAAAAAGGTTTTATACAGTTGGGCGGTGGTGGCACACACCTTTAATCTCAGAATCGGGACACAGTAGCAGGTGGATCTCTGTGAGTTTGAGGCCAGACTGGTCTACAGATTGAGTTTCAGGACAGCCAGAATTACAACACAGAAACTCTGTCTCAAAAAAATAAAAATAGAAGAATCATACAGATTAAATCATGAGTGACTTTATAGTTTCTCAAACACCTAGCTGTAATTGCTTTTTCATCTGTTTATTCACCCTTTTCTATTCTTTCTCCATCCCCAAAAAAGCATGTCAAGCCAGCTTCAATAAAAAAAGAATATGCTTTATGTTTCTGTAAATTTCATGTGAATTTTTCATTCAATAATTTTCCTGGGTAAATTTAGGTTTTTTTTTTGGTTTTTTTTTTTGGTAATTTAGCTTTAAACTTCTACTATTCAAGAATTTATTTTAGTCAAGGTCAACTATAATATTCTAGACAATACCAGTTGATCCTACATGAATTTCTTGAACTTTTGTCTTGTAGGAGATGGTATTTTTGAATGTTTCTATACTATGCTACATATGTTTTGTGGCTAGTAAAGCAGACTGCCTAAAAATGCTCAGAGGTTGTTTGGATAGCTGGATCTGTAAGTAAACACTTGAGAAAATCAGTTCAAAGGACAAAACAAATATGGTTTTCTTTATGGCTTCAGAGGCTACACCTGTGGTGTAGAAGAGAAACATAATGGAAGGTATTTGGTGCAAAAAGTTACTAATTTAATGATAGCCATGTAGCACAAAAAGATAAGACAAAGGGTTCATAGGAAATAATTTAAGGTATACTTCCTATAGTGGTTTGAATGAAGATCTTATATACTCATATATTTGAATGCTTGGTCCCCAGTTGATGGGACTATTTGGGATGGATTAAGAGATGTGGTTTTATTGGAGGAAGTGTGTCATTGGGGTCAGTTTGAGGTTTCAAAAGCCCATACTATTCCCATTTTACTCTTTCTCTGCTTTATGGTTGTCTCAATAGGTAAGTATAAGCTCCCATCTACTACTGCTCCAGTGCCATGTCTATCTGCTTTTCTGTCATCTCAACATCATGATTGTCATGGTCTCTAACATTCTGGAACTATAAACCACAATAAACAATTTCTTATATAAGTTGACTTAGTCATGATGTCTCTTCTCAGTAATAGAAAGTAACTACGATACCCCAATGATCTTCTTTCAAGTTAACAAACGTGATATTATAAATTAGCCTTGAACTCATTTGTTACTTAATCCTTTTCTGAGACTACTATACTCAATAGAAACAGTGTCACAGTAACAGCAGTGGATACCAATCAGTTATTATATAAATATCTTCATGTGATAGTACATGTTCAAGTTATAGTAGATGTTCCAGTGAGAATCCACACCAGGAGTTAGGCCAAAGTAATTAAAATTTCTTATCAGTTAGTCACCTTTTCAGCTAAATATTTTTAAATACAACAGCATACATTTATACAAAACCTGATAGAGCATGAACATTACCCAGCATTCAAAATCTGTATATTTTCCTAAACTTCATTGTTCTTAAAATTGTAATAAGTTTGTATCATTAGATATTTCTTTCATGTATTATAATTTGTACTATCTTTATATTAAGCTTTGGCTTTTTTTAAAGAAAATTGAAATGGCAAAGCTTTACTTTCTATAGGTATATTAACTTCGCATTAGTACAGACAGAGAAAACATAAGAAGATGTTTGAATAGTTTTGTACCACTGTTTCAAGGAGTACTGTACTTTTGACCTTGGTGTGTGTGCAAGAAAATCATCACTACTTTGTTAGTAAGATTGTATCCCTCTATAGACATAAACGTGATTTCATTAACAAGTGAAAAAGTCAAATAAACTCATCTAAATAAAAATCAGTGTCTTAAACATCATGTAAGTACTGACATAGTTTGACTCTCACAGTGTACTTAATCTATCTAAACGTACGAGTTTTCAGTGTCAAAGAGCTCACAGGTTGCTCAGTTTCAGATTATGGGTTCCTAAGGAGGCTGCAATGACAATGAGATCACTGAAGAGAAAGCACACAAGTGGTTAAGGTGATTATCTTCAAGTTATACATTTTAAACTTAATAAATTTTCAATGTTATCATATTATGTGGTAGGTACAAGCCATAACACATAGTACATTTTGTCTCTTTATATGAAAATTAATATACACTAATTATTAGCAATGATAAATTAGCAAGTAATTAACACTACACAAGATTCATAACTCCCCATAAAACATTGAGCATACTGTAATTTAATCAAGCTTAGAAAAGTTTTATTAGTGCATTTTTTAAATTATCATTAATTTTAGAAATATAATACAAAATTACTAGAAACCCTGCTATTAACCAAAAAATTTAATCTACTTCTTTGCAATCTTACAACAAGTCCTCATAGAAAATTTTTAGCTGTTTCTACCTGGACAGACTGCTTGGGTGTTTAAGGAAAGAAATTGTGTCAGCAGTAGAAAATAAGCCTACTATGTATATTTTGTTTTATTTTATATTGCAGACAGATACGAAATGAAGATGCCTGCATCTCTGTTATAGTTTTTGAAAAGTTTTATTTAATTGCTTTCAAATAATAACTTAGACCTTCAGGAACAAAGCATTTAGTCATTCGTTTTCTGTTCTCTATTCAGGAAAAATATACTTTGAGGTCTACATGTCCGGTAATGACTTATTACTGAGAACCATTTGGCAGCATAAAATTTCCAGAGTTGCAGGGTGATGGTAGCACACACCTATAATGCAGTACTTGGGAAGCAGAGGCAAGTGGATCTCTATGAGTTTGAGGCCAGCCTGGTCTACATAGTGAGTTCCTGGATGCCAGTGTTACGACAGAGAAACTCTGTTTCCAAAAAACCAAAAAAAAATTTTTTTCCAGAGTTAATGTGAAATAACTCAAAATTAGACATACAAATCACTCCAATAATTTCTGGGAATTGCTTAACTGGAAATTTTAGCATCTAATATTAGAAAGACTTATCTTAACATGTATAAGGTCTTAGATCCATGAATAAAAAATTAAAGTAGCAAAAAATATATTTTTTTGATTAAAGCATATCTTATTTTTCCAGCAATTCTGGGAAACATTGACATTTTTAATGAAACTTTAAAATTGTCATCCAACACTTTACACAAATAGAACAAAATGTGGAAAACATAAATGTGACATTATTTTATATGATCAGGTTCATAGGTCCATCGGAGCCATTTAACTAGATACAGGATAATTTTACATGATGAAAGAATCAAAGTTGAGGGTATTTAAAGTACAGATCATTCAGTAAATATTGATTTTAAAATAGAATCAGATGGAAGAAATAGATAAGGGATGGTGGGAGAAAAGACAAAAAAAGAATAAAGAAAGCAGAGAGAGAACAGAGAGAGAGAATGATCTTAATAAAAGTATAAATAATGTTTATAAAATGGAAGCTGACATAATCCCTGAGCATAAACTGACCCAGACCAGAAGCAAATATAATAGAGAAGATAGAAGGCAGAAGTCCATGTTTATGTTCATTAAAGGAAGTAAGCTTTTCAGATTTAGTTAGGAAAAAGTACTATTTGTATAAAACTCTGGCAGGAGAACCTTTTGTGTTTTACAGTAGTAATGTCAGACAATAAGAGGCAGTGCATATAAAAGGCATAGAATTGATCCATGGAAAGATAAAAATGGAAGGACCGATTTTTCCTCAGTAGGAGTAACCAGTATTATATATGTCACTTAGCATATTACAGAAGGGAAAACATCAGCAGAACTAATAATAGTCTTTGGCTAGTAGAGATGTTGAATGATTGTGTAAATGCAGGTGGAAAATTTTCTGTAATAAGTAAAGGAGAGTCTCAGCACAGATTACCTTGGGAGAACAATAGGAAGGAATGCCACACAGTATTTCTGCAGAACTCAAGTAACAACAGACTGGGAAAATTTCTTTGGCTCACAAAACATATATATATATATATATATATATATATATATATGTGTGTGTGTGTGTGTGTGTGTGTGTGTGTGTGTGTGTGTGTGTGTATGGTGTTTTTTAGTTCTGTAGAGAATTCAAAGTCAGAATATTCACATTTGGTTTCATTAATGTCTGAATACGATCTTCTGTTATCTTGGTGCATTAAGGCATATATTATTATCACTATAAGAAAGAGAAATCATTAAATAAGCATATAAAGCTGCTGCACAAATAGTACAAAATTTGTAAAAATTTGTACAAATGGTACAAAATTGTGTAAAATAGTCATTGCCATTATAAAATTTTCCTATATGTACGTAAGCTCATTTAACCTATTTACCACATATTAACCACAATTAGCCCCCAGATAGGACTCTTTTTACTTTCATGTCTTTTGTTTCTTTTTTTTTTTTTACGAGGTCCCATATATGAGAAAATACCTAAAGACCTTGCCCTTTGTCTGTCCTATGTGTCTGTCCTATTTCAGGCACTTGCTGATCTCCTGCTATTGCTTTTATTATATTTGTACATCTCTCTCAAATGGACAGGCTTGTTTTTCACTGTTATGCTGGGATGCTAGGTCAAAGAAAACAAAACAATATAGGATAGGCACATGTATATGCTCATGTACATGTACATGTGAGAGAGAGTGACAGACATGGAAACTAACAGAAGTTATATCCAGTGGCCTCAAAAACAAAAAACCAAAACCAACCAAACAAACAAACAAACAAAAAAACCAAAAACAACCCCCCCCCCACAGGAATAGGAAGAAAATTAGAAAGTGGAAGGAGTTTAAAAGGACAGGGAAGTAGACAAGGGAGAGTAATGAGGGCTGAGTCTGACCAAAATACATTGTACATTTGTATAAAATTGTAACAAACAAACAAAAAAACCGCCTTGTAGAATGTATGAAATTGAAACCATCCATGTCTTTCCTCTTTTCTGCTCACCATATAGTAAACAAGCTTAAGTTGTGCTCTGCCTGTTGTCATTTTCAGCTTCACCTCTGGCCTAGAAACAATAGAATCAAATGGCTGCAAAATGCTTTGAGTCCATGAAACCTTTAAAATGATTAGTAAAAATGAATCATTCCTTGTTTTCAGTTGTTTGTATAGGGCATTTTTATTATAGTTGACTGACAAATTTACATTGTAAGACTTCAAAATTGTCTCATTATATATGTAGGACACATTCTAAAAACATATATATTTGGGCTAATATCCAAGTATAATGATGATAGTCAGACATGAGAGGTGAGAGGTACTTAATGAGTATAATATAAAACTAGTGTCTATGTAATGAGGAAAGTAGTTACAGGGAAAAAATCTCCTATGTGCCCACCACTGGCCATCAGAGACACATCTTACTGACATGACTGGTATATGGAAGGCAATAAGAATCTTCCTTCCCCTGAAATTATTATACCAAGATTTCTAAAAAGTAATTGAATAGGAATATTTACTTTGAAGAAGAGTTTTTAAGTACCTTTATCCATATAAAACTACTTACTAAAGAGTTAACTACTAGTATGTTGTAGACCCATGCTGTGTCTCCAGTCTTGTGAAGATCCCTTTCTCAGCCCAGCAGCACAGTTCAGGCCTCATTTATTCCTGTGGGTATTATGTCACAAATCTCTTTTATTTACTACAAGTAAAGCTGCCTAGTAAAGAGTTATTATGAAATAAATCATATACAATGTGTTCAGATCATGAACAAATGAGTATACGCACTCCTAGCTCAATAGGACATAGATGAAAGGTGACACGTAACTCATAGCTACATTGTTAAAAAATTTGCCTTCATAACTTTTTTTTATGAAGAAGCTTAGTTTTTGCATGTAATAAAGTTAAGATTTTAATATCTGGTAAATGAATATCATGTCATGAAAATCATTTGTGACAGAATGGCAATGAGCAGAGGATGACATTTTATGTGTAACAATAAAAATAACAGAGCTCAAATCACTTAGGGGAAGTATCACATTAGTGATCAGATGAGTAAAGGCAAATGTAATTTGATTTAGTATTTGCATTTTTATTAAATGATATCAAGACTGCATTGTTTCTCTGATACTGGAAAGGAGCATATTTCATTCGAGTTCTCCCTCCAACTCTGCGGGGAAAAAAACTAATGCTCAATAAAGAATAAAAAAAAAAACTAACAAACTTAAGAAAAACATCTTTTTCGATGCACAACATTTTGATACTCTTTGACTGATACATGAGTGAGTGAAGTTCATTTTATGCTTCAACAAATTGTTGCCTCATAAGATACAACTTATAAGACAGCATATTAATTTTATGGCTCCTAATTTTCATTCTTGAATCTGACTGGTTGTTCTACAGTCTTCATAAAATTGAAATTCCTATTCATGATGTATTAATGTTCCATGACAAAACCACATATAGTACAATTCCTCTGGATAACATTATGGCTTAAGGCAAAAGTCAAAACAAGTGTAGGAGATTCTAAAAAATAAATCATTTCAATATTCCCATGGGAAGTTTTAAACACCATGTAGTTTACTGGTAATGTCAAAGTCCAGGAAATCTCTACTTATTTGAGCAGAGCATGAGTTGTAAGATAACTGTAATGGTCAAATGAATAATAGAAGCTTAAAACTTATTACATAAGATGTATCAGTGCCATGGTTACACAGTGTTGTGAAAATAGAGCTATATTACCCAGAAACATAGTTACAATAATAAATAATGATATCATAATACTGAGTAGGTATTTCCTTGGTACTTCCTAAGTAAAGGAATATAAAGAACCTGTCATGAAGTGTGCTATATGATATAACTACAAAACCCATTTCTTTGTCTGTACTCCACTTGCATGGTCTCTGGGTAAATTTCAAAGTAGTTAGTAGTGAATAGCTGAAAAGGGACAGAAATAGAACAAATAATTATAAAAATTTATGGTATTTAATACATTACACACACCAACATAAGTCATTGTAATAATCCCTTATATCTTCACAATACGTGTAGAAAAAATTATCATTATTTTAATCACAGAAATAAATCATAGATAATTTGAAATGAATTGAAGCTCTCAGAACTATATAATTATAAGTAATATACAGGTTTGCTTTCTCATGCTTGCTTTCTCAGCTATCCTAAAATTATTTGTACTGTCTTTCTAAGTCACTGAATTCCCTTTCAAAAGGAAGTATTGTTTGAAGGACTTCTATTCTAACATGTATATAAAGACATGAGCAAAGCTGTACATAGGTACTTATCTATGATGGTTATTCTTGATTCTCAACTTGAATACATCAGGGATTAACTAAAACCCAAGAAGCTAGGCACACCTTAAGGATTTTTTTCTTAATTCAATTACTTAAAGTGGGAAAACCCACCTCTAGCCTGGATCTTTTATTGTGAGAAGATCCAGCTTTAATTTTGGTCACAGCTTCTTGTGGTAGCCTATATAAAGGATATTAAAAAAAGAAACTCTCTCTTTTTGCCTGCTTGCCCTCTGGCTGACAAGTCCATTCCCTCCCTGGCCTTAGAGGCATCTTCTTCAGGATTCTGGTATATACTGAAGACCAGCTGAGATATCCAGCTTAGTGGACTGAACAATGATCAGTATTCCATTGGTAGCAGCCATTGTTGGACCTTAAGGACCAATCTTGTTAGCTCTAATAAATCATCTCTCTCTCTCCTCTCTCTCCCCCCCTCTCTCTCTCTCTCTCTCTATGTCTGTATATATATATATATATATATATATATATATACACACATACACATTTTATTAAATGATATCAAGACTGCATTGTTTCTCTGATACTGGAAAGGCGCGTATTTCATTCGAGTTCTCCCTCCAACTCTGTGGGAAAAAAAAAAACAAAAAAAAAAAACTAATGCTCAATAAAGAATAAAAAAAAAAAACCTATCAAACTTAAGAAAAACATGTCTTTCAATACAAAACATTTTGGTACTTTTTGACTGATACATGAGTGAGTGAAGTTCATTTTATGCTTCAACAAATTGTTGCCTCATAAGATACAACATATACACACACACACACACACACACACACACACACACACACACATACACACACATATACACACACACACACACACATATAGAGAGATATAGATCCATTCTATTATTTCCATTCTTTTAGTGAATCCTGACTAATACATATTTTGGTCAGAATTAATTTTAGAGCAACAGAAGTATAAGGATGAGTTTTTAAAGTGTCCGTATTAGGCTTTCCAATTTGCCAATACCCATAGTTACTGAAGTTTATCCTTGAAACTCAAGAGTCCTGAAAGCTCATGGTGTTAACTATTAACAAACTTGCTTTTCATTAACAGCCCCTATTGCTAAAATAAACAAGATATTTTCAGTCTATTAAATTACTTTAAAGACAAACAATATACTAGAAAAACAAACAATATACTAGAAAATTATTGAATGTTGAACTTAAATATGCACATAAAAATGTGAAAAACTAGCTGTTTACAACAGATTGTTACAGTTTTTAAAGACACATTTTATTTCAAAGGCTTTCCAAATAGTGCATCCAAAATGACTATTTTTGTCTGTACTGCACTGTTATTCAACCATTCCTAAATCAGTCTCTATCTTGACATGATGTTCAAAGTTTATTCTTGAAATATAATAAATGTCTCTTGAAATATGGCCATATTCTTTTCTATAACCATATATCATGAAAAGCAATGCCAGAAAAATAGATTAATAAAAAATATTTGTTTTGACATGGTTAGCTAAAATAGCAGTTCAAGGCAATATTAATGCAGTTCATCATTAAAGAAGGATTATCCTCATAAATTATTTCTCGTAAATGCCTGGTGCTTTCTCATTTTAAAAGAACATCTCAGCAAAAGATGTATCCTTCTCATTTATAACATAATTGCATGTTTATCATTATTCTCTTTAACTTGGTTGGACTTTATTCTTTTGAAAATTCTGTCCCTTTTTATGAATGTATATGTGTCTTTTCTTCCATACTTATAAATGAGATGGACAAGAGTTTTCCCTGATCTTCAAATACATAGAAGATTCTCAACTCAACTGAATATGTAATAGCTTATGAAAAGTTTTGGAGACAGTTACTGAAGATTTTATAAAGCAAAATTGATAATGCTTCAAAACTATACTTAAAACATGTAAAAAATGCACAAACCCAAATGTAGACGAAGCTTCAGCACTATGTGATTTGAGTTTTAAATTCCCATCTTTGATGCATGTGTTTGAAAAATTGGTCCCCAAGTTGGAACCCTGCTAGTGACACTGTTTTGGGAGGCCAGGGAATGTAAGGAAGTAGGACCTTTCTGGATGACATATGGTATTAGTGCCAGGCCTTTGAGTGTTATAGTCAATTCTGTCTGAGCTAGCACTTCTTCTTGTTGATACCATAGGAAAACTCTTAGCTACAAGCCCTCATGAACATGTTCATTTACCAGATATAGATGTTGGTTCAGGGCAGAGGACAGATTATTCATTTGTATAATTGAATTACTGGTTCCTGTCTGGAGCCTTGCAGCCCTAGAGCATTTAGTCCTCTTTAAAATCTACTCTTAATCTTTGAACTGGAAGGCTTCAGCCTTCCTACAATTTAGAACATTTAAACTGTTAGCCTGGACCTAGAATGCATCAGTCTTAGCCTTCCCAGACCTACTGCTGACTGAGCCATTCTGACTAGCTCTTTCTGAACTCAGACCCTTTTGGTTCAACTCATTCTTTGTTCTGGGTTTCTTCTGCTGAGCTCTACTATTTCCCTGTGTCTCTAGTTGAGCTCTCATTGCTCCATGTTGCCTCTGCAACTGACTATGCTGTAACTCACTCCAGCCTCAGCTTCTGTAACTCATCTGTAACTTACTCTGTAACTTGACTCTGCTAATTGCTCCTTAACTGACTCTTCAGCCTGCTCTCAACTCATCTGCTTCATCTGACCCAACTCATATGTAACTCTCCTTTCCTGAGCTGAGAGCCTGCTTTTTCTCACAAGAGTTGGGCATGTTCTTACTCTATTAACTCTTCCTCTGATTAGTCACTTTGTTTGCTATTCACTCTGATTCGTTTTGGCCATCACTTCCTGTGTGATACTGCCTTCTTCTTAGTTCTTCTTCATATCTCTGGTTGCACTGTTTCTTATAGGGATTAAAGGCATGGGCCACCTCTACCCTTTGAATACTGGGATTAAAAGTGTGTCTTTATTCCATCCAGATTCTAGCTTTCACATAGGGATATTCCTCTCCACTCACATATTTTCTATACTGTAATAGACCAGGATGAACATGCCCTCTAAACAGTAAGTGAAAATAAACCTCTTCTTCCTTAAACTGCTTTTGAGAGTTATTTTGTCTCAATAGGAAAAATTACTAACATAAATACTTAAAGTTTTTTTCATGTCTCCTCTTAGATGTAGATGTCTTACAAGATCATCTACTCACTTGAATAAAAATAAAAACTCCCTTCAGGCATAAGCTCATAGCAGTGCTAGAAATGTGAGACTATTTTGTTTTCTTGACCTTCAGAATCAAAGGTATTGTTTCAGTTCCTGTATAACTTTTGTGACCTTAAAGATTTCTCAAATGGGAATTCTACAAAGTCACTATTCATTTCACCATTTGAAAGAACTAGTGATTTAAATTGAAAACAGGTAACACATATTTCCATAGTTAACATTCTCAGGTGTGCTCCAGCTAATGCAAAGTGCTGATGAGTTTCCAATCATGTGGAATTAATTTTTGGTGAACAGCTTGGGGGTGAAATCAAGTTTCATGAGGAAATCAGCTAAAAATTGAAAAGACCACTATATGAAATATTTTCCTCAATTTAAAACTGCTATGGCTTTGATGATCACCCAGGGCTCTGCTCATGCAAGGAAAGTAATATCCAGACAGCAGATTATTAGTAATGTGAATGAGATCAATCATTCAAAGATAAGTAATGCATAAGGGCAATGCATCTTCTTGTCTTAAGCTTGGGATTCTCACTATTCCTCTTAACAGGAATTTACTCTAGTACATAAAAATTCTTTATATTCCTCGATGTTACCATTAGTTTTTAGTTAATGGATAATGATGCCCATATTAATATCCAGAGGAACAACGAGTAGAAACTGCATAGCATAGTGGTATATAAATTTCATCACTTAAAACATCTGCTATATTATAGTTTCTGAATTTCATAGGTATTGAGTCATAAGAAGTAACTAGTTGTAGAAAGACACTAGTCAACACTATCAGATTTCCTAGGATGTTTTGATTTCTTGATATGTCAGTTTCCCTAGTATATGTAAAGGAAACACAATGAATATTTTAGAAGAATTTTAAACTAATAAAGTTTCATTTTGGAAATAACCTATATACTTATACTAAGTTTTATATTCATCACCTTGCAGCACATTTTTAAATACGATAAACACTTGTAACAAAATAATAAAGGAATTTTACATATCCCTAAAAGAATAATGAATCTTTTAGAAAGTATTATTATATTCTTAGCAACTAATCTGCTGTAGTTTGTATCTGTTGCCAAGTAAATGGTGTAATATTTAAAACTTCTTTATTTACATGAGCCCTAAAGATGAACAATGATGATACTATTCAAAACTCAAGCCACTTGTGCAGGTACTTTGCTAGGAATTCTTCAATCCAGATGTGGGATATGTAATGTTTACTAAATTCACTGACAAGATCTCCATGACTAAAGTTGCATTTTTACTTACAAAAATGTATTTAGTTCTAGGGTAATGGAACTAATTATAACTACTTGTTTTCTGAGTTCCTGCTATTCTATATTTTATTGAGGGTTGTGGCCTTCTGAATTTTTGTATGCCTAATGCTATCTAATTTTCTAGCAAATGTTTAGATGTAGGCAGGAATCCTGGACAGTCAATATCAGACCACAGTTCTAGCTTTCCAAGGCCCCTTCTGATTCTTGGGCATTTATCAGGTTTCTGTAAGTTTTGTATTTTCATTATACATTTAGCTTTATGAATTCGACAGCTTTCTTCATGAAAGCATACATGTATTTTCTATGGGTCATACTGAACTGGCGTTTAATCCCATCCTGTGTCATTGTAGAAATAAGCATGTTATATGGGAGTCATACATATTTACTTTTTAAATTTTATTATGTCGAATTCTAAAGTTAATATTAAATCACTTTCATTTGGACCCTAAACAAAATGTGAACTTGAGAGACCAAAATAAGCACATACTCTTATAATGTCACTGCAGATCATGTCAGCTGTTCTTTTGCAGAATTGCTTCATCTTTTAGCAGTATAGCCGACAAAGAACTGATTGTCCAGTGGAGTTAGTTAAGAAGGGATTTAAGTACCTCAGCTACAAGCCAGATCTCAAAATGCAATGGGTTGTTTGTAATGCCCATCAGCTTCTCTCCTTGACCTTGCTGTATATATTTCTTGTGATTTCTACATTGCAGTATAACAAGGACTTAACTTTTTCCTGTAAAATATATATTTTCAGTTTACCTATCACTGTACTGTTTGAGTACAAAAACTTTGATGTGGGAATGTATTGGTGGCTCAGGGGTTAAAGTAATTGCTTCTTTTACAGAGAACCCAAGTTTGGATTCCAGCACCCACACTGTAGCTCACAATTATCTGTAACTCTAGTCCGAGGGTATATGACACCCCCCTCTGATCTCTGTAGGCACCTGGTAGTTCACATCCATACACACAGGGCAAATAACCCACACATATAAAAATAAAATAAATATTTAAAAAAAACTTTGTTGTAATTAACGAGAAAAATTTTTTCTTATATATTGTAATTAATAGGAAAAATTTATGATAAATCCTATCACAATATTGGTGAAAACTCCCCAGTAAATTTGGGGCACCTATTTAAGCTCATGAAGTTGTAACTAATAGTGCCTAATTAAGGATGATATCTACTCAGTAAAGGTCATTTTATAGTACACAGATACATAGGTCCTTCTAGATCTCTGTGAGCCTATTTAAGCACTGTGGAAAATTCATCAACCCTCTAGAAATGTTTGCTCATAATATGTACAGATAATCAGAATAAGTCAAAACACAGAGCAGCACTGAATATTTTAAACTAAAAGCCTATTTCCTATAGGAACAACAACAATGACAGAAGCCAAAATAATTTCAATGAAAAAATTGGTTTACAAACCACCTCATGCTATCTGGAAAGGAAACCTTTTGTTTACTGTGCTATTTTCACAACTCTATAAATCCTTGAAATGTTTCTCAGCAAGAGACAGATTCAGCTTCCTGTCTGTAGAACTAAAAAAAACTAAGGATAATTGTTTTGTTTTTTGTGTATGTGAATTTACTAAATGCCAAAGCGAAAGTAATACAAATCTCAAGGATTCTCTTCCTTCTTTCCTTATATTCATTTATAAGTACTTTATTTACGTAAACTTTATCTAAAACTTTTTTTGAGGGGTGGTGTCGTATGCAGTTTCTCTGTGTAGCACTGGCTGTTCTGGAACTCTCTCTGTAGTCTATGCTGGCCTCAAACTTGACATTTGCCTGACTCTGCCTCCCTAAAGGTGTGTGTCACCACACCTGGCTCTAAAAATTTCTCATGAAGGAAAACTAACTGGTGAAAGTAACAGCTTCTTGGAGGAAGTTTGGGTGTCTGAGTTCTTATTTCTAATTAAAACAATGTCTGTATATGTATAATAATTCTGTAATCTTTTCATAGCTAATCATCAATTTCTGACACCTTGTCTCAAGCGCCCACATTTCACACTTATTTTGTTAAATGTAATGATCTGGAATAATAGGTTGTTCTAAGTAGGATTATTATTTACGATGTGTTCATTTATAGTAAAATTTTTAGATGAACTTGGATATATGTAGATATTCTACAAAATATATTCACTAAAATGGCATATTATAATGACCTGACTTATTTTCTAATCTTCACAAACCTCATAATATTGCTCATATCTTACCATTCACTGACATTAACAAATTAATAAACATCCTGGAAAAGAAAACTAGAACAATAAATTATATTTTCAACATGTCATATAAGAAACTGGGAGAATTACCATCAATAAATTCACCTTCTCTTTCCAAAGATAGCACCAATGTATAGGGTTTAAGGACATTTTTTTTCGTAGAACCTACAAATTCTCTTCAAGTTTATATATCTCATATTTTAAATCTATATTAATATATTGCAGCTATATTATAGTTATTACTACAATTTTTTAAATACAAGCAAGAAGGCTGCTCTTTAGAAGTAATATATAATTGATTAAGTAACCCATTATGGTTTCAAGTGTCTTTATAATTCCTAAAATTGTGTCAATGAAATTTCTCTCAGTATAATCTAAAGATATATTAAATTAATATCTTATAAAGTTAAACACACAAATCAGACAAGTACTGGAAGGTCAGGAAGTCATTCTCTAGTATGTCTCCAAAGGAATTGTCATTTTGACTACCATTTAATGAAAAACTAAAGGATTTTTGGGGTATTGAGCCAGCTCTTTAATCAGAAGTTGAGTAGTAAAAGTGAAGATATTCACCTCTTTCATGAATTGCTTAGCATTGGTTAACCTTTTTCATGTTTTAGACACATGCTCCCAAAACTCTAATTCTGCAAGCCTACTTCATATTGCATTTTCACATTCTTTTTTTTCTTTTTTCTTTGAGAAAAATTTATGGTAATATTTTTATTTTTAGATAAGTTGAAAGGCCTTTTCAATTTTAGATATATTTATAATAAATATATTGAAATACAGTTTTCACATCTTACTAAGGTGGTAAAAGGGTGTTGGAGACATCAAATATTTATTACGAATGGAGAAGTTTGAATTTACAATTTCATAGTTTTATGACTTTTTCCCAAAATATTTTTAAGTTAACATAATATGGTCATTTGAACCACTAATGATGATTTAGTTGCAAAATAAAATTATGAAATTTTCTGCAGTGACATTTTTAAATGGCTAGAGATGAAGGGTAGAATCTTGAATCTAAAAGTTTGGAAGGGGTTGTTTGGAAAGTCTTGTAATTTATTGTAAACTACTTATTTGATTGTAATTACTTGGTACTCTTCTGGGAGTTCAGTTGGTGGTGGATTGAAAATACCAGAATAGAAAGAATTAAATATTAATATAGCTCAAAAAGAAAGTTATTAGTTACATAAAGCAAACAGAATTCCAATCTGAGTTTGAATACAGGAATATCATTCATGAAAGTTGTTGAAGGACATCAGGTGTAGCAAAAACTAGGACATAATGAACTTTTTGAGACATTGTTGAAATGGTTCTAGGAGAATAAGCTCTGATTTGACATTCAGGAAGCAAGTTCTCAAGTAATAGCTGTTAGAATGTATCAGGGACAATAATTCCATGTGTGTTTTCCTCTCTGCCACAGGAGTACTTAGTTACTGTTACTCTAAATGGAACAAAAGCTTAGGACTTCCCAAGTTGTTCATTATTCATATAATAAAAGTTAATACCAATTTACTGTAAAATTAGATCTTATAAAGAGGAAAAAGTATAAAGTTACAACAAATGAATACAAGGAAAGAAAGATATTGTAGTATTTTTTAAACTCCTCAGTGTGCTGTACTTGTCACCGAAAATATGAGCACTATAATAAGATACTAGATGTTTTCTCTGGGTTAAACTTAATTTGTGAAAAACTTGGATAAAAAATAGAAATAATTTAGTGACATGAAATTAAAAAAATCAACTGACACAATTGAAATTTTGGATATTGAAATCAGGATACTTTTGCCTTCTGAAAACTTTGAGAAAGATAAAGCACAAAGGACCAATATAAGTATTACTCAGTCAAAACTCATAATTCCAGAACGATAAGGAACTTTTTGTGACTAAATAAATTCTTTTAATTAACAGTGTCTTTACTATTTTAACAGTTTATTGCTCTAGTTTATTGCTAACATATATACAGGGGGAAGTAGTTAATTTCACATAAATCACTAAATCAAGTAGCATTACATATCAAATTCTTTTTTATTCTCACATCAGTGCATATTTTTAAAAATTATGTTTTCAATGTTTTCAAATTTGAGTCATTGAAATCCTTTACATTGTTAACACTAACATTGTTTAACCAGTAGAGGGAGCCCTTATCTACTTTCAGTAATGAAAATTTAAAAATAAATTATTAAAACAACTATCACAGAATTTTATAACAATTAAGCCAATCTTGTTCAATTAGAAAAACAAAATTAGCAACTTAAGTGTTCTAATTGCTTTTGTTTTTAAAATAAATTCAAAAGTAATAATTTATAATCCAATACTTACTAATTCATTGGAAGACAAAGAAGTGAAAATCTTTCAGGTATAGGGCATGAAAAGTTTTAATCATACTAATAATGCCATTATTTTTATGATATTTGTACATCTGTTTAGCTTACTTAGTAAAAGAATAAAAAGATAAATGCAATTCCACAGCAATTAGAAGGCCCGTATATCAATGTGTCCTCAGTATTCATAGTATTTGCCCAAATGAAAAGTCATTGCCTACAGTTTTAAAACTTGTCAATGTACCCACATACAATGGAGATTCTTGTTTTTAAAAAGTATAGCTCCATATGTTATTAAAGACTGTAGAGGACTGCTCACTTCTTTCGCAACTTTTGCTATCTCAATTGTTAACACAGGTCGTGCTATCACAGTCGTAGTTACACTAGCCCTATATCCAAATTGGCAGTATAGTCAGCAAATCTGTACTTAACTCCAGGTTGAGCTCTGTGCTATTAAAGACACTGTGGAGACCGTGTCTGCCCAGACAAACCCTGGCAACTTCCTTTTTAATATAGCTGGTGTAGTAATGACTAGTTAAGTTATTGGGCCCTAGAGAGGAGATTTTCCCTTTCCCCTCATATGAGTTCCACTAACCAGAAGCACTGGTCTCTCCTGGGAGTCTGCTGTAACTCTAGACTAACAGGACCCATCTATATCTACTCAGCCAGCCTGCAACTTCATAAAATCCCCAGGGACTTTGAATAAGCACATTGTTGGGAACACAGTGGCATGACAGGTCTTCGCAGCTATTTCTTTACAATATGAGACCTTCAGGAGTCCAGTGACTCTGTCAGCAGTAGTAAATATCTGTGGCTTGGAAATGAAGTCATCTGGGGGAAAGAAAGTTTTCTAGGTTTTACATCTCTCAACAGTCTCAAGGAATTCTATAAATTATGTCATGTATGAGTGCTTTCTCAATTTTACATGGTTAGTTCATTTTTAAAATTTAAAGCAGCCATTTACTAAGTAATTCTTTTTTTTTCTTTTTAAAATATTTATTTGTAGGGCTTGGGCTAGGGTTATGTGAATGTGTGTGTGGTAGGTTAATGCACTTGTGAGTATAATTGTGGAGAGCAGAAGTCAGGTCCCCTGAAACTGGAGTTTCAGGTGCTTGTATGCTGCCTTATGTGGGAACTGGATGAAGAACACAGGTCCTCTCTTAGAGCAGAACACAGTCTTAATACAGTACACAGTCTTGGGTCATCTTTCAAGCCTCTAGTTCTATTTTTTAAATAGAAAAACACATCAAAAAGTATGTAGGACTGCCACCCATGTATATTCCTTTTCATGTTATTTGCTTCTCATGTGATTAAAAACTTTTGAGTTTCAATATTCATCATTATAAGATGATTTTACAATTGTGATATAAAATGGAGAGGATACGAGTTGGTTGCATTAGGTAACCTCAGGTCATCACAGAGAAAAAGTACATCTTACCATAAAGACTTTCCCAACAATGATGAGATGTAACTTGGAGTATTGTGCAAGATAATCTCTTTCTCCATTATGTTGCTTTTGTTGTAGTATTTTATAATATCGATGGGAAAGAAACCAAAATAGGTTGTATATATGTACGTGTGTGGTGGGTTTATATGTTTACATACATAAGTAATTATTAGATCACTGTCTTTTGTTCATTATCACAGTTTCAAAGAATAAATATGCTGTTAAAGACACAGGAAAATGGCTTTGACTTCTTTTTTTAATGGTCTGGATGCTAGGTGGATAAGAGCATTTGTTGCTCTAGGAGGGGTTTGGTTCCCAACACCCCACTTGGCAAGTTACAATTATCTGTAACTCCATTTCCAAGAGATCTGCCACCCTCTTCTGACCTCTGTGAGTACATAGAACCCATGTTGTAATGTATACACAGAGAAGAAAATCATTCAAACACATAAAATAAATCTGAAAAAATAATTTTATTAATTAATGTTGTGAGTTTGTTTCTGATGTATGTGGGATTACTTACACCATGGTAAGTGTAGAGATCAGAGAACAGTTCCTGGGAGTTAGTTCCCTCCTTCCTCCATGGTTCTCAGGTATTGAGCTCAGGACATCAGGAATGAACTACAAATGACTTTACCTGCTAGTCATCTTGCTGTGAAAACTGTCTGAGGCAAGGGTAAGGATCCTTGCTTACATCAGAAAATGAATTTGTTAGAGGACAGCCACCCAAACTAAGGTTTAGTAAAGACCTTTTTTCTCTATCTATCACAAAGACCGAATATTAAGAATATGTGGATTTTATTTTGCTTTCAAAGTAGCTTTGTTAATTTAGCATCGAGATTATAAAGACGGAAGGATGTTCCATGAGTTAGATGTTGTCAGAGCTGCAACTTATTTTATTGAATGAATAGTTACTCGGCATCTTCCATGTTTGAGATTGCATTTAGTAGTAAGACACAAGGACACATGAGTAAGCAAGTGCCTCTGTACTCCTCACTGAGCTGATATGTATGCAGAGGCTAAGGGTTGACTCCATCCTGCTCAAACCAACCAATTCTCTCTGGTAGGAGGTTATAGCAGCCTGTTATCAAATCCTGGTGGGAGAATGTGCCTCTTTCTCCCATATCCTTCACACCTACACCTTGAGGGCTGTACATACCCCTAGGAAACTCATCCTCTGAGCAGATAAACTGGTTTTCTTGCCTTAAAAGTGATCCTTTGAAAAATAGCAACCCACAGTTCAAGACAACTTGAGAATTTACTTGTACTTCAAAGGAACAGAAGCATGGATTATTTAAAATGTAGAAAATAGTGTTTTGTTTTAGACATTCCAACATAAGCCAGACAGGTTTACTTTTTCAAATATGATTGTCTCTTTGCATACACTGTTTTGTCAAACACTAGGTTTTTGATAAATTAAAATAAAGTGACTTCATAAATTTAATATATGTGTACTATTTAAAAATGAATGTACAAAATTACAAATTAAACCACCCAATATTTGGACTGTAGACATCATTTATTTCTCCTGTTACCAAAATCATTAGAGCATACATCAGCTCCCCACTCAAATTCAAACATGAATCCTACTGTTCTGCAGTAGTATAAAATTTTAATTCTTACCAAGAAAAATTGTAAACCGCTTATTATGTCACTTTCTTCCTTCATCAAAATCAAACCAAAAAGAGGACAGAGGGAAGGCTGACATTATTAAGGACTTTCATCTCTAAAACATAGTTCAGCACATACTGAAGTAATTCCAACATTTCCACTAGAATTCGATTAAGTCATTAAAAAGCGAACATTGAAAAACAAACAGAGTTTTAACACTTGTAACTAAGTGCTGTAACTAAGGATGAATGTTTGACTATACAGGGAAATGCAAAAGGGGAATTCATAAAGAGAAAGAGAAATGTTGCTGGAAGATTATAGATGCTGTACACATTTCTTTAAGCAATCCACTGAATGAAATATCTTAAAAATCAACACCATCCTATAACAATTGTACCATTATCGCAACGTCTTGACCAGCAGGTCAGTATTTCAACAGCTTTCTGATTGGGTTTGAGGCCTGACCCACAGGAGGGAGTTTCATGCCTGGTACTGCAACTCTGATCAATAGTTCATGGCTGGAGAGGTCATAGACCCTAGGATATAACTTGCTATTTTTATTTTACTAAGTAGTTATCATGCTGTCAAGTTGCCTTCTGAAGATTTGTATTTACATCCATAGACCAGGGTTGGTCTCAACATTTTCAAAGTAGTTTCTCTTTCTGTGGGTGGAAGTCACAATTGACAGATTCATAATTGGTCTGAGACTGAAGGCTCAACCTCTAATGAGATATCTTCATTAAACCCCCATCACTAAAGTTGGTCAACATGCTAAGAATGAGAGACTGAATGCCAATCCCAAACAAGATATATGTATAAGATTCCCATCACTAAGGCTGGTCAACATGCTGAAAATGACAGAATGAATGCTTAATCCCAGACAAGATGTCTGTGTTAAGTCACCATCACTAAGGCTCAGGGAACACTATAGAAAAAGAGGCTGGAAAAGTATAAGATCCAGAGCTTGGAGAGGAAACCTGTGAAATACTTTATTCTACAATGGTGCATGATATGGCAATGGTACTCCTGAACTCACAGCAGCTGTATTTCCTACTCAAGAGTAAACTATTCAAAATTACAGAAAAGATGATCTCCAGGCCTCATCCTATAATGAGAAGTTACTGGCAGTAAATAATTCCATAGGAGGAAGCACCATTCTTTATTGAGTATATAGCCGCTGTTGTCTTTCCCATGTTCCATTGGCTTGGCCACATTCACACATATAAGGAGAGAATTTACTGTACTTAGTGGGTTATACTTTTTAACAAGTATAAAATTGGGGGAGTTTTATTGGGAAGATATTTTTAATTTTTGTGGGTAGGTGATGGGAAGTAGATTTTATTCATTGTATAGATGTATGAAATTCTCAAAATTAAATTCAAAAGAAGTATCTGAATCCAAACATCCACGGGATGGAGGAAATAAGACTTAAAAACAAGAGAATCAGAGATATCACTGCTCTCAGAAATGTGGCTGACTGTCTGTCTATAGGAGCAACATTGAGATTATGAATGACTGCCTTTATCATCTTACCTCAATACACAAACTTATAAATACTCTTACCCTGAGATAAGAGTTAAGTACTTTTTCAGTGTGTTAATCTATTGTTTTCTCAGATTGTCAGTTCTCTGCATATGTGCAGCTTAGAGATTTTTGAAATTCAGCACCACTATGTTGCATAATGATTACGTAGAAAAGAATCTGTGATGAAATTGGTACCTCTATACAGTCCTGGTCCTCTCCTTTCCCTTGAAATAGCCCCTCAGCTGAATGACTGGGGATCTTCCCACAAGGATCTCATAGTCAAATCAATATTATAAACTTTCACTCATTAAGAAACTTCTTATGAATATAATCTGCCATACAACACTATGGTCTATACAAATAGATATGAATAGAAATTCATGCCCTGGAGATTAACTGTCACTTTAACCTAGGCTTTAGGGCTTTTGCTACTTCTGGACACGTGAGTCAAGCTTCATATCTCTCTTACCATTGTTTCACTCGCTTATTAGAATATAAAACTTGTGATCCCCGTGTTCAGTGTTCTTCCCAAATTAGCTATCTATCACTTCAAAACTAGTGTTGTCTTTCCATACACCTGGGATGTCCTTCTCACAGTGCATTTAGCAAACCCCTACATTCTGGTGCTTTTCTCAGTTGAAAGCAAACTAGTGAGAAAGGTCACATCTTCAAATGTCTTTTCAAATCAGGACATAGCTGTATGCTGTATACTCTGCAACATCTGTTCACACATCTGTAAGTCAGTATAAGGTGGAGTGTAATTAATTTTCAATTGTCTCTTTTAGTTCTTAACAGAGGTTAGAAAGAAGCATTAGTATATGTACTGTTGTATTTCCTATTTCCATTATGAAATGCAGTGTTAGGCATATGGTTGATTCTCAATAGTTAATTGCTATTGACAGGACAATGAACGAATGACCCTAATCAAATTAGAAAAGTTCATCTATAATACTAAGCAGTTTGCACTTTTCCAATTCATTAGAAAAAATTTTTGTTTCTGAAATTATACTTAAAGCTTTATTTAAAGGTACTGCAATTGGAGCTTGTTGGTAGTTTCTTGTATATATTGCTTGTTCTTCCTTTTGAAGAAGAAAGTGATGTTAAAATGCTCTGTCTCCCATTAAAGCATCACTAGGAATTGTTATGCTATTGTCTAATATAGAGGTATAATTCCCTGTCATGTATTTCTATATAGCTATATAGATTATTGTAGATAATTTACATTAATAAAACCATTCATCATTCATATCATAAAATTCCAGTATATATTTCAATATTTTACTCATAAAGCATATTTTGGAATTATTATCTTGTACCAAGTGTTTCAGAAAACTGAAACTGAAAATTAACCTAATTGAGATTACAAAGCTTTTTTTAATGTTGTTTCCATTCACATATAATTTCAATGTCCTTCACAAAGTCTTGCTAATCTTCTCGAAATGGAAGTGCTAAGCAGGCAGTTCACCTGCCATTACCATGGATCCCATGAAAATGAGAACATCTACATATTTGTCATTCCTGGTATTATGATTCACCTATGTGACAACTTTAGTTTAGAAATTCTTGTAGACCTTGAGGTGCCTATTCATCAGTCAGTTATAGCAGGTAGTATAAGTCAAGCAGTCTGAAGCCTGGAGACAGGGGGAGAGACATGGAGGCAGCTCAGCAGAAGTAAGTATCAGAAAGGAAGAGTGTGAGTCAGTCTGAAGTTGAGCAGAGCAGTTCAGTCTGAGGCAGTCAGAGAGTCAGCCAGAATCTGTCAGAGTCAGAAGAGTTTTGTCAGAGTCAGTAAGTTAACTCAGAAGGTTCAGTCTGAACCAGTCAGCATGGAGGAGAGTTTGAGTTCAGTACAACTCAGAGTGAAAAGAAGTAGTTCAGAAGATAGCCAGTCAGAGTGGCTCAGTCAGCAGTAAGTCTCAGAGATGCATCCTAGCTGCATTCTGAACATCTAGAATACTGGCAATCTCAACTTCTCTTTTAGCATTTAAGATGTGTCTCATTTTGTCCTCTCCCAGTTTTCCTTCCTATAGCAAGTATGCTAATGATTATTGAATGAGAGTCTATGGAATTGGCACACAAGAACAGGTTACCCTTGAAACCTGAGGATGATGAATTTTCTTGTCAACTTACACTTAGCTTTAAAACTATGTTGTAGGCTTAGCTTCTTTTATCACATGCCTAATGCAAATTCTTTCTCCGTGTGTTATCCTGTCAAAGCTAAATGCAATCCTGATCTCTTTCTCTGTTAATTTTGAATTCCACTTCTCTGACAGGCATAAACAATGAAATCGACTTTTGTAACTTTTAACCCTACCCTATCAAAATATCACCTAGATATCTTTAAATGGTCTGCCATAAACACTAAATTATACACGGGTTGTATAAAAATGTATCCAATTTCAATTAAAACAAGCTCTCAGTAATCATTTATTTTGAAAACCTATTACAACTTGAAAATGAGTTTAGTTTAATATTTAACCAGGTTTATATACATAAAAGATCTATGACTTTTTCTCATCCTACTCAGCAACATTTAAGTTTAGACTAGTGAAAATGTGTCATGATTACCTCTAGGAAACATAATGTTTCTCAGTGGTGTTCAGTCTTGATGGGGAGATTTTCCCAGTAGAAAAAACCAAGAATGGCCTCTTTCAGCAACATCATGACCCCCATGAGGTAAGGGCACTGCTGCTGCAGTATAAGAAATGAAACTGTGGATACTATTCAGTAAGAGATATCTAGGTCTAGACACTTAGGGCAGAGGTTTGGGAAAAGGTAAAGAAAGTAATATACCCACTGTTTCCTGTTCTAATTACTTCAGGTCAACTATGTGCCTCAGTATTAAAAGCCTATATATCATGAGTGCTGTATTTAATCAACCTAACAAAATACAGAAGGAAATTGCAAGCACTTTCAACTTGAAGATCTATGAGGTTTGCACAGCAATTCTAAACCACCCTGCATGAGAAAACTATATAATAGTATCAATAAGACATATGGTTTATAAATAGCAGTTTTCTGTTATTTCTACCCCTCAACACACACCCACATATACACCCCTGCATCATGTATGTCCACTACAAATATAAAATATAATAGCATATAATACATATAAAAGTATATACTCAGAGCCCAAGGATGTTAATTTCTTAACATGGAAATGACACATCTATGAGTACCATTTTATTTTGAAATACTTTAAAAATAATATTTTTACCTAAGCCTCTGGTTCAGTTATTCACTGAAGAAATACAGTAATGCACTTTTTTAAGGATAACATAATAATAAAAATACATGGAGGATATTCTTTGCTCAAGAAAATAAAGCAAAACTGTTTTGTTCTAAACTGTATCTCTTCATTAACATGAGTCAGAAGCCAAGCTAGCAGTTTTTATATTGATATTGGTATGTCACTGTTATAAAGAACATTCCTTACATCACAATAGCCAATAAAGAAGGATTTCTATGTGGGATAACATTAATCAAAGAATACTGCATTTTAAAAGGACGCTGTCATAACATTGCAGTTTTTTTTCCTTTATATTTTGTCAACTGCTAAGTTATTGAAATGATTTGTGTTGTTGTTATTACCTCACATTCAGAGAAGTAGTTGAATTAAAATTAACTCAAAGCAACCACGTGGGAAAATTCTGTATAAAGCAACATTTAGCTATTAATGTGGTCATGCTAAGACTTTTAAGGGATACTCATTTTTTAAAGTGTCTTGCTTTTTAGCACATTTGGAAAAATAAGGAAATATAAATACTTTAAGTGTTTAGAGGTCACAGTTTTGAAGCATGTATTTGCTGCTGACTTCACATCATTAACTGTGTGTATCAATGGTAATAAGACCTCAGAAGAAAACTGGAGTACTGAATGTAGAAGAAACCACCTGTTGAAAATTAGCCTTGTTTAGCCTTGAAGTATTTGTACTGTGAGTTGAAAATATCTTCATTAATGAGCAGACATCCAGACTTTTTTCAATAGCCATGCCATGAATTTGTCTGAATCTTTTTAAGTCCCCCAGGCAATATTAGCATTATATTAGAGGCTAAAAGAGCATTTACACTGTACATAATGAAGCAAACTTTATCTTATACATTTAAAGTAGCCTGTGTTTCTTATATTCAGAATTCTATTATTTGAAAAGAAAATACTTTCTATGATGGTATCAAATTTGCAAATATAGATACAAGTATCTGGAAAATATTTTTGTGGTTGAAAATATTCTAAACTTTTAACAAAATAATCTTGGAAGTTACCATCATTAGAAAAAAAAGTATTATCTATACTTTATTGTTGGTATGAGGACACCTGTTAAATTTTTCCAAGTTGTTCTATATTTGCAGGAGACATAGATGAAATCCAACAATAAAGACATTATGAAAATGCCAAGTTTATATGTAAAGAAACTGAAAACTAACTGTTAACTAATTTATTTAACACCAAAGAAGAACAAAACAGATTTTTGGAAATTATCAAATTAATCAGATATACATTGATTCATATCATTGGTATCTAAATCTATATTATATGTATGTAAACCAAGCACAAATGTTTATAAGCCCAAATAAACTAAATGTATTTATTGTACAGAATTATTTATATGAACATAAATAATAAATATGTAGTGATTAATTGGTTAGTCTTTTAGACAATTAGATTATGTATAGTTTTGATAACTATAATTTAATTTATAGTGATTAGAATAACAAACCTTAATACTCATAATGAGATATAGCTATTTAATGACCAGATAATATAAGGCTAGCAAATACTGCTACTTTTGCATAAAAATCAGAGATAGTGAAGCTAATCTACTTAAATAGATCAGTGTTTTCTCTTGTGGGAGGAGAAATACAGAGATATATGACAATAATACAGTGTTTTTTAAAGGGGACATTTTACAAAATCAGGGTTAGAAGAGAGGAAAGCACATGTGAACCAGAGGACATAGAGTTTATGAGCCTAAGTTCTCAAGCAAAAGGAGAGATTGCTACAGATAAACAAAAATTCTTTACCATTTAGGTCCGAGCACATTAGGACTAGAGTAAAGAGCATAATCTACTTGTACATCTTTGCATTTCCCCTGGATAAATTGGACAACTCAGGTTCATGGAATAACTTTCTGGCTAATATTGGCCCAGAATATTTCCAGTTCATTACCTCCCTCAGTATTGCAGTTCTGGGAAAACCAATTGCAATTCTATTAAAGAAATCCTTGCTATTATGCCTCTTTCCCACTCCCATACTTGTACATTTTAATTCAAGATTTTTCTCACTCATATTATCTGAATATCTCTTAAAAGATCATAGTTTTCTGTTCATATTTTAATACTGTGAAGGTGATTACATTTGTACTGTGATGTTAGACATTAAGTGACAGCAAAATTTCTGAAATAGAGTGTTCTTTACAGTTTAATGCTATTTGCTCGCAAAGCATTCTGGTAATTATTTACATGCATATTTCATAGAAATAGGAAAGTGGATGGGAATCCTTTTTCCCCAACAATGTTAAAACATTATCTCACATTTTTGTGGTACATTATAAAGAATCAAAGCCAAGGCATTTGCAAAGCAGTGCCCATCACCAGTGCTTTCCACATACCCCACATTCTTGTCAGTTATTAAATCAGTGTGCTTCATTTTCCTGGCGTAGCCTTCTGCTCCTTCTGCAGTGATGTGCACAGGCAAAGCTATGACTTGAGTTTTGCCTGAGTTTCTCAAATAATCCAAGCAGAAATAGAAAGTTTGCTTGAAGCACTATTGTTATTTTTCTCTTCACAAGATGAGTCATCCTCAAGGCTGTCAATCAAATGTCTTCCCTGTTAGGTGGTTCCACTCTCTTAACCACGCTTGCTCAAAATGTCTAGACCTCATACATTTTCTAATCTTATTCTTGGAAACATTCTTTAGTTATATAGTCCTCATTTCAGATAGAGAATAAATATATACATTGGAAATATACTCCAGCACACACTTCTTTTATAAATATTTTCTTAAGCCATTCTGTGTAAAAATTTCTAACCTTTCATACTAACATAACTGCATTTTCTCAACTATACAATTGGTCAGGAAAATATATAATTTATATATGCTCATATGGCATTGTGAATTTCTAAATAAATGTCAGACTATACACATTTTAATATTATTAAATCATTGAAGTAGTCACTTTAAAAGGTTGCATGTTTATTTAGAAGTGGCACTATACTATATTATATAAACACCAAAAATATTTCTAATAGAATTACTCTGAAGGTCTATGATAGATGCCTCAATTTTCTATAATTCCCAGAATGCTTGCATACATATATATGTATGTATGTATGTATACATATACATATATGCTTATGTCTGTATGTATATATATACACATACATATATATATACATATATACATATATATACATATATATACATATATATATATATATATATATATATATATATATAATTCTACTACTCCATTAATAAATATTCTGCAGCATCAAAAATAGAAGCCTGAGCCTGTCATCTCTGAACCCCTTGTATTCTCCATCCTAGTCATAGTCTCTGTACCTCCAAAATAAGCAATATCCTCACTTACATTATCAGAAATGACCTTCCATTTCTTTTAGGATTTTGTCATTCAAGCATGCATCCTTAGATGTTATTCATCTTGAAGGTGGTTTTTTAAAGTGGTGTGTATGTTAAATCTATGGAGCCAGTTTTTATTCCTTAGTTTCCTAGGTTTTAATTATTGTCATTTAACCCATACAATTCTTCAGTCTCTGCACAGACAATGGGATACGTGTTGTATAAAGGCAGAATGTTTTGTCCTCTTATCTCCACACAGTGATGATTTGACTCAAATAACTAGATGTAAGTGAAAGCCCCTTAGCAAGACCATGGGTAAGGATTAGTATGTGCATTGTGTTATGATTCTCAGAAGATAATTCTCGTCTGATTGGCATTCTCCTTGATGTTAGCATATTGCAAACACAGCTTCTTTATGCCACTTGAAGTTTCACTTATTAACTGAAATCTTTTATAAAAGCACATCCCTCATCTAGTATTTCATTGCACTGTAGTAGGATCAATATTAGATTCGTTATTTTCATTTGCCAAAAACTCAAGTCCATTTGTCTATTGACCTCTTACTGCATTTAGACTGAATGAGAAGAACTTACATGTAAGCAACTACCTAGTGAAGGCTAGCCCCAAGAATTATAAGCAAATTCAGTGACAATTGTCCTAGTTATTTTTCTATTACTATGATAAGACACCATGACTTAAGTGACTTATTAAAGAGAGTATTAATTTGGGATTCATAGTTTCAGAGGTGAGAGTCCACCATCATCATTCTTACAAGCATGCAGGAAGGCAGGGATGGTGCTGTAGCAGTTGCTAACTGCTTGCTTCTTGATCTACAAGCACCAGGCAAAGACAGCTAACATGGTATGGCACTGGACTTTTGTTACCTGAAAGCTAATCCCCAGGGACACACCATCTCCAACAAGGTCACACCTCTTAACTCTTCCCAAATAGCTCCACTAACAGAAGATGAGGCAATCAAATATATGAGTGGTCACTCATATCCTAGCCACCATAGATATTTGGCAGGCAAACTTACACATCAGTGGACTTGCTGAACTACAAAAGTAAAATGATCATAATGACATTTAGAAAACAAAAGAGATCATAGGAATCATGGTCTCTAAAGTCTACATGTTCTTGGAAAACCTTGATTCTTAAGGAGATAACACATTCATTACATATTTATTGCTACAACCACATATCTAGTAGAATCAACTTAAGGGAGGGGAGATTTGGTTTGTTTTGGTTTGTGGTATATATATTTACAAAATGCTTACATATTAATCTTTAAGAAAAATATGTTTCCATATAGATTTTCAATCTTCTGTAGTGTTATTTATACTCTCTCCCTCTGTGTTGTTATCCCCCTCCTCAATTAAATCACCTACCCTCTTTGTTTTTCCATTTTCCCCTTTATAGCACCTGTGTCCTATTTTTCCCTCTCTAGAGCTCCTTCCCCTAGCCCATTGTGGCTAGAATGTTAAGAACTGATGTCATGTGTTATAGTTACATCTTAAATTGTATATATCTAATGAAAAATGATGGTAGTATGATGCAGCTTAGTGTTACTTAGAGTATGGAGCAACTTTATTGTATAAAATTCTATTTTTATTTTTTTAAAAAGATACAATGAAGTGAGAAGCTTAATTTTTAGTGTCTCAATAGAAACATCTTTACAAAAAGTAGAGCCAAAATGTGTTCTATCTTAGTATTATACAAATAGCCAATAGACTCTTGTTTATACTCTTTTAAAGGAACTCTAGTCATTAGAGTCTAAAGTCAGGGGAAATCTTGTATTTTATTAAGGAATATTGTGGAAATTTTTCCTGCCACATAAGTCTCTAACAAAGCTAGGAAATTGTTTTGTACCCTTAATTTGTCCTTTGCTCTGTAAGCCTATGCAGAAGTATTGCCAATATACTTTAAAGCAAACTTTAGTTGTATTTTGAAAAATGTCTTTATATCTAGGGACTTAGTAAGATTAATTTTTACTTAGCAATTCATTTGTAATAAAATTATTATAAAAAATATGTTTCCCACCTTAAAATTGGAAAATTGCTGCTGATCAAATTTCTGTAATTCTAAAAGTTACTAAAATATATGTGTGGGATACATTATATATGATAATATAAAATAAAGAAAAACCAATAACTCACTTTTAGGGAGTGAAACTTGAATATTTACAAATCATTGTTATGGTGAAATGTGAATGTGATTGTGTCATTCACCTTCACTGCTCAAATGATAAGATATAATGATACATACTCTGAATTGAACAATGATGTTCTCTTTTTTTATTAGAACATAATTAGGACAATACAACATTGGGTGACCTATTTTTTTAATGACTAGGAAACCTAGAATTCTAAGTTCTAGCTCAAAATTGTACTTTTCATGAAGTACCTAAGCAAACATATTGTAGAATATTTAATCATTCAGTCCACATCATGGTTGCTCTGGGGAAGGATCACATTGAGAGGCCTGTGTGATCTGGATTCAATGCAGGAAGAATGTTAGTCAGACTCATCATATCGTCTGTTTGCGCTAATGCTAAGTGAAAGGGATTTCTATGTTTAAGGCAATACACACCTTTCATTCTAACACTAAGTATCTAAAAGGAAGCAATTAGTTCAGAAGTAGGTCATGCTCTCAGTTCATGGTTACAGAATGAACACATGCCTTTAATGCCAACTCTTGAGATTGAATCAGAGTGAAGAGTTTGCAGAGTAAAGTCTAAGAATGAATCACAGTAAGGACACATCCAACTCTCAGGATATAAAAAGAGGCTCTCAGATCCCAGAGAGGGAGTTCAGAGAGACACAGTCAGTTTGAGTCAGTACAAGCAGTTTGCGGAAGTCTGAGACAGAAACACAGAGGCAGTTTGGCAGGAGTCAGTACCAGAGTCAGAAGACTTCAGTCAGAACTCATCTCAGTCATCTCAGAAAGTCAGTTTGAACCAGTAGCTTGGAGAAGAGTTTGAGCCAGAACACCAAATGAGTTGTATCAGCCAACTAGAAGAGTCATTTGAGTTCAATATAGCTCTAAGTTCAGTAGGAGCTAGTCAGAGTGAGTCAGTCAGCAGTAAGTCTTCGAGGTTGATTTGATTGTTTGGAGGCTAAAACTCTCTAAGGACCAGGTATTGAACTAGATAAGAAAAAACTGCCAGGTGGGCTGTGGTGGCACTGCCTTTAATCCCAGTACTTGTAAGGCAAAGGCAGAGGCAGGATCTCTGTGAGTTTGAGGCCAGCCTGGTCTACAGAGTGAATTCCAGAACAGTCACAGTTACAACAGAGAAACCATGTCTCAAAAAAATTTAAACAAGAGAGAGAGAGAGAGAGAGAGAGATATTAAGAGATTAAAAGAGCAAACTGTGTTTGCCCTGAAAATACATCTACAACATGTAAAATGTTTATGGTGTATATCTACATTTGTAACAAACTTACTGTATACTGGTTACCACCTTGCTTAAGTCCAGTGAGGCAGGACACACATTGACATGATAGGTTACCCGAGAAAATTTATTATTTATTTATAGACAATGAGGGAAACATGACTCTAGACTTCATTATTCATTGGACTATCTGAATGCACTTCAAGGAAGATGATACCTTTATAGTACATACTTCACTTGTACCATAGAGCATGTCTTGTCCTGCACTTTCTACCAAGGGTCACATGACATACCAGCTAGACTGTTAAAAGAAACTCTTGTCTTTCAAGAGGACTGATAATATGAAGCCTACGCTGCTCTGTCTATCTCCTCCTTACATTAAGATCCTGAAAATCTACTACATTTTATAGCTGATCTTGAAAGCCGAAAGAAAAAACAGATGAAAACTGGGTTGTTCCAAAGTAACATAGAGAGACTTGCCTTGAAACATACACAAATGGGTCAGATACACATATGCAAAAGCATAATTTAAATACTGGAATATTGTTATACGTGTAGTTGTAGGTATTTCTTAGAAACGTGTTAAAAATTTTTTTTTTGCCTATTTACTTAAAACTAAAATGAGTTTAACTCACACCTGAGTTTTGTCACATATATCCAATAGTAACTATCTGGAGTTATGATTGCTACTAGGGATTAACTATCTATCAGTATGATATACTTAATTGTAAACTTAAACACATTTGGATATAATTTTGTATTTGAAATTTGACACTGTCAACACAATAAAAGAAGGAAGTATTGCATGAGATTTTTCTTGGGGAGACACGAACAAACATATACCTTCTTCAGATAAAGCACTGGGGAAAGAGTAACTATGTACTAAAGTGTAAGTTTCTTGGTGTTACTTACAGGTGTAGGAATTACTACAGCAGCTGCATCACTGAAAAGTCCACCCTTGTCCAGGTGCTGACTCTGGAAATGTATAATCCTCGAGTTTTCTTCACAATGTGTAGGTGTAGATGTAAGCCTTGGTTAATTAACTATTTATTTTTGTGGGTTCATGGCAGAGGACAGTTTATTCTTTACTAATTCTATCCCCCTGGTCCTAAAGGATTTTAGTCCTCTCTACATTCTAATAATCAAGCTGCTACCATGGACCTAAAAGGCTTCAGGCTTCATACAATCTAATCTTCAAACCAAAACCTAGAATGTTTCAGCCTATGCGATTTATGGCTGACTGATTTCACTCTGACTACCTGTCTTCTGAACTCCAAACTGTAAATCATAAACCATCTGATTCTGACTCTTTACCTTCTCTTTTAGCTTATTCTGGACTGGCCCTATTTTTCTCAGCTTCTCCTTCTGAACTGAACTGTCTGTGAGCTGACTGCATTCAAACTTCCTGACTGAACTAACTCTGCTCTGCTTCTTTTCTCTACTTCTGTCTGAGATATGCTTCCTGTCTCTGCTTCCACACTCAATTTCTACTCCTTGCTTCTCTCTACAGAGTTGAGATTAAAGGCTTGTGCCATTATTGCTTTTTGAGCTGAGTTTAAAGGTGTATGGTACATTGGGATTAAATGAATGTACTAACATTCTTCCTAACCGAGAGCAACCATGTTGCTGGAATAAAAGATTAAATGATCCTCTACAATAATATTTAGGCAGCTTGGACAGGCCGTATAATCTCTTTCCTTAACATTTTTATTGCTTTTATAACCTTACGGAGGAGTCTTGTGAATCTTATAATTTCAGAGACTTCTGGCAACTTGTGTGTTGTTTACTTTGTAAGTCCTAATCAGCCTCCATCCAGGATGGAATGCTTTAATATGGAGGAAATTGTTTCATAAAAAGTAGGTGAAACAGAAAAATCATAGAAATTTAGGAATGTGCTTTTGAACATATTTTCCAGGGTTTTAGTAATTTTTAATATAATTATCTGAATATGTGACAAAACAACACAAATTCATTTTCTCTAATGAGTTTACTCATAGACACACTCATGTTTAGATTAAATTTAAAGTTTTGATGGAAAGAGAGGAGAGTGAGAGTCACACAGATAAACACACACAAACACACACACATACACTCATTGTTTGTCATAACTTTCTCAGATCCTAATTTATTTTATAAACTTTTTCCTAAAGTTCTATTATTTTGCATAATATGAACAAATCTGGGCCTCTACTTTAGTAAACAGCTTATTTTTAATCCATTCAAACATTGTATTGTCTTCAAGTTTGGGTAGACCCTACTAGAGTACAAATCAGGGAGACCTACTCTTTGGACTCATTTCATTATAGATCACTATGTTTTCCTAATTCATCACTTTCATGAAGCAGCTCATGTCTTTAGACTACAGTGCCTATTACTCTTCCTTATTGAGTTAAAAAACATACTTATAGTAATTCCAGCTTATTTCTGCTGTATATGATATGGCCTTCTTCTAGAAGATTTTCTAAATGACTACAGAAGGTTTTAAATAATCTTGTGAAATTCTAGATCCATGATTTTTGAACACCATTACTTTGGGTTATTTAATCTCAAACCTGCTCCAGGCTCTCCTCATTCCTGTAGCCATTCACTAAATTATATTTTTAGCAGTACTTACAGACCTCTCAATGTTCATAGATCTCATTTCTATCCTTACCGCAATTTCTTTAAGACACTCTCATATTATTTTGCCTCTAAATCTCTCTCATGTTTTGTCTGGAACTTTGTATCATATAAAATTCAAATCTCCACCTATTCCACAATGATCTCCAACAATGATCAAATATGCAAAATGACACTAACGTATCTTTGGACATATTGGATCATTGTTAAATGGAAGATGGACTTTAGCATAATTCCGCAAGCCTGATAGTACCATAAGTAGGTACTATCTTTCTAGTTGCATTCTTCTGATTTCAAATGTGTACAACCTCTTCTTAGTCCTTAATGCTTAGGTAAGGTGCTTATATTTTCCTTTTCCTGGTCCTGAAAAAATACCTTAAGAATTCTTTTCTTCTTATATATCATTGAAGAAATGGAACTATGAGAATAGAAATTTCTACCAAGACACTATCCTGTATCCTTCCCCTGCTTCCTAGGCACACATTGAAAGATCTCAGGTCATCATTCCATGCCATAGGAGAAGACTTGTTGTTTACTTAAGGACATTAGTTCAGAAGGTATTACAGTCACATTTGCTTCCATTTCAGTCCTGTTTCTTAATTCATCAGAGTATAAACATTACAATTCCAATTTTCATTATGTGAATTTGAAATGTTTGCCTTGAATTTGCTCAATGGGATATTGTCATGAACTTTATGTATTGTTATGTATGATGACAGTCACGTTATTACTAATGTATAAACAAAACCTATAAACGAATCAAACTTCTTCCTTTACTTGAGTTATTGAATTCATTTATTTTCTTGGGTCTATTTGCAGCAAAACCTCCACTCAATATTTGAACCTCCTGACATCACATTCTATTGTGAATCCATTTGGTTCCCATTAGTCCCCGGAAATCACTCTTGTCCAATTTTTCAATCCTATTTATATTGTCATATTCAATAGTAATTTTTCTCAGAAACCTATTTAATCCTTTTTTGAGAACATTTTAATAGCTACTCTCCCATGAAATAATTTATTCAATTAAGTTTAAAATATTCTTTCTCTTGAGTCTTCTGCTAGTACTCTGTCATTATAAGATTCTTAACCTCATCTCAAGTATTGCAGAGACTCTGATTCAATTCATGGATCATTATAGTTCATACATTTGTTTATTTTTTATTTTATCAAAACTAAATTTTGCGTTAAATCTTTTCTTCAAGACAAACTCTCAATTTTATAACCCACCCTACATCATAAATGCCACTTAAATAGTAAACTCTGTATATAATAATAGAGATTTTAATAGCTCCCATATTAACTTGTTCTAGACAGGTGAACTCATATATTCCTATAGTTTCAGCTATTGTGCATGCAGAGGGAGAAGGATAGCTCTTGCATATGAGTTTGAGGCCAGCGTGTCTACATAGGACAACCTCATTATTTATTAGTTAATGAATAGACATGACATGATTTGCTTTTAGAATTTACTCACCTCTGAGCCTTTCTTGAGTTACTGTGATGTTTGCCTTATCCAGCATACTGGAGACCAAATATTTGACAATCATTTTTTATTTCTTCCTGTCAAATAGCTCTTACAAATTCAGAATCAAAGGACATCTCTTCACCACTCATGTTAGTGTAATTGGTCATCTATGGTTCTATGCTCTTATAATTCCTTCCAAACTGTTTTCTTATTCCCAGTTTTATTTTATTCTGAATGAAGGGGCTTTTGCAGATGTATTGAATATCTCAAACCAAGGTTTTTTAGGAACTGGAAATTACCTGGGAAGATTATCCATACCTTAGGATGGAGGAGAATCTTCCCACCAATTGAAATTTGGTTCTCAAGAGGAATTCTGTGTAATGTATTTGAATATGACTGAAGTTACACATACAAATGATCCAAATGAGTTTTACCAAAGAGAGTAGCCTTTGGGTGAGAGAAATAATACAATCCGTTTGACCTTGTAATACCCAGAACAGATAAATATACTACACTATAGAAAAGCTGTGACCTACATAATATGGAGTGCTAACTATGAATTTTTCTAATTCCTTTGAGTTTCTTCCCACTTCTCCTCCCACCCAGATCCACAATCTTTCTGCCTCTACTACAAACAAGCATCTACAGAATAATAATGAAATAAAATAAAAAGATAAAATTAAAACAAATGCAAATTAATAACGTATCCATAGGTGTATGGATTGAAGTCTGGGTCTTCAATTTGAGCCACTGATCTCATTTTATACATCTATTCTTTGTTTATTTTTGTACCAATACCATGCTGCTTTTATTACTGTACCTTGTAGTACAACTTGAAATTGGGACTAGTGATACCTCCAATGGTTCTTCAATTGTTCAACATTATTTTAGCTCTCATGGATTTGCCTTTCCAATGCAACTGAAACTTGTTGTTTCAAGACATGTGAAGAAAGGTGTTGGAATTTTGATGGAGATTTTATTAAATCTGTAGATTGCTTTTGGTAAGATGACAATCATAACTATATTAATACTATAGACCCATGAGCATCGGAAATCTTTCTTCTTCTGATATCTTCTTCAGTTTCTTTGTTTCTTAAAGTTTTTATCATACAAGACTTTCACTTCCTAGGTTAGAGTTACCCCAGTATATTTTATATAATTTGACCCTATTGTGAAAGGTATTGTCTCCATGATTTCTTTTGCAGTCAGTTTTTTGAATATAAGTGGGCCATGAATTCTGTGAAATAATTTTGTATTCAACTACATTGCTGACAATGTTTATCATCTATAGGATTCCTGAGTGGAATTTTTAGGGTCACTTACGTATATTCTAGTATATCATTTGCAAATAATGATACTTTGACTTCTTCCTTTTCAGTTTGTATCCCCTTGATCTCCTTAATTTGTCTTATTTCTCCAGCTAAGTCTTCAAGTACTATATGGAATAGGCATGAGGGAAGTGGGCGACCTTGCTGTGTTCATAATTTTAATGGAAATGCTTTAATGGAAATTGAAGTTCCTCTCTATCTAAATTGATGTTGGCTATGACTTGCTATAAACTTGTCCTTTTATATTTATGTGTGTTCCTTATATCCCTAATTTCTTCAGGACTTTGATCATGAAGGAGTGCTGGATTTTGTGAAGCATCTTTTCAGCATCTTTTACGATGATCATGTGATTTTTGTCGTTCACTTTGTTTTTATGATAGATTATATTTATCAGTTTACTCACGAAGAACAACACCTGCATCTGTGGAAGAGGCCTAATTGATCATTATGAATGATCATTTTTATGTTTTCTTAGAGACTGCTTGCAAATGTTTTATATAGAGTTTTGGTATCTATGTTCTTAAGGGAAATTGTCTTAATTGGCTTGTAATTCTCTCTCTCCTCTCTCTGTCTCTCTCCCTCTCTCTCTCTCTCTCTCTCTCTTTCTCTCTCTCTGTGCATGTGCACACAAATACATGCTCTAGGTATCAGGGTAACTCTAGCTCATAAAAATAATTGGGCAATATCCTTTCTGTTTCTATTTTGCAGAATGATTTGAGAGAAACCAACATTAACTCTTCACTGAAAATCTGGTAGAATTCTTTGCTAAAGTCATCTTCCCTCTGCTTTTTTATTTGTAGACTTTTAATTACTGCTTCTATTTCACTAGAGGTTATAGGTCCGATTGAATTGCTTATCATCTTGATTTAATTTTTGTAGGGATTGTGTTTTGAGAAAACTCCGATTCTTATAGATTTTCCAATTTGGTGGAGTAAAGATTTTTAACTATGGTCTTATGATACTGTGGATTTACACAGTGTTGTTGTTCCTCAATCTGTCATTACATGTGCCCCTACTCATCTCTAATTTTGTTAATTTCAGTCTTCAATGTTTGTATTTTATTTAATTTGTAACTTAAGGTTTGTTGATCTTTTTGGTTTTTCTCAAAGAATCAACTCTTTGTTTCATTGATGCTTTTTGTTTTTTGTTTGCTTCTATTTTATTGATTTCAACCCTGAATTTGATTATTCTTGCCATCTATTATTCTATTTTGAGTATGATTTGTAGTTGTTGTTGTTCTCGGTCAGGGGTTTTCAAAGTGTGGGCATGACTTATTTAGAGGTAGAGTGACCTTTTCAGAGGGGTCACCTTAGACCACTTGGATATTCAGGTATTTACTTTACAATTAACAGCAGTGGCAAATTTACAGCTATGAAGTAGCAACAAAAATAGTTTTATGGTTGGAGGTCACCACCACATGCAAAACTGCATTAAAGGGTCATAGTATTAGGAATGTCTAGAAGCACTGTTCTAGATTATTTAGGTGTGCTTTTAAGTTACTAGTATGAAACCTCTCCAAGTTTATTTATGTAGGCACTTGGTGGTATGAATTTGTCTCTTAGTATCACTTTTATTGTGTCCCCTAAGTTTGTGTCCCATAATGTATTAATTTTCATTAAATTCTAGAAAATCCTTACGTTCTTTCTTAAATTTTCCCATGATCCATGAATTATTCAGTTTCCATGAGTTTATAAGCTTTCTAATGTTGGCATACAGCTTTAATCTGTGATGGTTAGATAATACGCAGGGTGTAATTTCAAATTTCTTATATCTGTTGAGACTTGCTCTGTGTCCAAGCATGTGATCAATTTTTGAGAAAGTTCCAGGATGTACTGAGAAAACATATATATTGTATTATGTTTTGGTACATTTTTATAAGCATCTATTAGGTCTGTTTGGCTTATGACATCAGTTAGCCCCAGCATTTTTCTGTTTAGTTTTTGTCTGGGTGACCTATCTATTGGTAAGAGTGGAGTATTAAGGTCTCTTACTATTAGTGTGTGTGTGAATATGTGGTTCAAGCTATAGTAATGTTCATTTATAAACTTGGTTGTGCTCTGTTTTGTCCATAGCTGTTAGGAATTTCAATATCCTTTTTGTGGATGATTCCATTGATGAGTATGTAGTGTCCTTCTCTATCTCTTTTGCTTACTTTAGTTTGAAGTCAATTTGTCAGATACTAAAATGGCTACACTGACTTGCTTTTTATATTTTTTTCTTACAATGTTTTTTTCCCATCTTTTTTACCCTGAAATGATGGTGTCCATCCTTGATGTCAAAGTTTGTTTTTTGGTTGCTGCAGAACAATAGATCCTGTTTTCAAATCCATTCTGTTAATTTCTGTCTTTTAAGAGTTATCAGTGAGCAGTGTTTTATGATTCCTGATATTATGTTATAATAGTGTGTGTGTGTGTGTGTGTGTGTGTGTGTGTGTGTGTGTGTGTGTGTGTATTTCTCTCTTTTGATTTGCCAGTTAGGAATTATTTATTTCTTTCATTTTCTTTGGTGTGGTTAATCTTTAGGCTGAAGTTTTCCTTCTAGTGTTTTCTGTAGGATTGAATTTGAAGACAGATATCCCTAAAAGTATGAAGCACTTCACAAATTTGCCTGTTAAACTTGTACAGGGGCCATACTACTCTTCTCTGTGGCATTCCAATTTTAGTATATGTGCTGCCTAAGTGAGAACTAGTTTTTAAATTTAAAAGCATTATGGGCTGTTATAGGCAAGGATATTTTCTTGGCACTATGTTACTTGAGGATACAGGCACTTAAAGGTCCATGTATAAACCCAGGAGAGAGCCGAATGTCCAAAATGAAGGCATGTCCTTAGCTTTGTGCTTAGAGAATTGGTAATGTGCATAAGAAGAGGAACAGAGCATGTAGGATCGATAATAAGGCCATTTTTTGAAGAACATGCAAGTAGAAAACCATACCTTTAGACATTTATATGGCAAGGCCAGGCAAGGAGTGATGATAGTACATTTTATCTCAATTGCAATTTCATAAAATAATAGTCATTTAATACCCTGTCATTTAAGCATATCTCATTTGACTTTCACCCTTTTTCTCTCTTATATAATTAAATATTTACCTATGAAACAACTTAAACATATCTTGACAACTGAAGCCTAAGATTCTTAGAAGTACTCTAGATCCCATTTTACTAACCTTAATAATCTTAGTGTTTGGCTGAAGTATTTTATATCTCCTACAAATTACAAAGATCTAAATGTTTTAAGTATTGTGCTCTTAAATGAGTTGTTGAGCTTCTCAGACTGAATTTGGCAGTCTCAAAAGAGAAGTCAAACATGTATATGAGAATGATTCCTATTATTAGATAAAACAAATTGAGATACCTGGCAAGTACAATTTCCTGCAATATGTCTTCAGAGGAAACTGCTTACAGTGTTATGAAATGCTCTCCTCCAGTGATTTATTCTGGTTTATTCTCTATCAATATTTTGGTTTCCATTTATAAATGTAGTTAAAATGTCCAGTGCATCCTGCTGTACGACTTCCATCATACTAAAGCTATGTTTGACTAATGACTACTTGCATAACCTCTTGTTTTACAATATCCTTCCTAACCCTAAATCACTCTGAAAGCCACTAATAGGTTCTGATGTGTCGTGTCACTCAGCATAAAGCTCCTCATGTATTTTTGATATCGTTCAGACTCTGGCAAGATAACTCCCAACATAAAATTGTTTCTGTGAACTTTTAAGGAAACAGAGATCCATAGCAATAATTTTACAAGAAATATTTTAACCCATACTGATTTTTGATAGACAAAATATTTAATAACAGTTGCTTAATACAATGTCATGCAAATCTATTCTAATCATTTGAATCTTTGAATTCTCCAATCTCTTCATTCCATGAAAATATTTATATTTAATTAGCTTTAAATGGATTAGGATGGTATATTTTTCATGTAGTTACTTATGCTCTGCCTTGCTAGCAAATTAAATACTTCCCAAAGAAGATATGTGCTTTGGTAATTTATTTTTACCTGCTTAAAAAATCTAATATCATGGCCAGCACTTAGTGGGCATGAGACATTTGTTGAAGTAGCATTTCCTAGTTGTCAAGTATGTAAAACACATCCATTGAGTCTAGAAAACACAATATTTCAGTAGAATTTTCAACATTATCAAAATTAAACTTCATAGTGTGTATCTGGATATCTATAGTATTCTAAAAGGAGTCAATGATTTTATTGTAAGATATTTTAAACATTTTCATTGAATATTGCATGTATGATTCACCGGGATGGACAAATTACAGAACAAGTACTCTTGTTGGCCAGGCTTTACATTATATTTATAACTTAACTTAGTGATAGGCCCTGCTGAAGAATATGTAGGTTAACAGAATCACTCCAGGGCTCTATCAAAGAAGATGTGACAGTTTTCAGAAACTTTGAACTTCAGAGCATTCTTATATAGTCATTTTCAGAAATACTTTAGGCTTCTAAAACAAAAATGAAACTCTTCTGAGTAGTTAAATATTAAACACTGTGCTAAAGATTTACTAGGATCAACATATTCAAGTGTTAACATTTCTATAAATCAGTGTTAGGATCTAGAATTGCCAAGGCTCCCATTAAATTAACTATGTACCTCTCTTTAAAAACTGTATTTTTTTTTATTACCTGCATAAATACTATGTCTTTAGATCATATCTGCTACTCTCCATTTCTCCAGCCAACTCTTTCCACATGGCCCTATTTCTCAACATTCCTCTTCCAGCTTCTCATTCTTAACACAAAAACAGCAACAACAACAAAAAAACCCACTTTGTTCAGTCAGTGCTGTCCCATATTCACAGGTGCTGGGAGTCTTCCAATGAAGCATGGGCAACATAACATTGACCACATCTCTTCTCCCAGGATTGGCCATTAACTGCCAATAGCTACTCAAGCTAATAATTCTTAGTCTTATTTATATTTCCCTAAATATAGGTCTCTTACTTAGAGAAATTTTAAGCATAAGATTTCAAAATAAAATTTTCACAAAAAATTCTTCACAAATACTTATAAAGAACTGGTTTCTAAATGTTTTGCTTTGCTTTTAATTCAATAAAATAAAAAAAAAGAATAAGATTTACACATTAAACATTGCAGAGTAAATTGGATGTCCCCTGTAAACACAATATTTGTAAGATGGCATTATTTTGATTTAAAACATTTTTGATGGAAAGAGGTAGATTTTAATGTATTTTAAAACTATCTTTAATTTTTACTGACACATGAAAACATAAAATTGGATATGTTTATGAGTTACTATGTCATGTTTTAATCCATGTAGACATTATTGCATAATGTTTAGATGAATTTAAACATATTTGCCTACTAAAGCATCTATCATTTACTGATAGTGAAAATATTCATATCCCTTCTCTTAGTGACTAAAAAATGAGCATACTTTATCACAATCTTAATAATACTTTTGAGCAACAGCTTCTTGCTTATATCTAATGTAAACCTAATTCCAATTGACCAATTTTCCATATTCTACTGTGCCCCACTCACTGCCCCAGCCTTTGCTTAACATTCCAGTCTCTCCTTTGGTGTGTTGAATATCTTTTAAATACTACATAAAATCAAAAATACGAGGAACTTAAGTTTTTGTAGTTTTATTTCACTTATAATAATCTTCAGCACCACCCTTGGGCAGTGACAGTCATCATCATATTTTTGCTAAATAACACTCCAGTCTGCATATGCATATTTTCTTTTTACACACATAAGTTAATGGATGCTTATGTTGCTTTTATGAAAAGTATTGCAACAGCCATTGAAGCGTAGCTCTATTATCTATTATTCTCTTTGGTATTCCTGATAGTGAGATCATCAGTATAAAATTTGCAAAACTCACCAAAGATATATGTTTTTTTTAATTTCAGATAAAAATATATTTGTAAAAAAATATAGGAAATACATATATCTTTAACCTTTTCAGTATAAACACTTTTAGAAGTCTTCCATAAAAATCTAAACACATACTTGTTATTTTATATTTCAACTAATGTTAATCAATTTAACTTGCAAGATAAATATAAAATTAATCATTAAACAGAAACATTTAAAATATGAGTGTGCATATATTGATATATCACATAGTAAATTGGTGATGATACATTATTTCAAGATAAAAATTCTTTTACAATGAGGTAGATTTTATTGCATTTTAAATTTTAAGTTTTATTTTAAATGATACATTCCTCAACCCAATATCTCTCAGATGTTTTAATATCTATATCCTGGAAAAGTGTTCACTAATACTACTAGCATATTCAACTTAGACTTCTAAGATGTGTACAGCTATAACTAAGTAAACAAAAATCTATGGAAATTGAGCTTCATTGGTGTACATGATTGTAGCACTGTGCAGGTAGAGACTAGAAAAGTAAGATTTCTGGGCTACAGAACAGCTTACTAATAAAGCAAACAAATGGCAACATGAAAATTTTATGCTAATATTTCTGATCTTTTACTCAATAAATTGACAGAAAGCTTTGATAATTTTAATTGATACAATTAAAACAGAGACTGTAGCCTAAAAGAAAAAACTATAAATGTTCATTCTTTGATCTTGCAAATATCATTGCTTAAGAAAAAGAAAAATGCTTTCATTTTGTGAAAATAAGTTGGATATATATAAGAATATTATCTTTAAAATAATAACTGTCTGCATGATTACAGTAAATAATGAATAAAGTAACAAAAGATAAATAGCATCAAGCCTATACTTTAGATATGTTCAGATTATGTGTTAGGCTCACTAAATTCATGGTTAATTATTAATAATAGCAACCCAATTATCAAGTTTTTGAATTAAATTAAAACACTATGCAAGAATGACTTGTTGAGTAATATATAGCCATATAATTAAGAATTAAAACACTTAAAAATATTAGTTCATGTCAGTGCCCACAATATTTTAGGTATTTAAAACTGAGTTATTTGATCAAGAATTTGTCAAAGAGATGAATTCTAATTCTAAACTTAAGTATTTTTTTTATTTCCTGAATGTTAGGAAGGGTTTTTTATTTTTATTAAGGTGGAACAGATGGGAAGATATAGAACATACAGAGAAGTGAAGATAGATGGAGAAGTGAAGCTCTTTTGTGATGACCCAGGACCACACAATGGGAGAAACCTCACTGTAGAAGTGGTGCAGTCCTGAAGGGAGAATATCTCAACAGGACCAAGAAGCTTCTGGCCAGGTGTCCCCAATATTGCAGCTCTGTAGAGAAAAATCCCAGGTGAGCTGTTCTTTCTTCTGTTGCAGCTCTGTAGGTAATATTCCAGGTGAGCTGTTCTTGTTTCTTCTGTCCAGTGATCTCAGCAGGTCAGGGACTGCTTCTGCTCTGAGGAAAAACAGCAAAAACTAAGGGTTGTTCAGTCCTTTTTAAAGAGTTCTGGAGGGGGTAAAGTTATTAACATGGCCTGCAATTGGTGGAATTTCTTTGGCCTGTGATTGATGGAATTCTCAGTCCAGAGAGTCATAGGGGGCCCTGCTTAGGGTCATTCGTGTTAGTTGGGTCCACTTTTGTGCTGTTCTGTCAGGTTTGGAGACCCCACAGCCAGCTGTGAGTGGGGTATCTGATAGTCCTAGGGAGGAGGCAAGCATTAGTCTTGAATAGCAGTTGGACAGCAGGAGGGGCTAGGTTTCCTTGGAAAGTCAACTTTGCTTCCTGGAAGAAACACAGGTGGCAGTGAGGGTCTATCTTGGAAGGAGAGGGGGAGTCAGCCAGGAGTGAAGATGGCTATGAGGTTCCATCTGGGATGGGAGTCATCCGGGAGCTAGTGCAATCTTCAATAAGGTCCTTCTTCTGTTTGACAGACAGCTGGGGGCTAGGCCTGGCAAGGGGGCCGAAGTAAGGCAGAGCTTCCTTCACAGAGCTGTGGAAGCTGATCATAGATGGATGTGGAGGGGCATGTTAGGGGTGGAGCTCTTCACAGAAGTGGGAGCCCCAGGCTGTACTGTGAGGGGGGAACCCCAGAGGGAGCCCACAGGGAGTGTCAGGAGTGGAGTTCTTCACAGAAACTGGAGCGAAATGCTGTAGACTTGAGGGGAAGTGCTTATTGCAGAATCCCAACACTCAGATCGTATCAATATTCATACAGCTTTACCCAGGAGAATAAAATTGCAGAAGTCACCAGTGCAACTGCATTTTATTTTCTATTGCCAGAAGACAGTGCCACTGATTCGGTAACTTATTTTTTTAAAGTAGTTTCTTTTGACATATGGTTCCAGAGGTATAAGATTGACGAGTGGTATCTGGTGATGACATTTTTTTTGCAAAGTCTTGAAATGGTGTAGAGCATCATGGGTAGAGAGACTGGGAGTTGTTTGTGAGAATGTGTGTGTGTGTGTGTGTGTCTGTGTGTGTGTGTGCGCACGTGCACGTGTGCATGTACATGTATGCATGTAGGTGCACACGCATTTATCTGGGTTTCTTTTGTCTTCTAGGTTCTTTCCCTCTTTTATGAGGTCACTGACATTCAGTCATGGAGCATCCACAAAGATAGCTTATATATCATTTATTTCTAACCCCTCCCCAAATTCCCTTTTCTGAGCATTATAGTCAATTGTTTCTCCCCTCTTAATATTTTTCAAGGAGCATTAATTTTAGGCTTTGAGGAGTTGATCAATACACTCTAGTCATTCCCACATCATAATAATGCCTGTTTTCATGTTCAGAATGTAGATGATAATTTGCATAGTTTTAGGTAGAGTTTCAACACTTCAATGGATATTGAGTTCCTTCTCTAGTAATTATGGAGTGAAGAAGCAAATTGAGACGAACATCTGAGATATGTTCTGCAGAAATCAGATGAGCTGCTATGTTCCCATTGTTTTGAGTCCTGACTTACTAGAATTGAGAATACCTAGTAACTTAAGCATGCATTAAATGCCTGTGATTATCCCATAGGAAACTCCTAAGTTATCCTTCCTTTGTGTTTCTGCAAATATTTTTCTTCCTCAACATCAACTGCCATCAAAGATACTATTCACTCTAACCTATTGGTATGGCCTATAAATTAATATAATTTTGATGAGAATGGTTGCCATGTCAGTCCTTAGACAGAACCGACGCTAGAGACAGAAAGAATCTCTGTAAATGCTGGTTACTTTTATGTCAACTTGATAAAAGCTAGAATCAACTGAGCCGAGGTACTCTCAATTAAGAAAATGCATCCATAAGATGGGGCTGTAGGCAAACCTGTAGATAATTTTCTTGATTAGTAGTGATGATGGATGTCTCAACCCATTTTGAGTTCTGACATCCCTGGGATGATGGTCCTAGGTTCTGTAAGAAAGTAGGCTGAGCAAGCCACAAGGAGCAAGCCAGAAAGCAGCACTCCTCCATCATCCTGCCTCCAGGTTCTTGGCCTGTTTGAGTTCCTTCCTTGATTTCCTTTGATGAACTATGAGTCAGGATATGTAAGCCGAATAAACCCTTTCCTCTCAAGTTGCTTTTGATCATGGTGTTTCATCACAATTTTATAAACCTTAACTAAGATAATTAAGTGGAAGATACCAAAGCAACTTACTCTTTCAAAATGTCATCCATGTTGCAACTCTAAAGCAATTGTTCTCTCTGCTCAGCTCCTCCAGCTTGAAGAATTTGGTTTTTAGGTTTAAAAAATTCTTCCTTGATATCTTTCTCCTATTACATACTTAGGTACTCACTGGCCAGGCTCACAGGCAATATGAGATCTGTGCAGTGAGGTACTTACATAGCTTACATAGTTTTTTGATGCTTTCTTCGTATAAAAAAATTAATATTTACACATGGCCTACTGAATGTTATCTTAAATTTCATAAACTATTTATCAGACACATTTGAGTGGCCCTATACTTTCCAATAACTTTCTTAATTCTATTTATCATTTTAATATTTTAAGTCCTCCAGTATCTTTAAGAGATTGACTCCAGAAAAATCCACCTCTACTCTTAGGCACAATATGTCTGTAGTAATTTGATTCTCATGCAAAGCTGTATTATCTACATTTGTTCTCACATTATTTAAACTATCTAAAGATTGTTGTGATATCTAATGCCATGTGATTACTATGTAAATGGTGGCCATACTGTTGTTTAGGGAATGACTTCAAGAAAAGATAGTTTGTATCTATGCAGAAGCTTTCTAAATATATTTTCAACCTGCTGTTGGTTGAATGCATGAATGCAGAATTGGTGATTAGAGAGTACTAAGTATACATGGTATATAAAATGATGTCTGTCAGTTTTTAATCACATTTAAAGAGACAGAGGGGGAAATGATGGAGTTGTCATGGAAACAAGTGAGATGGAACCAAGAAACATTTCAAATTCTCTGAAACTAAAATTAAAATAAAGCACTATAATTAGAAGAATGATCAAAGGAACACAAATAATAGTGGCAGAGGGAAATTAAGGTATAAAAATAGTGGAATGAGAACTGTTGTCTGAAATGTTTACAAATAGCTGAATATAAATTGGTAATATAATTTTAAATAGAACAAATCTAACACAGTAAAAAAATAGGATGGATTTCTAGGAAAAAAAATATTTTGAAAAATGAAATGATCCTGAACTTTGAATATCAAATATTTTAAGAGTATCACCAAATAAGCACACAATTAACCTTTTTTGACATCACTGCCAAGCATTTTCTGAGCTCTGAGTAATGAAAGCAGAAATCATAATTCAGTACTGACCCTAAGTAAATTAAATGGTTTATATTAGTGACATTTTAAAACCGTGCTGCTATTTCATTTTCTTCTCATTTAAAAAATAATAGTACAAGGTGTGGACTGGTTTCCTACATTTAAATCTAAAAAACTTGAAAGTTGAAGTGTTCTTTGATTCCAATAGATGAAAGATAATGATTCCAAGAAAACTTACATTTTATTTATCATGAGCTTTAAAGTGTACAAACATTTTCTTACCTACTTAATGTTTTAAATGTTGGTAAAATTTATTATAATTCTTTTACTGTATAGTTTGTACGTTAGGTATGTATTTTATTCAATGAAATAAAAGCAATACTGTTGAGGTAAAACAAAATATTATACTGTTTGATGATTCAGTCAAGCTTAGTATGTGGATGAACTACTACTTTCCCCCAACAAAAGCCTCTGAATAATTCTAAGGAAAGCAATGCTCACCACACAGAGCTGCCCTAAACACATACATAACCTGGTGAAACATCTCACAAATTCTGCTTATTTAGATTTTATAAAACCTGAATTTGATTTTGTAGAAACTAAGTTGTGACAAATAAAAGAAACATTTTCAGTTGAATTATTTAGTTGTATATTTAATGAGTCCTTAAACCCATTCTGTTATTTTACTAAACCCACTTCACACTTTGATATTTGTTGGCAAAGGGAAATTTCATATAATATTATCACTGTCTATTTCTTTGTCTCTTCTCTTAGAATGGTATTTTCCACCTAATTAAATGTTGATTTTGAAAATCTGAGAACTGAGAATGAGAATGCTAAATGAATTCCTTGAAAATCACACACATAGGTTTTAAATGAGTCAGTTCTAAGATGTGGGGCATCTAGACATGTATTTGGTGTCAAGTAGTTCCTTAATTCAAAGTATAGAGCAATTTATAACTGGTATAAAACATATGAACAGATTTTACATGAGCAATGAACTATGAAACTATATAAACATGAATAAAGTTTAGAGTGGTGATCAAATAAAACTTATAACAAAGGACATTTATCACATCCTTAATAATATGAGCTGTTCCTTAGTACAAGGTAATTGGGTATAAATAGTAAGCAGAGGTCATAAAATGACAACAATTAGTCTTTTTAATGGACAATTACTTTGCTTTAAACTCTTTAATTTTTCAGAACCTATGCCATTAGTTATTTCTGATCCTGGCTTGCCTTTAACTATGCTCAGTCGAAGTACACACACACACACACACACACACACACACACACACACACACACACATTTCCTAGGAACATTTTGAAAATACTATCTAAATAATCTATCCAAGAGTACCATGATGCTATAGCAACCCTATGAAAAACCAAGAAAAAGTATCGCATCATGTGGAAAAGTTTTAACAGTTTATAGCAGTGGACTATTGTCATTAAGAGCTTAATAGGTTTTCTCTTAACTTTATTGAAGAAATTGAAAGTTGCCTTAGTAACACAGCATTACCATCAGGGACAGCTGTACTCAAGGTTTGGCAAAAGTACAATTATTTAACACAGTTCTTGCTATGTAGGTCCTATTATTGACCGTCTCTTAAGTTGGACATTGGCAAAACAGTAGATGGGAAGTGACAGGAAGACTACTGTCAAAATTCTCTCTTCTTTCTTTTGATAAGTCCAACAGAATGCTGTATACTGCTGTTTTAATTCAAAGAAACTTCACTTCCTGCTGCAAGTGATTCTGTGTGATCCTGATGGATGCAAACAATAATCTGTCTGTTTTATACATGTGCTATTGTGTAGTGAAAAGTTTGTTGTAGGAGAACAAGCAACAGCAAAACAAACTATAATTGTATACTTAACATCCACCAATTATGAACTTCACTGATAGAGAAGGGTTTTTCTTGGCGCCTATTGGCTGTTCAGTAATAAGACTTGTCGAAAAGAGGAGAGGAGTTATTAAGGATTACAGTGAGCATTTCTGCACAATCATTTGAATTTATCAAACTCTCTGTGGCAGTGCTTTTGTATTTGTAAACTATTAACATGACTATTAACATGACATAAAATCAATTTAATGGGTCATAATCAGTTTCTAAAAGGTAACCAGAATGAAATAAAATGTAATAGAGGCTACCAGTGCATGATTTATTATGAGAGTTGGGGGAATTTCTGCTTGAGTTATATGTATGGGTGTTCTAGTTCACTGCTATGTTCTAAGTGTGCTGAAGCCCCAATTGTCAGTGATGTCATAAATGGAGCTGAGGCCCTTGGAGGAGAGAGATAATGGATTTGGTGAGGTCACAAGGGTGGAGTGCCTGTCATGAGATTAGTGTCATTATGAAAAGAAGATGATATATTACAGTCTCTTTTCAGGTATATACAAGATCAGGTTATATAATCTTAATACCAGAAAGAAGACATGATCAAGAACTTGATGAAGCTGACTGGAACTATGATTGCTAACACTTAGCTTGCAGAACACTGAGAAATCACTGTTCCAGCCACTAGGCTATGGAAAGTCCCATGAATGTGCACTCATCCCAGTGAAGAGGTCACAGTTACATACCAAATCCTTCCTTCTCAATTTCACTCTGTTCCATTATGCAAAAACCCCATTTGTAACTTGATTTATATTTTTGTGAACCTCAAATGAAAAACCCACACCCACTCAAGCTTACATAGAAAACCCACTCTATATTACGATTGAAAATCCTAATTACCCCATATTTTAACATCTTAGTTTCTTTTTTACTTATATATATATTTTTAAATTGATAGGTTCCATTCCAGTTTACTGAATTGAGAATCTATTAAAATGAGAGTCACCTGCCTTTCACACATTTCCCTGTTTTTAGCTATTTTCTAAGTCACTTTTAGTATTTTAATCTAAATATATCTACATCGAGCCCATACACCAAACACAAACACACCAGGAAACCTTTGGAAAACCATTATAATCAAAAGACTTCAGGACTATCCTCCTACCTATTTTCTATTCATAGATAAGTGGACAAAATAACAGCATTCCATCTGGTTTATTCCACTGGGTTTCAAATATGCCATCTGGCCCATTTTCTATAATAGTATTCATCTCTTCTAACTACTCTGCAGAAGAAATCCTGAGTCAACCTGATGTCAGGAGAATTACTTGTTGAAGGGTTAGTCATTAAAGGAATTTTTGGTTTGTGTTTTTGTTGTTATTTTCAAACTTTTCCCCTGACACAGGATTATCTTAGGATGTCCTCACCTCTGACTTGTGTGATCACATCTAATGAGAATCTCCACTGTTCAACAAACGTCAATTTAGAAGTATATGCTGCCTTATTTTATCACTTTTTTGTAATAAAATAATGGCCAATACTCCTAGAGCTTGGAAACATTTGCATTAGTTTAGGGCAGTAGTAAACACTGTACCTACCTGGAGGCACATGACCTTTTGAAAATGGCTCACTTCAAAATATTTCTATAGCAATGATAAAAACTAGAATTTTTCTAAGTTTTTCAATGAAAAATTTCCTAAAGCAATAAAATATAACTTTACAGAGTGTGAACACTCAGTATTTGTTATTGAAGTTCTTTACTAGCTTAATAAATAAAAGGTAGGATACAACTTAATAGAGCTTTGAATCAAAATGTTCTCTACCTAAATGACTTAGGGGGTATCAGATATGCCACAAGAAGAAAATTGCCAGTGTTAGTCTAAGATTGTGGCTCAAAGATGCTCAGGTAATTCTGAGTGACACAGATGGATGCAAGCAATAATGTGGGTTAAGGAGCAGGGAGCTGTAGCAAAGAAGACATTATGTTTGTTTACTGGAGCATCTTTCTCTTATACTACTAATGAAATATAAGGCTGTTTATCTGTTTAACTTCATACAGATTTTTTTGTTTCTTTATTCACATAAATTATAATGTTTTAGAAAGTGTGCAATTGCTAGGACTGTAGTGTTTTTACTGATGTGTAAGATCCAGATTGCCTTTTTTAGCTGCTTAGACACAGAATTATTTTAAAAGATAAATACAGAAAGACCTTATATGCTATCACTATTTCATGCGATAATTAATATGTATGTATGTGTATGCATCTATCATGTCACAATTAATATGAATATAAGTATATGTATAGATATCTACCATATCACAATTAATATGTATGTTTGCATCTACCGTGCCACAATTAATGTGTATATATGTGTGACTCTACCATCTTGTCTGCATTTTCAGTAAACTATTTAGTTTTATGGTATACATGTATATATAATAAGAAGATTAACAGGATTAGCAAAACCAAGTGTTTACACTTTGTGAAGACACTTTCACTCATGGAGAAAGCTTATATTGAAAAAAGTTAAAAATTCAGTTTTCATTGCTATTATAGAAAAAAATAGTCATTTTAAATAGATTGATGCTTTATATATATGAATGCTTATGAACTATTTACACTAATTATTTCTCTAGGTATATATGTGTGTATGTGTGTGTGTGTGTGTGTGTGTGTGTGTGTGTGCATGTATAAAATTTCCAGTTTTACTAGTTTTTATGTGTAAAGTTCAATGGCAATAAACACATTGACAACACTGCATATTCATCACCATCACTCAGGACAAGAACTTTATCATTCCCAATTGAACTCTGTACTTGTGAAACCATCCCTCAGACTCCTCCATAATGTGTCATTTATCCTTCTATTTTCAGTCTCTATGAACTTGACTACTCCATTGGCCTTATTTTAAGTAAAAATGGGAAGGATTTGTTCCTTGGTGATGGGATTATTCCACTCGGTGTGTCTTCAAAGTACATCTATGTTACAGCATTTTTCAAATCTCACTTATTTTAAGATTGCACTAATATTAATATTCTATTATATGCATATACCACATTTTCTGGTTCCTTCAATCTATTGATGGATACTTGCTTCATTTTTTTGGCTATTATGAATGATTTTATATGTGCATAGTCATACAAATATTACTCGAAGTTCCAATTTAACATCGAGAAGTATATATCTAAAAGTAAAATGTCTAGATTATATAGCAATAACACTTGTATAGAATTAAGTAACAGTATTAAAATTGGCTCTCATATATAATAATTTGTCAAATTGGAATATGCATAAATAATTACTCAACAATTGTTAAAAATGTCAACAACCATGGAAATATAATTTTTACACTATTGTATATTGTTTATGCATAGTTGCTTTTGCCTTTGATCATATATATTTCTTTAATTCCCAAGCATGCTTAGGTCATTATCTTTATTCCTCATACACCAAACACACACACACACATATGTATATAAATATACATATGTGTGTGTGTGTGTGTGTGTGTGTGTGTATGTATACATATATGGCATTTCCCTTCCATATTACCAGTCTGTTGTTGTTGTCTAGAGGAACATTTAATCTTTTAATCCAGCAGCATAACTGCTCTAGCAAAGAATCACATTGAAAGGCCTGTGTGATATCTAGGAAGGGATCACATCCAAGGGCCTATAAGAGTGGATCACATTCAGAGGCCCGTGTGAGCAGGATGCAATGCAGGAAGACTGTTAGTCAGAATAATCCTGTCCTCTATTTGTGCTAATGCTAGATGAAAAGGATTTCTGTGGTTAAGGCAATGTAAATGCCTTTAATCTTGTACACACCTTTAATCCAAACTCAGAAGCAATAGTAGTACATGCCTTTAATCCCAACTTCCAGGATATTAAAGGACGCTCTCAGTTCACAGGAATTGGAGTCCATTCAGAGACAGGCAGAGCTCAGAGAGCAGAAGCAGAACTCAGAGAGTAGAAACGGAGCTCAGAGAGAGAAGCAGTATAGTGTAGTGTGGAAACACAGTGGAAGCCAAGAAGAGAAGAGCCAGTCCATAATAAGCAAAAAAAAAAAAAGGCAGTATCATAAACAGACTGTTAATTATTCATAGTTCAGAGTTTGCCATAACTTTGAGTAGTTCAGATGACAGCAAACCCAGTCAGAAGTCAGTCTTGAAGGCTGAAATGTTCTAGGTTTAGGTTTGCAGATTAGATTGTATGGAGGCTGAAGCCTTCTGGTCTAGGTTTAAGATTAGATTGTATGAAGGCTGAAGCCCTCTAGGACCTTGGGTTTCATTAGAAAGGAATAAATTGTCCTCTGCCTTGAACCCATGAGAATAACTAATAAATCAACATATACACCAAAGCCTACAGTGTTGTAACTTGTTCAGTTCTTGTGTAGGTACCCCTACTGTTATCATGTGACACTTCCCTGTCATTTCTAGGAGACAGTCTCTCAGTATATCTCCTGGTCCTTTGACTCTAACAATCTTTCTGTCCCCTTTTCTGAGATGTCCCTAGGGCCTTTGGTTCATGATTTTTTAAAATTTATTTTTCTTCTTTAATATAATACATATCAATACCCCTCCTACCCTCCCTGCATTCTTCCCAGCTACCTCCATCTTCCTTCTCCTCCTATTATATATACTCCCCATCCCCATCCACTCATTCCCCCTCCTTGCTTCTCCCCATAGAAGAGAGCAGTCCTCCAAAAGTTACTGCTCAAACAGGGCACAAGAAATGGGATAAGACCATGCACTACTCCCTACATCAAGGGTGGACTAGGCAACTCAGTGGGAGGAAATGGGTCCCAAGGGCAGGCAAAAGCATCAGAGAAACTACACATACACTCTAGACTATATGTTTTCTGCAAGAACTTCAAGACAGACAACCACATAACATAACTAGGAGACTCTTTGTCTTCCACTTCAGTCTCTAAGGGACCTCAAGAGTGTGGATCCGTTGACTCTGTGGGGCTTGTTCTCTTGATGTCCCTGGTCCACCTGGTCCCCCAAATCCCTCTTCTCCCTCTTTTGCAAGTTTTTCAGAGCTCTGCATGATGTTTGGATCTGGGCCTCTGCTTCTGTTCCCATCAGCTGCAACTGAAGCCTCACTGATGGAGATGGGGTTAGGTCTATAAGTACAGCAGGATATCATTAGAAATTGTCTTCTGGCTATATAGTCTCTAGTTCCTAGCCTGTCCTCCAGAATCAGGCATGAGTTCTCACCTTTGGCATGGGGTTCTGCCCTTCCATTGTCCCAGTGGGTCCTGTAGGGAGGATGGGTTATAGGATGAAAGTTTTGTGGCTCGGGTTATGTCCCAGTCCCTACACGGGGAGCCTTGCTGGTTACATGAGATGACCTGATTCCCCATCCCCCATTGCTAGAGGTCCTCATCAAGGTCTCCATAGTGGATTCCGGTGAGTTTCTCCCGCCTTTGGTCTCCAGATCCTCCCTTTAATGTCCTCTAGTTCCAGTTGTCTCTCCATATATTCTCTCTCTCCATCCTTCTCCCCACACCTGATCTCTTCCCATTCCTATCCTCCCCCAGCCCAACTACACCATCTGTTCCATTTCCCCTTTATCAGGGAGATCCCAGTGTTCCCACTGAACCTCTCCTTGTTGCTTAGTCTCTCTGGGTCTGTGGATTGCAGTGTCTTTGCCCTTTGCCTAACAGTTAATAACCACTTATAAATGACTACATGCCAAGTTTATCTTTCTGGGACTGGGTTATCTAACTCAGCAAGATTTTTTTCTAGTTCTTGCCATTTGCCTGCAAAATTCATGTAGTCTTTTTTTTAATAGCAGAGTAGCATTCCATTACATAAATACACCACAATTTCTTTATCCATTTTTCAGTCATGAGGGTTTATTGTAGTGCTAATTTTTGGGGTTTGATAACCCACCATCAGTTGTTCTCTGTAGTTAACCATAATTGTAACCAGTTTTAGTTTTCTGTAATGGTTTCTGTCTGTTGCAAATATAAGTTTCTTTCTTGAGAAATAAGAGCTTCACTTATCTGTGGGTTTAAGGTAAGTACTACCCTGAGCTAAAGAGGTCATGGATCTTAGAGGGGAACCTATCACAGACACTTTCCTAAACCAGTGTTATTCCTAACTGCAGTTAGACAATTTTTATTACATTCTACATCCTCTCCTGAGAGTACCAGACAGTTATTTTTGTTTCAACTTTAAATTTCACACTTTTAGTGCACATGGTAATATGTTTTCAATGTTAAAATATTATATGTAACAGTAAATATTACCACTATAAATATTCCCTCTACTAATTAAACTATGCCTTTCCCCTTTCTTCCTCTTGAAATCCTTGAAAACATTAAACATCAACCTGTTACCATCTTTATAGTGCCTTCTTGTCTGAGTTTTATGTGATTGGTATTTGTTGTCAGGTGATTGATATTTTTGCTTAATAAAAATCTTTTATTTAACAATATGCAATTATAACAATTTACTTCTTATGTGACTTAATAATTTAATCATGTTATGGGTAAATACCATCCCATTGTTCATAGTAGAATAGGTTGTTTATTTTGGCATCTATTGGAGATCATATTTGCTGTTTCCAAACACAGCTGCAATGACTAAAGTTTCTAAAGCCATTCGTGTCCATTACATGCCTACATGGTCATAGACTTTGAAATAATTTAATTAAAATGTGTGAAAAACATAACTAAATCATATGATAATATTATGTTATTTATTACAATGTTATTTAAAGTCTAACAGCTAAGGAAAATATGGAGTGGACAAAGGAAGCTATTGTATAAAACTTCCAGAGCACATTAGAAATAGATGAGATGATAGGACATTACAAATAGGAAGAAAGTTTCAGGAAAAGAGAGTGGTCACAAATGATTAAGATACTAGACTGGAAAACTAAAAAGCAATTCCACAAGCAGGATGTTCATGGTGACCCACAAGTAGATTCATAGAGTGAGAATTGATTTCTGTGTTTCAAGAGCAAATGTGGTAAGGAAATGGACTTCCGGATAAGATGGAGGCTATTTGATTGAAAGTGTAGAGTGTCTTTGTCTCCTGCTTTCATATTCACATGTCTAAAACTCAGCTACGCTCTCTACTCTCTTCTTTTCAGTGCCCTCCTCCTCTTCTGTTCTTTCTCTCTTTGACATATTGAGCTAACTCAGTTATGTTTTACAGGCACTAGAATTCTGAAATAAAAACTTGGTTAAGTTAAAAAAATAAATCAGAAACATATAATTCCCTTCTAAAGTGTTACTTTCCATCCGTGGTGTAATCTTCAACACATAAAGGTCCCTGAGTGTTTGTTTCTCATGTCCAAATTTCTGTTGTCAGCAAAGTACAATTTGGTAGACACCAGTACATTTTAAAGATGCTGAAGGACAGAATTAGAAGGTAGTTCACTGGGCTTTCTCTGAAGTAACTAAAAAAAAATATATTCCCACTCACCATGGGCCATTTTTCTCATAAAACGTCTTTATCAACCATTTGTAATATTTTTCATTGAATGCATTTATTGAAATGTATCCTGAATTTGACAAAGTAGATCATCCTAGGGAGCATAGTTATTTTATCTTCACCCTGATGAAACAATACCATAAATTAATCTAAAATGATTCCACACCTATTTGCAGCATCTCCTGGAATGTGTTCTGAAACATGAACAAAGTGATTATTTTAACCTTCTGCGTCTTTGATGTGATGGCTTGAATGGCTTTTAGCTTAATAAATGTTGCACAGTGTAAGATTAAACCTGCACTGTTTTGTCTTACACAGAAGTAGCATCTACTGTATTTAAAATATTTTTAGAGAGATACAACATCTTCATAGAGATGATTTCATCTTTGAAACTGAAAATGTCACAAGATTGTTTTTCAATTTCTCTTTTCATCTATAAAATGCAGGTGCATGACCCAGATTTTACGTCAGAGACACTATACAGATTTAGTGGTAGGAGAACATAGAAAGAAGGTCATTTACAAAATAGATTTGGTTGAGAATGATTTCCAGCAGTCAATTGTGGCTATGAAGCAGACAGTGCTTCTGGGACAAATGTTGCCACATTCATAGAAACATGCCATAATGTCCACAGAAGACTTTTATTCCAAAACTCATTATTAAAGACCTGCTTCGAGTCTGTGGCACACTATTGGTTGGTAGTCTAACCTGTAGCCTAACTGGAATAGTTTTATCTACTCATACTGAATATTTACTCTCAATTTAAGTCTGTCTGAGTCAGACTCCATCACCTAAAGCTGAGAATGTTGTAACATACATAAAAAATGCAGAATCAGCTCCCCAAAATCTTTTCAAACTTAATTCTGACTGGGTGAGAGTCTATTAATCCTTTGAGAGTCCAAAAATTACATGTCTGTGTGCACACAATCTGTTTATTCTTTAGATTTGGTAAGTAATGTAATGCTGACAATTTGTTAGAAAGGATAAGGATTTGGTAACTGAGCTCAAAGAGACCAGATTCTGGTGATACATCTGGAGTAATTTCTGCTTTGATACATGAGGCCCAGTCTCCACAGAACACTTTATGAGGATTTCTAACAACTTGTCAGCAACAATGGAGTTGATTTTTTAAAAAGTTTTTACTCAACAGTTGTTCAAGTAATCATTCTTGTTGCTGAACTTCCAGGACCTTTTGGAATCATGGACTCTCACCTGTGTGTTTACTTTCTCAGCTCTGCAACTGAAATAGTTTCTGATAGAGTACTATAACAACCCAGCATCATAACCTCCAAAGTAAAGATTTCATAGTAGATTAGGTACCTCACTCAAAATATATACAAGTTTCTTCTTACTAAAGTTTCAAATCCAGGATCCCCTCAAACTGGAGTTACAGAAGGTTGGTGGGTACCATTTTGGTAGAGGAAATGCACTTGAGTCCTCTGGAAGACCAGAAAGTATTTTTAATCACTGAGCTATCTATTATGAGCTACTATTATTTGTATTTTTGAAAGTGACCTTCTCTATGGATTAAGACTCGTGTTTATTAGAAGAAATACAAAAACTCCCTCTTTGTCCTTATCTTATAAAGTTTTATTTATTTACAGGCTACATGATGGCTTCTGAATGTGGTTTTTCTTAATATTTATCTTTTGTGAATCTACTTATTTTTAATCTGACCATTCACACATAAATATACATATACATATATATATCATACATACGCATACACACAGACACATATTATATACGCATGCACACACATATATATAATTGTACAATGCAATAAAGCATCACAAATATTTCAATTAGTTCATGTGTTGAGAAACAATCTATTGTGAAAATTATTTATTTTCCAAAATTAATTTGAGCAAAACTATTTGTCTTCCATTTTAAATCAATTTTCTCTAAAGTTCTCAGGTTAATGCATAAATATTAAATGAAAATAGTTCCAAAATGTTAGCTACTAAAGAAAAGCAACCACTAGCTTCTTTGAATTCTATTGGAATATGAATGAGACTTTAAAATTATTTTATAAGTTAAGCAAGTATACCAGAAAAACATTATGTTCATTAAAATTTCAGATATATAAATATGATTGTGTTTTATTCACATTTAGCATCCTGCCCAAAAGAGATAATTTGAAAACAACTTGCTGTTGCAATTAATTTATTTAAGACAGCAAAGCTCCTCTTAAGCGTGATCAATTGAGGCAATGATATTAACTTTGGTGAGAACTTAATCATTAACTCTTTAATTACCCACAATATCTCAAGGTTATAAGGTAGTGTCTGTGCCTTACATCATTTCCACAAATTAACAAGTAAGAGTTGGGCAACTTCAAATAGATAAATAATTTTATTAGGAAATATTCTACATGCGCAGTCAGACTCCATTTAACTATCAAGTTGAAAATAAATATTTTTCAATGTTAAAAAAAAATTTGCTTAATAGAGAAAGAAACTAGAAGATCACCAGGGATAATTACACAGAATCACACTATGGAAACAGGGAGTCGCATCAAGAAGACAATTTCTAATACATTTTAAGTAGTAGCTCTCCACTTTTGCCTTGCAATTATATCTCAAACAATATGATCTATCTCAGGGCAGAATTTTTGAATATAAACATAACTTTCTGTGGCACCACTAATGAAGGAGTAATGTTTAGCACTGTCTAGCACAAGGACATGCATAAATCATCACCACAAAATGCAAAAACAAAATGAACTGCTCTATTATTCAAGAATTAGAGCACTCAGTACATAACTATCCACCAAACTAATGAAATCAAGAGACTTTTATTCTAGTTAAAACTTTCTAACCCATGCAAGCAATATGAATAAATGTATTATTTCCAAATTTCCTTGAGATATTTTTTAATTAACTGCATAATGTGGCACAACACACTCATAGCATTCCTATTAAGCAAAGACAGTATTTACATTCAAGTCAATTCTTTTAAAAAATATGTGTTTTTTTATGTGTTGAATACTTTTTATAATTTAATATATTTTACAAAATACTTGTCTATTTTTTTCTATAATTCTGCCAAAGGAAATTTTTACATCTATTTTATATACTATATAACTAACATAATATTTATGAAGCCCACTGGATAGTTAAACACAGAAGAGTTCACATTTTTTTATACTTCAACTAGAGCCAAGAGGACCAGCTCAGGAAATTAAGCACCTTATTGCTATTTGCTTTTTCCCATATTTACTAACTAAAGGATTTACATAATCCTGCCTGGTTTTGTCAGGTGAGGAGTGAGAAGTGGATGTGTTTGTGTTGGTAGAATAGGGTCAGTTTACCACTTCTAGGCTTGGGAGTTGTCTTATAGGTGCTTGTACTGCTGTCATCAGGTGATGAGCCAGGAGAATTTGGAGCACCTTGGGCTAATGCTAAGCAGGATTCCATCCTCCCTCAGCTCTAGTGCCTATTTTTTTGCTTCCAGTTGTTTTCCTTACTTTCCTTCCAGCTTATTCATTTAAAGCAAATTCATGTCTTAAGTTCATATTTTATTTAGTAGTTTTGTGTTTTGTGCTGGGAGCATCTATTCTCATATCGTGTTAACATAACTCAAAAATCTCCTTTGATATTACATGGTCCTGGTTACAACATTTTTTTGCATACTTAGTCTTTTCCCTTTACAAAATCCTCGATGAGGTTTAGTGTAGTATGCATCAGTTTACTCTCACTGTCTACACATGTACACATGTACAGCATGTCATTATTTTAGTTCCCAAACACAAACTTAACCCAATGATGTTTAAAATTATCTCTTATTTTGTTCTTCTGTCCAGCTATTTCAATCAGAATGGTGAATAAACTCTAAGAATATGTAATTGTGACCTTTTCAGACACAAAAGGTCATGGGAGGGTCTAGCCCAAGAATATTGGAAGATATCTAGTCTTCAGTTTTTCAAGTGGTGTGTGCTAGAACATAAGGCAGTAAAAAAAAAATTGGAAAAACATAAGACTTTCTGTCAAATTCATCCCCAAAGAATAAGATAATTTTGCTAATAAAACAAACATGAAAACAAACAGATGTTATATGTAGTCTGCTTTATGTATTTAAAGTGCAATAAAGATTATGTGTATGTTGTGTGTGTTGTGTGTGCATGTGTGCACACATGCATGTGTCTAAATAGTTTCAATATAGAAATATAATTTCAGTACTATGATATAAATGCATAGATCTCAAAGTTAGAAAATTACATATAAAATTGCTTTCTTTAGAGAATGAAAGAAAACTTGTTGAGAAATAGAAACATTATGAACACTTTTGTTCCTTTTGTTTTCCTGCAACTAATCTTACCACACAATGCATCTCTTGTGATTTGAGTGAGAAACATCCTCCTAGGCTCATGTGATCAAAGATTCATTCCCTATTTTCAGGAGTGGGTGGAGAGGGAGGTAGCCTTTGAGGTTGTAGAGCCCTCCCCAACTTCCTGTCTATATAAACAACTATGACTTGCTACTTCATTTCATACTCCTATTTTTATGCCTTTCCTACCATGTGCCCTTGGACTGTAAGGCTGTATAATCTTTCTTCATCAAGTCTCTTCTTGGGAGTCATAGTAACAAAGAAAGTGGTAGACCATGTGACTTTATGTATTTTGCTAAATCTCTCCAAATCAACAACAAAATGAGAAAAGCAAATGATCAACTCCATTTCACTGAATGCTGTAATGTTGTTGTTGAATTTGTTTTTCATGAGGAAGAGGTTTCTTCCTAAGCTCAGTGGGCATTGTGTCCCTCCGCCCTTCCCACTTCTGCCCATGTAGTGAATGGTTCTAGCTATAAGTTCACAGAGAATGAGCAAGTATGACACAGGCAGCCTTTTCCTCTTCTCGAGTTTCCGTACATCACAAGCTTGATGTTGCCGTCTGTTCTGTTGCTTCTGTGTTTCTTCTTCCCTGGGACCTTCCTGGAGGTTTACATCTGCCTCATTGGTTAAATCCTGAATTTTATAAATTGTCAAACTGCCAAACTCTGACACCAATTTGTTTACCTATATAATCTTTATCATAAATAAAGATTATAAATAAAGATTATACTTCAATCTATTTCAGCTCTTTTTTCTTATCCTTTGAATATTTTATGAGTGACAATTACAAGAGGTCACCTAAGAGACATTAATAAAAGACACATTATTCTCCGTATAGTTTTTCATTAAATATAAGCACTTGATTGATTCATTCAATTTATGGTATAATTAATTGTCAAATCCATCTCTCTTAGGGTCATGCATGTTGTAAAATTAAAAATAATTAATAAATCCACTTACAAGAAAAACTTTGGCAAGTGCTATGATGTAGTATGTTTTGGCAAACCGTACAAGTATTTGCCAAGCTTCTATTAACTAGCAGAAAGTCTCTGTTCAGATTTTTAATGTGCCTAAATATATTCACTTTATACCATGACTTTGACTTCACATCATTCTGTTAATGATTTTTTTTTTGCCAAAAAATCAAATAGTGATATTGTGAGTGCATTCTACACTTGCTTTATTTTTCAGTAGGAATCGAGCTGTAGAGCCATTTTGTCTTCTTCTCAGCTTTACAGATCTGAGCCAAGGAATCTGTTAGCATTGTGCTATAGAAAGACAAACCAAATGTTCAAATGTTTACACAGAAAGAGAATTTACTTTTATTGAAATGACATAATAAAAACTGTATTTGTTGGACATCATGCATATCAATGTCCACCTAACATATAAATATTGTGCATTTCCTATCAAAATTTTATGAATTATGTATATTATTACACTCATTTTCTAGGTGGTAAGTAAGACTTAAAAAATTAAAGGAGTGAACTGTCATTATATGGTAAGCAAATAGCATGGATTGGATTGGACACCTGCCCTGACTATTCTTTAATTTATGGTGAAGCTTTTCTTTTTAATTTCCAAATTATCAACTATATTTTGTACCAAGCAGAAAACAACTTAAGATTATAATATAAACATTATGCATATTGAATGTACTCTGTCTAGAAAACCCATAGTTACCTTTTGCCTATAACATATAAATATATGTCCAGACTTGTGCAATTAGGTAGAACTTAACATGAAAAACAAAATTAAAATTTTAACAATCACAACTATGTATCAAGTTTTCTGTGCACTTTCATAAAGTATTTGAAAAAAATATAGAAATATACAAGGTAAGTATACAATTGTTTATAATAAAACACATAAAAATGAATGTAATGTTACCACTCATGTGCCTTTTTTGTGATAGTATTTCATAAATAAGATACTTGTAGGATAAAGTCACTTTATAATATCAATACAAAAAGGCAATAATATAATTCACACCATAGTCATTTTACAGATAAGGAAATTGAGGTGAATAAAAGTTAAGTAAGTTGTCCAAGTTCGTATAAGTAGAAAAATGGATTTGAATATAAGCAGCTGAGCCTCATAGTTCCTGCTATTAATCATTACTCACTACTGCCTCTCAGCTCTGAGCTTGTCACACTTAAATAAAGCAATGAAGGATGGTGAATAGGTCACCATTGTCTAGTAAAACCAGCTAAACATATTGTTTGAAACCACATTGTAGCAAAAAACAAATGCACAACAAACTTGATTACATTTTAGGTATTATTTGTTGGTAGATATTGAAAATGGAGAAAACATAATAAACATGCAATCATATTATTTCTAGATCTATACTGAACTCTGGGACCTTCTACACTGATGGAACACTCTGTATACAGTTGAGTAGCCTAGCCATGTGTAATTACTGACCACTCTAAATCTGTACAACATAGTTAAGAGAATAATTTTTAAATTTTATTTTTTTATTTTTGAGATTATAATATAATTCATCACTTCTCCCTTCCCTTTCTCCCTTCAAACCCTCCCATATACCATTTTTGACCTTTTTCTAATTCATGGCCTTTCTTTCATAAATTTTATTACATACATATATATTTTTGCTGTATATACATATGTTTCTAAATATAACATGTTCAGGCTGTAGGATGTTACTTGTATGTTTTTATTTTCAGAACTGACCATTTGATACTGAATAACCATTTGACATACTTAAATACTGTTACAACTGTACTCAACAGAGAGGGTGAAGGGATTTGTGTCTAAAAGTAGATGTTACTTCCAGTGGTAGTTTATTTTCTGTTTGCAATGTGAGCTGAAGGGGTATTCAGGATGCCAGAAAACTTAAGGGAGTGGCAGTGAAATAAAAACGACCAAGTTGTGCATGAAATGCATGGTACTTGCTCTGAGAGCACCTTCATTTGAAATATCTCACAATGGCTCACAATGGAATACCTCACAATTGAGGCACAAGCCAATGTCAATTTCATCTATTCTAAGCTACAAAAGAGACCTCTTCCTATCTCAAGACACCACATACATACAAAACAGACATATCTTTCTTCACAATTAACTTTCTGCTCTTCCAAATAACAGAGGGGCCACTAAACTCTTAGTTAGTTAATTAGTTAGTTAGTTAGTTAGTTAGTTAGTTAGTTAGTTAGTTAGTTAGTTAGTTAGTATATGGCAACTAATGCTTGATCATAGTATCTACTAGTTATACTTCATTTTAAAACAGTAAATTGAGTGATTTAAAAGCAGGATGAGCCATTCTGTGTTGTGTTAACTCTAGCATGTGGAAAAAAACTGTGTAGATATACTTACTTTCTTTTGAGCTAAAAACCAAGGCCTAGGGATGTTTATATTATTATGATAATATTAGAGACCTCAAAAATATATGATAAACTATTGAAATGATTTCATAATTTCATTTTAATGACAGTGAAATTATTGTTTTTACTTTTTAATATTCATTTAGGTAAGAGTTACTACAGGGGTATATGGAATACTATCAATACATCTATAGGGAGAAAACAGAATGTAAGTAAATTTGCAGTATTTTCTAAACTTGTGTTAATACATTTGTTTCATTCCAAGTGAGTTTTTATTGTTTAGATGTATGTAAATACAATCTCCGTTCTATTTGTCTTCTCAGTTCTACTAAAGAATTTCCGGAGTTCAAAAAATGTCATGGGATCTTCTGGAGTTAGAGTTACAAGCAATTGGAAGCCAACCAATATGGTTATTGCAAAGACAGCACTGGCTCTTAACTGTTGAGTGTTCTCTTCAACCCTCCTTCCATATTTCAAATTTTCTTCATGTTACTCAGTATCAGAGCATATTAGTGAATTTGTATCTCATATAACTTTATCAGGCAAACATGGTTAAAAATATGTTGGCTTATTCTTTATAAATCACTGATCATTATTTTCTAAGAGATGAATTGATATTTGAGTATGTATATTCAGTTTTCTCTTGGATCAAAATTTTCCACAGATGTGTGCATTACTAGGTAAGATAATATAAAAAGAAACCTTACTAAAATGAAGTTGAGTCAATGATTTCAATTCCTCTGTTGTTTCATAGCTGTCAGGGCTTGGTACAACAAATTAGGTGACTCCATTCACTCCATCCAAGTGTCTACAGCATTAACAACTTATTTTTATAATTGTTTACTAAAGATTTAAAAATCAAACAGTAATATTTTAATGTATGTCTGTTCTTGAATCTGTGTTTATATATTTACTCACATTTTCAAAGAATATTCATATGGCAATTATATATACCTTGCAGTCACAGAAAAAGAAAAAAAGAATGAGATAAAATTCGGACTTTTCTAAAATCTCAAAAGGTAAGGAATGGTTACACATAAGCACTTCATCCACAATGCAGCAGAAAATTCATTTATGTAAATTATATTTTTGGAAGGAGTGTCACACTGTTAAAACCTTTTCATTACAAATACCTTGTCTACTAGGTTGACCTCATCCCCTTTTCTGTTTCTGCTTTTATCCCTTATTATTCCCAAGGAAATTTTGTCACCTCACAGAAGCAGCACAAGAATAGCATTGTGGTTTTCTTCATACTGGCTTTAAATTATAGTTATTCTCAAAGTAGAGAATAAATTGGCCTGTCTGGTTTAGTTTGTTACAAAACTTGTTTTTTTTTTTTAATTTTATGATGGTTGGCTTTTATTCATCTTTCCTTTTTGCTCTATTCTCTACAAAAACATTATTTTTAACTTAAATCGTAAATCAAAAACATTACTATAGCTAAGTGTTAAGTGGATGCTCACAAGCCTATATGCTCTCTATGGGTCTGTAGAATAAACTTAAAGCTAAACAAACAGAGAGCTTTGTTCTTTTATCATAATATAATTCTCTTAATTAGAATTATAATCTATATACTCTTGCCTAAAAACAAATCAGATCCTGCTGATGTCTGCATAATCTTCCAAACACTATATATATATATATATATACATTTTACTTGTGAGGAGTCATTATTCATTGAAAAAAATTATGTATCCTGTGATTTCCATCTGTGAATAAGTACAGGATTTCTAATCCATGTAGAGGAATACTTAATCATTTAATCCAGCAACATGGCTGCTCTAGGAAAGGAACACATCCAGGGGTTTATATGAATGAATCATATCCAGAGGTGTATATGGAGGAATCACATTCAGAGGCTTATATAGTCAGAATGGAATGTAGAAAGAATGTTAAGAATGTTAACACCTTCAATGCCAGTATTTGGATAAAAGTAATGTCTTTAGTCCCAGCATTTGTGAGATGGAAGCAGAGCTCATAGACAGGAAGCAAAACTCAGAAGGTCAGTTTGAACAGTCAGCTTTGAGAAGAGTTTGAGCCAGAATGATGGTTGAGTTGCACCAGAGTAGTGAGTAGTCAGAGTTCAGAAAGAGCTAGTCAATATGACTCAGTCAGCAGTAAGACTTGGAGGTTGATGAGATTATATGGAAGATTAACCCTTTTAGATTGTAGGGAGGCTGAGGCTGAAGCCTTCCAGTTTTAGGTTTAAATGTTCTAGATTGTATGGAGGCCTAACCACTCCAGGGCTCCAGAACTAAGACAGATGATTGAATTAGCCAAAAGATAAACATTCTTTTGTCCTGATTCAATGTCTATATCAACATCTACATAAACAAACAAACAAACAAAAAGAAATACATTTACCCCATACTTTTTAAAATAACCTTTTACTTAAAGGTGAATAATATGAAGTCACTCACTTACTGTTCACTTACTGTTCACTGAGTTATAGTTCTCAGATATGGATTCTATCTAATAAAGTGAGTCTTATAGGTAATCAAAAAGTATTTGGTTACTCTTATAACTTTTATGCCACTATTACACCAATGTATATTTCAGGTAGATCACTATAGTAGGTCACAGATTTTGTAGCTAGTTGATATTGATTACTTTTTTTTATCCAGTAGTATGCAAAGTACTTTCTAGTACCATAAATGATACTCAGTAGGGATAAAGTATCCATCTGTGTATCAGCTTGTTTTTCCCATGTTCAATCATATAAGTGGGGTTTTTAGCAATAGAGTCTTACTGTCAGGTTGTGGAGGGTCACTAATAGTCTTATCAATACACTTGATATTTGGACATTTTATATATAGGATCCTTTGGTCAATGATTCATCACGATGTAAAAATTCCTGACACTGGAGTTTCAATTGGTGCCATAAGGTATCTAGTTCAGATGTTGCCTTCCTAAGTATATATGGTGATGCCATTTAAATTCCTTTCATATGTGTATATATTTTAGGAAGCTTCTACAGTAATAGGTTTTCATACAAAAGGCCTTTGGTGTTAATTGTTCCTTCCATGTTCTCTTCTTTACTCTGCCTGCCTATTTCCCTTTCCATTTAATCATCATATCATTTTTGTGCCTTTATCTCTTTATAGCAATATATTCTATTTCCCCTTTCTTGGAAGATCTCTTCTTCCCTGGTTCCTTACTAGTCATCTTACCTCTATGGTTACTCTAATTGAAGCATACACATACACACACACATGCATGCACACACATACACACACAAACACAAACATATATAAGATATATATATATATATATATATATATATATATATATATATATATATATTAAAGCAAGCATCCACATATAAGAAAAATACAAAATGCTTGTCTTTCAGGGTATAGGCTACTCCATTCAAGATAATTACTTCTAGATCCATCAATTTACATGAAAAATTGATTATTTTATTTTCTTAATAGCTGAATAATATTTCATTGTGTGAATGTAAACATTTTTATTATTCACTCATCATTTTTTGGACATTCATGCTGTTTCCAATTCTTGGCTATAAAAAAATAGAGTTGCCACTATGTAGACCAGAATGAATTCAAACCCACAGCGATATGACCACCTCTGCTTCCTGAATGTGGGATTAAAGATATGCCCCATCATGCCCACACTCTCAGTATATGCTCAAAGTTGGTATAGCTTAAACTTGTGGCAGGGCTATTTTCATCTTTTTGAAAAATGTATATCAAGTTTTTTCCCTCAAGATTCAGTGATTTAAGAAGAAAAGTAAGCAATGATATTGAAAGAGCCAAAGGTATATGATAAGTCCAAGGAGATATCATCTTTCAGACACAAAAGGGCTATTTCACACATGAAATCAAAGACTGTGACAACATGCAAAAGACCTACAAAAATTCCAACCATATGAAATCCTAGAAAAGAAAAGTGGAATGAGACAAAAGTCCTATAATAGAGGAATATTTAATCTTTTTAATCCAACAATATAGCTGTTCTGGGAAAGGATCACATTCAAGGCTCAGTATCTGGCTAGAATGCAGCACACACATTTAAGTAACTCAACTAATAAGACAATGGTGGTACATGCCTTTAATCCCAGTTCTTGGAAAATAAAAGGAAGCAGTCAGTTCAGAAGTAGGTCATGGTTCAAAGTTCACTGCTCTCAGTTTATGGTTCTCAGTTCAGAGTTTACAGTCAGTTCAAAGTTAAGAGAGAAGCAGCTGAGAGAATGGAAGGAGACTGAGTCAGATTGTGCTAGTCAACTGAGAAGAGGAAAGTCAAAGGCAGGGTGAAGTACCTATTGAGTACAAATCTTTAATCCCAAGTCTGAGTGAGTGAATCAGGGTGAAGACTTGGCAGAGTGACATCTAAGATCAATCAGAGTGAAGAACAGGCAAAAAAACTGCAGAGGAAGAGTTAACAGAGTGAGTCAGAGTGAGGACACTCCCAGCTCTCATAATATAGAAGCAGATTATCAGCTCAGAGAGGAGGCAAGTCAGAGAATCAGTCAGAAGCAGTTTAGCAGAAGGAGCAGTACAGATAGGAAGAGTGAGTTTCAGAGAATCAGTTAACAGCAAAAGTCAGTTTTAAGCCTAGCAGAGGAGTTCGGTCAGAGAAGTTGCAGGAGTCAGCCAGAATCAGAAGAGTTCCTTTAGAAACAATCAGCAACCTCAGAAGGTCAGTTTGAACCAGCAGCTTGGAGAATATTTTGAGCTGGAATAGTGAGTTAGCTGAATCAGTCAACCAGAAGACTCAGTTGATTTCATGCATATTTGGCTTTACCACTGCTTTAGTTTTGAAGGTAAATGAAATATTTTATAAGATTGAAAATTAAGAAAAGATTAAATTGTTCAATCCAAAGAAAATATTTCTTTAGTCCACTATTCCATATGTAACATATTCTAGCATTTTTCATTAAAAGGATATTAAAAGTTATACACAGAATTCATGCCTATTATATAATATTAACGATAGTGAAAAGCTATTTCAATTTTATATTCATGCTATGATCCCATGGCTAAATTTGTTAATTTCTGCATCATAAAGTTTTGAATGCTTTTAATGTTTCTTTTCTACATTTTCTACTCCCAATTGTTTATGTATTATCTTCCTAATTAGAAAAGAAAGGTGTTTGAGGTATACAGCTTTAGTAATACACCATTCCCAGAGTTAAAAACTCTCCTATATGATTGTATTCTTTCCTTGCTCACTCTGCTTCAGAAATTAAGTCTTCATTTCTGGAAGGTATTTTGCAACGTGATCTCATGAAGACTATACCAAATTATGTAAGTTGGCAAACTTTTAAGATTTATAACTTATTTTTCAGAAAGTTTATTGAAAATTAACTAAATTAGATCAGCTTTATAATACAATTGGCTCACGTACAAACTATGGAGACTAATTAAAATATTTGGATGCCAGTTTCCTTAATATAATTAAAAAGTTTTGTATACTCTACCACATGGTTTGCGGATGCTCTGTGTGTTTGTTCATTTAAATATAATGAATGAAATTTGAGAGCAGTTCATTTCTTGAGGCCAAACATGAAGTCATCAACCTGTTCAATTGCAAGATTTTCATAAATATGCATATGTATGAAATATAAATGATGACTTACTATTTTTAATTAATTGTTTTCTTAAACAAAACATCATATTTCAAATTCCTTCATAAATCCTTTTCTTTGCTCCTCTGCATTTAAGATAAGCACTATACAATAATTCTATGAAATTGTATCTTGGATCTTTGGAGCAACTGATTTCAAATTCATACATAGCCAACTATGAGTAAAACCAACAAAATACCATTGTAGACAACTAGTCCTCATCCATGATGCCAGCTAGCCGATCAACATGTTAGAGTAAGCTTAGCTTAAATAAAGATTTTTCCATATTACAAAATTGCCCAGATTTCCTACAGACTTAAGAGATGTCAAAAATAGTTTTGTTTTATTTTGCTCTCAGCCACTTAAGAGTAAATTGTTATTTAAACTGGTCAACTGATACAGCTGTATTCAATAAAACTTATAGTTTGAAACTCTAAACTGAAACTACTATAATGAAATTTCTTTCTAATTTTAATTACATATATTTAAAATAATAAATAAGTTATTTTAAGTATCTTAATGTAAGAGGATTAATAAAAAGTATCCTAGCTGTAATAATGCAACTATTTACAGAATTTGATGAATTATAAGTATATGAAGGAAAAACCTATTTACCTGATAAGAACTACAACAAAATATAGGCAATTCTTCCATACCCAGAAATGAGCCGAAGAAAAAGTACAGAGTGAGCCATGGACGTGCACATCTTCCAAATGATGTTAGATAGGACTTTGTACCGATGAGGAATGAAGGAAGCCCACTGTCTCACATTTTCTTCCCTCCCTGTATCACTGATTCCTCTCTCTGTTCCTCTCCTAGGAGGTATCTTAATAAGCAGCAGGTCCCAGGTACATCCTATACCTTAAATATGTCTTTTGATACTGTTGTTATCTTACAGATTATTTGACTTTGGAAAACTAACAGTTAAGTGAAACTATTTGAAGATCAAATGTTTGGTAACAATTTAAAATACATACACACACACACACACACACATATATATATATATATGTATATATATATATGGTTGTACTATATCTGTAACATTTCATCTATTGATATTTTAAAATATCCTTAAAGGTTTAATATTAGCCCAACTACATAATTATAAAGTTTCTTCGTATCTTAATATGAAGTCTATTAATTACATTGAGTGAAAACAAGGGCTCTTAAATTAACTATTGATTGGTCTTGAATTTAAAATATGGTGGCTTCCTTTTTTCCTAGTCTACTTCTTAAAAATGTGAGCACTAAGCTAGGGAAAGGAGACCTGTGCTTCAGTCGGTTAGAGGAGGGTCTGTACATTTCCAAACAATGGTTACCTAACACAGAGTTTAAGGTTTATAATTTGTCATGTGTCTGGTATGGTGAAGACTACAGCAATTTATCTGGGTCAAAATGTTTAGTAAAAACTCATTAAAATGCAAATATATTACTTGAGAAAGGTAACACATTAAGTCACAGTACATGTTAATAATTTAACATGTATTATGCTATCCTAAGGTTCTCATAATTGAGCTGTTGACACAGCTCTTTGAAGATATATTCACTTGAATTTTTGATAATAGGATTTTCAAACTCAAGACGATTCTACTCAACTCTTGATCTCTATTCTCTGCATATTTTTTTTTCTTTTTCTAAAATGTTTTCAGTATTAGTATCTAACATGGAAACTTACATAATTTTTTTGGGAAATAAACAGGAAGTCTCCTTTTATTCTGATCATTTCCCAGATAGTACATGTAAGCCAATAGTGATTCATCTGGGCTGTATTCTTTATATTTTCCCTCTGATTCTTTCTCTGAATCATCACTTCCACTCTTTTCTTATTTTTCCTACTTCCATCACACTGACCTTTCTATTTCTGCCTCAAAGCATCCACTCCTATGCAGGCGTTCCTTTGGTACCTGCTATCTCTGCCTGACAGGTTATCTTTCAAAGTTTCTTCTGATTATCTTGCCATCTATACTCCCACATAAATCCTCTGCTCTGAGAGGACTTCCCTAACCACCCAGCTAATGTAGTTCCACACACAAACCCTGACTCACTTTGAATTTCTTTCTGTGTAGGTAACTGTCTGAATCATATTGCATATTTTACTTGTTTGCCTCTATTGTGTCATACTCTTTTTATAAAATATATGCAATAGAGCATCAATTTTGTTTGTCTGTATCCCAAGCTGCATTACAATTTGCATAAGTGAAATTTGACCCAAGAAGTTGCTAAAGAAAACATATTAAGAAATATTACTACATTTAAATCTACATAACCTATATAAACTTTGGTTACAGAATATGCATAAAACTCAATTCAGAAATCTAATTCCAGTCAAATGTAGAAACTTGAGCAACTTAGCCTACTAAAAAACAAAACTCTACATTGCCGTACATTTTTCTTAAATTTCAAATTGTTGCACATCTTTGAAATTTTGAACAGAAACAAAGAAGCATTATAAATGTGTCCCACATGAAAATTTCACCTACATATGTTTAGCTTTTCAGTAAACTATGTTGATATATATAAGTGTAAAAATGTTAAAAGACAAATATTCCTTTAAATTGTACCCTAACTCTCAATATAAATTAGTAAAATATAATGTTTTTTAAAACTATTTAATACTCATTTGTATTCTAAAAATCAAAAAGTTTAAGAAGAAAATAGGTTTTACACCTGGAAGAAAATACAATTATTTAGGATAGACTGTTTATTGTCAATAAAATTCATCCATGTTTAAAGACAAATAAGAAAATAAATGAATAAAATACAACAGAATTATTCTCACAGATGGTTATGAAGAAACATAGCACTTACAAAACAATATGGGAGGATTTTATCACTATTTGAAATGCTGTGAACAAAGGTAAAAGGTAATGAAATCTTCACTGGAGAAAGTTTTAAATGTCGAATACTAAATTTTATCTAGCAAGGTCAAACAGGAAGTGGTTCTATCTCACAGAAATTTATTTTTAGTTATGTTTAAAATGGTGGTTTTGTGTACTTTTAGGAGAAGGACTGCCTAGGCTTTGCATTTTGTATTGTCTGCAGGTGTTAGCTTTATGTAAAAGATGTTTGATTCCTCATGATCTGCATGTATAGAACACTTGAGATTAGGTATCAATAAAAACCCTTGAGATGAGATGCTTAGGGTTCCACTCTCCAGTACAGCTTTTGCCATGATAGGATTTCCCTCTGTTGAGGTCTGGCAGGATTTGCAACTATGAATGCAGCTCCATGTCTTCTTGGCTGAGCTGCCACAATGGTGCCTGCAACATGGGGCATGACATTACCCCAGCTAATCCAATTAATCCAACATGGAGACAGGGAAGAAAAAGAAAAAAGAAACTCCAGAACTTGCATAGTCTGGTTTTTTTGTTTGTTTGTTCGGGATTATTTTTGTTTATTGTTTTTGTTCTTGCAAACCTGATTGCAAGCAGTCCAGATACTGGTAAGATGTCTGTTATGGTGGCGAGCAATACACCTCACGAGGGGACCCTTCCTGCAGACAAGGTTACCAGTTGTTCTACCTACAAACCAGAATCTATCTTATAATCTGGAAAGTATTTCCTCAGGATCAGCACACAGAAGATGTAAGAATCACCCCAGTGGTGCTGGTTTTGAAGGTATGAAGAGGTCATAGAAAGCAGCTGAGGCTTGGCATTATGAGAGGTCAAGAGAGGCTATTGGTGAAGGTGCAGCCTCAGTAGCAATTGAAGTCCCAGATTGAAGGGATCAAGCAGAGAAGTTGTGGCATGGCACCATGAAAGGAGCCCAGGAGTGTGCTGCAGAGGTCAGAACTAGAGAAGTGACTCAAGTACTTTGGAGGAGCCCGGAAGATCGGGAGTAAATTCCAGATAATTGGACATTGATAATGTTTTTCTGCTGTACAAAGATATAGCAGTATACCTACTTTGGTGACTCAGTCAAGAAGACATGGAGACATAATCATAAGTTCAAACCCTGCCAGGCCTCTGCAGAGGGAACCACTATCATGGAAAGTGGCATCCTGGACAGTAGCAAGAATAAGACTGAGAAAATAAGACATTGAATGATATGAACTCCTGCTAGAATGACAGTCCTGATTGTCACCATTCCCAGAAAATGCTGGGAATCCAAGCTTGGTCTTTTGGTATGCTAGGTCAGCTCTATACTATATAACAAAGCTAAATCAAATCCATTTTCCCCAGTAACACAAAGGGTAAGAATAGTTCTAAGGACTAGAGCAGATATGTCTGGACTTTGCTACAACCTGCCTCCTGCTGTTTTCCCTAATGTTTTCCAAAAGTGACTTTATTTATGACTGGTTGTTCTGTTCCTATAAAAGTACTTCATGAAATTACAGCATTGCACCATGGTATTTGGGGTGATCCGAATTTATGTTCCTAGGCTGTGGTCAATCAAATGTCTTTTCAGAATGTCTATTATTCCCTTGGGGTAGGGAATAAGACATGAAGGACATGAAGAAGAAATGCAGGCAGAAACTGGGGTAAGTAAGCTGTCTCATTTTTATATTCTCTTTGGTTATGCATCATCTATTATTCCATCAGCAAACACTGGAATTGCACACATGAGCTATATGATTTTCTTCAGAATGAGGAGCCTGGACTCTGCACTGCTGTGGGAACAAGTGATTTCATTTATGTTTACATTTTAAGATACACAATTATTTGTATGTCTATGGAGAAAAAAACTGTCTGCTGGCAATGGGGCTGTTAAGAATCAATTTTAAAACTGCTAAGAGTCTGCATTAGGGCAGTGGTAATACAGAAAGTAAGACGGATTTAAGAAATATTTTTAAGACAAAACATTAGCTGGTTAGCAAAGTGAGAGGGAAGTAATTTTCAGTAGCATAAAGTGAGCAAGGGGAGTTTATTAACCTTTGGCTTTTATCAGCCACTTAATAGCTTGAAAGGCAAAAGGTTCTATAAAATATTACAGTCTGTCAAGTTCAAGTGCATCCAATACACTCCCAAAGAACAAAAGAAGTCTGTTCCTCAAGCCCTCTTTACCATTGCCCTTGCCAGCTACTCTGGACCTCCTCTTCTCAGAGGAGAGAATTTTAGGACCTAAGTTGATCTGATGCTGAGATTTGAAGGGGAGAGAAAATTCCCCTCCCAGTGCATTCATATTTTTGTACTCTGTTTTCATCATAGTCGTATATACAGTTTTGACACAAAGTTCTTTCCCTTGCTGTTGAATAACTAAATAAGTTGTTAATTCTATCTTCTACTCTTGGACCAGGTACTTATTAAGTAATATAAGATAGCCTAGGTTGTGAATTGTCCTTCACTAAGAGACAAAATGATAGTGCCAAAATATAAATTTCTTTAAAAGCATTTTTCAGTATTTTGGAGGACTGGGTAGAGCTAGAGATTAAGCTCAAGGCTTTAGATATGTTAAGCATATATTTTAACAACTCACTCTCTAGCTCAGTATTTGTAGTACCTGTAAAAACAAGCTTTCTTTTACAAAATATTTATTTATGCATTTTATTTTATGTACAATTTGATTTCCGGGAACTGTAGTTACAAGTGATTTTGAGCTACGATATTGGTGCTGGGACCTGAACCCACATCTTCTGCAAGAGCTGGTTGAGATATCTTTCCAGACTAATAAAACAAACTTTCTATATAAAGATAGTATGAACTCTTTTAGTCTGTTAACTGAAATATTTTTTAAAAACTAACAGTATTTATTCAGAAACTGTTCACCATTTTTGATATATAAGATGTCACTAAATATCATAATGTTATACTCGTTTTTAATTATTGAATTGGTTGAATCAACTTTTTTCTTAATTCAGGTACAAGGTTATCAAGTTAATTTTATCCATAATTATCATAGATCAATATAGTATTGAATCCCTTTTTAAATTGCATTTGTTCATTTGTTTGTGTGTGTGTGTGTGTGTGTGTGTGTGTGTGTGTGTGTGTGTGTAATATAGGCACACGCTGGACATGACACATGTGTGGAAGTCAGAAGGAGACTTTCCAGAGTTTGTTTTTTCCATCCACTTTGTGGTACTAGGGAAAAACTCATGTCCTCAGGTTTAGTTTCAAGCATCCTTACCTACTGAGCAATCTCACTAGTCCAATACAATGAATATATTTCTAACTATAGATTGGGGAAATTAATAGTTGTTAAAATTCAAATTACGTGCAATGACTACATTACATGTTCTTTTCTACTTTGATAACATTGTACTATTTATCTTTTTTCTCTCACTTAAGAACATTCTAGGAAAGTACCCAATTTAATTTAACTTTCTACAGGACACAAACTTAATTTAGATAATTTCAAAATGGTTAAAATGACACTTTATAGGCTCAGTAGGTTAATATTACGTCATGACTTAGGATTGACATTTCTTATCTGTTAGCTACTAAATACCTTTTCAAAATACATTACATCATATATATTAGACCCAACTTGGGATAACAGCCATTATGATACTTTTGTACTTTTATTTTTTAAATGATGCATAACTATGGTCTCTTATTAAACCAAATGATAAACTAGTAGATGGATGCCATAATAATGATTTTAAATGACAATAGCATAATTATTCAATTCAATTCATTCAGTTCAGTGTGGGTGAGTTGTGGATTTTAGCCTGACATTGACTAATTTTACTTAAGAGTCTCTTGCTCTACTGACTGAGTTAGCAGGTCGGCTACTAATTTTACTTAAAAATAAATAGTATTAAAAATGTTAAATTAGAGATCACAAGATTTTAATTATTAATAAATGTCATTGGATTTTAAATGTTTTAATATACATATACAATATGCATTGATGTATATCCTGTCCATATAATTTTATAGGTTTAACTGAAACATCATTTCCAAGGTAATATAGGAAAAATTTTTTGGCGGTGTTTTATTTTTTTAATAAGTATGTTTTTTTATTAAGGACATTCTCTTAGGGTGTGGACTTTGTGTTGTGTAAAGTTAATGTCTCTGTGCCACTTGTCCTCTACAAGCAGAGGAGGAAGCTGGTAGCCACAGAAGATGTGCCCATTGCAACATTTAAATACACACACACACACATAGTATATACATATATGTAATATATGTACATATACATACATTTGTTCATTTGTGTGTGTGTGCGTGTGTGTGTGCGTATGTGTGTGTGTCTATAGCCAGCCTGGAAAAGTGTTTAAAATCCTTACTTTAGAGTATTGTGTCTCCAGAGTCATTTTAAATATTATCATCTTAATTGAGATGAAAAATGTAGATACTGGTTATATGCATTTGTACAAATGTAAGCTCTTAAAGCTCAAAGTCATACTTTGGAAAGGATTGTTTTAGACTTTTGTTCAGAAAATAGAAATTTAAATGAAAAAATCCAAAAATTACACTATTTATAAAAAAATGTAAAAAAATAAAAGTTCTGCTTAAAGGAATGAAACCTCTACTATTTGATGTTTACATAACTACTAGCAAAGAGACACAATTTAAAACTTATTAAAGTATCACAGAAATAACAGTTGGTACATATTTTTACAAACATTTTGATAGCAAGTTTATAACATTTAAATAGGAGGCATTTGGATAAATGTTAAAGCACTCAATCTTACTTTTTCTGTTTTACATGCAAATGTCGTATCATGTGCTAAGGTTCATTTTACACTGATATAGTCTTAGTAAGTAAAGACATTCAGCAATCAAAGTTTCTCAGATTCCTTTGCAACACAGAAGAAGGCACTAACTTAGGCAGTATTTCTGTGTAGATTGGCATTGGCAATGCATTCCAGAACTCTGCAGTAGAAAAATGAGCAAAGGAAATTCTATCATCATCTCTCGGGTATTGTACAATGCAAATTTTATCATTTCTTTTCTAAGGCAAAACACAAACCTCTCACCTATTAAACATGATACATTAACATAAAAGATACACTAGAGTCCAAAGACAAAATGCTAGAGATAACTTTACACCCTGGGAAGTTCAGACACAATAGAGAAACTTGAATAATTTTTCTCTGTTACTTCTGTGTAACAAAAGACCCATGACTGACACTGAAAATTCATCACACGTATTCACTGTATTTGTATTTCCTTCCTTTTGAATAAAATGCATTTTTTGATGAACTGAATAGATTTATTCCCCTCAGAATAGTACGTGGCATAATTCTATATGTTGAATCCATTTTTATTAATATTAAATACAAATTTTAATGCGATTTTTATTTTCAGAAAAATATGTTCCAAAATTTAAAAGAATTGGTAGCATTGTTTGGAAATTACCAAATAAAGTCCAAAATGAACAATTAGAAGATGTTTCTTTCTGATACCAAAGAAAGAGAAAACCTGTTTGACTTTGCAATAGCATGTGTGAGCACATGGGAGTGGTGAATGAAGTGTTTCCTGTTAGGAGACAATGTCAACAAACAAGTTTAAAAATTGCTTTTTGCGGATCTGCTTATGCTGTGATTGTGTATGTCATCATCTCTGACCTTCAAACTGGAAATTATACTTCCCTGAAAAGTTGATAGTAGAACAAGACATTCTGGGTCTCTATCTTACATCTTGGTCAATTCTCCATAGTAACTATTTCCCTGTCTCTGTATCTTTCTGTCTCTCTCTTTCTCTGTGTATCCCTCCAGTTCTCTCCTCTTTCCTCTTCTCTCGTTCCTCCTCCACATTGTCCCTTGCTCTTTTTTTATTCTGAATTCTCTTATTCTATGTATCTATTTCTGTATCTGTATATACTGCAGATATATCCATGTCTTTAGAAAACCCTTATTTTAATATCAGATAGTAAATTACTTTTAAATTTATTTAACTCATTATTTAATTAATTGTGTGTGTATGTGTGCTTGTATGTTTGCTATTTCTGAGGTGAGGATAGGAGTGACACAGTATTCAGGACAATTTTGAGGGTTGGTTCTCTCCTTCAAAATTAAGGTGGGTTCTGGGATCATACTTATGTGGTCAGGCTTGTGAGGCAAGTATTTCTACTGGCTGAGTCATATTTCCTGTTGAATATTTATTTTATGTATATGTATGAATATACCCCAATAAGAAGGAAACAATAGAAAATATTATGGTGCCCTAGAAAAATCATATAGAAAAGGTCATATATAATTGAAATAGAATGACTGAAATAAACATTATATAAATCAAACTTACACCTAAATGAAAAAAATACTGTGAATATTACCACTAAATTGTAAGAAGTATCTAAAACAACAGATAATTTTACATATGTAAAAATTGCTGAGGAATAGAAAATGGATTCAAGAGGTCTAATCTTCATGGGAAAAGGAAACCTCAGGAGGCCTCAACCATATACAAAGAAAATAGGAAACTAAAAAATGCTGAGAAGTAGAGAAACAAGGACACACACAGGCACACACACACACACACACACACACACAGAGACAGAGAGAGAGAGAGAGAGAGAGAGAGAGAGGTCATGCACGTGAAAAAGAGAAGTGGGTGTACATGGGAGCAATGGGAAGGAGAAATGGGAAGGGAGAAAATGTGTTATAATCAAAACATATTGTCTTAGTTAAGGTATCTATTGCTACAACAAAACACCATGACCAAAGAAGCAGGTAGGGGAGGAAAGTGTTTAATAGGCTTAAATATATACATTGTAGTTTATCACTAAAGTAATCACACAAGCAGAATTCTGCAGGCAGGAGGTAATGCAGAGGCCATGGAGGCTTGCTCCCATGGCTTGCTCAGCCTGCTCTTTTATAGAACCCAGAACCATCAGCCCATGGATGGCCCCACCCAGAATGGGCTGAGCCTACCTTATCAATCACTAATTAATGAAATGGCTTATAGCAGGTTTTAGTAAACATTTCTCAATTGAGGTTTACTCCATTCAGATAGCTCTATCTTGCGACAAGTTGATATTAGGACTAGCCAGCACACATATAAACATATTTAAAGCTAAATTTCCTAAAGGAAGTCAAAGGACTGGAGACTAGAATCAAAGGACTCAGTGGTTAAGAACACCTGTTGCTCTTTGCTGAGATCTCGTGTTCAGTTTTCATCATGCACATTGTTCACAGCTGTTCATAACTCTACTTCCAGGAGATCTGGTGTCCTCTTCTGAATTCTGGGTTCTCCAGGCATGCAAGTGATGCACTTGCATACACAGAGAAAACACTCATGCATATACAGTAACCATAAATGAAGGCAAAATAGGAGGTATAGAAGTATCTACAGCCAATCATTTTTAAGGGCAATGGCCATGAACAAAGAGCTCTGAAAAATGCAAGGGCTCTGGGATTAGTTTTTCTGTAAGTACTTCCCTCATCCAAGGTACAAGACTTTTGTACTTTTCGTGATGTCTGTTGGATCATCAACACACACAGTTCTGATAATCTTAGAACTGCAAATTTTTATTCTTCTAGCTTTCTCTTACAATCTAAGCAGCATCTCTGAATGATTAGATATTTGTTATTTTCATAGATGCCTACTTTGTAACTTATTTCATTGGAAGTCATACATGTTGAATATTTAATATATGTTCATGTATATATTCATCATATAATTTCCAAATCTCCAAATTTATTTCATTGTCTTATTTTATTTGAGTTACCAAATGTACTAGTTCAAGAACAAAAACTCTAATATTATATTTTGGATGTGAAAAAAAATAGATTCTATTATTTTACCACTGTTAAGATTAATATTATATTTAATTACATTTTAAAAGTCTATAGGCTGAAAGCTGTCTGTATTCTTTGTAAGATAGTTTGCTTTTATTACTCCATGAACATCCAAACGACATTGCTGCTAACATAAATTGATGACTCAGTTGAAATATGGACAAATTTTACCAAATTTAACCATTGACACTGCCACACAGGTCTACTGATTGGTTTCAACAGAAAAATGTGTGTTCCAACATCTTCTGCTGACCTCTTCATTTTCTTAAAAACCAATTTACTTGCAGATAGGGAGAGAAAGGCAGGGTGTTCATACTGGTGAGAATTATGAAACAAAGATTAATGAATGGTACTTGTCAAAGATTTGCTGAAGTCAAGTATTTTGTGCAGGCTGCCTGATACAGCAGTCATGCATTCATTCTGTCTATAGTGTTTAGGACTTAAAAATGGAATCATGCCAATGGAGTAGGCTAAGGAAACGTGAGTATCTGAATGTTAGCGATGTGCCCCACATACTTCAACTTAATAAAGCCTGGCAAGTCACCCTGCTCAGACCTCACTTTTCCCTCTGTCAGCTGAATATGAGGAACATTTCTGAACATATGAAAGTTTAGAGTAGTATGCAGAATACTTGTCTTTAATTTACTCAGTTCCTATTTGACTTTCTGGGCATGCTTGCCATAGTACCAACCAGTAATTTAAGATAAATTAATCTGTGTTTAAAATGAGATTAACCACAGATGAATATAAAATGGTAACATAAATTGTAGCTACAACTCATAGAACCAGTATAATAGACTTCTAGTATTTTTAGAGATTATACTTTGACAACATTTTATGTTTCATTGTATTTTTTGTGTTTGTTATATACACAAAGATGACTATATATTACTTAGTCTCCTACTATACACACATACATATACAAAATCAAGTTCTTAAATAATACTGTGCAACCACTTGTTTCAATAAATTGAAATTCCATTTATTTTAATTTCAGTTACTAAACATCTAAGTGTACAAAATAAATTCAAATAAAATTGGAAGAATTATGATAAAATGAAAAAGAATTAACTGTCACTGAAGCTACTGGAGAACATTACATATAGACTTCGTGATTTCTTATAATATAGAAGAATGAAGTTTTTGCATAATATGATCTTTTCTTTACTTTTTCGCAAGAAGTAAGAAGATATTCTCATCAGGTATACACATGCATGCATATATGCACATAATTTCTTATGCATGAAGTTAACCAGCAATATTTAGTATGGAAAACATCAAATAGGACTTTATGGGCAGCCCTGGATGGATACTTTTAATGTTTCTTAAATCTTTAGAATTTACAACTCATATATTCATTAAATTCATTAGTTGATCAATATCTTCAGCTCAGTGGCACAGATATAGCAGTCAACACTAGAAAAAGTACAAAGCTATGTAAAGAGACAAAATGCTGGCACTGAGTCCCAGCCTGGTTAAAGAAGGAGCCTCTTATTTGACAAGAAACTAAGCTAGAAAGCAAAATATTTCACTCAAAACAGTTACCTGAACTTTAAGTGAAAATTCAAATGAAAATATGTATATTTGCAGGAAGCCTTTAGGTATTCAACTCCCGGCCACTCAAATATATTAACAGGAAGAAAATCCCATATGGATTAGAAAAAAGGAACAGTTAAATATTATATCTCAAAGTCAAAGAACAGAATTAAAGGTGATGATGTTATTTTTCTCAAAGACTGTGAAAGCAAAGAAGGGAATTGCTTTTAGTCCTTATCTCCTTGACTGGCAATGCTGTTCATCAAGTCTTCAACTCTAATCCTGTCAGGAGAACCTCATATATTTCTCTAAAAATCTGTTCTCTCTCCATTCTCATTGTTGCTACCTCAGTTCAGACCCTCAAGTCTGTCACTCAAAATTTTGTCAAACAACCTCCTGGCTGGCTTCTTTTCAACCAGTGGACCTTGTTCTATTTGCATTGTCATGTAGCTACTTCAGTTATCATCTTAAAATGCAAATAAATCATCTACTCACAAGCGTTAAAGCCTCCTTGGCATTTCGCCCTAAGAATAAAATGTAAACCCTCCATTAAACATAAGCTGCAGGTTATGTTACATAGCATAATGCTAATCTGCATTTCTCAGACTTCTTTGCCAAACCTTGTTTCCAATTTCCGGGCCTGATTTCTCAAAGTGTAGTCTATGAAATACTATTTGACATGTATTTTTTCTTATAAGTATACAAGTTACCATTTTTGTTACCAGGTCTAGATTCAAATACTCCCAACTAAACTCCAAGTCAAAATACCTTTACCCATGGCATTGTTTGCAAAGTCATTATGTATGCTGCTCCTTGTACATTAAATGTCTCTCAAAAATCTAGGGGTTAAAGGCTTAGTTTCCAACACAGGATTACTGAAAGGTGTCCAAAACTTTGAGGGATAAAACATAGAGGGCTTTAAGTCATTATGAATATAACCTTAAAGCAGACTGTGGATGCTCTTTGTTCTTGTATTGTGTGCTAGCTTATGGTTAACTCCACTGTACAATCTAACCTTGTTGTGCTGCCTATAAAATGGACTGTTAATAACTTGGATTATCTTGGGTATTTCTTTTAGTTTGGGAGAACAACTGATATACCACAGAACATTTAATCTTCAGCTATTGATAATCCTTTAAATTGGTGTATGTGTATGTGTATGTTGTATCTCTAAATATGTATCATCAATGGGAACTGATGTTTGTACAGTGGATTATAAATATAGATGCCTTTTCTCTTCTTCTACCTCACATAATAAGTTAAATAAGTTCAAATGCAGAGCACATTGCCATCTATCTTTGTAGTAGTAACATCGTGCCTTGTGCATTCTGTAAAGTTGACAATATAAAGTTGTTAAACAAATGAATAAATTTTACTGAGAAAGAAAATGTGGTATAATGAAAGTCAGATTCTATAAGTATTGGTTGGCTTTAATATAATGTGCCATATTTAGAGTAACTTCCATAGGGAGCCTTACCTCAAGAATTGTCCAGATTGCCTTGACTGATGTGGGGAGGCCCACATAGTCTGTGGGTGGCACCTTCAGGTAGCAGCCCAGATAGAAAGGGTGTTTCAGAAGGAAGATTATCATGCCTTTTTCCCCCTTGGAATCAAACCGATTTTCCCTGTTGCTACTGCCCTTCACTGATAGCAGAACTACGGTTTTGAAGCTTTCAATCTGGAATGGGAACAAGCAGCTCCCCAAGCACTCCTGGGCGACTTGAACCATATTGGTCTATGGAAATGTCTTAGTAACTGTTCTATTGCGGTGGAGAGACACCATGACCACAGCAACTCTTATAAAAGAAAGCATTTAATTAGGACTTCCTGTAGTTTTAGAGATGAGGTTAGTTCATTATCATCATGATGGGGAGCATGGTAACCTCCAGGGAGACATGGTGCTGGAGAAGTAGCTGAGAGTTCTACACCCTGAGCCATAAATAGAGAGGGAGAGAGATGGGAGGGGGAAGGAGAGGGAGAGGGTTGCTGTGGGATACACTTCCTTTAAGAAGGCCAAACCTTCAAATCCTTCTCAAATAGCACCAATCCCTGATGACTAAACAAAATATATGAGCCAATGGGAGCTATTCTTAACTCTTTTTGTTTGTTTCTTTGCTTGTTTTGGGTTTTGGTTTTTTTTTTTTTGATTTTGCTTTTTTTTGTTGGTTTTTTTTTCAAGACAGGGTTTCTCTGGTGTAACTCTGGCTGTCTGGAACTCACTCTGTAGCTCAGGATACCCTTGAATTTACAGAGAAATTCTGCCTTCTGAGTATTGGCATTAAAGGACTGAGCCACCACCACCTAGCCTAATGGGAGCCATTCTTATTCAAACCACCACAGGCCAGCCTTGTGGATAGTGTGACTCTGACTTATGTCCCTCTATCCCCTGCCAAGGAGAGACAGCTGCTCTGGGATTATTTCTACTCTCAAGGATTAACTATTGGAATCTCAATTTCTCAGACTAATCAGTCTGTCCTTACTATTTTTAAATCTTACTTAATAAATCAATCATTCTGGTCCTGTTCCTCTAGAGAACTCCAACTAAAGCAATATGTAAATTATAGACGTCATGTTTGTTACTTTTTGCTAATCAAGCATATTTCTGTTTCTTAGCTTTAACTGTAGTAACGAGGATAAAAGATTAAATTTTTTGGATAAAATTCATAGTCATATATTTGTCTTAACTATATACAGAATTCTGACTGTTGAAATAAAATGCTCTTGTTGTTCCTACCAATTGTGATTTGTGACCTCTTAGTGTGCCAGTAGAAGTGCAAGGATTAAATATATGTGATATATTCTTACCCTAAGAGACAGTAATTGAAAAAAATCTATGATGTTCTAAGAAAACCTCTATAAAATATCAAAATAAATCTAGAAATTGCTGAAATATGGCAATTTCTAATATGCCTTTGCTAGTAAGTCCTTCAGACTTTAGAAACTTCTGTAATTAGAAACTTTTTATAGCTTTTGATTTTTATCTTATATAATAAAGTTGAAAGCTGGTACTTCTCTGATTCTGGGACACTAAAATATACATGTTTCATGTTATTGGAGAATGTCATAATTTAGTTTATTGCCTACGAAAGTCATTTTATTAGTTCCAGTATTCCCCAGAATATTAAAAAAAAAAAAAAGTCTGGTTCCGCCCCCCCCACTACTGTGTCTTTTCAATTCTGTGATTGTGAGTGTCCATACAGCAGACAATAAGTGGACAGATAAATCCATCTTTCCTACATGACAAATAGTTTCTTCTCAGAAAATCTAGTTATGGAACTGTGAACAGAACTAAGGGAAGATAAAATAATGATGTAACATGATCTGAATGTTTATAGATCTACCTCTGTGCACGCGCACATGTGTCTGTGTGTATGTATGTGTATATGTGTGTGTGTATATGTGTGTATGTGTGTATATATGTGTGTGTATGTGTATGTGCGTGTATGTGTGTGAGAGAGAGATAAAGCTCCAATGCCATGTTATGTTTGCAGAATCCAGAGAGAGAGAATGAGAGAGAATGAGAGAGAGAGCGAGCTCTGATGCCGTGTCGTAACACGGCATGTATGCAGAATCCAGTGGCAACGTTGGGTGTTGATCCTCAACCTCCACACATTTTTTCAAGACAAAGTTTCTTGTTTACAGCTGCTGATGCAGCACACAGGCCAAGCATTTGCTTGTAGCCTTTTTTCTACTCAACTTTCTAAATGAGAATGGATTTAGCTTTTGGATGCTGACATTGTATAGAACACACAAACAAGACATACCTAATAGGTAAAAGATCCTAAGTTTTGCACTTTTCTACCAAATATTACCAAATAGTCAAGTTCACAAACTCTCTGGTAACCTACAAATACCCTATGTATATTAATCTATGTTTGAAAAAATATTACTAAAAATAATATAGCAGCATTCAATGAATCTTTTAAGAGAATCTTGTAATCTAAAATATCAATGGAACAGTGAGGGCCAGGTTTGCTGGGTTTCTTTTCAGTTCTTACTCATGTATATACATTGTCATGAATAAAATCATACTGCAAATATTGACTGAGCATTAGTATTATATTACATGTTTTTTTTCTGTTATTCTATATTGTGTCATTTATTTGATATATCTAAGCACTTTTTAAATGTTTTTTTTTTCTTGGTCCAATAGTATAGATAATGCTGCACAACTTCATATTAAAAATAAAAATAAACTTTGTTGTAGAATTCTTAAGGAGCATTATCATGACTACATATTTGAGTTTGGTCTTGCTTTATTTTTAAATATGTAAACTGAAGACCATTTGGGAACATCAATACCTTCTAAATCTAAATATTTCAGAATTAGTAAATGGAGATCTGCATGCATTTGAACAATGGAAGTGCTACAAACAAAGCTTTTTCTGATATCTTGTGTGCTCTATTGAAACTTGGAATGTCATGGTAACTTTATGTTGTCAGTGTAAACCTCCCTACGTTTTTTTGTTGGTTTTGAAGATTAACCTTTTCTTTTCTTTTCTTTCCTTTTCTTTTCTCTTTTCTTTTCTTTTCTTTTCTTTTCTTTTCTTTTCTTTTCTTTTCTTTTCTTTTCTTTTCTTTTCTTTTCTTTCTTTTTGGAGAAAGGGTTTCTGTGTTGTAACTCTGGCCAGTCTTCCTGGAACTTACTCTGTAGACCAGGTGGGCCTCAAACTCATTGAGGTCCACCTGTCTCTGCTTAAAGGCAATCAGGCAATCACCATACTGCCAATTGAAGATTAACTACTTGAAGTGAAACTTACTAAATAATAAAGGATCAAGAAACTTAGAAGCAATTAAGAATAAAATGCCATTATACAAAATATCTTTTGTACTTTTAAATCCAATGTGTTAAATTTGGCAGCAATTTCCTTTACCTAATGAGGCACCTCCCCTGTGCAATAACATCTTTTTGAATGTTCAAGTAGGATGGCTGTGCAGAGGTAGATAGTAGACCTAAGATTTGCATTATTAATAAGGCCCATTTGTCAGATTAGGTTTAGTGTAAGAACTTGGGTTTTGAGATAATTCCCATCTTTCATTGAGAGGAAAGACTGCATATTTCTAAACTGGTCACATGATATGATTCATATTGAATAACTCTTTTCTTCTGGGAGTGCATATTAGTTACTTTCAGTTGCTGTGATAAGACACTACAACTAATAACAACTTAAGGAAAAAGTTGATTTAGTCTTATGGTTCCGGAGATAGGAGTCCATCCCGATGAGTAGAGAGGAATGGCAGCAACATAGTCCATATACTTCATGCATAAAAATAATAATAAATACATAATAAAAAAAACAAAAACAATTTTCTTGTTGGGCTTTACAAAACGTTCTATTTTGGGGTTCTTCATGTCCAATTGTTAGCATTTCTGGTTTGTTAGCTTTCCTGCACAAAGTTTGGGAAAATGAGAAAAAAATGAACTTACTATATTTTCATTCCATGAATCTTGAGCCTCTTAGTTGTTTTACCTCCCTCTTCTCTCTATCTTTCAGCAGAGTCATAACATCATTTACTCATAATGTTGAGAGTTTGGTTCATTTCTAGTGGAAGAATTTGATAATCTGTTGGTTTTCTATCTTTCCAGAAATGGAAAGTATTAGTAAAAAGTACATCAAATAACTTAATCAAAAGCCTAGAACAGTGACTGTTATTTGAGGATATCTAGTAATTATTACTATCCCACTCTAATATCTAGAAAAATATTCTAAATTTAATTGAAAGAAATTTATATAAAATGAAGAATTATGCTTTCCTCATTGATGATAAGGCATACTAACTTCATATATTAGCTAATTATCCTTTATCAATAGCATGCATAGAGTTTGCTAGAAACTGGTTGTTAGGATAGCATCTACTAAATTAAACTCATATTTCTTGTGCACAGCACATGCATGGATTTAATTATTTTGAAATCTTTTGTACAAGCTCCCAATTTTTATTTCTTAGAGATAATTACTAAAAAAGAATTGCATCAACTGGTTTTACTGCCTATTGCTTTCCCATCTGTCCTTGACATTTAAATGGACTTTCAGGGGATGAAAGAACAGCCTTTTATTTTATTTTTTACTAAGAGGAGGAAGTGATAAGAGCACAAATTGAAAGAGGCCAAACTAGTATATCTTCTCTCCTGCTCTGCTGTTTGTATCTTTGTATTGTCCATAATCATAGACATACATTCAAGTAAGGTTGTTCCGTGTCAAGCTTTACTAATAATGGTGAAAAATGAAGAACTGTGTTAAAGATAAAGAAACTGATACTTTATCTTTTTTTTTCTTTACTGTGGACACCCACACAATAGTATTTCTTCTTTGTTTTGATATTTGGCACAAATGCTGTTGACTGAAAATTTGCAAATTTGCTGTTACCTAGATTTCCTACTGTTTCTTTCTCACCCTCCTGCCTACACACCACCTTTCCATTTTTATTTTTATGTTTTCTAACTCAATTTTGTTAAGTATTGCCATTTTCAAAGCCTCTGCACAGAACTATTTTTTTTTAGAAGTAAAGCAAGATATAAGTCTAATAAGTGAAGCCATGGTTGAAACACAATGAAGAAGAATCTTCAGCAATTATTAAAGACTCCATTAAAAGAGAAGTTCATAATCAAAGCCCTATGATCTTATCCTTTTTACTTCAGCACAATCCATGAAGTCAATATATTTGGAATGAATTTTGTATACGTCCATTCCAAACAATGGCAAAAAAAAAAACAACCTGTTTTTGTGCTTTGACACAATATACATTGAATTCTAGAAATTATTTTAAAGATAATTTGTATTATCAATGAATACATCTTCAAAAGAAAAGAGACACCCCTGCTAAAGTTAAGCATTGCTTGGATCTTATTCACAGAGCTATATAGATAACAATCAAGCAATGAACCCCTTCTTCTGACTTTAGCAGTCTAGTCTTCCTACAATTTTCTAGTATCAGGGTAACAGTAAGCCAGTTGTCCATATACATATGTTTTCTTAAAATGTCTATTCTATTACTACAGAGTGGATACAAGAAAGATGAATCAGGATCAAGATGTAATAACTTTATAATTGTCACGTTATAGTCCTTTTGAAATTTAGCTTCTATCCATGCTTTTTTTAATCCTAAATTCTAAACAGTATCAAAACAATTCTATAATTTCACTTACTAAGATGCAACATTTTTTTTTATTTAAGTAGAAATGTTCTTATACTTTGTTGAAAAAAGAAAGTGTAAAATTTCAAACGTTGTGTATGACTCTGGAAAACTCTTGTATCAGGCACCTCACATTTATGGTTCTTCATTCTTAAATTCAGTAACAAAACATATGCATATTCTATTAATAATGAATTCTATTTTCTGAATAATGATTTCAGTAGCTGAATAATAAATTTAATGTTCAACAAAATTTGTATGATAAAGAAATTTAGACAAGAGAAAAATATATACACATAAAGCAAGAAAGAAAATATGGGAATATACAAAGCGAAGAATTTCTTTTGTAACTGGCCTTGAGAACACAACTTATGTTTATAACATTTTAATATTGCTCTATATGCTACCTCCTTTCTTTGAAGTTACAACATAGGTTCATGGGATATTTATAATTCCCTGTTTTTTAAATATTTTTCCCATGTTTTCTTTGCCCTCAACTGATTACGTTAATTTCTCAATTAGCTTAGTATGAATGAACCTCCAATATTGAAATGTCTATTTTGGTTACTGTAAGACTACAGATCCGTGTTCAAAAGTGACACTGAGATTGATTATTTGGGAGTGAGGGGTGTGTAAGAAAGACTATTAGTGCCATGAATAGACAGGCAGAGAACAATATAACATAGCAGAGGCTCTGCAGAGTGTTCAGACCCCAGCATCAGGAATTGACAGCTGGGTATAGACTTGAAGAAAGAAAATTAGGGCCCATGTAGAAATGGAATCATTTCTTACACTTTTCTTAGGTTGGGAGTGGTTTTACAGTATAAGCCTGTGGTCAAGATTTCTGACTCCCAGGCTGGAGTCAAGAAAAAGAAAGGGGAGCAGGATATGTGGCCATCAATACCTGCTTAGATGTAAACTTTCTTCACAAGTGAGAAATCTGTGCACCAGGAACACTGTTAACTAAGAACTAAAAATATCTCAATAGGGTGCCTATCTGTTTCTAGGAAAGGGGTAATGGAGGAGCAACAGCTGGGATCTTAGTTTACATCTTCACAGTTGCTGTTTTTATATGTTATATTTGTATTTTAATCAGCTATACTAAAAGAAATAGAAGTACTATTACACATCCCAGTAGATTCTCTGATTTAAATATATTATGTTCTCTATTTCTATTTTTCAGAATTAGCCAACATTTCAAGGAGGATGAAGGGAACATGATTTAGCCACAGTAGTTAGCAAGGAAGCTCTTTGTTTCCCTTCTGGCTTAAAGGTATGGAGAGCAGTCAAGATCCAGGTGGCAGTATGAAATTGTAATATGTCACCAAGGCTGTGTCTCATGTACAAGTATCTTTCCACTGAAAACAGATCTTCAACAGAGATAATAGTTGAGGGAATTGAAAATAATTAGTTTGATCTTGAATCTGTTTCATGGTGAGAGAAACCAGTCTCTCTCTTCAGCTTTTTGTTGTTATAACTACAAGTTGAGCAAGAATTAAATGTGCATACTGCACACAATGAGTAAAACTGTCTTTGAAATGTTTCCTCCCAACAATAACAACAAAACCTTTGAGAGTCAGATGAAGTTTTAAAAGGACATTTCTGTCAGTAGAGAAAAGACAGTTCTAATGACAGCAGTAAATATCAAGAACAAGAGTTCTTTCATTTTTGGTCCGTTTTTACTGTAGAATAAATTTATTCTCTGAAACTAATGTAATCCAAGATGTGACAATTCGAATACAACATTTGATATGCCAGTGTTCATGGTTGGCATTAAAAACAGATTTATTGAGCAAGGAAGACAAATCCATACCCAAATGTATTTCTGTTTAAGTGAAATCACACCTATGTCCTCTCCATACTGGTGTGAATGGCCCAATGTAATAATTCTATTATGCGGCTGCTAGATTTCTGCAAAAAGTGGTACCACCAAATGTTTCATGGTCACATGGACTGTAGACAGCTGAAGGAGAAGCTCCTAGTCTCTTTTGCTTTGCTAGAGGGTATCTACCTGAATGAATTCTGTAGATAGTCTTTAGCCAAGCTGTTAAAGTCAATATGGATATATGGAACAAGAACTGGGTGACTTTCAAATGAAGTGAATGAAATGCACAGAATGGGCCTTTCAGCCAAACTCAGAATCTTTTCCTGCATTAAATGTTATTTGGTAAACCTTCCAATAAAAGAATGAAAATTTCTAATTCTATGCCTGTTCTAATACATCTTTGCCAACTCATTTTCCCATCAAGGCTTATTGTTACCTATTTCCTAATCCTGGTGTTCACAAGTTTCTAATTTTAGAAACAAATCATTAATAATTTCCCACAGATCAATGGAGGCTTCCTCCTTTGATGATCATCCTAAAGAAAGTGATGAGCCAAATACAATGTTAGACATATTAAGTATTAGATTTGTTTTATGTGCTTTTCTAGAAAGTCACCCCAATTTGTTATAATATCTAATCGCAAAAAGACCACAACATTTTACTCCTTACTTATATGAACATAGAAAATGTGCCAAAACGATATAGACATAAAGTGAGCAAAAAAGGCAATGCAACAGAAATATTTACCAATGAAATTTGAGACATATCACATTAAAATTACATATGCTTACTAAACTCCCCAAGCCTGAGAATTTCTCAGTTGTTCTTTTATTGTTTGTATATGAGTGTATGTGTGTGTTTGCTTCAATGGTCAATTTTAGGTATCTTCCTTAATTGCTTACTACCTTAGTTTTGACACATCTACAGCCTTTTATTCTTATCATTTGCTTCTAAGCTTACTCAGCAAGTGCTTTATCTATTGAGCTATCTCCCCAGCCCAAGTTTGTTTTCCTATGCAATTCCTTTGTGATGAATGATTGCTACAGCAAATACCTAAAGATACAGTTTGTCATATGAGGGAAAAACACGTCACAGACATAGTAGTAAGTAAGAAACTTTGCCACAAAGGAGAACATAGGGTACCACAGAAGAAAACAATTTTTTCTCAAAATTATGCAAAATTTCACTGTGATACTTTGTCCTGGTTAACGGCTTCATGAGGCACCTTTATTTGCCACAATCACTTTATGTTCAGTTGTATCTTATAATTATAAGTCAAAATGGAAGAGTACTTGCACCTCAGCCTATAATTATCATTGAGCCATCTCTTGCTCTGTTGTTTCTAACTGGAAACTGGCTGAGTTACAGGTTACTTTGCAAATGGTGTGAAGTAACACAGTTCACTAGAGAGCAAGATATTCTCGATACAAAAAGGCTGCCAAGCATTATGTCTATTTCTGGTGGTTGCTTTGCAAAGGGAATCAACTTGTCTTTCGATGTGAATGAACTATAGTGGAATGCTGCTCACATTTATTGTCTCAGGAATATCTCTAATAAAGCAGACTCCAGAATATTATTGAGGTTTATATATGACCCTTCAAATTCACATATATTTTACTGAGCCATCTAAACTACTACTTTCTTTTTAAAATTCTAGCAGCCACAGTGTTAGTGCTATAATGTAAACTGAGTAAGCTATGAAAACTAATAAGGTCACCATGGGCTGTATTATCATGCAGAACAGAAGATTTGGTAGATTCCTAAGCCAAGAATTCTGTTGACCCTGTCAGATAAAAGTGACAGTTTTTGACAGCCTTTTCAATTGATATGTAACATGAATTTGCATTCCTTAATTTAACATCTTCATATTCAGATGTCCAGGGATCTATGAATTCATACTGAAAATATCTACATATATAATGCTTGAAATAGCAAGGGCAAATGGATGCCACACCCATTCAGATATATTAATTGTTTTACTATGATTCACCTACCTCCTGTGCAACCAGCAGAATGAAGTCAAACAGTGTTGTGGTAGTACTGATGACCTATATTTTAAAGTATTGATGATTATTATACTAAGTCTGGTGGCCTTTTGTATTCACGTATATTGGAAGATTTAACAAACAGCTTATTAAAACTACACAGAAATAAATGTGTCACTACTGAACATTAACATTTATGGACCTTTATTCTTATCATATGTCTCTAAGCATTGCATTATAGCACCTATTTGCATAGAATGTATGCTCTATTAGGTATTATAGCTATTCTAGCAATGGTTTAAAGTGTATAGAAAGAGCACATAGGTTTTATGAGACACACAGATACCTGAAGAGCATGGTACCCACAGGGGAGTTGGGCCTACTTCTCTGAAGATACAAAGGGTGATTATATGAACTACACTCTAGTGTAGGAAGGATGTAGTTCTTTAATCCATTACTTACAATGAAGTTTAAGTGTCTTTCATTTCACTCCATGATTCTGTATCACTGGTCAGAGACTAAAAGTGATGAGGTTTCATGTTGCCAACTGGCACCATTTCTGTTATGTATTCAGGAACTGGGAAGATAATTCTAGTACCTAATACAGTATTAAACTGGTTGTGATATAATCTTAGGACCAAATCACATTTATCATTTAATCAAGTGAAATGTTCTTGCCTAATAAATGAGGAACAATTAGATCATGTTGTGATTTTCATGATTTGTCATGAAGTTGAAGAGAATATTTTGTCATTACCAAAAGGTATAGGCATACATTCTTCTTTAAAGTGTAGTCATTATAGTAAATGGCTGCAATATTCCATAGGAAATGGTTCCATAGACATTGCCTAAGGGTATACACTTGGAGCAGAGCTATAGTGTTCTCTCTAAAGTAATTTAACTTCATCAACTTACATACCTTAGGTATGTGAACTGACTTTGTTCTGCAAGTTTGATAAACAACAATGATTTATCATTTACTTTATTAGTTTTTTGGCTCTTATACCTGGATTTGTTTTCTGTTCTGTAGGTGGACTTTTATTAGTCTGAGAACATACTATTAGAAATATGATTAATTCACCATCAACAATGCCTTTCTTGAGTGAACAATTTTTTTTACTCTCCTATTTTGTTGAAAATAAATTATTCTCTCACATAATACATTCTGACCACAGTTTTGTCTCCCTCCATTCCTCCCCAGTCCCTCCCTGCCTCCCTTCTCCTCCAAATCGACTCTTATTCCATTTCCATTCAGAAATGTGCAGGTCTACAAAGGGTATCAACCTAACATAACAACAACAAAAGAAAAGACACAATAAGACAAGACACAAACCCTCATATCTAGGCCAGAAAATAGTCTCAAGAGTAGGCAAAAGAGTCAGCCACACCCCCACTGCCATTGTTAAGAGTCCTACAAACCATTAAGCTAACAGCCCTGACATATATGCAGAAGATCTGTACAGACTCATTCAGGCTACATCCTTGCAGTTTCAGTCTATGTGAGCTCATTTGAGCATTCCTTGGTTGACTCAGCCATTTTCTCCTGGTTTCCTCAATCCCCTCTGGATCCTACAATCTTTCCTCCCCTTCTTCTGGAAGAGGCCTGGTGTCTCTCAGGCTTTGAGGGGAGGGACCAAACAAAAGACAACATCAGTTGGACGAAGAGGCAACCTACAGAATTAAAAAAAAAAAATCTTCACCAACTCCACATCTGATACATGATGAATATCCAAAATACAGAACTCAACTAGACATCAAACGAGTAGAATAAATTTAAGTTAAAAATGTGGTACAGATATAAACAGAGAATTCTCAAAAGAGGAATCTCAAATGGCTGAGAAACACTTAAAGAAATGTTCAACACCCTTAGTCATCAGGGAAATGAAAGTCAAAACTACTTTGAGATTCTATCTTATACCTGTCTGGCTAAGATCAGTAACACAAGTGACAGCTCATCCTGGTGAGTAAGGGGAACACTTCTGCATAGCTGGTGGGAGTGCAAATTTGTACAAAAACAATTGAAATCAATATGGCTGTTCCTTAGAAAATTGAGAATTGATCCAAGATCCAATTATACCATTTTTGGGCATATACCTAAAGGACTCTCCGTCCTACCACAAAGATACTTGCTCAACTATGTTCAGAGCTTTATTCATCATCTCCATGAACTGGAAATAGCCTCGTTGACCTCAACCAAAGAATGGATAAAGAAAATGTGGCACATTTATGCAATGGAATATTACTCAGCTGTTGAAAAAAATGACCTCATGAAATTTCATGGCAAATGGATGGAACTAGAAATAATCATCCTGAGTGAGGTAACCCTGACCCAGAAAGACAAACATGGTATGTACTCACCTATAAGCAGATATTCCTTATTAAGTAAAGGATAATAATGCTACAATCTACAGACCCAGAGAGACTATGTTACAATGAGGGCTCTTGGGGGACACATGGATCTCCTTGGGAAGGGAAATAGAATAAATTTTGCTGGTGGTGTGGGTATAGGTGGAGACAGGAATGGGATGGGTCAGGTTTGTGGAAGGAGAGAATATGGTGGGAGGTAGCTGGAATTGGGGGGCATTTGTGTGGTACTGTGGAAACCTAATGCAGTAGAAACTTCCTGCAATCTACGGAGGTGACACTAGTGAGGCCTAGAAATGGAGGACACAAAGCCTTATCTAGCCATCTTCTGTAATATACAAGGCTCCCAGTTGTGGAACTGGGGTATCATCTCACCCACAAGATCTTTAGTAATCAATTGAATTTAATAAACCAATAATCTTTCCTGCCTGTAAGATGTGCTTGGGAAATGGTGGCCCAGAAGTTATGGGAGTGGCCAACAAATGACTGGTCTAACTTGATGCCCATGCCACCAGAGAGATCCTATACCTGACATAACTTGGATGACCAGGAACCACAGATTGGATAGCCCAAAGACCTAGGGTAGAATCAAGCACAACTGGCAAAAAGGAAGGAAGGAAGGAAGGAAGGAAGGAAGGAAGGAAGGAAGAAAGAAAGAAAGAAAGAAAGAAAGGGAGGGAGGGAGGAAGGAAGAAAGAAAGAAAAAAGGAAGGAAGGAAGGGAAAGAAAGGAAAAAGAAAAAACCAGTAAAATGATATCTAATGATATTCTGTTCTACTCATAAATTATTGATATGCCTAATCATTATCAGAGAGCCATCCTCCAGTAGCATTAGGGAGCAGGTACAGAGATCCACAGCCAAACATTATGCAAAGAGAGAGTCTAAATTGAACATTTCCATTTGGTGTCTCTCCTCAGAGCTTGGGGAATCAAGAATTCATAATTTCCATTTTATCTCTGATGCTTTTGTTTTTTTGCAGAAATAAAAGTAAATGCTGTGAACAAGGATCTGATTTCTGGAATTCAATGATTCAATTTGTAGCCCAAAGCTCCTCTGTGACACTATGTCTGTAACTACATATGCCAGAAAAAGACAGCAAACACAAACCATAACATGGAGGTAGGAATGCTTCTTTAGCTAATGTATTTTTTAGTACTCTTATGAGTGGACTGTTTCTTGATTCTTATGAGAACATGTATGGAGTAGATAAATATATTTATTGCATATTAAATGGCCACAGAAAATATTCCCAATGAATTATTTGTATAACATTATTTTATCTAAGATGATGAATTCCAACTCCCATTAAAGAATGTAGTGGTTTCCAAACTGCATTCAACCAGCCAACCATAATAATCCAGACTTTTATAGCTGTTCAAGTTATCAACAGTAACTCAGAATCTCTGAGAAGTACTAGAATTTTAATAACTTCTATCTCATCCAATATTTTCTTCATCTTCCTTCACCTATTAATCTTAGAAAAAGCCATGCTTCTTATAATATAGATTAACAAAACTTACTATTTTCCTCCTTTTTTTTCTCCTATTTTTCTCCTTGGGGAATTTTTATAGTTGCTTATTTATTGACAGAGTGACAACATAGGTTCACAGGTGTTATGTAAAATTAGCACATGGTAGCAGTGAAACTGCAGCTAATAATGTCAATAGGACCATCAAACAAGAATGGCTCTTAATACTAGTACAAGCAAGCTGCTTCCATTGGCAACAGCAGCTCATAAAGATCCAAAGATTTGAGGTCCTCAACTTTATCTGGCAGGATATAAACTTCTGCACTCTGTTTAGATGCTCACTCTTTCATGTTGTTTTTGGAATATGCATGTGAAAGAATCGCAGATCAGCAGATATTCCTCCTTTTGTGATGCTGCAAAGAAAATGGAACTTGGCTTTTAACTATTTTTGTTTTGTTTTTAGCTCTATTTGCCCTCCGTGTTTCATCATAATCATAGAGTCACAAAAGGTTTACTGAGAGTAATTGATCTGAGAAATTAAAGATGTGAGCACATCACTTGGTTTCTCTTAGCACTGCAATATACTCAGATATTTGAATTATCATCACTGATGTAACTGAAAAGCACTATAGATAAATTGCCTACAGGTGCACTTACTAGAGTAGTAATTTCAATGTAAGATGTAATAATTAGTTTAACTCATTTTAAGAATTATTCACATTCCATTTTCAATGTTAAAGACTTCAGGACTGCACTAAGTATCAATAACATAACACCATTCACTTCATCAGCAATATTTGATGGATTCTTTACTGTGACACATTTCTTATCAGAGTCTAGATAGTAGCCAGGAATAAAACTAGCTACATGAGGTAAAGAACTTAAGAAACTTTTAACTGTGTGTAAGATTTTAGAAATAGAATCAGAACTATTCAGTACACAGGAGGAATTGAATTGACAAAATGCATATATTAAAAGCAGCTTTATTACTTTGGCTTATATAATATTGTCTGGTTAGTCCAATAGTAATTTTCTTTACACTTGAGAGGCTAAAAACACGTAATTCTGTTTCACAAGTCTGGATACCTCTGAACTCCCAGTCTACCATTGAAGGCCTGGAGGTGGGAGGGATTCCTGGGAGAGTTACTGGTCTTTTGTCCTCATTGGAAAGCTGAATATTCTGGATCATGATATCAGCGGAGAACAAAATGGCAGTAGTAGCAATGAAGTAGGTGAACTTGCCAGCAAAACACATGGCAAACAGACAAAGTTAAAAAAACTTCTTCTTTGGATCCTCTTATATGTGGGCCTCTAGAAGCTGCTAGTTATATCCAAGCAGGGTCTTTCCATTTCAATTGAAATAATCTAAAAATTCCTTGAAGGTATGATCAAAGGTTTGTCTCATAGCTGCTTACTTATCTAGTCAACAGCCAAGATTAACCTCCCACTACTTAAAAGATACAAAGATGCAAAGATACACTGAGTTTTCACAGTGGTTAAAATTATAGGGCATAATTTTAATTTCTAGGATACAAGAAAAAAATTATTAAAATTAGAAGCCTTTGAGAAGAGTTCTCATCAGTTTTAAACCTATTTATACACAGATGTGAAAAATATACAACTTTTTTTTGTACTCTTCTCTTTAATAAGGAGAAATTAAACCAATTGTATTTTTGTCTTTTTTTTTTTTTTTTGAGACAGGGTTTCTCTATTTTAACCCTGGCTGTCCAGGAACTCACTCTGTGGGCCAGGCTGGCCTCAAACTCACAGAGATTTGCTTGCTTCTGCCTACTGAGTGCTGGGATTAAAGGCATGCACCACTACCACCTGGCAACTCAATTGTTTTAGTTAGACATTATGATACTGGATTTAGTAGTTGTTGTTCTGATATATAGGTATACAGAGACACTGATATTGTACTGGATGAGACCTAGAATAAGAGGAAGCCAATATTACAAAAAAAAAAAATATGAAAGGAGCTTCTTCTTCCTTGTCCAAACTTGCAATTTCCATCTGTCGTTAATCGACAGAATGAAGAAGCCTCACGGGAAACTAACAGGCAAAGAAGTAATGTGATGTACAGAATTAAATACTAAAATATAGATAGAAAGATAAAAATGGGTAGTTGAAGTTGAGAGATAATGCATTGAAAGGTGGTTTGGCTGAAGGGAATAAAAGCTAATTAAAGACAACATCCACAAAGAAGTTGATGAATCTCTAGAATCTACTGCTTCCCTCCTTTAACTTGCAGATGTTGCTAATTCCAGTACCATGCCTGTGCCTGTCCATAAAACGATCTCTATGCCTACTATGCGGAAGGACTGCATGTTTTCTTAATCAAATAAAGTATATCAAAATAACACTTCAAATTTAAGATATGAAAGACAAGTGAGCACGTGTAAACTGGCAAAAGTAACAGTTTAATCCTGGTCTCCGCGCATAGTTCTAAAAATGGGATGCCTATGCATTTACATCATATTAAAATTTTATTCGGCTCCTATATTTAGATAGATCCCTTTGGTAATCTTGGAAGCTTGAATACAGTGAACATAATCATCATCTATATTTTTATTAAATCATTTGTATAGACTATGATTTTAAAATATTTTTCATATGTGGGGTGGGATTTTGAGACCAAAGTTACATTTCTGATCCACCCAAAATAATTTTAATGGATTATTTCTTGGGAGAATTTGGATATCTAATCTAATTCTACATGTAGAATTACATTTTTCCTGAGGCAGGTATAACACTTGCTAAAAATTAACTTAGTTTAGTTAAAAATCTTTTCATTGTTAAGTTGGTTCTTCTAGCCATGTCTGCCAAGGACTGATTAACTGAGGGTATGAAGCCAGTTAAGCTTTCCAATTACATTGTGAGAAACTAAATCTTTGAAGTAACCAAGTTGAGAGTGAGATTATTCAAAATAACCCATCACTGTTTCTGACAAGCCACAACTTTAGTCTGTCCTACTAAATAAAAATGTGGCAGTATTTCATATTTTAGTTTTTATTTATATTATTATTTTTTTTATTTTTTAATTTTTTTATTTTTGCTTTTTTGAGACAGGGTTTCTCTGTTGTAACTCTGGCTATCCTGGAACTCTCTCTGTAGACCACGCTGGCCGTGAACTCACAGAGATCTGCCTGCCTCTGCCCCCTGAGTTCTTGGGATTAAAAAGTGTGTACCACCACTGTCCAGATTTGTTTTGAATTCTTAATTCCATTTTTGTATACAACTACTATTTAACAAATATGATTCTATACAAAACATTTGCATATACATTTTTAAAACCACAACACATTTAATTTTGTGCTAACATTCATAATAAGATGTCAATATTGCCAAATGTTTCTATAGCAAATGTTAAAATAATGGCATGCTTTCTCTTGTCAGCATTCGTAACAATGGCTAATATGTAATTCTATGTTTTCCACTAATATGGAATTCTATGTCATCACCAAATGGAATTCTACTGTAATCAAACTGTAAAAGATAATCATATCAAACTTGTATTTTGTTTACTCACTTGTCACATGTTCTTACCCTTTCTAAATTGTACCACCAAATAGTTCTGAATCAATTATGAATCAATAATGTCTTTAACGGCTCAAACACTTAAAGCTTTTATAAATAATTATTATACATTATATGATATAATAATATAATTACAGTAGTGGTTGTTCAAGTCTATGATTTAATAAACAGTAGAATATATACATTGGATAAGAGCATTGTGTCACATATTAGTAAATCATACTTAATCATCTAATACCCCATGTTCCTTAATTATAATATCATAAAATTGTATCATTTCTCTTCTCTGGATAATATAATTTGGGGAGAGGGGCTATAAGTTAAGTAAATAAAAAAATAGTACTTATGTGTTTAGTTTTAGGCATTATGTTTCTAGGATATCTGAATTATTTTATTTCTTTAAGCAGAAAAATAAGTGTCCCCAAGATTCTTTCTAGTCATTATTTAACTTACCCTGATTTTGCCTTTACTAACATTATATTAAGAAGATATTGATACCTTGAATCTACATATCAAGATGTGTTACAAGGAAAGTATATATTTTTATAGTTTCAGAGCTAAAGTTTTCATTGTGCTTTGATATAAGTAATATAAGAGGAAGAAAGAATTATTAGTAGTCTTTTAAATCTGTAAAATCCAAAATTCATTTGACTCATTAAATAGACAAAAAGTCTTTAATTATATTAAGGTATTTACTGTAGTACAATTTTACTGTACTTCGAGAAACGCTTACTTGAATCTGTAATATCTCTGAATAACACTACTGATTTCTCATCTTTTAAGATACTTGGAAGGCAAATAAATATTATTAGTTATTGATTGAAAGTTTGGAAACTATTAAATCAGGGCAATTTGTTTTGTTGGTAAAAGGAGTGGTTTTGAACTTTTCATTAAGCTTACAAACATCGTATTCAAACATCATATTCACTTCGTTCATAAACATCCCAAAGTGGCTCACATGGGAAGTGGTAAATGATGAGATGAAATTTCTGAAGTATTACATTTTTCATAATTAAAAAGAAAATTGCATAATAACCTGGTTTACAGATGATTATAAGGAGTCAATAAGGACAATTATCTTCTTCTTTTGAATACTAAGTTTAAAATTAAGGTTCATTTTAATTCCCAACTCATTAAAAGGCGAGACCTAGTAGAAATACATTTTTTCTGCAATAAAGGTGATACTCAGAAATAGAACTCAATAAATCAATCATCTACCTAGAATTAATTCTTTTGAATTACTTTAATTCTCATAAAGGAGGATTAGAATGAGATTTAAATAAAACCAGTATATTATATTTCATACACCCACCAAAATAATTATCTAATGATGTTAATTTTTTTTGGATTCAATGTAAATCTGTATTAAACTTGAAAAAAAGGTTCTTTCAAATCTGTTTAATTAATCAAACTTTACTGAATAACTAATGTGTCCATTCTTAAAAATAATGTGTGAAGATTAGTGTATAAAATTAATATGAGTTAGAAAAAAAAAAACCTAATGCTTTTCTGAAGTAAAAGCTGCTCAAGGCCTAAATGTGTGACTTAGAAGCAGAGTCCATTATTTTTGATGAAAATGATAATAGAAATAGTATATAAAATATAGCATCTGCATGAATATTTGAAGTAAAATGTACATAGTATTAACAATTGAAATAAGATTTTATAAGATTTGTTTTTATTTCCATTAGTTTTGTGTAAATATATGGTTTGTGTGTGTGTGTGTGTATGTGTGTGTGTGTGCATGCCTGAGTATTCCAAAAAGTGTGCTGCACACACTTGTGTGTGAATGTGAATGAGCACATTTCAGAATGTTGTATTTTCTCAAAGGTAACTGACAAACTAGAATTCCGCATTGAGGAAAAAAAACTTTTAAATATTTAATTAAAATAAAGAATTATTAGGAGATAGAGCCTGACCCTGACAGGTATTTAGTCAAGGAACAATGTTAGTAAAGTTCTTTATTCTGACAGAATATGACTTTTGATGAAACTTTCAACATTAAATTATCTGTGTCTACTTGACAATTACAACTTCAGGTAAAATATCAGAATATCATCTGAAACCCTTAGAAAATAAAGACAAAAGTTTTAGAGAAAAAATAAGACATGAAAATAGGAGTCACCATGGAGATATGGGTCAAAACTGAGTTCCACGACTCTTGGATGTCTAAGGATAGGATAAATAGTTACACGGAAATGCTGGAATTAAAAAGTTAAGAACAAGGGGTTAAATTCTAATAGGAAAAAAAAACCCAGTAAAGTCCCATGTTTTATGTAAATGCTATAATCTTCTGGACAGTTATGATGATCAACGATTGTATGAGTCAATAAAAAATAAGCTAAAAAGGGATAAGCAAACTTTGAGCTTCAAAGGCCCAAAAGTAGTTTTAATTTAACAAACATAATTTTCAAGTGAAGCAAAAATATTGATACTTCTCAGAAGAATATAATGAAACCTACAGTGTAAGAGTTGTAATATTTGTTATATAATACAAATTTATTCACCATGCAAATACTTAGTAAAATGTGACATATTTTGTAGGGTAAAGACAATTTAAAGATGCCAATCTGGAAGTGGCTTACATGATAGATACAGTAGAAGTGATCAATAAAGCAGTTCACCTTCACTGAAGAGAGTCAAGAAACAGATACTCATATTCTCATATATAAATGAGAATATCCATGAGAATTTTGCTACTTTATTAGCTGATTTCTACACACTGTGATCTACCACCATACAAAATGAAATGTAAAAAAATAAAATCAAAGTAGACTAAAACACATTCATCTTGCCTGTACATGGACATGTTTTCTATGTAAAGTCTTTTTCATAGTATTTGGGAAATGTTTCAGTCTTAGCTGTTGCTGACTTTGCCCTTTTCCTAGTATGGATAAGAATTCTTAACTACTTTTGCTCTCATCATCAGGATTAATGATTCTAAGATGCTTTCAAGGTGAAATTTCTTTAAAGCACCATTAATAATAAAGAAAAAGGAAATTAAGCCTTAGCATAAATATCCTTGGACATCATGACAAATTTATATTCTCATGAACATAATCTGCAGTTCCGACTTTAGACTATGACATGGATTATGCAGCACACATTTTAAGTCTATCCTAGTGCCTAGATTGCACACAGTGAAATTGCAAAACACATACCTACATAGGTAATGAGCACAGAGCATATAAGCATATACACGTGTTATGTTTATGTTCTTCACAATGTAATCAACATGATAATTTTATGAATGACCTTCAAAAAAAGCAAGTTAAGGTGACCATAAATAGCCTGCATTTTTGTACGTGTTTATGATGTATCTCATATTGTATCATCTCTTTAAATCCTATAGCAGCTAATCTATGGTAAGCTATTCTTTAAAACCAGGGTAGACCATATTCTCTTTTATGGGAAGCTCATTAAAGTATGAATTAAAAATTAAATCTCATGAAATATACAATAGTGGTGTTGATAAGAAACCGCTATATCTTTCAATTCATTCTTGATTCATGATCATATAAACAGACAGCATTTAATTCTGCCAGCCTATAAGAAGTAATTTAATATGCAAAGACACCCAGACAATCTGCATGAGAAACACAATTAATTTTGATATGTTTAAATAAGACAGTACTTCAATCCAAACATATATTTCAAAGCAATTCTATGCAATGCTTTTGACTCACAAGCGTAGAGATGATAACCCTGATGAGAATGTGGATAGTAAAATATCAGAACTGGCAGCACACAACTCCAATTTAGAAAAGAAATTAGATTTCCCTGCAAAGTAGATTAGGAAAAGAAGTAGAGACAAAGAACAGTACAACACCAAGACAATTCAAGCAAACATTTCAAGGCAGGCGTGAGGGAGCTGCATTTCTGCTTAATGAAGTGGATGATTTAGAGACTGAGTCCTCAGATTTTAAATAGGAGTAGAGAAAAGAAAAATGTAAAATAGTCACTGGGCAACACGCTTCAAGACTTAAAACATTTCTGCTCAATCTCATATGTCACCCTTGCTTTTCTGTAGTTCTAGAAGTCTAAAATACTGAGTTCTTCCAAAAATGAAAAAAGTTTATGTTCAAAATCTATTTTAATAGCTCTATAGAAACTTACAGCTGTATTAAAAATATAAACAATAAAATGTGTAACTTATATGACTCTGTGGAGGATGCAAACACTAACTCACTCTCATATTGGTAATCAGGTAATAAATATTCATTGCTTTCTTATTAGGTGTCAAGGCCTTTTCTAAGCAGTAAAGATAATCTTCATGAGTCTGACATTCTATTGGAAGAGGAGAGACAGTGGGGAAAAGTAAACAAAAAGGTTCTCTATAATATGAAACATGTTGATTATGAATAGAGAATTGTGTAAGAGTTCTAACAGGTACATATGTAGTGGATCAGAGTTGAAACACAAATATAAGACCAGAAAGTAACTTTGTGGGAAAATTATATGGGTACTTGAGAGATGGCTCAAGGGTTATAAGCACCTAGTACTCAATTGTGGGGGCCAAAGTTTATATCCTAATATACATTTTAAGATATTGGATGTGTTGCTCATGATTGTAACCTTACCTCCAAGAATGAGGGTTGGGGAAGATACAAGAAAATCTCTGGAGGCCCACTGGATTCCAGTCTAACTGAGAAAATGTGAGCACCAGGTTTAGAGAGAGACAGAGACCCAGCCTCAAGAAATAGATGAAGAGTAATAGAAGAGATTATTTCTAGCCTTGGCCCATATCAAGATGTAACCTCTGGTTAGTTATTCTATCCAAGTGTGAGAACTAAACGCACATACATACAAGCAGTAGTAAATAGAATCTATGAATATAATTCAGAGTAATTATAGGAAAAAAGGATGTGAATCCCAGATGAAATGGTGTGTGTGTGTGTGTGTGTGTGTGTGTGTGTGTGTGTGCATGCACATGCGTGTGTGTTGGGGGTGTTATAGAGGTAGAGAGGGAGTGCTAGAAATAGTGTGAATACAGTGCATTTCCATGGAATCATCAATTTTTACAAATATTTATTTAAAAAGAATGTGTTTCAGATTTTAATCCATAGTTTGATCGCTCAGTTACTTTTAAGCCTTCGATATAGCAAGGAATTGGGGCAGAATCAAGGGCAATTGCTCACTCCATAGTATCATGGAAAGCAAGGATAAACGATATTTCTATGACACATCATCTCTGATGATGCTAGTAAACTATGAATCCACAAATGGAAGTATACTTCTGAGGTGTCAGCCTTAGTGACTTACAGCACACCTCTGGACACTGTTGTAGTACAGAGCAGATTTCAATACATGAGTTTGGGGAAGTATTTCAAAGAGAAACCAGAAACCATAACATTTGCTAGCTAAACAAGTGAAATTATTTCATTATGCTTGAATTGGAATTATTAGCTACAATGTATGGTTCCCAGAAAGTTTTCTAATTTGTGGACCCAGAAATCTTCACATCAAAGTAGCCTGCAAAGTAGATGGAACTCACAGGCATGCATCTCCATACCTGACCTGGAGACAACTTCTTAAATGTTTAAATTTTATTCTGATCTCATGTGTGTGGACATTTAGACTGAATATCTATATAAATACCATGTGCATTCTTGATGCTTGCAGAAGCAAGAAGAAGGCCTCAGACCCCTGGAATAAGAATTGCAGTCACCTTGAGCAGTAAGTGCTCTTAACCACTAAATCCATTATTCTAGCTCCCTCCCTCTCTGTCCTTCTTTTTCTCCTTCTCCTCCTTTTTCTTCATGTTGTAGTAGTTGTTGTTGTTGTTGTTGTTGTTCTTCTTCTTCTCCTCCTCCTCCTCCTCCTCCTCCTTCTTCTTCTTCTTCTCCTTCCTGCTCCTCCTCCTCCTCCTCCTCTTCTTTCTTCTTATACAGACTAGATGTGAGATTTATTACTGAACTTGATTTTGTTGGATACAGAATATCACAGTGGAAGGTAGTATTGCAAGGCCTGCCACATTGCCAAGGGATCAAGACTGGGGATATATTTGACCCCACAGCTATCATAGATGAGCCATTTCTCAGCATTTATGTCTTCAAATGCACCTGTATTAAACTTGGTGAACTACCACTTCTTTGCGATCCAGATGTTCTGGCATCTTGGGAACATGAACTTGGCTCTGCCTAGAGCCGCAATCATGTATTCTCTACACTGCAACTTTGTTCAGACCTGACCAATGTGAATCCTGGCTACTGTGCCCCGGGGCTTCCCAAAAGCACCACTCATAATATTACAGGGTACTTTTGTTGATGAGGGTGATAGTGGAAGGGTGGAGCTTCAGTCAAGTTTAGAAGTCATCTTTACCATAAAAGCCATCTTTACCGCAAATCTTTATAATGTATTTAATGGTGTTGGCCGGGGCTTCAGAGTTGAGGTGTCCAGTCTCATCCTACATCATGTGGCCATGAAGTATGTATTCATCAACTTTTGTCCTCTTTCTTTCCAAGTCAAAATGACTATCTTGTGATTTGGCATGCATCAACATAAGGAAGAGTTTGAGTATAACTTGTTCTGTCAAGTACTGCTAACATGAGAAGGGGTGGTAGCCCATGATCACAAGATTATCTTCTTCCATGGCTCTCTGGGGAAAAGAGCTCCCATACCTTATATTTTGGCTTTAAAAAAGATATTTCCCTCGCAAATACTGAAATACTAGAATTGGATCATGGGGCTATAGCAGAAACCATTTATATTCCTGACTCCACTCTGCAGTAATAAAACAGCTAGCTGTGCACATCGCCACATAGAATATTGCCACACATTTCCTAATACATGTTTTAACAGTTTAATCATTTATTTCAAATATAATTTTTAAATCATAAGTGGAGTTTTATAATACAAATTGAAACATTTATTCTCCATCACTTCAGAATCTGAAAAGCAATTTCAGAGCAGGCTTTCCAAATACAGTCTTTTTTGCTATTTTTCTGAAACCTAGTATTAGGCCACACTATTTTCAATGTATGTAACCATTGTACATTTATTGATATGTCTTTTTTAAAAATTGTCCTTCACACATAAAGAATAATTTCTGTTGAAGTATTAGCAGCAAAGAAAAAATATTAAATAGCCGTGAAGAAATCACATATTCAATTTGAAAATAATAGAACCAGTATTCTCCTATGTCATAACACAGTGCATAAACACACAGGCTTATGTTTCTTCCTGTATATTGGGCCTTACATCCAGCTGGAAAGCAGCATGTTTCTTCTATAACATTAATACCATAATTGTATACATGGGCATATTTTACTACTCTAGGTACTTATGTATCTCCCAGAGTTCACAGATGGTCAAGACCATTTAAGAATTTATTTCCTTAAAAGCCTACATTACATATTCTATGTACTTTCAGACCTAGCTCAAAGGGAGGAAGTTTTCTAGTCAGTGCCAACTTGATTTCTCCATGTTCTGTCATCCAAGCATGTGATATTTTTCCAAATAGAGTTTTACCATCAAGTTATGGGAGGCAAATCAAGAGTAATTGCATTAGCAGGTATTATTTAAGGGGTTTGCAGGACACTCCTGACCAACATCTCAAAGGCAGATATATCAGGCACTAGGATATTTATTTAGCAACGTATGGCTTCTGAAAGGAACTTTGTTACCTACAGATCATAACTCCAATTAAATTATTTTATAGAAATAGATATGTGTGCATTATATCCCTATCTATCTATCTATCTATCTATCTATCTATCTATCTATCTATCTATCTATCTTACTTACCTATCTATCATCTATCTATATGTATATATTTATTATCCAGTAGATTTAAGGACTGAAGAGATGGTGTGACAGTTAAAAGTATTCATTTCTCTTCCATAGGACCTATGTACAATTCCCAATATCTATATTAATTCTGAGCATCAGTTCAGGCAGCTCATAATGTCCTGCAAGTTTAGAACCAGGAACTCCAATGTCTTCTTCTAGTCTCTGCTGACACTACACTAACATACACAACCTCCCACCCCCCCACCCACATGCAAATAATTTAAAAGTAATGATAATAAAATCCAGTATTTTAAATAGTAGTTTTTATATGACTTTTTTTTTGTACATCTTAGTGTTTGCTACCTACCATCCCATCTCTCTTCATTTAAATCCTTCTCAGCCATTATTATTATTTTCTCCCTTATATCTTATATCTCCCTTATATCTTTTCCATTAAACCTGTTTTTCCTCCTCTATACCAATAATCCCTTTCTAGTTTCCTGAACTCTACAGGTATTCTAAATTAAATAATAACAACAAAGTCTAAAGATTCAATCACAGGTGATTTGGAACATGCTCTGTTTATATTCCTGGGCCTATGTAACCTTAGTCAGTAGAATTTTTTTCTAATTCCATCCATTTACTTGAAATTTCATAGTTTATTTTTTCCTATTTTTCATTTCCTTGAGGATTTTATACAATGTATTTCAATCCTATTTATCCCCATTTTCTAGCTCCTGCAGATCTACTCTCCTTTCCTTCCCACCCAACTTTGTGTCCTCTTATTTAATTTAGTTATATATATCAAATTCATCCAATTTGTGTTGTCCAAGTATTTTGTGGATATGCACCCTTCCAATGGAGTATAATTGACCTACAAGTGGCAAAACTTAAAAAAAACTGAGGGACACTCCCTCTTCCCTCTTCTGATTGTGTCTAGCTTGAGCTTGCGCTGGTCTTGTGGTTACTATTGCAACTGCTGTGAGTTCATATGTGGAGTTGTCTTGTAGTGTCTGGAAGACATTGTTTCTGTATAGTCATCTACCACTTCTGGTTCTAACGTTCACTCTGTCCCTTCTTCAGTAATGATTTCTGAGCATTAGAAGAGAGAAGGATGATACAGATGTCCCTTCAAGGTGGGTCGCTATGAATTCTCTAATTCTACGTACTTTGGCCAACTATGTTAATAGCCACCTACTGCAAATAGAAAACAATTGAAGAATATTATGCTACCCTAGTAACATGTGTATGAAAAAAAATGTAAGGATAAAGTTTATATTTAAAAAATTAGCTGATGTTTAATAGTGGAAAATTGGAACGCCAACTTGAGTAGATCATTCTAAAGTCAACTAAGAGTAATAAGATCTGGCTGTGATCAAAGATGGAGGTAGGGCTGTACTAGGGAAATTCTTTGTATTCATTTCATATTGCAATTCCAAAGCTGACAGATTAAGCAGAAAATCAATTTATTAATATTATAGTAGGAAGTTTGAATAGCTATTGAGAATTGTAGCTTTCTGCTTAATTTCTCAGCTGTTATGCCAAGAAGAAAGTTAAAACACTCTTACTAAACTGGATTCCTAAGAAAAGAAACCTCTTCCACTGTACATACAACTGTAAACCAAAACAAGTACCATTGCCAGGAGCTCTAGATCAATGCCATCATAAGCAACTTGCTGCAGCCATAAGTTCATAATCATTGCTGGGTACTTTTGCCCTCACCCTTAACAAAAGTAAAGAATTCTGTCTGAGGTCTCTAAAACTCACCTTACTTATTTTTTAATCTTATCTTTAAACAATATATTTGTGACCCTATGTATCTTGGACATAAAAGTCGGGAAATTTGGGCATTTTCTTTGTGCATGTTGAAGGTAGTTTGCTCCAGTATAAAAAATATGTTTAAAAATATTGAGCAGGTTATGTTTATGTATTTAGGAACATTAACACACACAACAACAACAAAGAAAAAGAGGTCATGAATTTGAAAGAGAGTAAGGACAGGTGGTCTATTGGGAGCTCTTGTGTGGAAAAAGAGAAGAGGAATATGATATAATTATATTACAATCTCAGAAAGTTATTAACAATTAAAATGATACACTTTTCCAGGTAGAGACATTTTTAGAACTTAAATTCTCACATCCATATTATATTCTATAATATATATATATAATTGAATAATATATAATAGAAATAACATATTGAAAGTGAATGATGAAATATAACAAAGAACAAGAATGGGAAATATTTAGAGAATAAAGGATCAAAACTGATTCAAAATTTTTACATTTCAGTGTCAGTAATATGGCTCAGGGGTAAAAGTACTTGAGACAGCTTGAGAAACTGAGTCTGATCACCAGAATCCACATAGTAAAAGAAAGAACAGAACCCCAAAAGTTGTTCTCTGACCCCAATATGTGTGCTGTGGCTTGTCCTGTCTCTTAAACAAATAACATTTAAAAATGGTTTTTAAAATATTATATTTTGTCATATTTATTAAATTTCAAGCTATATTTTATATTTGTGACCTATTTTGTAAAGTCGCAATAGTATTTAATAAAACAGCACCAGGCTATGAAACAATTTTTATTACCATATTTGAAAATCAATTAATAGACCTACACATTTATTGCGCATGTAAAATCACTTCTCAGACAGATAAGGTTCATGAGTTGTTTGATCCTAAGTAGTTCATGTAGCCATTAAGAAAATTTGTAGAACACACTATTAATTCAGAGGAGCCTAATAAGTGCTATTGACTGGAACTAGGATCTAATCCCAGCCTATGTAGAGGTGAAATTTATCCCGATTCATCCCTTATTAAAATGTAAAGATATTTGTGTGCAAGTGTAGGCATCTGTTCAAGTCCTCCATACAGTCTGTTGGAGATGAGTTTCAAGCAATCCTTTAAATACATATTTTAAAGGCTTTATAACCATATAACAAGGAGTGTAAGTAACATAAAAATACAGAGAATAATAAAGCCTCTTTGGTATGAGAACTCAGAAAGTGAGGAGTATTATGTCAAGATTAAAATGGGTAGCATGAAAGTAAAATTTAAAATAACTAATATTTTTTAAAAAGCTGCTAAGAAAAAGTATTCCAAAAAATGACAGATGAAGGACATTTCAAGAAAAAGACAGACAAATAAGTGTGGACAGAATCATTGGCTCATAACTTACAACAATCTTTTTATTCCAATTAACATACAAATTTTGAATATCTCATCATTTAAGAAATATATAGAATGATAATAACTTCACTAACATTTTATTTGCAGCAGGCATTCATTTTTTTTTCTCTGTGTAACTTAGAAGGGATACACAAGAATAAAAAAAGGAAAGGTGATAAACATGTTTATAAATTAACGCACAGGAATTTAGAAGAGTGTGTGTACGTATAATTTAAAAGCTTTCTAGATACTGGATAATGGTCACTGCACAAATAAATGGGTACTCTAATGAACCAACCACGGAAAGTGAAGAACATGATGCTTTCAGCAACATCCAGTGAATTAAGTCCTCCTGGTCTTCATTGTCTCACCATACCATCTTAAAAATTCAATCTCTGTTAGTTTTATAAAAAAATAAATTAACAAGAAAAATTCCTCTTTAACTTAGGAATTTGTTTCTGTTCCCTTTTCAACCTCAGAGGTTAAACATTTTCAGGTAATTTTTGATATTTTGTAGAATTTAGTTCATGTATTCCACAGTTACAATTGGGTATTTCTCCCATCTTGTCAATGATCATCTGACTAAAACATTTGGGGATATGTTTAAGCAATATAACATTGTCTCATCTCCACAATTGCATCTTTTTCATTATGGGTACATTCTGTCACATTTCCTGGTAATAATGCACCTGTTGCCTATCCACCTACTCATTTTTATGCTGACATAAGGCTCTTTGCAAAGCCATGTCTCTGTACATGTCAGATTTGGGGGTAATGGTTGCATACTTCAATCCAAATATGTATGTTTTATTGTAACCAAATTAAATGAGTATAGAATACCATAACATGAGCTAAATTGCTTAACAGAATAAAACAATGCAAGTGTAAAGATCTGTAAAAACTAAGGAGTCAAGACTGGACAAAATAAGTCTCCAGTAACTTCAGTGGTAGATAGAAATTGTCCTATGGGGGTAAGAGTCAAAGTCTAGAGGGAGAATCCCTGGAGAAGACATCACCTAACTCTTAGTTGATATTTTTAAAAGAAAATATTCAAATTTCATGCACCTTAAAATTAATAACAAATTTCTACTGATATTAGAAAGTATACACCTGGATTATTCCTAACACTAAAAGAGTAAATTTTAGTTAATTTACTAAATGTTAAATTAACATTTAATTTAATGTTTAATGGTATCAAACATTAAATGCTAAAATGGCAATTAGATAGTTCCTAAGCTACAATATTTGTAGCAGGTGTTAGAAAGCCATGTCACCATTTTGGAAATTCCAATTCAAGGGAAACAAACTGGATGAAAAGATTTTTTAAAAATCTATAAAAGAGATTTGTATGTATTGATACGCCAGACTAGCTGTGAATAGCAGCTGAATAATTGAAAGCTAAATTCTTCTATTCCCCTTAAAAGTGAAGTTTTATTTTTCTGATTAAAAAAATAACTTCCCTAACATACTATTTAAGATTTCAGATATTCATTATTTTAAAATGTGTTAGTGCTTTACAGATTGACTTAATGCTCTCTTCTCTGAGCTGCTCATTTCACTAGACTATTCTCAGAAATGGAGTGCTATATTCTCCCCAATAGATGGCTTACCTATATTTCTGATTCACTTCAGAATAGTCAACTTCAGAAGAAATGAATTGAATTAACCTGCACAAGTGAGTGACAGATTCTAGGTGCAACTCAGGAATTGACATAATTAATTAATCATTGTAATAACAGAGATGTCCACTGAACACCAATTAACCTCTTCCTTTTAAAGAGATGTCCCATTTCTCCCTCAAAGACCGATGTAAATGAGTGAATTTAAATCACCTTTAGTAGAGGATTTAAAGTGATCATTAGCTGGAAGGATAATGTATGTGGATTCTCTCACAGAGTGAGGAAAAAACAAGTTGGCTTATCAAGCAGGGCGCTACAATTTCTGCCCATGATTTGTTCCAGGAAATTCATTCTTGCAAATTTAGTTACTTCTATTTAGATTCTGGGAGGCTAGTGACAGGGGTGTTTTCTAAGAAGTGACTAAGTACATGATATAGCACACTCAGATGTGTTTTACTCTTTCAAGGGAAATTTTTCTGGTGCCTTTTTAGGGGATATGACATTGAAAAATAGAAAATAAGAAATTCAAATCTGATAAGGAACATTTCTGAGTAGGATGCACTTTGAAGATGGCTAAGCCTGGCATGGCTGGGGCTCTTTTCTTGCTTATCCCTGCCCTGCTAAGGGCGTCTTTGTTCACAGCTCCTTTATATGTGCTGGCTTGTTCACAGTGGAACTTGGTTTTAGGTGAATTATTCTGTTTCAGTACCAGAGAATTTGGGAGGATGAGTGCAATCTCTGCAGCACAAACAAGACTTAGTATTATTTGGGTCAATCTTTACTTTTCAAATGAAAATCAAGGGAAGAAAAAGAATAATCTGATTAAAGATTGGCATTTTATACTGTTAATTCAAAAATACATATTTCATATCTTATTCAACTTGACAATTCCCCTGACAGATAGGTAAACTGAAATATTTCTTCCATTTGTCCTACTCTCTTTTGCTTCATTATGTGATACTGATGACAGGCTTTTTACCTATATTGCAGCAGCAAGTTTGAGAACTGCCTGCCACTAGTGATTAATACCAATCAAATAGAGTTTGTTCAGTTGGAAAGACTGGCAGAAAACATTTATCATCTTCTCAAGGAATTAGAGCTCCAGATTGCCTCTGTGTTTGAGATAAACAGGATATAAATGCATTTGCTCCAGTGTTCACCTTGTTATCACATCTCATGAGCCTATTTTTCCCGTGAAAATCACCGAGTCCATCCTCCCCAATAGCCTTCAGGTTCAACTTGCAAACATTTAAAAACTCTTCAGTAATAAATAGTAATAATCTTTAAAGACTAGGTCAAATATGAAAATCAGGAAGAAACTACATGACACTCAGCAAAACAAAACATTACTTTTACACTCTTTCTGTTTTCTTTCTTCAGGTAAATATAAATAGACATAGTCAAATGCTGCCTGCTTTACAAGGGGTGGAGGGGTGTTCTTCTGTTTCTTGATGTTCTATGTTATTGCAAACAAAAGCTAAATTACTAGTGTAGTTTCTCCCAAATGAAATTCCAAATGTCTTCTTGTCATCACTCACAAGACATGTTTTAAGGTGGAAACGCTGATAAATGCTTTGGTCCAGAGGACCAAAGGAGAGAAATGAGAAGAAGGAACTGAATTCAAGGTTATTTATTTACTTAAATAAAATTCTTCCACAGTCCAATTGATCTACATAAGATATGTAATTCATATTTATGCTATATTCAGAGTTGTCCAACCCCTACCACAATGTTGTACCATCAAGAAATACAACCATATACCCATTAACAATGTCCCATCTAGTCCCTCCAAATGCCTTACTAGTTATTCCCACTAGCTTAATTTCTATCAGAGAAACTTTGCCAATGCTGGCTATTTTATATTAATGGAATTATGAGTATCAGTTGTATTTTAGGGTCCTGATAACTGGATCTTTTTATTTGGTGTGAAGTTTTCCGGTTTCCTGCACGATTAAGGACATGTCTGTACTCAAATCTAACACTTATTGGTCTCTTAAGGTTGAATATTATCTCCACCATTTCTCCATGACCCACAAAGCTTTCCAATCTAGTCATTCACCAGTCTCAGTTCAATGTCCCTTATATTTATACACACCTAATATTCTGTTATTTATTTTAAGAAAGGGGTGTTTAACTGACAACAGAGAAAGTTGGTCAAAGAAAGGCACGCAAAGTTTGTCATGTAAGAATTAGAACAAGGAACTCCACTATCATTGGACATCCATTCTGTGTTATATCTACACTTAGAAATGTACAAGATAGGAACTCCAGGGATCTCCTGGAGTCCTCAGTTTGAAGTTCCAGTCAACTGTGGCTACAATGGAATACTTGTGCTGAATTACTCTCTGTACCAAGCAGCCATTAGCATAGCTTCCTTTGCGTGAGCCTGCCAATTGGACAAATCATGAATTCTTGGTGATCTTTAGTGCTACTCAGTACTTCTGTTCCAATTTCAGCCATTACACAATCAGTTATACAAGGGATACACTTGGCATATAGACAGTCTATCATTGGCTGCACTAAGTGCAGTTTGGGTCTAATGGAAAAGTTGATAAAGTTGATATCGACAAGGATGTGGTAAAGTGAATGCAGTTGTGTATTATACTGGAAGAATAAGCAGGAAAGATGTTGGGGGAGGTTCTCTTCCCTTCAGCACACTGGGATCTTCCTTTTCTTTCTGTTTAGGCTTTAATCTATCCTTTATTAGCTCATCATGACTCCTCATATCTCTGATTAGTTTAAGAAATGTTGGTTCTGGCCACTCATAGTCTCTCATCTCTGAGACTAAGCATTTGCCTCATAGTCATATATTACTGTGTTTTCGTTTGCTTCTCCACATTCATCCACATTCCTGTTCCTTATGGAATCCTAATCTTTCCTTACGTGGTTGATACACCTCCAAACCTGATTGTTTATATGCTGCCATCCAGAGACCTAAGGATAATGCATTTTGCTTCCCTCTCTATTCTCTTTCTAGTCTATTGTTTTGGAATAAACAAACCAGACTTTCCTCCAAACATTTGTTTTTTAATTTTAAGTGTCTAGGTTGCAGTTAAAAGCAACATTAAGACACGGATTTCTACTCTCATAATTCTTAATCTCCCCAGAATGGTGTCCAGGCTTCTTACTAAATAGGAGATTATCACAGAATAACAAAGCAAAGCACAGAAGGAGAAACAACCACCCTCTCTCTCTGCATTCACTTAGCACTTACCAGCCATTTATTTTGCATGGCTAGGTCCCTCAAGGAGCTCACTGATGGACTGCAGAAAAACACAAAATCAATCCTTGCCATACATTACATTACAAGAAATGTGCATAGGCCCAGAGAGGGTGTTTGGAAAGACACTTGATCTGACAGTTACAGAAAAACAAGAGCTGAGGGATGTGAGGCAATGTAAGAAAGGGAATAAAAGCCCAGAGGCATGAGAGAGCAGGTTAAATGTGAAGCAAGAGAATAGTCCAGCTTGCTCACTGAAGAAAGAAGGGAAGAAAAAAAACAGTACTTAAAACCAGGGACAGCCAAGAAGCATTTGAATGACAACTGAAGCTGCATAGACATTATGTGAGTCACTCAATGGCAGTTACAAATCAGAAGGGGAAATACCTAAAGTAACAATTGGCAACCTGTGAGTCAAGATCCCTTGGGGGGTCAATTAACCCTTTCACAGGGTCGCCTGTTACCATCTGCAGATCAGATATTTACATTATGGTTCCTAACAGTAGCAAAATTGTTCTTATGAAATAGCAACAAAAATAATTTTACAGTTGGTAGTCACAAAAAAGAAAAACTGTATTAAAGAGTCATCATATCATTAGGAATGTTGAGAACCATTGGTCTAAAACTTGAATGATGCACTAAAAAAGAAAAGGAAGAGAAAAAAAAATATCACTACAAACATCCAGGAAGTAAGTATGAATTATTAAGTCAACGGAAGCAAATGTCTTCAGTGAAGTTTCAGTATAGACAGTCAAATGGTTAGCTTATGAACAGATACATACAATGTAGTTACCATCAAATGATGTTCATATCCTTATTTGTCCCCGGAAATGATAGGAATCACATCTATCCTCTGGCACAAGAGATGGTCTATCTCTACTAACTACAGGAGGGGACGTGAAAATTACAAAACATAAATTGAATCTTATTTTATCGTGATATGGCATTAAAATGTCTAAAATCATTTGTTACTTAAAATAATCTGATTTTTGACCACTAGAAAGCTTAAAAAAAGAAAAAGAAATTGTAGGCCCGAAGCAGCTAGAAAATGTCTCTGAAACCTAATTTTTCAAACTAGGTCTACAAAATAATTTTAAGATTACTGTTTGCTCTTTCAATAAGCTTTTAGCAAAAAGTTCCTAATAAGCCATAACAGTTCCTAATAAGATTTTACGAAAGAAACAGATGTGAGAAGCTGAGGTTGAAGGTCAGTGTTAGTACTTTCACTACTTACTTAATAGCACGTGTTGCCTCAGACTGTTTATCCAAGCTTCAACTTTTATTAAGTGCATTCTTTTCTTCTGGAAGATAAGATTCAGAGATAAATTATTTGGATAGACTACAATCTCCACATTAATTTACCAGGACTTCCAGCCTCCCACACCGAAGTAAATTTCTTAATATATCTCAAAAGACATCAAGTACCTCATCCAAACTATTCGCCTGCTTTAAATGGGATTTGACGTTACGAGGTCAGCATTGCTTTTCCTCACAGATGACTAACAAATTTACAGAGGCATAAGTTCACTGTTCTCACATGGATCACTGCGCAGCAGACCAGTGGTTTTGGATCATAACATTTAGGTTTCATTTATTAAATGAAAGCCGAAAGCCAGGCTGTGACAAATTGCTTGGCACCTAAGTAATGATCCAGAGAGATACCTAGAAGGAAGCCTGACACAGTTCACATTTCAGTAGAGACAGTTGAACAAAAATAATAAAATTACGCTATGTTGTGAAACTTAGTGAAATTAAAAATATATGTATAAAGTAAATTCAAATATGGTTTACAGTATTAATATCCTATTAGTTTACCTGCAATTCTTCTGTGAATCTTTTCTATGGTTCATTTCTCTGAATATTTGCACAAAGGTAATGCTTATGGTATAAGCATAAACACTTATAAAGTCCTGTTTTCTTGGGAGCTGTAAATTTGCCTCAGTTAGTAAAGTACTTGCCACACAAACACAAAGACTGAGTTCCAAACTTGATGCAGCAACACTCTCTTGTCATTCAATCCCTTGACAGGGACTCAGGAGGGTCACTGAAGCTTACTGAATTAGCGAGTTCTAGAAACAGCAGACCCAGCTTCAGAAAACATATTGGAGAGCTTTGAGGAAATGACCTAACATGAACCTGTGGCTTCCTCATGTACATACATGAACCCACACCTGAAAACAAATAACCAGGTACACACTACATGTGCACACATCCAACAATTCTAGTTCATTCTGTCAGGAACTAACTTGCTAATTTAATTTAAGAACTTGAACATTTAGAAGCCAATTATATCTTTGTACTAAGAATCCAAGCAGGGGGAAAATAAAGAAGTCCATGTGAAACTCCAATGTAAAGTTGACTGACAGTTTATTGGCAACCAGTACAATAAAGCAAATATGCAAATGCAAAGTTTTCTTTAGGATAAATTCTTTTAGGAATGGCTGATTCAAAATCAAGAGTGAAATTCTGAGTCAAAAGCCAAACTGACTTTTGCTTCCGGGTCAAGAGCAACTAACTAGCAACTGGTCTGGACAGGCACCTGCTCTTACATATGTGTCCATCATGGTAGTTCCACTCTTTTCTGCACTCAGACAAGTTTTCTATCTTTATAAATAGTATCTTCACCTCTCCTTCACCTCTCACTTCCACCTCATTGCTCTACCCTCATCACTAGAGTTAGAAAATATGTTTTCTACATTTTTGGTTATAAACCTAAAAGTATTTCTCCACTGAAAGCATGGATTCTTCATAGAATCAATGTTGTAATGCGTGCTGGGTAGAGGTGAAAAAGCACTAACAAAATCCCTTACCCAATGCATAATTCATATGTCAATTTAATAAAAATGTATTAGGCATACCATATACACTGGTTACTAAGAGAAAAAGGCAAGAAACAAAATACAACTTCTAGAAATGTCCTTTCTATCAGAGGACAAATACAACTAAAATTTTATAATGCAGCTATCAGAAAGATTATTTAGCCATCCTTTCCTCCTTTTTCTAAACAAAACCACTGATTGTATTCAATTACACAACTTATTCAAGAGAACAAAGCCTCATGAAGCATTCAACTAGCAGTGATTTTGACCTCTAGAAGAAATGTAAAAAGATCGAGAGCATTGTGTCATTCTGTGGGGAACAGTATCTAATGAATAAGAACAATGATACTGTTAAATTACTTATAGTGTACAGAGAAAAGAAATACCTGGCCCAAAGGTTGAATACTGTGTTCCTTGAGAAACATTACCTAAGTTAGTGCTATTTTAATAACTCTACTAATTCCTGACTTACACACTAGGGTGTACAATTATAATTTTCTTAATGGACTTGCCATTTATTCAATGGGTCAAAGAAATAGTCAGGGAAATGTTTTATTTGTGTATTTATTCATTTTTCCTTTACATTTAGACTTGTGTAAGGGACATTTAATTTTCAATAATTGCTGTAGTCACCTTAAATTCCTTGGATGTTTAAAGATCAAAGCCAATGCAAGCAAGCATAAACATGTTCCACATTTCCTTTTAGCTCTAGGACTCCCTATGGTACAAATCCACACAGCACAGACCCTATGTATTCTTCCTTATTCTCTGTGTGTTCATATGTGCATTGATACTATTTAGGGAGCCTTGTTTCCTTGGTGTCCTCCATCTCCTCTGGCTCTTACACTCTTTCTGTATCCTCTTCTCCAAGGTTCCCTGAGTCCTGAGTGGAGGGATTTTATGGAGTTGCCTATCCCACTTTGGCTGAGTGTTGCAAGCTTTCACAGTCTGTGTGCAATATCTGGCTGTGGTTCTCTGCACTTGTCCCCATTTGCTGCAGGAAGAAGCTTCCCTAATGATGTCTGAGCAAGATACTGATCTATGAGTATAACCAAATAGCATTAGGACTCATTTCATTGCTATATTCTTTTAGCAGAACATTAGTTTTATCAGATTCTTGTATGTCTATATCTTTTTCCTGTGCCTTTTCTTGTGCTCCTTTCCTTGTGTTTATTTTGTTCTATCCCAATGTGTTAGTTTTTGTTTTATCTTATTATATCATTCTATTTTATTTTATCCTATTTTATTTTATTTGTCTCTTAGAAGCTGATAATTTTCAAATAAGAGACAGAAGGGGTTATATCCAGATAGGAGGAAAGATGGGGATGAACTGGGAGGAAAAAATGGAGGGAAAACCATAATGTAGTTATATTATGTGAGAAAAATCTGTTTTCAATAAAAGGACGTTTTATTTAAAGTTTCAAAAATGGTTGCTGAAGCTCTATGGCTGTAAGATAATGAAGAGACAAGTACTGGAGGCAACTTGAGCTGCTAATCTACTGAGGTTAGGGTGAACATAAATAGCCATATGACATGATGAATCCAGATAACAGGAAGGGATTGGTGAGTAGAAAACATTCATTCAGTTTTCTACAGCTTTGAAATCATTCCAGTAGAGAAAATAAAGTTCCTTTAATGACATCTACATCATGGGGGCCATATTAATGAAAAAGAAATTATATGAAAAAGGAATGTTTCCAGATATGGGTAATCTAATATCTATGATATTGGGGTTATCCTGATAATCCCGGGGAATATCTGGGATATTCATCCAGTGAATAAACACAGTTAAATTTCTAGTTTTGTTTTGTTTTTGTTTTTGTTCTTTTTAAGAGGGAGGAAAATGATTGCATGTCAGAATATCAGAGGAGATGTAACAACAGAAGCACCATTGAGAATGCTGTCCTTTGAAAATAGATAAAGCTATGAGCTAAAGAGCAAAGGTAGTTTCCTGTATCTGGAAAAGACCAGGAGGAAACTATCTTTTCTCAAAGAGAATCCAAGGGCTTGAGATATGGCTAGCAGTTATTATTACTCACGGATTTACAGAGCCTCAGGTTTCAGTTCCCAGCACCTGCTCAACAGGCCCCCAACTGCAGATAACACAGTGCCTGACATCTGATGCCCTTTTGGACTCCATGTGTATTGCATGCATGTGATGCACTTACAGATAACCAAGTGCGTGCTCCTGTGTGTCCCTGTCCCCTGCTCTACACACACATATACACATACATATAAATGATTTTTAAAGAATCCTGAAGGATGTGGACAGAGACTTATGGTCTCAACCTTGATCTTAGTACTACAGAACTATAAGTGTGTTTTGTTTTAGAAACTGTTTTTGTTTTAATTTGTTACGCAGTGTTTTATCTTTTATATTTTTTTACTTTTTTATTTTTTTATCTTATTATATTTTATTCTGTCATGTTTTGATGTGATCTTTGAGAAATTTATTCTTTTCAAAAGAGAGACAGAAAGGGTGTGGATCCAGATAGGAGGAAGGTGGAGAGGAACTGGGCAGAGTGGAGGGAGGGATAACTGTAATTAAGGTATATTGTATGAGAAAACAATCTATTTTTGATAAAAAGGAAAGAAAGAAAAAAGAAACTAGCATAAATATTAAACATTCAGATAAACATCCAGCAGAAAACATGCATGTTCATTTTTAATTTCAATTAATTTTTACATGACTGAAGGTATCATCATTCAATATCAAGAAAGTAGTCTTTATATGTATTTTGTCACTTTTTACTTGATGTTTACAATTTTTTAGCTAATTCTGTATTTTTTAATTCATTGATGAAGAATTAAAACAAGGTTATTGCACTGCCACGTAGTTGACATAAATTGATTATTCAAGGGAAGTATTCAAGTCTGTTTGTCTTACTGTTTTTCAAGAATGCAGATGAGGATAAATTAGCATATTCCCTGCAGTTTATGATCTGACTTTTCTGTTCAAATTCTTATTTCAGCAGTACTGGAGGCCATTCTTGGCTGCATCTCTGAGTTTACTAGGCTTGAAGGCCAGTCAGAAAATATTTAGGAAACTGTCATAGTAAATGTACCTGATTTGTTTTTATTTGCGTATTTTCCTGTTATAAGATCAGATTGAAACATTTTGTTTGTGTAAAACTTTCCTGAGCCTGTGTGTGACTCACTATAAAAATCTCAAATCTCAGACGGCTGAAGCAGGAGGATGTCCATTAGTTCTAGACAATCTGGATTATTGAAACAGGGTCTTGTTTCAAAACAAAACTAACAAAATAAACTACAAAAAATGGAAAAAGTATCTACTTTTAAATATTCTAAGTAAAGAATTAATATAATTTCATTTTATAGATTTTTGTAAGAAGGAAGGAAGGAAGGACTGGCTACTAAAGGACTGGACAGAAGGAGGAAGGACAGCAGACTGCTCCTCACTTCACTGAATAAGGACTGAGGCTCTAACTGTCATGCCAAATGGTATGTCTGAATGTAAATTCGTGGCAGAAGAGAATTGAGAATTGCTGCTAGGACATGAAACATGCAGGAAATGTCCGAGAGATCCCTGTTTTCATATGTGAGTCTTCCAAGTCTTCTTAGGTAACCATCGTAAAAGTGGGCATGTGGTGATACTGAAGACCATTAGGACAATCCCTAGAACAAGATGCAGAAATATTCAATCTCAGGGCCATCATCAGAGAGATAGTTTCAGAAAGCAAATTTTCTCTCCATTTATACTTTCTCTGATTAGGAAGTTGCTGTGTTAGCAGTCTTCAGTAACCAGGCAGAGAAATACCCTATCATGTATAATTATGAATTCAATCAACACTTACATAATTACAAAATAAAATTGTGAAGCTGCTAAAGAAAAATCCAACGTGAAATGAAACTACTGTTTAAAAAGAAAGAAAAAAATAGAAAGATTAATAGATATGTGCTCCCATGGAATGAGGGCTCTCATGCATTTAGCGTGAAATTGGTATTCTGCCATTAAAAAGGAGGAGACATTTTAGAGACCTTTTCAGTTATAAGAAGAGGTACTGAAAAAAAAAATTGTTGAACTAAGTAAGGAAAGGATCGCAGTGACATAGAGGTCTTGGGCATCTTGCTATTGTTATCTCCTTTAAAAAATAGATTGCTATCTATTGATATTTATGTAGGTATATCATAAAAATTTAATAGAGGTTACTCTCAAAAGTAGCTATTATCACTTTAGAGGACCATGAGGTCATTGCACTTCTAGTCCTCCTAACCACAGCATTGTTTTCAACTTTCTATGAAATACAGGTTGCTAGAAAAGGGTTTAATTAGATGGGATTTTTAAGTAGAATTAAAATAAAACACTATAGAAAGTCACATATCTCTATCCAGTGTAAAATGTTTAAAGCAGTACTGTCTACGTGGCTCTCAAAGGGATCAGTATTTTGCAGAGTGCAAGGTTTTTCCTTTGACCATTTTCTTGAACTGGGCATCAGAATGCATTTTCTTTCTGCCATCATAGGTTTTTCATTTCCTCTTCAGAAATGGGGATTTCATGAGACGATCCTGTCAGTAGATACTGTTCTAAATAACCCCGCTATCATCCTTTCATGCTTCTATTATAACTGTTCCACACTTAAAATAAGTTTACCCTTTGCTCACTTTCATGCTCGATTGAATTCCTGAGTTCAGATGTTGGGACAAGGCAGAGCAAAGTTAGCTGGTGTTTGTATCCAGTGGGATCAGATCTCAGCTCAGATCCCAGGGGATTTGCTGAGAAAGCCATGTTGGAAATTGTGATAGGATGGGTTTGCTGAAGATGACATCAATGCTGAAGAACCAGGCTACATGAGAAGAAAGGAGAATGTTATAGAGACATGCAGGCTAGTGCACTCTTAGTTTCAGCTGAAGTCCCATAGATATAGTCAGTTTGGTTATATTATAATCTTTGGCAAAGTCAATTTAAAGTACACTATATATCAGTGCCTAACAGACTTTTTTTTTAATGCATAAAAATCATTTTCTTTGTCTTTCTTCCTTTTCTGATTCTCTTTTATTTTTGATATTATAATGTAATAACATTGCTTTTACCTTCCATTTCCTTCCTCCAAACCATCCCATGTACCCTCCCAGCTCTTTTAAAAATTCATATCCTCTTTTTTTTTCATAATTGTTGTTACATATATTTACGAGTATGTACATACATAGATATTTCTCATCTAAATTACTCAGTGTGTATAGTGTTACTCTTATCAAGGTTGATCATTTGGTATTGGATAATCAGATTGTCTGCTTTCCCCTGAAGATTATTTCTTCCACTCTCAGTATTACTTAGTTGATACAGTTTTTTTAGTAGGGTTGAGGCCTAGTGGTCTTTCTCCTGTCCACGTTGGCATATCTTTTGTTGTTTTCCTTGTCAGGGTTATACATATATATATATATTTTTTTAATTCAACAAAGTTCTAAGACTACATTAGTTCAGTCAGTAAATAATATTGTAAAATTGTGTGTAGAACTTCACATCCAAAGTGCTATTTTGTTATCACTAGTTAGCTGTGCATAATCAACTACTATTTTCATTATTTAACCTGACATTTCAGACTCAGAATTTTATGCTGTCATCTGTCTATAATGAAGAAATACTCTGCGCTAGCCCATTTTTTAAAACGTATGTTTTATTTTTGGCGTGTATTGCGGGGGAGATCAGATTATGAGCATGTGAGTGAAGATGCATGGAAGCTAGAGGGAAAGACCAGTCTTCAGGATCAGGAGCCACAAATGGTTGTGAGCTGCCCAATCTGGATGCTGACAGCTGAACTCAGATCTCTTCAAGGGCACAATTCACTCTTGACCTCTGAGCCTGTTCTCCAGCCTGTCTTTACCAAGTGTTATTTGACGAATCCTGATTTACTAGAAATTGATTGCATTATGCTCATACAAGTTGATGCACGTTTCCAGTGTACCTCCTAACAGGCATAACTTCAGTGACTTCCTGTTTTTCATTTTGTGACTGATTGTGAAGTATTGGGGGGGGTGATAATGTTATTCTTTTGTGTGTATATTTAGTGTGTATATACACATGCATAAATACTCAGCAAGGGAAGCAGATGAATGAGATCAAACTACATTGTACAAAATTCTCAAAGAACAAATAAGAATGAGGAAACAAAATAAAAATTCTAGCAACAATACAGATGAAAATGTTAGTGAAAATATTACTAAATTTTAAAGCAAATTGGAGGAACTTGTGTATAACACAGTCAAGAAGAAAACATAGTCCATTATAGACATGTTGAAATGAACAATAATAAACATACTATTTTGTCAAAAGATTTAAACTTCTTATTTACCTGAGAAATTGTGATAAGAGCTTAATCTGAACTTGGGGATAGGTATTAATAAAAAGTGTGTGTTTGTGTGTGTGTGAGAGAGAGACAGAGAGAGAGAGACAGAGAGAGACAGAGACAGAGAGGGAGGGAAAGTATGCATGCATGTGTGTGTTTGAGTATATATGTGTGAACTGTTAAGCTTGTCTCATTATGTCATAATTAAATCAAGTATTATCTGATTCACACCTCCCATTTGTTCCTAAAACAGCTTATTGATTTTCGTTTACATGATATTCCATTTACAAGCCTTTAGTGGTAAACTTTTTCAAATTTCTAGTTTGGTATACAAGAAATGCTAAGTCATTTTGTTATTTTACATTTTTTGTTTATATCATTTAATAAAATTTTTAACCAAATATAATTCCTCAATGTCATTTATTTATTGAGTTCCAAAGTTCTGAATGTTTGCTTCATAGGACAATATTTTTTGAATATATATTCACCTCCATCTCAGAATAAAATACATTTCAAGTTTATTTATTTCCTAGAAGAAAAACATTCAATAACTTGCATATAATACAAACTGCTTGCATGTGAAATTGTGATCTAATAGAAAGTATGTGGCATGCTTTTTGTTTTCTGTCATCTCATTTTTTGTTATTTTTTTTTAAATTTTGTACAAAGTCTTTTGATCTTATTCATCTACTCCCTCTACTCGAGGATTTATGTGTGTGTGTGCAATGTATGTTTATATTAACTATTCTTGGGCATAGATATTAATTCCATTTTATATAAAGAAATCGGCTTTAACTGTGACTAAGGATATCACTATCCAAGACTGTAAATTACTTGTTTATAAGTTGACATAGTCAAAAATTGATCAAAGCCACTACATCTTTGAGCTACTTCACATCAATGCTAAAGCTTCCTGTAATACAGAATTTAATTAATTTTTGATGCTTATAAAATTCAAGTAATATAGGTCAATATGTCTTGAGATGTAGTTCAGTATAGAGCATTTACCAAGCATATAAAAGGCTCGTGCTTGAGTTACAAAATGAATGATTTTCTCAGCCAACAAAAAGTAGACCAGTTGAACTCAAAGAGTATTTAATAATGCATTACTTGTTTTGCCTTGGACTTAACATATTCTTTATCTTAAATACATTATTTTTCTTCACATACCAAGAAATAATTTTTTAGGATTGATCTTCACTGTTTCAGTTCTCTCAATATAGATACATTATAGTCATTTCTTCTAAGGCATAAATAGACTTGAAATGTACTTTATTCTGAGGTAGGAAGTGAATGTATATTCAAAAACAATTGTTTTAAGCAGCGTATATTTAAAACCTTGAAACTCAATAAATAAATGACATTGAAGAAATACATTTTTGTTAAAAATCTTATTAGATGTTGGGAGATGGTGGCTCATGTTTTTAGTTCCAGCCCTCAAGAGGCAGAGGCAGGCAGATCTCTGTGAAGTTGAGGCCAGCCTGGCCTACAGAGTGACTTCCAGAACAACCAGAGATATAACAGAGGATCCCTGTATCAAAAGAAAAAATATAAAATTGCAAAGCAACTTAGCTTTTCCTGTGAACTAAGTTACAAACAAATTAGCGAAAGTTTACTACTAGAGGTTGATAAGTAATATGTGATGTAAAGGAAAATAAATAAGCTATTTTGGGACCCAATTACATGTATGCGTTGTGGGACATTTGGGGCTGGAGAGCAGTCTTAGCTGCAGAAAGGTGCCTCGCCCCTGCTAAGAGGGCTGGTAGAAAACTTTGTGAACTCCTTCTCTGTCAGTCCTGGAGGGAACCAAGTTGCTCACAGGAGCAAAAAGGAAAATAATCTGGCAGATGTTTGTCCGACCTGTGGCGAATTAGGCACCTTCCTCTGTCTTTGCAAAGACTATAAGGCCAGGTGCCTGCCCTGCCCCTATGGTAATGGGACTTCCACACCCAGAGAACCGGGACCCTGCCTCTCCAGGGAAAAGATATTTAAACAGAGTAAAGCCCGCCATTAAAGAATTCATGATCCATGAGAATCATCTCCCTAGGCTTCTTTGCATCTCGTCCACTATTCTCAGGCCTCGGGTGGTCAGAACCCACAAGAAATCAACTGAGACTCACACCCTGGTCCCAGAGTGCTTCCCTGCAGCTCAAACCCAGGCCCTTGCACACCTGGCCAAAGAGGGAGGCCTGGGCCAGCTTGTGCGGGAAGACGCAGCAGCTGTGGGAGATCAGCGGTTCATGTATGGAACCTCCCAGGGAGAAACCAACAATGCATCAGTTACTACTTGGTTTGGGAACCCAATTAAATATATGCATCTGTTACTACTTGCTTTAATAATAACATAAATACACTCAAGAAATTTCAGGGAAGAATATTAACAAGAATATTAACAAGTAGCCCAGAGACCATTCTTGCGACATTTTGGCAAAGAATGTGGTTGCTTTTGACCTTGTCCTAAAAAATCTGCCAGAGGCAAAATTGGAAAGTTTGGATTAAGAGCATTGTCAGACAAGATTTAAGAGGTCCTAGTATTGACTTTCCTTTGGTTATTAGTAATCATTCTTACGTAGATCTCTAATAAAAAATAGCACACTGGATAAAAAAAAATACAACATGTATAATTTGTAGAGAAAAGGAACAAGAGGAAATATAATAGAACTAAGCCAAGGAAATAAAAAGTTCAAAGGACAGCCTGATGCTAAGGGGAAAAAAGTGAGTGGTGACCTCAGGACAAGATCCACTGAGCTGAGATTCCAACTTGTGAAAAAGAATTAAAGAAAACCTTTAGCCGTGATGAAAAAAGATTAACAACATAGAGCTCATGCAAATATAACTGAACAAAGGGGCCAAGTTCCTGCCTATCAAGCAGCAGAACTTGGCAGCTTCAGCCATGTAGCTTTATAGTATCCAGTGGGGGGGGGGGGGAAAGAGAGAAAGAAAAAAAGAAAGAAAAGAAAGGAGTTGTGGAATCCTTCTCTGTGGCTAAGCAAAGCCGTTGAGGTCAAGTATGTATCAGGGATGTTTCTGAAGCTATGAAGATGAAACTTGTCTTGTCTTGGAGACTCCAAGATGTTGGGTGTGCCAGAGCTGCGGGATACCTGCCAAGGAGAACTGCCAAGAACAGTGGAACAAGGCTAGGAGAGAGAAGTGTGTTGCAGTCACTTTGACATAAGATATGGAGATGCAGAATTTGGAGTTTGACTTTCTGGTTTTCATTTTTGCTTTGGTTCAATATGGTTTCACTATGTTCCCTTTTGTCTTTTTTGGAATGGTAATATATATTCTGTGCCATTGCATGTTGTAAGTGATCTGTTTTTATTTTGATTTTACAGGAAGCTGAAATTAAGAGATTAGCATGAGTCTCAGAAGAGCTATTGAACTTTGGACTTTTAAATAGTATTGAGACTGTGATAGAATATGGGACCTTTATAAGTTGGATTGAATATTATTATTATTATTATTATTATTATTATTATTATTATTATTTACATTATAATATGGCTACAAGCCTGTGGGTGCCAGGGAGTACAATGTGGTGGTCTGAATGACTTCTCCCCCATTCCCCCAAGCAATAGGCTCATAACAGTATACTCTACATTGAGCAGGTGTGCCTTCTTAGAAGTGTGTCACTGGGGTTAGATTTGGATGTTTCAAAAGTCCATATCAAGACAGTTCCACCACACACACACACACACACACACACTCACACACATCTCTCTCTCTCTGTCCCCCTTTATCTATCATCAATCAATCTATCTATCTATCCATCTATCTATCATCTATCTATCTCCGTCTATTCCATCTATAACTATATCAATATCATCTATATCTGCATGTATGTCTACCTATTTTTCTCTTTCTATCTGCAGATTAGGGTGTAGTTCTCAGCTGCTGCTCCATAGTTGTGCTCTCTGACATGTAAACTATAAGCCAACTCTCAGTTAAATGCTGTCTTTTATAAGAGTTGTGTTGGTCATGGTGCATCTTCACAGCAATCGAACAGTAACTAAGATGATCAAAATTGGCTTTATTATGACCTCTTAATAATAAATAAAACTCAATCATGTGTTCACATTACAACACACATTAAATGTTTGTAGATATTTCTGAAAAAACTGTGGATTATTAAGAAGCTTTTAACTTTTTCTTCAAAGATTCATGGTTAGAGGTTTCATTAAAATGGATTCTTTTAATCAGGTTTCCAACCCCTGAAAATGAGTCACAGTGATCCCACATGTCTTAAAATTTACACCAACAGGCAATATACACTGTGTATTCTTACATGGCATCAGCCAAGTTATATGATTACACACACACACACACACACACACACACACTACCAATATTAAAAAGAAAATAGTATGCATGGAAAACAAGGTAAAAAATTTGAAAAGTTATCCTACTAAATGAACTCTAGATAATTTATTTAATGTATATTTTTTCTGTATTTTATATAGTCTTCAAATGTAAAAATATGTAATAAATACAGCATGAATTATAGTTTTAGCATATGACTCCTAATTTTTGTTATGCTTTTTGTAAATGAGTTACCATTTTTCCACAAAATTGATTGTGCTTATCATGAAAAACATTTATTCCCCCAAAGCATGTCTCAAAAATATCTGTGATAATAATTGCTTTTATTATCAATATATTAAAACTTAGAGAGTCTTATCAATTTTTCCTTGACTATATTTTTTCAGTACCAGCATCAAATTGATTGATGTACTGAACATCAGTGATAATTTATTGCACAGGTCTGAAGAGCCGAGTCAGAAGCAGACAAATTGGGAATGAATTTCATAAGAAGACTAGTGTTATAAATTATACTGCTACCAGTCACTGGGCGTCAATGTTTTAAAAAATAGTTATGATTTTTGGAGGTAAGGTATATAAAATGATTTAACATAGTGATAAGTTGAAGATTTCTTTCCTCCTTTGAAATAGAAGTATAATGGCTTATATGAATCATTAAAGAATGCACTAGTGTAATACAGACTAAATTGAATATTTTGCACACATGTATCTGATAACATGTTCACCCAGGTTCTAAATCCTTACAAAGAAACTTTTGATGGTGCTCTTTTAGTTGTTGTCAACCTTAGAGAAGCTTTACATGTGTTCTTAAATGACCATAAAAACCTTCCAAAATAAGAAAAGCATACTTCACTGGGAGAAACAATTTAGATTATTTTAGGAGCTTGTTGAGCCGTAACATGTTCACTTTGGAAGAATGCTCAGAGGAAATGCAGTTCAGTTGGTTGTCATTATACCTTAGTAATGTCATTGTCCAAAGATAGAATGATAAAACAAAGACAATGCTGGGAAAATATTGCATTGGCCACTTAGATGATGAGGAGTATTAGTTTAATTTAAAAATAAGCCTCATAAGATCTGATGGATTTTAAGTATATTCAGCCATGACAAAATAGATAACTTTAATTTTTTTCCTAAAACAATATGTTTCATGTTGGTATAACCAATATAAATTCAGAGTCAATTTAATTTGAAACATTCTGAATCACCTTTCAAAACAGTTTACATCAAATTGCAGTATTTGTGGAAGGGCTCAAAGTATTTTTTTGGTGACTGCCTTGTTAATGTAATAGAAGAAAGCAGAGGATTATTCAGAACTTATGTTCCTCCCTCTTCAGCCTTGCAGATATCCAGGACGACTAATGTACACTGGCTCAGATTGTTTCAACTGAATTAACAGAATTAACGTTTTCAATGCAAAAATATGAGAAAAGTGCCTAATTTAAAACTCTTAGATTTAATCTCTTTCTAATTACTCTTCAGATATTTGACTAAAAATGAACAAGAAATAATAAAATTACAAATATTAAGAGTGATTAAGCATGCTTTCCAGGGTAAAATTTCAAGATGACCCAAAAGTGGACATTCTTGCTCATCTACAAGGTATTTTCATTAGTGTGTAAATTCACAAAAGAAAGACATTTATTAAGGGAGGTCTGATTTCATTTATGATAAAATGTTGAATGTCAGTAAGAAAATTATAGTATATATTAACGTTTCATTCTAATTTTTCTTATGTTTAAAATATAGTGATAATGTGTGGAATTGATGCTTGCACATAGAGCTGATCCTAGGATCACCACAATCAAGATAATGCATATGGCCAACACACCCTAATATTCCTCTTGCCAAGCTACTTTTGTGACATAGGAACAATTAAAAGGAGATATTATCTCTCTTTTTTTCTTTTTTCTTTATTATTGTTGCATGCATGCACATATAGATTCACTTTGCTAAGTCCATTTAGTTTTGCTTATAGGTGTATGCTTTTAGGGTAGACTGCTTAGTATTTGAAAACAACTTTAGGGACTCATCCATAAAAAAGACCGTGTCTCCCCCTCTCAGCAATCATTATTTGTCTATAGTTCTTCATCTAAGGATGGGGCCTTCACTTCCCCACAAAGAAATAACATCCAAACTTGAGTGCAACATTGGGGCATTATACCTTCAATTATGTTCTGACATGTTCTTTTACTTTAGGATTTTACCTTAGAACTTAGATATGTCTTAATACTGTCAAAAGTGTTTAGAGACAAAACTAATCACTAATTTTTGAGCCCTAAGATAGAATGTAAAACACAGAAGTCAAATGAGGACCTTTTAGGTGAGAATAATCAATGCTGAAAAATTCCAAGAGAGACTATCCAAACACCTTGTGCCAAATAGATTTCATGATATTCAAATAATAATATACATTCTTTGGTCCGGGAACAGCTTTGGTCAAGTTTCTGAATATCCCAAAGAAAGGTAAAATCTCTAACAGTGAAATTATGGTATTTTAGCAAACTTGGAACAATTTGCAATGTTACAAACATCTTATTTAGGGAAGACTTTTTGATACCTGACTTTTGAAAACTATTAATACACATTAAACAAACATTCTATAGTTTAGAGGAATATTTAATCTTTTAATCCAGCAGCATGGATACTCTAGAAAAGGATCACATTGACAGGCCTGTGTGCTAGCTAGGAAGGGATCACATTCAAGAGCATGCATGAATGGATCACATTTAGAGACCTGTGGGATCCAGATGAAATGGCCTGAAGGCAATGGTAATGACCCCTTTAATCCCAATGTCTGAGACTGAACCTCAGTGAGGACATGCCCAAATCTCAGGATATAAAAGAAGGATCTCAGCTCAGAGAGACAGACTTCAGAGAGACACAGAGGCAGTCTGGGGCAGATACACAAACACAGTTCAGCAGAAGGAATCAGTAGCAGAGGGAAGAAAGTCATTTTGAAGCAAAACAGAGAAGTTCAGTGTGAAGTAGTCAGAGAATCAGCCGGAGTTAGCCAAAGTCAAAAGAGTTCAATCAGAAACACTCAGCTGGCTCAGAAGTGCAGTTTGAACCAGCAGCTTGGCGAAGAGTTTGAATCAGAACAGCAAGTAAGTTGAATTAGCTAACCAGAGAATCAAATGAATTCAGTACAGCTCTGAGTACAAAAGGAGCTATTCAGAGTGAGCTCACTGAACAAATCCATACCTACACCACAGAAAAGTCCAAGACAATGAAATAAAAACGCAAATACTAATGAAATATATAAAACTTCTATCAAATTTATCCAGAAACTATATGTTCTGATAGCTATTTTTCAAAAAAATACTACCTTTTTATTGTTCAAATTGTCATAAATTTTATTGTTTAATTGATATGTGAGTTAAATCATACAAATTAATGAGATATCATTAATACTTAAGTATAATATTATATTTTAAGATTGAGATGTTGGTGAGATTTAGATTATAAATTAAACACACACACACACAGACACACACACACACACACACATACACATATATATGTATATATATATATATATACATATATATGAAAAGTAAATATCAACCCAGAGAAAATATTTAAGCATTGAAATTTTATCATAAGTAATATTATCAAGTAATATTTTGAGAAATGTCAATATTCAACCTTTTTCTTGTGCAGTGTTGTGAATTGAACTCAGAATCTTCATGAAAAGCAGAGATTCTACCAATGAGCTATGTCTACCATTCTATTATTCACAAGTCTTCTCTCTTAAATGTTTCTTCCTCTTTAGAAGCCCTAGAGCTATTATATGTTTGTAACTACAAATAATAGTTAGTACTAATGGAAGTTTCGTAACCTTCAATCTCATTTTATTAAATGTACTCTATTGATTGGTTTGTAAAAATGTTTAAATGATTTTCCCTTTTTTTGCTATTTGTATTGTATCCTATCTATTCAACTAAAATACAAATGAAATATTATCATAGAAGCTATAAAAATAAGCAGGTAACAAAAAAATTCAAATGACTGTTGTAATTTTATTTTTTAAATCTCTAATAAGCAAAAGAAAGAAGAAAAGAAAGAAGGAAGGAAGACGAAAAGTGGATGAGAAAGAAAGAAAGAGCGAGAGGCAAAGAGAGGAAAGAAGGAAGGAAAGAAAAGCTGAAAATTTTTTCAGGGGTGCTGAGGGAGATGCCTAAGGAATTTGGAAATGATGTTGGTAAAGTAATGGCCTGTGTCACCTCACAAGCTGTCAAATCCTAGGCTGCACAAGACTAATGGCTCTCTTATAAAGACTTTCTTTCAGTACTGCTCCCCAAACTCAAAGGCGCAGAACACTAGCTATTTAAGGGCAAAGTGATAAAGACTCACTTACTTACGTTGATAAGCTTTCTCAGAGGTAGCGTTTTGATTCTGAAACAAGTCACAGAACTCATTAACAGAACCAATGGCAGCGATAATAGACTATGACTATCTTTAATTGTCCCTCTGTTGTGTTATGTGTTTCAAGGCCAGATTTGGAATGAAAGACTTGTCAGTGATTTAATGGCAGGATTGCAGTTTTAAAGTAAGATAATCTCACACCTATAACAAGATCAGTTCTGCTTGAGGCACATGTCCTGAATAACCTTCAGAAATCTTTGTTGACCACATAAAATGCAAATACTTAAAGGAATTGACTTCTCAAAATAAGAAAGCTTACTCATTATTTAGCATTAATTTTATTTTTCATAAACTGTGAAATAAAATACTGGTTACATCTTCAAATATCAGCCTGGATTTTAAAGAAACAAAATATTTAAAATAGTCTCTTACAGTATGTTGCCAAGGTTTTTAAAGCTGCCATAATTATGCACAGAAATATTTTAATATAAATAAGAGAGAATATAATGTATATAAACATATAAAAATAAAAAAATCATATTTAATAATACCTAAGAAAAACTTGTTTAGTTTTAATATAAACTTCAGAAAGTAAGATAATAAAGAATGGTAAGTCTATTTGCACACTGTTGATTTTGAAAGCAAGAAGCTAACTCTTAGACAAGTATTTTCATTTTGTGAAGCAAAATTTAGTAATTGAAAGCATGAAATCAGGAAGGGAATTTAAAATATGTTCCCAGCAACTAGATTCAGCAAACACCTCATATATGCCCCAGAGTGTTTAGAAAGCTCATCTGGGACTAATAAAATCTCTATCTCTGTGTGTGCCACAGATGCCATGGATTACAGCTCATAGCATAGAACCATCTGGACTTTTGTATTCTCTTATCAAATGATGAGAATGGATAAATTTATTTATTTATTTCAAATATGTATTTAATTAAAATGTTTGATGAGAATGTAACAATGTAAATATTACTTATATATATGTAACTATGTGATTATTCTTAATACTTTATATTATGGAATGCTGAACACTAAAGTAATGGGGAAAAGTAATGAATGGGGAAAACAATTCTTCCCCTCTGGAGGAATCTCACCAGCAATGGGAAGATGACAAAGATTCAGAAACTCTACAAACTTTCTACAATCTCTTTATCTTTTGTTCTAACACTTAAAAAGCAAGCTAATGAACCAAAACAGCCCAAATGATGAAATTTAATTATAGTGAATTAGATAAAGAATCAAAACATTAGGATAAAATTTGTTTTATCTCTCTCTCTCTCTCTCTCTCTCTCTATATATATATATATATATATATATATATATATATGTGTGTGTGTGTGTGTGTGTGTGTGTGTGTGTGTGTGTATAAACTTTATTTCCAAAATTTTCTTTGAAGAAATTTTTTAGGAATTTAAATAAGAACTGTTCTTATTGAGAATGACAAAAAAAAAATAACCTACTAAATCTCTTTTATCCAGAGGAAATTAAAACATATCAGGGTTGATTTCATTACCTGACAGTTTTATTAGTGTAGTGCTATAAATGTGTGTGCAGCTATCCCAAGTGAAATCTGATTCTGATTCTTTTGGATACATATCCAGAAGTGTCACAGTAAAATAATATGAAATTTTATTTTTAATTGTTTGAGGAGCCTCCATATGTATTGTCATAGTGCCCAAATATTAGCAGGAACATAATGACGAAAAAGTAAATTGGGCAATTTATTTTCTCTTTGGAAAACTCTTTCTGATGCTAGGAGATGGGAATCACTCAGGCTGAAGCAATTATCTTGCCATGCAAGTAAAAATTTTAAAAAAAGAGGACAGTAGGAGACATATGATATGAAAAACAAGAAGGTAGCAGCTCCTGGCACAAAGGCAACTTTCAGGCTCATCACTTAGAAACATTTCTTACATAAGCCATCTTTCACACATCACAGTCTTGAAATCCATGTTTTCATATGGTTTAGCTGTAATAGTAGCTGTTTGATCCTTTCCTTGTGACAAAACTTTCCAAAAGACTGACTACCATTCATTACATAGGGAAATTAGTAACAGATTAAACATTATATCATTTGGGTAAAACATCAAGTGCTATTTCATAATGCAGCATATCAATGGCTTTCTTGAATAAGTAGTAAATCCGTCCACCAACAGGGAATTTCAGAGAAGAGCAGGGTAAAGAATGAAGTATAGGACAGAGTAGTCCCTGCTAAGACAATTTTCTATGGCCTTAATTGCTATCCTGTGTAATAGTCAAGAAAGACAAAAGAATGTATTATGATCTACAAAAAATGTGAAATACCCTTCTGGGCTAGAAATAAAATTTCCAAGCCACTAAGTATTTTTTCTGATGCAATGAAAATGAATGACTCCTTCCTGCCATCTAACCCTGTGCATATGAGGTTCATATAAAGATATATTAAAAACATTTGGTGATATGTATTTAATTTCATGAGAAAGTTGTATCCAAGAGGATCATTTTTCATTTAGATCTAGTTCACCCTAACCAAGGCAGGCCTCAGTGTCCTATAATTATTATTTTTTTAAGATTTAGTTGTGATTTTTATTTTATATAGGATGTGTTTTGCCTCACTGTATGTGTGTGCACTGTATGCTCAACTGGTGCCCATAGAGGCTGCCGGATTCTCCGAGAAATGGAGGAAAGGATGATTATAAGTTGCTCTGAGTATTGGAAACTGAACTCAGATCCTCTGCAAGAACAGCAACTTTTCTTAACCACTATACCATCCATTCAGGCCTCAGGAAGTGAAGAATGACCGTAGACAATAAACAAAGAAGTCCCTGATCTTTCTTAACTGAAGAATGAACCTATAGTTGGTGAGATGTTAGCCTTACTAATTTCCCCAGTTTTAGCACAACAATAGATATATGGGTAGGGAAAAGATTTTAAATGGGTTTATTTTAGTATTGCATTTAATGTATATGTCAAGGGTTCAATGGTGTCTAGAAAAATACTTGGTGAATGCTTAGCTGTTATTTGTTTTGTCTAATTGTTTCAAAGTCTAGTTGATTTTATTATCTAATAATTAACTTCTACATGAATTTTCATTATACTTAAGAGAGTAGCACTGGGTGAGATGGTGCAAGACTCTAATCCCAGCACAGGTAGGAAGAGACAAAAGGATTTCTGTGAATTTGAGGCCAGCCTGCTGTATGTAGTAAGATCCAGGGCAGGAATCATAGTTAGACCCTGTTTAGGGACAGTGTGTGGGGGGGGGGTTAGAGAGGGGGTGAGGGAGTGAAAGGGCTGAAGTAGAAGAACACTAACCACTGTACTAATAATAAACAAATGGAGTTAAAAACTAATCATAAGCATTTAATAAAGAATCATTTTTGAAAATAAAAATTATGATTACAAATGAGATACAGATGTGATAGACATCCAGTTAAGTGTTTTAGGATGGATATAAAGTATAGATTTCATTATTTTCACATATAGACTAATGTAACTTTTTAAAAATTTCCAGAACAACTCTTCGAACTTGAAATTTGGACACAGAGCTAATGAGGGAAATCTTTTGACTCTTACAGAAAGTTTCTATGCAACTTAGTATAGTGTTGTCTCTCTATCAATCATCAAAAATGTAGAAACCAAACCAACATAGGGCAGAACAGTAAAAAGGTGATAAATAGTTTTTAAAGCATACTTAAATTTGGTAACTTAAAATATTAAACTCTCTTTAAGAAGATGAGAACTTAAAATTTATTTTAGAGAAGAAAGAATGGAGATCAACATTTTTTGAAGGTTCCACTATATCCAGAAAAACAAAAACTTAGCATGCTAGCAAAGAGCAGGAAAGAGAGCTAAGTGATGAGAGATAAGTGTACATTTTGTAGTTAAGGAGAACACCATTGCATTAAATGTAAAGATACATGATAATAGGCCATCATGTGCTAGCTTACAAATCACAGTGAAGCTCCAGATAGGATGTGAGGCTTTCATAAATTCAGAGAGACAGATTTACAATAGAAAATAAGTGTAAATACTGTCTGCTCACATGTTCCCCTTCCCATTGTCTAAGGAGATTAATAAGTATGGATGACTTCTAGCCTCAAAGCTTTGCTACCTATATTTGGGATTGCATGCATTCTTTGAACATTTGGCTCAGTGCAGTCAAATTCGGACTCCTTTATGACCCATTTTTAATTGAAACATCTTTGAGTGAAGTCAATTCTGGTACCATTTTGACATTGATAGTACTTAATGCGTAGAATCCACAGAGACAAATTCTCAAATACTTAGAACTTCAGATTCTTGGATTTGCCATTGTGCTTTCTTATTGCTCAATGCTGAAAGATGCATTTTTTTCTTTATTTGTTTTTAAAATAATTAATTAATATGAGTGCTCTCTCTGGATCTACACATGTATGCCAGAAGAAGGCTAGATACTTGTGATCCACCATTGAACTAAGGACCTCTGGAAGAACAACTGGTGCTCTTAACCATTGAGCCATCTTTCTATCCCAAAACATGTATGTTTTAAATAGAGTTGGAAGATGCCTATGCTCTTAGTTGTTTGTGAAAATCTCAGTTGTTTATAAATGGTTACTTGTTCTTCAGCTCTCTACAAAATCATGTTACAGAACAATTCAGTTGATCTGATCTTCCATTAGTGATATGAAACTTGAAAGAAAAAAAAATCAATAATATTTCCCTATCCTTACTCAAAGCTTTTATTTATTACCTTCCTAATTCAGTATACTGAAGCACAATGAAACAGACACAAAGCAGGTTTAATCGCACACAGTATAAAGCAACAAAGTTTTAACTGTGGGAGATGTATGTATGAGCTCCATAAAAAACATTGTCACTTCAATCAATTGATGTTGCTAAGAAAACAAATTTAATACCTTCTACTAAACTCCATGACCCTACAAGATTCTGTTTAAACATTTTAGAGAGGCTAATTCCCCCAAATCTATTTAGAATACCTATCATTTGAAGTGGCATCGTAAGAAATACTTCCCTAGACTGGTAAAAATAAGGCTCACAAGTAGCAAGACTTCAGACCTTTACTAATTTCACCAAGTGGTGACTTGTCATCTCTAATGGAATAGTACATTTATGTAACTTTCAAAATGTGTTGCTAAATTATAACCACTATTAGAAGAAAAAAATCATAGGGATATAACCACTCCTGAAATGTTATTAGTGGATCATTTTATCTCAAGAAATCACCATTGTGTCTAAATAAGCTCAAGTAGATATTTATGATAATCTTAACTCTAATAAAATGTCATTATTTGTATATTAATGTGAAATCAAGCTTGAAAATATTTCAAATCAAAATAACTGGAATACGTGGAAATCCAGTGTTGCAGCGCATCTTCCACAGCATTTGGGTTCTGCTCCTGTACACTTTGGAGAATGGTTCAGAATCTTTTTCCCCTAATCATGTGAACCCTCAATTCACAGATTGCATTTGCATATTGTAACTGCATTTATCACTTTCCGGTCAGTACTACTTCTACTACCTTCTTCCTAAGGTTCTGAGAAACGCATTTGCATTAGAGGGAGAACACCAAATTTTCTTGGAACTCAACACTATCTATACAGATTGCACACTATACTTACCTAGATGTAAATTTTATCCAGTTTCAGAGAGTATATTAATTACTATCATGTAGTTCAGCAAACAGCTTCCCACAAACGACCCTAGGTTACAATCTTCAATCAATCACCGGTAAAGAAATGTTCCAATTATATTGCTGTTTTTTTAGGTAACTCATGTGAATATTTGTGTGTGTGTGTGTGTGTGTGTGTGTGTGTGTGTGTGTGTGTGAGTGTGCACACACAAGTGTGTGTTTGGGAGTTCAGAGGTCAGAGTTTAGTTTCTTGCTTTATCTGCCCACACCTTGTTATTTGAAAGGAGGCCTCTCACTGACCTCAGAGCTCACTAATTAGCTATATTGAATTTCCAGTGTTCCTTGTCTTGCTCTCACAATGCTAGGGTTACAGATGCACAAACTCTGCTTAGTTTTTATACTGGTAATAGGGATCCAAACTCTGGTCCTTTTGCTTGTGTCACAGACACTATACTGTTTAGTGGTTATATTTTCAATATAATATCTGCCCCTACCTCTGCCAAATGTGTAGATAATGAAGGATAGTTATCTGGTGGCTATTGAGATGACTGGATGGATTGTGAGAGTACAGATTTTATCCATACATTAATCCATTGATAAACTCATGGCATAATGAATTACCATGAGACAGAGCCTAGATGGAGAAAATGGTCCTTCCAAATATGACTTTGAGGGTATATCTTATTCTTGGACCACTCCCCTCTGTCATTCATGGCCTCTCGGAGGTGACCAGCTCAGCTCTAATATACGTACATCTATAGATTCTGACATGATATTTTTCTTCCTCAATAGCAAAGGAGCCAGATAATTGTGGACTAAAACATTGAACTAATGAGCCCAAATAGGTACTCTTTTAAGTTCTTTTGAAGCCTTGCTCCTTTTGTTTCATTTCTCAATCTTTGACCATTAAGACCAAAAAGTCAGTTTAGATAAAAGCACTTTCACTCAATCCTTTTGTCCATTTCAGCTACCTCCTCTAAACTAGGAATGACTGAGGTATCCCAGTTCTAGCCAATGAGGCCTAAACCAAACTCTGATGGAGAGAGAGAGAAAGAGGGAGAAATGACTATTCTCTTTAGCTGTTTAAATTCTCTTACTCCTTTTGTACTGCTTCTTTACAGATGAACATACACATGTTGACTTAAAATATGGGCAGAAGATAGTTTGTTCTTTAGCTAATTTAATCACCGGTTCTAGACTGGAGTCCAGGAACATTTTGGCCTCTGTACAATCTAAACTTAAGCTTAGAACTGGAAGGCTTCAGCCTCAGCCTCTCTCTAGAATCTAGAATTTTTAAACATCTGTACAATCTAAAACATTTAAGCCTCCACTGCTGACTGAACCATCCAAACTAGTTCCCTCTGAACTCAGAGATAATTGAACTCAACTCACTCTTCTGGTTCACTCTTCTGGAACAAAATCTTCTTCAAGCTGCTTGGTTTAAACCAGCCTTCTGAGCTGGTTTACTGTATCTGCCTAAACTCTTCTGATCCCAGCTTATGCTGGAATCTCTGACTACCTAAGACTGAACTGTTTTGTTCAGCTTCAAACTGACTTACTCTTCCCATCTGATATTTACTTCTTTAGAGCTGCTTGTGTGTCTATGTGCCTCTCCCTGAGCTCTCATTGATCCACATTGCCTCAGTTAGCTTTTATTTTCCTCAGTCAGACAGTTTTATTATCTCTGTGTCTTGTCTCCCATCTGCCTGCTTCAGACTCCTCACCTCATACTGTCTGCTGTAACTGATTCTGCTGTAACAGATTCTTCTCTGAGCCAAGAGCCTGCTTTTCTATCATGATCTTTCATGAGAGTTGGGTGTGTCCTCACTCTGACCCACTCAGTTAACTCTTCCTCTGATTTGTCACTTTCTCTGAACTTCCCTCTAACTCATCTCAGACATCACTTTCTGTCTGACACTGACTCCTTCTTTGTCTCCCAAGTGCTGGGATTAAAGGCATGCACCACCATTGCCTTCTGAATACTGGAATTAAAGGTGTGTACCAACATTCGTAATATTCTTCCTACATTCCATTTAGACCACACAGACCTCTGAATATGACTCCTTCATATAGAACCCTGACATATAGACCAGCTTTCATACAGGCCTGTTTCTCTACACACATGGACTTCTATCAACGCATGGGGATGAAAGACAGCATACTCAGAAATATGTAACTGTCACAGGACTTGAACAAAGAAGTAAAGAACCTCAAATTTATGAGAAAATTAGTATAACATAATTATTTAAATTTTTACATATTGAGTTTTTATTGCTATTTCATGCACTAATAAAGATTCTTCTAAAAAAGGAGACAGCTTTATATTAAATGGGAAAGGATTCTCATTGTATAATATACATCAAAACTTTGCAGAATTTTTTATTGAACAATTTTAAATCTCCAGTATTAATCTTTTTTTCACAAACTTCTCTTCTTGTATACAATTTTTAAAAATATTCTCCATTATGCTAAATTATTTATTTCTGTGGTCATCCTGTGTAGTTGACACATAAACAAAAGTATAGCTGTTTTCCAACCAAATCTTCAATTTTTTGAAGCATGCTTCTAATGAGGCCTCTTGATTCATTTTCAATGTAAGCATATCATTCCAGAAAAAAACAAACAGATTCCCCTAGTGTGACTCCCAAATTCAGAACAACATTGTCATATTCAAATTACTTCCATAAGTCTATAGTTAAAAACCTCACTTTGAATGGTGACTGGTTCTGACCAATGAGACTTGCATTAGACCAAGTTACTCAAAATCCTAGCAAATAGCACACATAGAGGAAGCCTCATGTCATCCTACCCTTGTGTGAGGAGCTATTGATATCTAGTGGATGCTCAGGAAAAACTCAGTTTTCTTCAGGAATCCAGTCCCCAAAAGACTGTCCATGCTCCTGTAAATTGTCCCATACCCATGTACATACATACATCAGTAAATGGACTCAGTTGATAATCAGAGAGAGAGAGAGAGAGGGGGAGAATATAAAATGGAAAGTGAAAATTGGTAGGGAGAAGGGAGGAGTTGATTGATAGAGGGAGAATAGTGGGTAGAACTGATCAAAACCCATATTAAGCATCTGAGAATATTAAGTAAAATAACTATTTATTTATTTTTATAATACTTTTATTAATAATTTGAGTTTCATACAATGCATCTTAGTAATGCCCTTTTCCCATTCCTCATTGTTCTAGCCTCCACCCTCGAATAAAAAAAATAATAAGTCCAGCTAGTATGGCAGGATCATGCACCTTGGCAGCACCATGCCTCCTGGAGGCAGTAAGCTGCTCTGAAGATGGACAGTCAGCTGGCCCATAGTATCCCAAGACCAAGCTTGACAAAGTCCCACCCAAAGTTGGGCCTCACTGCCCAGGCTTCCAGACCCCCAGGCACAAAGATATTACCCAGGCTCCCGGACATCAAACAAGCACTCTGATATTCTGCATGCAACAGGGCATCTCACAGGCCCCCAGACATTTCACAGGTACCTGAACAGCCTGCAGGTACCAGGGCTTCCCACAGGTACCTGGACCTCCCCACAGGCACCAGGATGTTCCAGCGGCACCAGGATATCCTGCAAATACCCACACCTCCTTTTGGCATCAGGGCATTCTACAGGTGCCCAGGCATCATTCAGGCATTGAGCAACCCCTAGACATTGGGACATCAAACAGGTACTCTGACACCACACAGGAACCTAGGTATCCCTCAAGCACCAGAGCATCCTGCCAGTGCCCAGGCATTCTGTAGGCACAAGGATTCCCACAGACACCAGTGCCTCTGGCAGGTACCTGGATATCCCACAAGCACTTGGACCTAGCACAGGCAGCAGGACCTCTGAAGGCACCAGTGCCTTATCATGACCTAACAAGAGAACCTACAGGGGGGTTCAACCTTGGCTTGAGGTCAGGGTATGAGAAAGGGAGGCCTGGGAGTGGCACAAAGAATTGATTTAGGACTCAAAAGCTGGTACAAAATGGCAGTTAGTCATCTCAAGAGAGCATAAGAACTTAAGAATTCTCTACTTTTCTCTCTCTCCCTCTCTCTCTTTCTTTCTCTTTCCTCCTTCCTTCTGCTTCTTTTTATTCTGCTTCTCCAGAGCATGAGCCAGCTCTCTTATTTACTAAAAGTACATGGCAAATCTAACAGTTTATCAAGGTCAAGCACGTTCAAAGCATCACAGAAAAAAACACATAAACACCTTTTTTTCCTAAATTTGCATGATTACTTGGTACATTAAGCAAGAACAACTTTCATTGTAACAGCTTAATCTTCAATTTGTTTTTTCTCAGACAACCTCTAACATAATGGTTCATTGGTAATTTGCTACCCAGAAAAACCCTACTTATGGTTTCAGTATATATTAAACAGAAAGAAGGGCAAAAAGATGCTAGACAGAAATTTTATATTTATAGATTTTAAGCTTTCTCTAGTTCTTCTACTTCTTCCCTATATCTATCTAAACTTCAATCAAATGTTTCTTTAGCATTAACAGCATCTATTCCTCTTTCCCTTGGCTATCAACTTTCTTGTTTCTGGGGCTCTCTGTAAACCACAACCAGTTCAGGGAACACAGGTTCAGGAGTATAATTCATGTCCTTGAACTTTGTCACACCATAAAATTCCAAAAAGCTCATAAGGATCAGTTCATGCACAATTTTATTTGTCCCCAGTTGACTTGCATTTAGTGAGGCTGACACAGGAGCAACAGCCTTTAGGACATTCACAAAGACTTCCACCTCAGGGTCATTAGAGTCAGCCTTCTTTTTCCCTATCAAGGGACTGCCATGAGGGTAACTTCTCATGGATACATTGGCCTGGGTTGCATTTATGGGAACAAAGGAAACTTTAGAGAGTTAAAGAAAAGAACGCATATAAAGAACAGTAGGCTCATCTGTAGAGCAGTTATTGCCAGATGTCTTCTGCAGAGGTGGTGTGCCAGAGGCTGAACCATCTGTGCAGCCATGCCATTGCCAGCAAGAACCAGCACATTTCATTGGCTTTCTGGCATCCCATGGGAGCTTGGACATCATATAGGCACCAAGATTTCTCGCAGGGGCCAGGGCTTCCCACAAGCATCAGGACCTCCTGCACACATCAGGTAATTCTACAGGTGTCCTGATCAAAGCACATAATATGCATGTGTGGATATTAAGTAAACTATATTTTAAAAATATTACTTTGGACATTTGGTAATATTATCTTGTGGGCCAGTGACATGGATCATTAGGTCAGGTACTTGCTGCCAATCTTGAAAACCAGTGTTCAAGTTCCTGAACTACATGCTATTCAAAGAAAACCAACTCCTCCAAGTTGTCCTCTGACATCTACCTAGAACACATCTTCCATGCAGTAAATAAGTGTACAAAACAGGGATTCAAATGAGTATGCTAACAAAGGAGGGTGCATAGGTAATTAATAACTGCTTGAAGAGGGAGAATCAATACCAAATATCCCTAAGAATACATACATGCAAGCAACACTAAATGGACTCTGAAAGTTGTATTATGGACTTTTGTTCATATATGTGTATAACAATGACAATTAAAGAAAAATAGATCATGAATTTGAGAAAGAATTGAAGGGAAATGGGAGAGATTGAGGAAGATGGAAGAGGAGAATAATGTAAATGGAGTTTACATATATAAAACTTAAAAAAATTAAAAAGAAAAAAAATAATGAAAAGCAAGATATAGTAATGCATAGACTGTCTCATATATATCAGCTGTCTAATAGTTCTGAATGAATCATAATAAAAAGGAAGGACTATATACTATATAATCCAGAAAAGCAGAGATAGAAAAGGATCTAAAATATTTCTAACAATGTCTTAGAGAAAAAAAGCTCCTAAATGTGAAACACAGAGAGCTAATCCAAGTAGCCACACATGAAAATAAATTGTGGGTATATTCAAGGTGCAATTAATATGTCAACTTTAGATATTAATGTTGGAACCAATTGGGAACCAAACTGTCAGGGCTCGTACCAGTAGACCAACTCAGGTGGAATCAATGTTGTCTAGTTTCAGAGCAGGGATTTTTACCATGAGATGATCTAATCCTCTTTTCACAAGAAAATTACTTCTATTGAGATAAAAGAATAAAGAGCTTATGGTCTTCTTCAGAGATTGAGATAAATGTCATTTTCAAGTCATCTCACCACCTGTGTTATTACTTTAATTCAAGGAATTACTAATTAAATATTTAATTTAACTTCCTGGATATTGTTCAATAGAAAACAGAAGATGATAACCTCAAATAAGAAAATGCAAATGCTATGACATCTAAAATTAATAGGGTTTTTTATTCAATATATCAGTTCTTGTAGCACCAACAACTCCAAGATACTAAGGAAAGGAACTTATGAATGTGTATATCTAATCGTACAGGCAATGTGTGAACGAAAGCTATCTAGCATGCTCTAGTAATCACTAGTAATCTAGTAATCTAGTAATCTAGGATCCCAGTGGTGTAATGTACTTGTTTTTTAAAGACATTACTACTTTATTTTCCATATTTTGGGGAGATCATCATGTACTTTGTAATCTACAGAACTAGCTCTAGAAAACAATGAACTTTGTATTTTTACACTTGTCAAATAAAACTAATAGGTTGTAAATACATATCATAATTGATTTGAAATAGTCATACTATTATCATGATTAAAGAGAGTGCTGTCTCTTTGGCATATTTGTTTTTTAATTTACATCATTTCTAAGGGTTCAATTTGTTGGTGTCCATACAGTTAACCACTGCACTGTGAAGTCACCTTGTTATTGGAAGGTAAAGGACAATACTCATTGATTTCCTTCTTTCTTTTTCTTTTATAACTGGTAACTAATATTTACTTACCAGTTCATTTCTTCCAATGGGCCTTTGGCACTGCTGCACTGTTCCAAGAATAGTGTGTTGTCCTTACGGAAAAAAATTTTGCAGAGATTCTTTTGATTTATCTCTATTTCATGTGCAGGCTATATCGTCATGGCAATAACTCATGCCAAATCAAAGTCCACTGGGAAAGGAATAGGCTTATAAAAGAGGGATAAGGCACACATATTTACAAGATGCAGTCAGAAGTTATTGGTAAAGGTTGAAAGTGGATATATGGATCCTGGGGGTTTACATAAAAGGGTAGGAAATTAAGAGGAATTTTTAGTTGTTTTTATTGTATTTTTATAGGAAGTATGCATTAGTGGTTTTGGTTGGTATAATAATGTTCTATCCACACTTAGAAACCAATATTATAGACACAAATATCCTAATGTATTTAACCATTGCATAGTTTCTCACTGACAAATGAAAATTTGTGCTGTAAATAGAATTAAGTTGTCTAATGAGCAAACCTTAATACTATGGAAGTGATTTTGGTTTATTGGGGTTGCCACAATGAAATTTCAGAGGTGTTTAATCTTAAACATGGTTCTGCAGAAAAAATAGAAAAGAAGAGTTTGCTTACCAAAGGAGATATAACAGTGGAGTCAGATTGTTTCCTCAAGAAAGAGTCATTCTGCCATTGCTCACTTCCAAAACAAAAGTAGAATACAGAAGCTAGAGAACTTGGACAGCTTGTAAAGGGTGATAAAAGTAAAACAAGTGAGTCCTATTTGGTGTCTCTGGATGTCATTTTGCCTAATAGCAAGAAACTTTTTTTTTGAACCCAATAAGACCTGTTTTTGACATCTACCCTTATATCTGAAGAATAATTAGTTTCTACCAAGTCACTAGATGATGTCAGATTTTTCTATGGCAGTAACAAAAAATAATACAGATAGCTCTCTTTCATGATTTGATTATGAATATTTTTTGCAAGCACCCCTTGACATGTATAGAGGCATGAATGAAACCATGGATTACTCTCAAAGAAAAATTCTTGAGAAATTTGCTCTGTTTGCAACACACACACAGACACACATACACACACACACAAACAGCTTTAAGGAAGAAAGATACCATCACATTACATTTCATTATATCTACTACACTTAATGCCATGTGTCTCTCAGATACATGTACCTAATGTAATCTATTTGCTACTCCTAAAACAATCTCCAGGATTATATCATGAAATGTTTGATAACTATAGCTCAGACTTAATTTCTATTTCTAAACTTGCTCTTAGCAGAATAGTGCTGCTCTCTGCAGAGTTACCACTCCACTCACCCTGGATGGAGTCAGTTTTAAAGCTCAGTTCGTTAATGAAGGATAGATAACAGAAACATGGAAGGTCTTCTGAAACTTCATTGCATTTAAGACTTTTGTCTATTCTGTTTCTTTTAATCTCCACCAGTAGGCATCTAGAAAACTCCCCAGTAAACTTAGTGCATGTAAGTCTCCATTTGAGAGTCTGTTTCTCAGATGCCTCTTATTAAACAAAAACATTCCAAGACAATGCATTGATTTTTTTCTTCATGTTAAAATATGTGGAAGCTTAATTGATCATCAAAAAAGAAGTGATATTCTGATAAATGTGACCTCAGGTCTCTAAGAGCTCAAAAGTGGAGCTGATCTCAATATCAGCCTTCAGGTTTGTTGTTGTTGTTTTCTTTTTGTGTGTTTGCCTGCTTTCTTATGTGCTTCTGTTATCATATATATATATATATATATATATATATATATATATATATATATATATATACACATATACATATATGTATATATATATATAGTGTGTGTGTGTGTGTGAGAGAGAGAGAGAGAGAGAGAGAGGAGGGGGAGAGAGAGAGAGAGAGAGACAGAGATTGTATTTCTCCTTTGATTTAATGGTTTGGGTAAGTGTTTTGTTTTCCCTGTACTATGTGATATGATACACTATGATATGTTATCCTACCCTCTGTAATAAATAATATACCTGAATTAAGAGGCAGCCAGAATGAATATGTAGTTTGATAGATAATAGTATAACAATACCATTCTGGGAAGCCAAAGAAGTTCTATGCTGAAGAGTTTGTTCATTCATTTATTCACTCATTCAGTTACTTATTCATATAGATCCATTCATTTTTAACCAGTGTTTGTGAAGAACTTTCTAAATGCTAGGCACATATGCTAACCACACTGCTTGTGAAGCTGTGATGAAAATATTGTTTCTGCCTTCTGAGATGTAGAATCTTAGCCTTAAAAAGACACTTTTAACATCAGGTGACAAGCACAGAAATGTTGAAATAGAATGTTCCTAATTAAATAGAGCTGGGATAACATAGGCAGACTCAAAAGCAAATGCAAAGACCCAAACTTGAAAAAGAGGATAACATGATATGCTTGGTGACCTGAAAGTGTTTAGCATTTCTGTAGGATAGAATTTAAGGAAGGAACAAGATGAGAAAAGGGGAGATCTAGAGCGAAATTGTGAAATATCTTGTAGGTGGATGATATTAGGAGTTTAGACTTTATTTGGAAAGCTGTGAGAAAGAATTGTAAAATTTTAAACAGGCAGAGATATCATCACATTTGCCTTTCAAAAATATCAGTGTGAAACTGGTATAGAGCTCCAATCTTAGAGAAGCATCTGTGGCAGCCTCTGCTGCTGGCAAACTTGATATCATCAAGGCTGCCTGAACCCTGGTCGCTCTGGGCCCACAGAGATTTACTGATACAGTTCTGACTCTGACACTTCTTATATAGGATGAAGATTAAGAATTATCAAAAAGTTCCAGCTAGTGCAACATATATAACCCCATAAAATCTTTGGGGATAGTTACTATAGTTTCTAAAATAAATTGATGGCATAATTTGTGGGATAATTAAATTTGATTCCTCAGATCATGGAACTATTCTTTGACTAGATTACTAGAAAGCAATTCTGGCTCAGGACATGAGCAGTAAATTAGCAAGCAATGAATCTCATCCTCATTTCCATCAGTGTTCTCAAATGATTTTCTACAAAGACTCCTGTGATATTGACCTTGGTAGCATTAGCACAACATTTTGAGGTTTGCAGGGCATTCTGAAAAGTGCAGTTCATTTTAGACTGGGAGGGGAAGACTATTTTCTTTAAAATCCTGAAAATATATCAGAGAAAAAGTTCTATTAACCCTGGAAAGCTCTCATTTAATACTCTTGTAAACGCCTATATTAGACAAAGCTCAAATATCTTGTCTGACCAATTGTGGAATTCGGCAGTACCCTATTCTGATGTATCTTTTTTTTTTTTTTTTTTTTTAAAGAAGGAAGAGTTTCAACCCTATAATTTAGTTTTCAGTTCTCTGATCTTCGTGAGGCTTTGTCTTCTTGTTTTGAGCAAGGCTTCTTTGTCTCTATTTGCCCTGACCTCTTCTTGGTCTCAATTTGCCTGTGATACCTGGTGAAGTGAGACAAACAAGCAACAAAAGGAAAGATTCGCTCATTTAACCTGAAACACAAATCCGATTAACACAAACTTCCCAAGAAGCAGTGCCCTCATTTGGTGAAAATTTGTTGTAGAACAAAGAAATTAATCTTGCAAGAAATACACACGCACACAAAAGAGATTTTGTTTGTATGGGTAACACAAACTTTACATTCATATCTAATGAATCTTCTATGTCCCAAAAATGCCATGCATTGAAGACTCTGAATTAGATAAGAATGCAGTTAGGAATTGTGTTCTTTCTGAGGTAAGGCCTAAGGGTAGAAAATTAATTACTTTTGTGTCCTTGAAGGGAAAACTGGGATTCTAGTTCATGCTTTTGCTTTTGCATCTCAGCTCTCAGGAGGTGGGCAGCCTTGCTCTATTTCAGCATTCATGCTTTGATGTTCTGTCTTGCCACAAACCCAAAAGAATGAGGTCAGAGAATAAAATCTTTGAAACTATGAGCCAAAATAAAACCTTCTTTATCAATTTATTATCTCAGGTATTTTTGCTGTAGGGCTGAAAATCTATAATAAAAGTATTAAATATGTGTGCATAATACAATATAATCATATGTATACAAGACACATACACATGTGACTATATATCATAATATTATTAAGAATTCATGGAAGATGAAAAAGTATAATGAAAAAGGTACTAATACAAAGTAAAATACTCTACATTTGGAAATTAGAGATGCTTTCCAGGCTGACTTGACTTTGAACAATTTTATTTAAATTAATATTTAATGACCATGTAAGTTTTGTTACCTTTCCAATTTTAAAGTGTGTTATTGACATGGGCATCAACTTTAATTATATAAATTTAATGTATTGTTGGTGATCAAATATCTACTAAATAAATGAAAGTTACTAAAAATCTGGATAATCTTATACCAAGTTGATACAATGGAATTTCATAAATTATTATTTTTGCATTCAGTTACAATGTATTTAGGTCTCTAATATAGACATATCTCTCTGTTAATGTATCTTTGCAAAGTAACAGCATCCATTTGTATTTGCTTTCTGGTTTATGCTATCTATAGAATTCATTCTGTATATTTGTCATTCTAAATTGATATTTTTGACCCAAATAACCATTCTTTACTTTAGAATTGCCCTTTCAATTATTTCTCAGATACTAGCATTCTGAAAGGATCTGGATATCCCACAGGCACCATGACCTCCTACAGATATTAGGGAATTCCACAGATGCCCAGACACCCAGCCAACTCAAAGTCACCCAAATATCACACAGGCATCAAGTCTTCTCCCAGGCCATTATGGGCATCTGGTCATCCTGCCGGAACCCAAAGATTCCACAGGCACCAGGACCTCCCACATATACCTAGAAATCCTACAGAGACCTGGATTCTCCACATAAACCAGACATCTCACGGTTTGTTATCCTTAGGAGCCTGTTCTTTCCTGATGAGAGACAGAAAAGGAGTGGATCTGGAAGAGAAAGAATGTGGGGAGGAACTAGGATGAGGGAGGGGAAACTATAATCAGGACATATTGTATGAGAAAAGGATGCATTTTCAATAAAGGGGGGAAGTGGGGCTTAGAACATCACTGGCCTAATAAAACAAAAGAATAAATTGAGGAATTACTGAGAAAAAGCAAATCCTCTTCATGAGATGGGAAGTTAATATGTATGATAGAGTACTCAGTAATGTTTCTGGTTTCCACGGTTATAAAAAAAAAAGCTATATGGAATTATCAACTTATAAGGAAAAAAATGAATGTTGACTCATACTTCAGAAGTCTCAGTCAATAATTGACTGGCCAATTGCTTTGTCCTGAGTGAAAGAACAATTATCGCAGAACATAGTTGGCCTATATTTCTTGTTTCTTAGATGGAGACGAGGTAGCTGTGGCCTCATTATCAATTTCCAGTGAAACCATCAAAGACCAAAATCCCTCCCACTGCTTTTCATGTGTATTTTCCCTTCTAATACTGCTAAACCAAAGACCATGTTGTTAACAGATAACCATTAGGAAGCACTTAACATCCAAATTGTTGTAGTTAATAAAGAATCATTTGGGGACTGATGAGATGTCTCAGAGGTTAAAAGCATTTGATGCTAAGTCCTGGGTTTAATACATGCTATCCAGGGATGGAAAGAGAGAATTAGTTACCAGCTGGCTTCTGATATTCACATATCTTACCTGGTATGTCTGGCATATGCACACACACACATACACATACACATACATCAAATAGATTTAGTAAAATTATTGTTTTGCATTCATCAATATCACTCATGCTTTTATGAAATGTTATGTGCAATCTGTAGCATCTTTACCACACTTTACTTTCTTCTAATCATTCACAACTTTTTTTCTTGTTATATTGTTACATTGCTCTTAAATCCATCTCATTCTTTCCAAATTTAAAATACTACTCTTTTTCTCCCAAAGAAATACTCTTCTGAATTTGTTTTGAATCTTTATGTGTGATTCTTTCTAAGTTATTTCCTAAGTTTTAGCCAGTGTACAGTTCCCAAACTGCAAATGATTTCATGCCAATTATAGGCAAGCACTCTGGAATAATCCATTTCTTGTGAAAGGTTACTGTGTTTTCTATGACCTAGTGTCAGTTTAGAGTCCTCTTTCCTCATATTTTAACTCATAGTTTGCAATCCAGCTATGCCACTCATAACAAAATTTTAAGGTATATTGATTTTTCAGGTCTGTTGGATTTTGCTCATTTAAATTTAAAAATGTTAGAGACTTAAGGCACTGTTGTAAGAATAGTACAAATCCCCTGCTTCCTCCTGATGCTAATATTGTACTAAAGGACTCCATAATCAATAGAACATCAAAATAAATTTTCCTTAACAGTATGATGGCGCATTGTAAGAAAACTGGATTTCATACATTTTTCCCCTTCTTGTCTTCTGTGATCTGATCTGGATTTCTAAAAAACACATCATCACGTTTCCTTTATCACTTTTGTACGGACAGTTTCTTACTGTTTCTATAACCCTTAAGAGTGAATATTTTGAAGATAATTATTGTTCAATTATTTTGTAGAATGTTCTTCAATTTTAATTTTTCTTATGTGTCTTCAGGAAAAGATGAGGTTTTGTATTTATGGCAGGAATATTACAGAAGAAGATGCATCCCTGTGAGTTCACCAAATGAGGGAGTATATGATGTTTACCCATTTGATTATTGGTATTATTTACAATGTCCTCTTAATTGGGGAAATCTGTACTGTAAGATGACTATTACTCATTCATCATGTGTAAATTGAGAGAGGTCCTTAAAAGCATTACTTTTCCTCTTCAAATTTGGACTCACTGATTTTAGTACTTGGCAAAGGCATCACGAATAAAACAAAACAAAACAAAAAACAAAATTCTGTGTGCTTATTTTCCATTTATTTCAAACTTTCCAATTTTCTTTTTGGTAACACAGACATCTCTCTTTTTCATTTACTCAGTTGTTTTAATATCATTATGAACTCACAGTTTTTTTTTTTTATTTGTAGGATTGTTATTGTAATTTTGTTGTTGGTTTTTTTCAAGGTTTGAGGGACTAGTGGTTGAACCAAGGTTGCTGTGTCCATGTGCTATGTCACATGGGTCCTGCATATGTATTATCAAGTTTTAAACTTAATATTCTCTTTGTTGTATAAATTCTAATTGTTAGTTAGTAGCAGATGGATATGTATTTCTCTATATTCACCTTTAGAAATTTAGTTTTAAATTATTGGCAAGATTTATTTTTAAAATCTTTAAATTTATTTTTCTCTCTAACAATACATTATCTTTATTATTTGATAACTCTTGGGATTTTGCTAGAAACAATCCTGTCACATGCAAAAGTAGTTCTTTTTTTAAATTTCTATCCCTACATTTTTATGTTTTGAACATGAAAGAAGAAAGTTGAAAATTGTCAGTGGATATTTCTTCATCTGTTGAAGTGACATATGTTTTATAAGAGATGTGTTTCTGGAGAGATGACTTTGGTTAAGAGAACTTCTTGCAAAGGACTGTGGTTCAACTTCCAACAGCCACATGATGGCTCACAAACATTCATGTCCTTAGTTCCAGGTGATCCAATACCCTCTTTGGACCATGTTGGGCAACAAACACATTCATGTTTTACATGTATACATGGAACTCTGAGTTCCCATGCAAACTGTAACAGCAGAAATCTCAGCAGCACTTATTACTGAAAGTGTTGATAATATGAAATAACAGAAAAGGAAGGCTAATCCAGACACATACTATTGTCTTATAATGTTAATAAACAGGTGAGAATTTTAAAAATAATTTTAATGATTATTGCTACTAATACTAGGAAAAAGCTTTTTGCAAATCGTAATACAAACACTAAATAAAATTTATATTATGTCTCCATTTAATTTCTTTTTAAGATCATGAAATATTATTTAAATTGCATTAGAAATATGCATGGAAAATATACATGAACTTCCAAATGAGATGCCTTTCCTCATCTGTAAACAGTAACTGTATGCAGCATGAGACCCTGCAGGGCAAAAATGCAGGAAACAGTTTACCTGGCCCATGATAATCAAGACAATAGGCAACATCCCAGCACTCTGAAGCATATTTTCTGAGGGAATATATTTAATTACTGTACCAATAACATCAATGGATATTCAAGTTATTTCTCCAGAGAATTAAACATTTATTCAACATTTATACAAGAAGAACTTAGAAATCCTTCATTGCCTTATGCACTGAGCTACAGTTAATTGCAGTTGAACTCTCTTAATTTTTTTAATATATTTTTAATTATAGTTATAAAAATGAACTAAACATTTTAACATATAAATGCTAAACTCATAAAGGTGCAAACCCTTTTAAATTCTTGATTTTATCTAAATTCTCATTTTATTTCAGAAAGAAATTTCAATGAATCTATAAATCTCCCATACATACAAATCTAAATAACCTCTTCATCTTTTTGTAATATATTATTCTCCAAATTTTATCAACAAAAATAGATCTAGGAAGAAGAAGAGGAGGAGAGGAAAAACAGGAGAAAAGCTTGTGTTTGTGTGCAGAGAAGAGAAAGAAAACAGTGGGGACAGAGACAGAAAGAGAAAAAAGAGAGAGGAAGAAAGAAAGAGGAATTAAACATTTGGGAGGTTAAAGTAAATGGATGGCCATGAGTTACTTTCCATCCTGGAACATAGATTATGACTTTATCTCAATGCAACAGCAACTATGAGGGGTTCATTGCCTAAGAACTTGGCAATTTCCAATAGCATGAAATCTTCTAAAATTATTTTTATAAAATATGAATATATTCATTAATTACTTTATAAACTGAAACTCTTTCTACAAAGCAGGCTTGTCAGTTTGCAAAAATGTTAACACTGTCTGATAGCCTTTAACATGATTGAAATATAGACACCATGAATTCCTGTTTTTGCCCTTATCCCTACATCATTCTCTTTGTGTAAGCTTTCTGTTTGCATCTATACACACATATCCACACTCAACTAGAGGCTATGAGCTGTCATTGTTTAGAGAGGAGAGTTCAGTTAGACTGCTTTGGATAGATGCTCTGCTGTATTGACTAATAGATTTTGTAGAAGTATAGTCCTATGTGAAAGCTAAGGTCTACATTCCAGGGGCTATATTCAAAGGCCTGTGTGAACTGAATGGAATGTAGATACATCTTTAATCCAGTATTCAGAAAACAATGGTAGTTCACACCTTTAATCCCTAGAAAAAATAGTGGAAGCAGACACAGGAAATAGAACTCAGAAGCAGTCCATGTCACACAGGAAGTGACATCTCAGATGAATGAGAGTGAATGGTACACAATGTGACCTACCAATCAGAGGAAGATTTAGCAAAGTAAGGACATGCTCCACTTCACGAGAATAGGTGGGCTCTCAGCCCTGTTAAAGAGAGTAACAGAGGAGTTAGAGTCAGTTGAAGTAGTCAGCTGAAGAGTGAGTTGAGAAGCAGGCCAAAGAGTCAGTTGAAGAGCAGTTAAGAGTAAGTTGAACAGTGAGTTACAGGTGAGTTACAGAAGCTGAGACTGGAGTGAGTTACAGGGCAGTCAGTTACAGAGGCAGGATGGAGCGGTGAGAACTCAGGGAGAGACACAGAAGAGCTCAGCAGAAGAAGTCCAGAACAGAGAGTGAGTTGAACTAGAAGAATAATAGTTCAGAAGAAGTTAGTCAGAGAGACTCAGTCAGCAGTAAGTCTCAGAAGGCTAAGGCTGAAGCCTTCTAGGTCCAGGTTTGGAGTATAAATGTTCAAGATTGTACAAAGGCTTCAGCCTTTCAGCTCAAGGATTAAGAGTAGATTGTAAAGAAGTCTAAACATACTAGGGCTCCAGGGCTCTGGACAAGAAACAGAGATCTAATTATGCAAAGAATAAACTGTCCTTTTCACTGAACCAATGTACACATCTGGGTGAATCAGCATCTACATCTACTTCTATTACTACAAGATGTGTTGTTTCATATAGCTTACAAGACCCTTGTAAGACTGAATTTCAGCTTACAGAGATTAATACTAATCTATACCATGAGGTGTTGTCATCAAGATTAAACAAAATAATTTATGTAAAGCAACAGACATGGTGGTAGCACAGAGTGATACTACATAGCCTCTAGCTGCAACAAGAATGATCATCAATATCATTAAGGAATTGTACAGAGTCAAGCTTTGCTGTTAGCTGTAATGTCTGCATCAGGACACACTTTGCCTTTGGCAATGAGCTCACTTCATTTAGAAAATCTAAATGGAGCTCTCATTGGTACCTTTTTAATTTCCTCAATCACAAATGTTCAACCCATAAGTTACCACAAGGTATGGTCAGTGGCACCCTGTGACTGCTGATGTCATAGTGAGAAAAGTTTTCGATTACTTATTTCTTGGTTTTATTTGTATTTTACCACCGGAGAAAGACTTGGATTGTGAAATAAAATCAAATACTTTTGGAAACTGACAGGCGTTTATTTGCACAGGAGATATGCTACTTATTACCTGAATAAATCAGAGGGGAAAAATCATTCTCCATGTAACTGTTTTTCCTCTATAAGCCAAGTTAATAATATCTAGCTCACAGGGATATTGTAAGGATAAATGATTAATAAGACCTAGGCCTGGCTAGTAATAGGACCTTCATAAATGGTAGCTGCTCTCATTTTCATTCAGTTTTCCTTAGAAACAAATATAAACCTAGGAAATGTAATAAGAATTTAATTTGTCTTTCATAATTTATTGATAATGAAAATTATTTTCATTCTAAAGAGGAGCATTCAAAGTTTTTTCCTATAAAATTATTTGCAGAATTTCCTGCAATTTCCTACACACAGATAAGTTATATAATTCCTTTATTTGGTTAATTAATGCAGAAGAAAGTAAACATTTGATCTTTGCTTTAGTTTAGAATGTTAAAGTTGCTTTTGTTGATTCATTTTTGATTATTTGTATGCCAATCTTGAAATGGTCTCTTACTTCATAGAGCACAGAATTGAATAAAGATAGAGAACTTTTGGAAACCATGATATCTTTTAGGCATATAAAACAAGAATAAACAATGAAATGCCCTGCCTATTTATTTCAGCCTTCTGTATTCCTCTAAATGGAACCACTGCATCCCTCTTCTGCTCCTCACCCTGCATATTTCCTGAACATCCATCTCTTCCTTTTTCAATGCAACAGGACATTTATGTTCCCCTTGAAACTATAGTAACATTAATGATTGGTAAGAAATGATCATTTTCACTTCTAATTCAGTTTTAGAGCAAAGATAATAGAATATTGGAACTGTAAAGATTTTTCCTTGCTGATTTTCAGGTTATTAATCTCTCATTTTAAAAGTAAATATTACCAGGAATTCTTACAGTTATTATCACTGTGATGCCACCAGAAATCTTTAAGCTCAACTCTGAAGAATTAAGATAAATTAATATACCTATATTGTCTGTCTAATAAATGTGGAGTAGCATGATACAATAACCTATTCAAATAAGGAGATCATTATATGCAGGGCACCATGCTACTTCTGAAGATGTAAAACTTAGTGAAACTTTTAATCCTAGTGCTACATTTTGGGACAGATTGAAAAACAACTTTTTCTGCCCTTTTATTCTACATGTTACATTTAAAAATCATTGTTTATATTCAGGTGTAGCTTTTTAAAATGTTTGCCACTCTGAGCAAATTAATATTGACCTGGCATAGGTCTACAAAACTCCTTAATGCTTAATGTCTTTTCTATACTTCAAAGAATATTCTCAGAGTGTTTAAAAATAATTGTTAAAATATGCTTTTTAAATGAGAAGGCTTTTAAATAGCCTCTAGGAAACACAATATTAAAATGAAGCTTCTTAAAAATTACTTTTTTTCTACTTGTAAGAAAAAACATGACATCATAACCAAGCAGGAAATAATGATATGGTTGAGCTTCTGTGCTTGTTAATGCTTTAATTTTATTCAGGTAACCTCCTGTTCTAAGAGCATAGGTTTAACTTAAAATGGTGAGACACCCTCAGAATGTGTGTGGGTTGTCTGAGCAGCTTAGAAAATTCAGTAGTCAACAGCCATGACATTTTAAAAAAATAAGAACAATTCTCTTTTAAAAATATTTGCTTATATATGTATATATGTGCATATTTCTGAATCAATGCATGTCACACGTGTGAAAGTGGTGGAGGACACATGAGGACATTAAATGCCCTGGAGCTGGAGTTACAAGCAGGTGTGAATCATCTACTGTGGGTGCTAGAAACAGAACTCAAGTCCAGTGCTCTTAACTGGTGAGTCATCTCTCGAGCTCAATAGCACAGGAATATTTTAACAAATACAAACAGAAACAAATGCAGGTAAGAAATGACTCGTGGAATTAGAAAGACTACTTCCATACCATGCAGCATCAATTCAATTTTGTCAAGGAGGACAACAAAAATATGAAAACAAGGAGAAGAATGCAATGTCAAAGAGATCCACAGCTGGGACCAGGACTTCTTATGTTCTCAACAAAGTAGTGAGCATAAGAGCAGTTTCAGGGAGTTCCTAAAGCTATTTTGAGTTCTTGACTTCCCGTCTTAATGAGTTTCCCTGAAACTGCTACACAATAGATGATCATTTTAGTCAGCTGGAAGCTTTTTTTCTTCTTACAAAAACCTAACTCTGTGTCTATAGTGTGGCATAATGGCTAGGGCAGACATGCACATAAGTATTCTGGTCAACAATAAGGCCCAGTTGTAAAGATTTTGCTATCTCCTGATGCATGCCGTGGCTCTAAATCCTCCAACATATTTGACCCTAACTCTGTGGCCATGGGCTACTGTACTACAGTTAAAATGGTCAGTTTTTTTCCTGAAGAAAGTAGTTTGAGAGTTATTAAAAAGAAAACACTCAAAGAATTGGGAACAGATGGGCTTTTCTGTTTTCTTTATGTGGGTCAGAATAGCAGAATAAGCCAAAGTGTTGAGATAAAAATAAAATATGTACATGAGAGGAGTGAAAGATAATAGGCAGCTGCAAGTTTCAATCCTCTATTTCCACTGCTGTATCTAATTCCAGGAGAATTTTTGACACTGTTTCCTGGGATTGCTGTATTGTTTATTTGGGTTGACATGTTTTGGAAGGAACATCTGTATATGTAACCTAGATTGACCTTAAACTCTCATCATTCTTGCCTCATTGTCCCCAGTGCTGGGATTGCAGCAACAACATGTCCAGCTATGGCAAGTTTTTTATAATTTTCCTCTGTGGATGATACTTTCATATTTTATGTTTAAGGTATTTCAGGTTGATTATCTCATATCCACCCCTAAAACAATATATGTATTATAAACACACACACACATCATATACTTTATATGTATAAAGTATGTCAAGATATAAAGTGTATAATTATACATATATACTACATGTTAAATAGTTTATTATTCTTTAACATAAGAGTTATATAATATCATGCTAAGAAACTTATGATTCAGATTATTCTTTGCAAATAAAAAATTACCCTTCATCACAGCGCCTAAATGGGACTACTTTCTCATTCCTTTCTATTCACATTTTAATTAGTAGTTTTATGTTCAATATTCATTCTAAGTTGTGGATTCGTGTTATTTTGCCATCGAATCAGTAGTTATTCAATATATATCATAGATACCAGCACAGGGATTTTCTGAGATACAGACAGCTTCTCAATGTAGTCAGTAATCAAAATCTCTTTATTATGAGACTAACAATTGTATTATTCTAAGATTTTTATGATGTTTTAATATTTCTTTAATATTTAAATAAAAACCTTTCTTCTGTAAAGTTACAGAGTGGGAATTCACAGGTGTGTGAGCCTTTAAAAATGAGAAATTTTCAACATTTCTATAACCAAGATACTGATTTCAGAAGTGCTTCCAAAAAATTTCAAGGGATCAGAATATAGTTACTATGATCAATAATTTGAAATAAGTGTCCCTATGATGAGTGAGACACAAAATGAAGCTTCAATGTGCTTTAAATGAACATAGAAAACTATGGGGAGACCATGGCAATGAGCATGATGCTCATTAGATTTCTCATTAGATTTGACGTGATATTGGGGTGGAAACACCTTAATTTTCTTTGTGTATTCATCTTTTAACAAATTGTGTGAATAAAATCCCCAGTGTCTCTGACTCTTTCTTCCTATGGTATGTTGAAGAAGACATGAATATCTAAACTAAGCATTATCCTAATCACTGAAGCATGTGATGCTCGTGGTACAAATGAAGAGTTCAGTGCAGAGCTTGAACCACTGCCGAGTACTGACCCCTTGCTCCTGCTCTGACCTGGGAAGAGCTTCTGTATGGCTTGTCACCTTGGTATCTGGTGCTTTGAGACTGGGTGGCAACTAGAGGACTATCAGTTGTCCTTCCTTTCTTAAGTCACAGTTTTAAAGAAATGTTCTTGCCTGTATCTGTATTTTCCTTTTGATAAGTTGTAACCTGGTGGTTGGGAAAGGACTGGAAAGTTAGTGAATATTAAATCACTGACACCGGCTGTGGCTTTCATCCTTTTAGTCAAGACTGCCACTCAGTTGGACCTGAGAGATTGTGAAGTAGAAAATGCACACTGAGTGTGTGTCATTAGCACTGCTCCAAGCTTCTCTGTGTGATTCCTTCCTATTCTTCTGTATCCTCTCCTGTAACACTCTCTATTGTACCAGTACCCTTCATTGCTGCATTTTTCTCCAGTTCTAGTCTATTCTTCCTCTTTCAAGAGCCATTTTCTTTCATCCAAACTACTCTGCCTTGCATCTCATGTCTTTCCATCACTGATACGCCACTACAAAGTTAGTGACATTATTGCTTAGGGGAGAATGTTCAAAGCTTTTAGGGAACTGAGTGTACTACTACTTAATTTAATGAGACAATATTTTTGTTAAGTAATATACCCCCAAAATTGTACCTTAAGAGAGAATGCAGGTATTTGTACCTCTGTCATTTCATATATATTTCATCTTGAAGCAAGGAAAAGCAAATATTTAAAATAATATAGAGAGAGTGCTATAAAATACATAAACAGCTATGCATAGTGCCACTTTAATGCCAGTGCTAGAGAAACAAAGCAAGGAAGGTCTTTGTAAGTTTACATAGTTACTTTGTAAGTCCATAGGGAGCTCCAGGCCAGCCAGAGCTATATAGTGAGGCCCTGTCTTAAAAACAAACAGTTAAATAAAAAAGAAAATATATAAAAAACAGATACTGAAAACAGAGAGAACTGACTCAAAAGACAAGGAGCAAATAGAAAGAAGTAACTAATAGATTATTGAAGGTGGAGGGTTACTTTATTTCCATTATAGAAGGAAGTGTCACTTAAAACAATATAGTTCTCAGGAAAAGGAAAGAGTACATGCCAATTTCTGAGATGAGGAAGAATACAATGTGATACTAAGTATATATAATGGGAAAAGGAAAAAAAAAACCAGTGGGATTATCTTGAGAAATGATCTCATACTGCTGTTGAATCATCTGAACACTATGACAATGCAGCATTTGAGTAATGAGTAATCATTATAGCAGTTAACAGGTTTGCAAGATCAATCTCACAATTGTTCAGAAAATGAGCAGGAAGTTAGGAGAAGGATAAATAGGCAAAATTTAAAAAAAAAAAGAAAATCTAAAACCCATTAATGTAATTCAAGCTAAAATATCAGCCTGCTGTACAGTAAGATAGAAAAAAATCTCCAGATGATATTTCTTAAGAGAACGGATAAAGTTTAATGGTTCTTGGGACTGAAAAAGATATAAACAAGAAAAATTTAAGATGTTACTGGAGAATTTTTGTTGAACATTTTGATAACTGGAGGAAGAATTTGTGGCACTTTGGAATCATAAAAGAAGAGACAATAGGAGGTAGTTAGCACTGGAGAAGATATGAAACACAACATGGTTATAGGAAGTAAAATTTAAGTAGAAGTCAGACAATTTCCAGAGTATGTGGGTGTCCTCAAATAAAGCTGCCATGCAAATTATTACGTAAATGACTAGAGCGCAATGAATTCACTCATGCATAGCCTGAAACAGGAGTAAGACAGAGGGGGAGGCTACATTATGAAAAGCAACAAAGAATAATGAATTAAAAGAAAATAGAAGACAGAATATTTAAGTGATCAAAGAAAGAGATACAACTAAAGAAAAGACATGAAAACATTATTACTTAAGAACAAGAAGTTTGCCTTGGAGAAAAAAGGCGAAGAGGAAAAATTAAGAAAAAGGTAATCGGTAAAGATTAAGAACAATGGTAATAAACGAAAAGACCACTTTTTTTTTTATTTATAGAGTTTAGAAGCCTTGATGTAGCAAGACACAATTGGAAAGTAACTTTATTACACTATAAACAAAGTAAGAGGTAAAAGTACAAATGTAGAAGAGAATTTTAAGATATTCAGATACTCATGCTTGTGTCTTCAATTAGTACATTTAATGCAAAAATAAATTGAAGCATTTTTTTCAGCTAAAAATCATAATGACAAATGTTACCGATTAAGATCATTTGCAACAAATACGAAGTCATAAAAATGCACCCTCCTGCTTTGTGCAGAATTGACTATGAGAGAGAAAGAAACTATGAGAAGTCACCCAATTTATTCATTATCTGATCCTATACAGCAGCATTTTCATCAACTAAGTAGATTAAAATAACATTTACTTCTTCCTCATAGTTCCTGTTAGGAAAAAGTCTAGGCATAAAAGGACAGCTTTTCCTTTCAAGGTCACTGATGGTCACAATAAAACATTGCCCCAGGCTATCTCTGAACTGAATTCCTACTAGAAAAAGGTCTGGTTTTGAATTCCTATGACTTTAGACAGTATCCCATTGCTCATAGTTTTGGAGTGATGGTTTTAATTTTTGCTGTCTATTAGCTAGAATCATTCTCAGGAACTTTTGTATAATTCTTCACACCACATTGCTTACTTCTTTATAACCACAATGGAATGCTCCCATGAGGGGTAAGCACTATAATATTTTGTATTTAATTACAGATCTGGCATCCCATCAATTTAAAAGAAGTCAAATTTCCTGTCTACACTTAGAAGTAGCTTATTACCCAACATTGAACAAAAGAAGGTAAAAATGAAGCAAACCACCTTACACATTGAGAGGTATGACAGTGACTATCCCAAATGAAAAAGTCTGGAAGAGTTTGACATAGGAAGTAGCTATAGATGTGGAAAGAGATGATAAAATTTAGACTAAACCTTGAAATGTGAATTGTGGATATCATCAATAGGTAATATCTATTCAATGATAAAAACACATTGGGAATGAGTCCTGGCCAAGTTGTGGTGGTCCAGGTCTTTGAACCCAGCACTTGGGAGACATAGGCAGATGTCTGTGAGTTCAACACCAGCCAGGTCTACAGAGTGAGTTCCAAGACAGCCAGAGTTACAACAGAGAAAGCCTGTTTCAAAAAAACAAAAAGAAGAATGAGTGAGTCGCGATTCCTGAATATTTGTACTGAACAGTTATTTAGTCACTGATGTCATTTACTTAGGTCAGAAAGAAGAATAGAACTGGATTGTATCAGGAGATACCTATTTTATATGTATTGTTATGTTTCCAAGAAAATATGAAGTTTAGAGAGTGTGAGTATGGTATAAAGGGAAGTCAAAAGAGTGGGCCAGAGAATAAGGTGCTAAAGAATACACACAACCTGTGATACTGGCATAGCCATCTGCATAATCTATGAGAAATCCTGCTGACAAAAAGGAAGGCTAGACTGGTACACTGCTTCATCCTCAACCCCCAAATACTTAAGTCTAACTGGAAATGGCCGGAGCCATTGGTGCATACATAGAAGCATTTGCGATTGTATTTATTCATAATTTATTTATTTATAATTCTAAAGCACATAGCTTTGAGTAGAGATTGAAGATGCTAATGAGACATGACATGAACAAATTTGCAATAGAACTAAGTGTAACAGATAGAACATAGGTGAGAAAGCCTTTGCTGTGTAAAGAACCCCAACAGCCACCTAGAAGTGATGACCAGAAATCCTCATCTTTATGTTGCAGTTAAACTTAAATGTTCTTCCTCTTCTAACCTGTTAGCTAGCTCTGGGAAATATATTGTTTCTTGAATATTTTTCTCATTTTTCTCCCCAATATCCATGTTTCTGTTTAATTCTATTGGACTTTGAGAGTAAAACATCAAGTCAAGCAAAATGTAAATCCTGTCATCTGCCAAAAGGAGACAGATGAATAAAAGGAAGAAAGAAAGTCATGCCTCTTGAGTTAAGATTACCAAAGGAGGTTTCCAAAGCAACTGTAGGGTGGAAATGGTCGAGTTTTCTTGGAAGCTGTAAGAAAACTTAAGGTATCAGAAGAAGCACACTTAAGATTTTATCCAATATCCAAAAAGGAGTTACAAAAAAAAGAAAAAAGAAAAAAGGAAAGTTCACACTTTTTGATTTAGGACTCAGAAAATCAGGCAGGCTTAGCAGAAAAGATCTTTAAGGAACTGTATGGAAGGAAGGATGTGATTCAGGGATATATAAGGATGCTGGCAGAAGGGATAGTTATTCCTCCCATCTTCTTAGCATGTCTTCACATGAGTAGACTTTTCTTTGGGCTTGTTTCCTCGCCAGGTGATTGTCAAACCCATTTGAATTAACACTTGGGAGAGGCGGTACAAAATAATCTTTAGGACAGCATTCCTCCACACAGGGTTAGAGGGAAAGCACCATTACCAATTATCATCATGAGGCAGAGCAAGTAGCTTTCTACTAATGAGTCTCAATGAAGTTCAGAAATCAAAAACTTTTTGTATTATACTTTAAATTTTAAGAAGCTTTTCTACTGTTACCATGGGAACAAAATATGGAGCTCAAAAGTGCTTATGAGGGAAGAGTTATTTTCAAACGTTCTCAAGTCTTCCAATGTTTGTCTTATGCTTGCTTTTCAAGGAAGCCTAAATTTGTGTTCCCAGACCATGGTTACTCATACTGCATTCTAAAATAAGCATATCTTATACTCTCCAGGGTTAGAGCTGTGTTTTTTTATATCATGGGCATTGTCAACAATTTCTAAATCACATATTGTCACCTTGTGGTGACAGAACATTTGTAGGCTTCTGAATACAGACTTTCAATATTTAGGTAGCCAAAGAAAAGCAGCAAGGAAGTCTGCCATACCTTTTATGGACACAACTGTGGAGGTAATGGAGGCATGTCCCCAGGCAGCCATGACTTCCATGTCATTTGGTAACCATCTGTTTATTTGCTATTGCTAGAATAGGAAGGTGCCTACCTCATGTAAGTCTCCATAAAAGAAGAAAAGAGCATGCTAAGAACACAAAAAACCTAGAAAATCAACCACAAAAGAGGATAGGTGATAATAAGGGATATTGTGGTAATAGAGTACATGTGATAACCAAAGAAGAAAGTGGCAAGGTTTGAGTGCTTTTCACTCATTGTAAAAAGTAGTTATTGATACCAATGCTGGCAATTGTACACAATTCAGCCCTAAATCAGACCGGTATTTTAAAACATCCAGGCCTTTCAATGTCATTTCTTCATTTGTACTGCAAAACAAACATTTAAAATACTTTAAATGCATCCTTACTTTAGGCAAGATAACATCTAATGCAATTACTCTTCTATCAGAAAAAGAATATCTTAAACAAAACAAATAATATTTATCTGTGAAATTAAAGGTATCCTGAGAGCTTACACAGCATGTTTTAGGTAATCCTCTTAACTTAAAATAACCTCTTATGTAAAATAACTTAAGTGTTAATTCCACTAAAGAGAAAACTCAAAACTTGAAATGATGAAAATAAAATAATAAGTATCATAATATGTATGGTGGTTTAATTGTGTTCACAATAGAGCATTCAGAGACAAAAGCTTTAAAGAAAGAAACCAAAACCAAAACCAAACCAAAAACCAAGACCAAACCTTGATTCTAGGATCTTTTGGGTTTAGGGAGGAAGAATGAGTTAAGAAGAAGTTTGTTTAAATTATTTTAGAGGGAGGGTACCTTATGGCTCCCATGGTGATCAGCAGACAATGTTTAGGAGTTCCTTCTCTCCTCCCATCCAGGTCCTGTATATCCAACTCAGGTTCTCAGGCTTGGGGTCAAGTACTTTAACTTGGCTGAGCCATCTGTTTGACCCTGAGAGGAGTAATTTTTAATATCACCATTTTGTTTTATTTTAAAACTGCATGTTGTCATGTGAGAATAAGACAGTTACATTTCCTTTCTAAGTTTAGAAAACACTGTGGTGAAGTAAAAAGAATGAATGTTCTCTATCTTCTGTACTTTTTATTTTCAGAGAAAGCTACAACTTTCAAAAACGTAAACTTTATTCTGAAGATCTCAATATCAATTTTTTTTTTTTGGAATTGTGTTTTAGATCCATCCTTGTTTTTTACTCTTAAGTACCTAGCAGACTGAGCAATGCTAATATTTATGTATAGAATGTCATCCAAAGAAGTTACCAGATTAAGGGGAAATCAAACAAACAAACAATAGAGGTAAGAGGTAGCTTAGCTACCTCTTAGCTCTAAGAGATAAATGTAAGAGACAGATGTAAGAGATAAAAGGTGTAACTTCTTATCACTAAATGACTCTTGAGAGAACAGTGTTGGTATTGACTTAGACAATTTCAAACAAAATATAAAGGGATAAATTCACAGAAGACTTAATTGTTAACAACATCAACAAAAGCAAACAACAATACACACACACACACACACACACACACACACCACAAAACACACACACCCAGGGAAAAACACTTTCTTATAGCCCTGTCTTTTCTTTCTGTACAGCAGTTTATTCTTCATTGCACAAAGATAAAAAATGCATGTCTTCTCTAATTAACATTAGCATTAAAAGTATTTAACATGAAAAAAACACTCTTTTGTAGAGGTGGAGATGAGTACAGTTTTGCTATTTTTTTTAAACTTAGCTTCTAAAATGTTCACAGACACGTGAAAAGCCAAGTCCATAAAGGTCATTTATCTTTCAGCAGTGGTATTTTCTTACCAAGACGTTTGCGTTCTCAGACCTTTCTTCCACTTTAGTTTTCTGACTTTTCAAGCAGGTCACAACTATAAGACTGACAGAAGAAGAAATGTGTTGTGTCTAATTCATTGTGAGTCTACCCATATTTCATCCTTTCCACATTCTGCTTTTGTCCGACTTCATCTGCAATCAAATTATTATTGGTCAAGGCCAGGCCCACACAAAAATGGCAGGTAGATGTGTCTAAATGAGATAATAATACTGCTTATCAGTAGCAGTCTATACAGGCTGGTGAAGTTCCCATCCCAGGGATAGAGGTAATGTTTGCATAAACTTAAAGAAATTGTTATCATCAAATCTATTTTCCTCCATTTACCATTATTATCTAAAATCAAATCAAATTCTCTTTAGTTCAGAGTTTCTATAAGAAAATTGTCAAAAAAATATTTTCAATATGTAAACAATCTTTAATTAAGTATGAAACACATGTTGAAAGAAACATGAGAGTTAGTGTATATTTGTGTGTGTGTGTGTGAGCTCGCACATGCTTGTACACAGGTTCATGTATGTTTGCCTAGGAGTGCTCATATGGAGGCCAATGGTCAATGTTAGTGTCTTCTTCAATCACTGTCAAATGTAGTTTTTGAAATAAGGCAACCTAGAGCTTGCTAATTTGTCTAGCATGGATGTCTAGCAAGGCCTAAAGATCCTCCAGTCTCTTTCTTTGCCAATTTTGTGGCTGCTGTTGTTGTTTGACATGAATATTGAAGACTGAATTCAAGTATTCATGCTTCATCAATTGAAACATCTTCCCGGGCCCTTAAAAGCACTCTGTTTACATCCTTTTAGATGAATTGTTCTCAATATCTTTTTATATGAATTGCTGTCAATTCATATAAACCAACTTGGCTGTTGTATAATGTTAGAATAGATTCAACATATATTTAATTACTGATGATAATTTCCATAAAATAGTGGGTTCATAGATGAGTTTTTCAAAAATACCACATAGAACTACACAGAGCTGTGTCCAACATCCGCGTTCTCCTCAACCTAACAGGGTACACGAAGAAAAACCATTCCACACGCAAAAAAGATCATAAATCCTCCCACCTTCAGTTGTATTTATGAATTGTTAGCTAGCTTGACCAAGAAGTCTAACTTAGCAAAATCTTGTCAGTGTGAGCTAGAAAGAACCATACAACCTATTTTATAAATGTGAACAAAAAGTGAAGGTATAAACATAAACTTCAACAAAATATTTAAAATGCCATATACCTTTTCCATTCTGTGTTGAATTTCTTCTCAACTTCTGTCTTGTATTACCAATGTCAGTATGTGCTTTTTAAAATGTTTCCTCTGTGGTATATACATTGATTTTTGATGAAGTTATATACCAATGTTTTATTTCTGTTGTGTGTGAAACCTGTGTTATGTCTCAGTGAACCTATCTATACAAGCTGTACTGTAAACATAACACATAGAAAAGAAGGCAGGGTAGATCTTAAGGTTGGTTCTGTGTTCTATTAAGGGCAAGTCAGAAGCAGAGCAGTTTACTTATGCTTCCTCTGCCAAAAGTCTGGAGCTTAAATAGTAACCTATCAAAGCATGCTGGCTCCTCCTGAAACTGATCCTGGTCACATGTTAAAGGCAACAATCTGCCCCTCTTCTTTCCCCTCCTCTCTGCCATTCTTCTCCACATCATCTCCTTTTCTTCCTCCTCTGACCTTTCTCTGCCCCCTTCTAGTCCCATCATTCTCTTCCTCCTCCTCTTTTCTTTCTTCTACTTCTGTCTGTCCTTTTGACTCTTTCTTTTTAGTAGATTTTATATGGGGCTAGCAAAAAATAAATTTCTCCTCAGTTAACTGGAAAATCAGTATACTCAATTATCCACTTAAAAAATCAACAAAAGATCAAGATGAAATGATTAAATGACCATCTGGGTCTTGAAAAAAATTTAGTTTTGGTTTTCTTCATAGTCCTCAGAGTAATAATACTGAATTTGGCTTGCAGGGTTCATAACGATCAGAGATAACGTTTAAAGCACCACAACAAGCTAGAGCCTTGAAATCAATATAATGTGTTCTTAATATTTACTCAGGAAAGGGAAACCAGATTTGAGTTATTACCACAGTTCTTTAGAATAAGAAAAAAATTGACTTTTTTTTTTTTTACCTCCAATATTAACCTTTGATACTCTTTTGCACCATGGTCTTACTAAATGATGCGGAAGAGCTTCAGCCAGAAACTTGTCTGATTTTAGAGAAACATATTGAATCAGGTAAGGGTAAAGCTTGGTCTTTTCATAATCATGATCTACAGAAAGACAACCAATAAGCCCAATCATCTCTCACCTTCCCTTTCCCTTCTTCCTCTCTCTCTTCCTCTCTTCCCACACCCCTATCACTTATTTTTGCTTTGAATACATGAAAATTAAATTTATTCTCACTGGTTTCTCTTTTTCTCTACTTGTTCGAAAATATAAATACCAAGATTTGCTAACTTACAATTGTTCTCTACTAAAGAAAGAAATTATTCCTCATTTCTACCATTAAGGAAAAAATATCATGTCATACAATGAGACAAAAGCTATGAATCTGGGAAAGAAATAGAAAGGGAGGATTATGGATAAAACAAATGGGAAGGGTAAGGGTGAGCAGTGGTGAAGAGTGATGAGAATCCATTATAAAAATGTATGCAATTGTCAAAGAACTAACTCATTAAGGGACAAACAGCCATGGGAAGATAACATGTTGGTTTAGGTACTCACTCCAGATGAATCAATAGTAGTCGGATAAAAATGATAATTGGTGGTGTTTAGGGAAGACAGAAAAGTTATGGGACATAAGTTGAAGTGCTCTATTACACTGACAAGGAGAGAATGACCTACACAGAGCTGTTCAACAACCCACACTCAAATGGAATCACAGGTTCTTTCTGTATTTTTGACTACCTTAACTACATTCCTGGAAATTTAGATTGCTAAATTTTACTTTTTTAATTATTTTTTTCTCTCATACAATACATTTTGACCACAGCCTCCCCTCTAACTTCTCCTCCCAGTTCCCACCCACCCACCTTCTCTTTCCCCAAGATCCATCCCCCTTCACTTCCTCTCAGAAAAGAGGAGGCCTCCCAGAGTTACCAATCTAACAGGGCATAACAAAATGGAACAACACCTGGCACAATCCCGCAAATTAAGGCTGAATGAGGCAATTCAGCAGGAGGAAAAGGATCCCAAGGGCAGATAAAAGGGTCATAGCACAAGGCTCCCACTCCAAGCCGTAAGAGTTCAATAAATTCTCTAAGAACACCAAGGCTAGCAACGTTAATTTGTATGTTGGGGACCAAGCACATACCCATGCAGGCTCTCTGTCTTCTGCTGCAATCTCTGGAAGCCTCTATGAGTCCTGGTTAGTTGATTCTGTTGGCCTTGTTCTCCTGGTGTCCTCCATTTCTCTGATCCTGTAATCCCTCTTTCCCGTGTTTCCGCCTGAGTTCCCCAAGCTCCGTCCAAAGCTTGGCCATGGGCCTCTGCATCTGCTTCAATCTGCTGGAGGAAGCCTCTCTGATGATGATTGGGCTAGACACCTACCTATGAGCATAGCAGAAAATATTAGGAATTGTATCATTGATAAGTGTGTGTGTATGTGTGTGTGTCAGTTTTGTTTAGTTTGTCTAGTCTCTGGGCTATCTAGTCTCTGGTTCCAGGAGGTATTAGGTGTGTGTGTGTGTGCATGTGTGTGTGTGTGTGTGCGTGTGTGGTGTGGTAAGTGGTGAGGGTGAATGGAGAGAATGGGGTGTTGGGGAGATGACTGAAATTGAAGGGTAGCTGGGGTGTGATCTGGAAATCTAGTATAATGACCACTTCCTGGAATCTAGAGAGGACTCATAGCAATGTGGGATGTGGAGCCTAATTTTATTTTTAATAGACACAAAATAATCATATATATTTATGTAATATGCTGTGATGTTTGACGTATACATTATGGAGTGATTGAGTCAAACTGACTCAAAGATGGATCACCAATGATAAATTTTTGGTCTGAAAACTTTGTTATATGGCAACAAAAAAATTTGAATAAAAATTTGAATACACACATAGAAATTTATGACTGGAATAGAGAAAAGTCAATGTTACACTACAAATTAAGCGAACACAATTAGATTTCATGTGAATTCCTATGTTATTTAATTATATGGGACATTAATACATTAATGAAAATAAAGTAAAATTTAGCAACAAAACTTCTAATAATCAAGATAATTAAACAAATTTACAAATTAACTATCCATTGTTAAATCTATAGAAAGCTAGCAGACTGAGAGACTGATGGATGGCTTAAATTTAATATTTGAACATCATGTACAACATGTATAAAGAGTTCTTAATCTCAATAAATTGTGGAAAGAGTGAATAAATATGCAAATTTATATCCTTTAACAAATTTGTTAATTGCTCTCAAAGAGAATTTTGTGAGGAAGATTATAAATTTTTGCAATTGTACGAATAAACGACTCACAATTCAATGGGAGAAAATTAATGATTTCAAGAGGGAAATATAGTCTTACTTTTCAGAATGTGAATTAGAGAATTTATAGTTCAAAACTGATGACTACTGGGGTAAGTAATATAGAAAGGCTTAAGTAGTATATGAGGATAAAATATAATAGATCTCTTTGATAGGCAAACTATTTTCAAGACATATCTTCTGATGAAATTATATGAAATCTACACCTTTCAGTGAACTAAACTACTTGAAGAAGTTAAGAACAAAATGAAACTTCTGCTAGGATGTCATCAAAGGAGAGAATGACAAGATTGACAGAAATGGAGCGCTGGCAAGTCCTAATACTTTACGACATGATCTAGACTTTCTTTTTTTAAGTGAAAGATTGAAGGTGATTTTTAACATAGAAAGGTATTTTTGGCAGGAAGACAGAGATGGAACTTTTTGATACAGTTCCAAATTTGAAAGCCTTCAGAGTGAAAAATTGTGGATCCCTAATGGGATCTCCAAAATGGAATGTACCATTTTTTTTTTAAATGAGAGGTTACTTTATTTGTGGAACAACCAATATGTCACAAAGAATGGAGGTCAATGTGCTCTAAGGATAGAGGTTAAAGTGATGATTTTACACTTGATTTTAGCAATAAAACTGGCTTTGGAACTTCCTCTTCTCTTCAAGATCTCTTGAACAGTTGTATATGTTTTAAAAATTCTTAGATACTTCACTGTGGCCAGCTGTTATAACTACAGTCTAGTCTTTGGGAATAAGATGGGGAAAGATAATATAAACTCCCCAAGTTATCCAGACTCTAAACTGTTTTAGGACACTAACATAGAAGAAAACCATAATGGAAAGAAAAGTGTTGTTTAGATGTATTCCTTCTCAAAAGTGACTAACCTTTATGATATCACAGCTTCTCTCTTTAATAAAAACTTAGGTTGTAGGGTGTGAACCTGAGCCATCATTGACTGACAGGACTTTTGCATTAACATTCTTTTTTCGCTTCCAGTGTGCTGTCTCATGACTTAGAAATCGATCTTCATACCAACAGCCCACCCAAGTTGCTCCTACACAATTACTTTCCTCTAGTTATTCATCTCTGTGTTTACACATAGAGGGAATTTGAGCCCTATCATGCTGATATTTCAGATGTCATACTTAGTTTCTTAATATTCTTTGTTTGAAGATTCCCAGTTCTCTCCATTAACACTAGTGGGCCAGCACTAAGTGTTTACTTTGCTGCTAAGAATCTATCTCTCCCGTCAGCCCGCAATGTTGCAATGTGATCCAGTAGATGATGAGCTGGCTATACTGGATACTTAGTACCTGGAGTTTCTCAACAGTTTATTCATAGTCTCCTACACCTGATACATTATTTGAAACAAAAGCAAAGAGTCATTATTTTTTACAGTGTCAGTCTTTTTTTTTTTCCTATGCAGAAAGAGTATATAATGTTTCTTTATGTTTCGTATGCTAATACAACTTATGTTGGCAGGTCATTGACATGCTGAGGATCTTAAAACTGGATGACAACAGAAGAATATTTTTCCCCATCAGACATACAATGCAACTAAGAGAAATCAAAATTAACTCTAGTTTTAGTACCAAATAGTAGGAAGAGTTACAAATATGCTTCTCAGATATCTTGCAAATTTAATATTTCATAACTTGGCATACTTTATAAATGAAATTTGAATGATTATTGAAAAAAACTTGCCATACAATGACGAAGCTTATTTTTACATGTGTATGCTTTGTTTTTGTATCTATATGTACGTTCTCATGGGGTTGGCACAAATGTGTATCAGTTTGTGGTTGGTGCCATGTGTCTTCGTTGATGATACTTCCCTTATATATTTGCTGGGAGCCTCAATACCCTGGTAATGTGGTTGAAGACTGTTGACAGGGTTCCAGACTCTCTAGCAGGGAATATCAGCTTTCCAGCCATTTTGACCCTTTCTCCCCTTTGCTGTAATGATGATAAAAGCCTTTCATTATGTCTGCATGGTCTATTAATACCTTAGTTGGCTAGTGTTAGCTGAGGAAGGGAAGCAGTCATTTTTTACTCAAAAGTAATTGTCATTGTAAAATATCTTGCAGGATTCTAAGTCTTGGCATGTGTAAAGCTACCTATTCATACTGATAGTACATTGTAAAGGCTATTTCTGGAATAGGTGTGGGTCCTCCCAGGAAGAGACAAGCCTTTAACAGACAGAAGCAAAAGGAGCCTAGATAGAGGAAAAAAATAAATACGCACCAAAGAGCTAAAAACCATAAAAAGAAACCTTCTTTGCCTACATGGCACCCTGCTCTGTTTGAGGCAGATGGAGATATTATTCAGCTAACAGTAACATTCAACAAATTATGGGTTATTGAGTCAAATGTTCTTTCAAAGTATGCAAGATAACCTTGAAGTTTGTGAGTTTGTAAGCAGGAGGAAGGACACCTGGCTCTCTGTGCATGATTGACTTCTACCAGCGATTATATCTGCATATCAAACCGTTTTCTCTGAAGGGCTGAGCAACATCTACATACCAAAAAAAAAAAAAAAAAAAAAAAACTGTACTTGGCTTTTTAAACTTCTTACCAGAGCAATTCTCTCTCTCTTTCTGGCATGGTTCTCCCCTGGTAATGTACATTTTTTTTCCCTCATCCTCTTCTAGGTGTGGGTTTTTTTCACTGGCAAGGCACATTGTCAGTCTCTCTTGCCCTTCTCTTAATATGTATACTATTAATTCCCCTATTAAAAGCACTCCTGCGTTTTACTTCTAAATCATTCTATGTGTTATTTTAAAGCGCAATCCTGCATGTCATTTCCTTGGGTCTCATAAAAGAACAAACTACTCTGTTCGTTTGTCATTCCTCATTTTTCCTACACTTGTACTCCCTCCTGCTTAGAGTTCTCATGAACCCATTTGTGAGAAACGCTGGTTCCCTCTTTACATATTGAGACAGGCTTTTTTCCTGAACTCAGAGCCCCTTCCTCCTAGTTTGGCTACCCTGACTGGATAGGTTACTCTAGCATTTCTTTGTCTCTCCCACCTGTGTGCTACTGTCATATGAGAGTCCATGACTATCCAGCATGGCTTCTGAGGATGTGAACTTGTGTCCTTAACAAGTCAGCTATCTCCCCATCATACTCTAAGTTAATTTAAATAAACAATAAATAACCTGAATAATAGGTATGTAAGGTTGGGTTTCTTCAAAATCAAAATTTGAAGCTGCTATTCAGATGTAAGCAACTAGTGTCATAAATAGGCTCAGGGAACTTAGTGAAAATTTAAGGTTTTTAAAAGGAAAATAGGAAGATTAAAAAGCAAATGTGTGTGTGTGTGTGTGTGTGTGTGTGTGTGTGTGTGTGTGTGATGGTTCATCTTGACTGTCAGTTTGATAGGCTTTAGAATCACTGGGAATACAAACCTCTATCTAGGCTTTTTAAATTCTGTTAATTCTAAGTTTAAACTTAATTAATTGTGATGGAAAGACTGACCCAAAATGTGATTGACAGCATCCCATGAGCTTGGGTCCTGAAATGGAAAAAGGAGAAGTGGAGCAGAGCATCAGCATTCATCTCTCTCTGATTCCTGATGAGAATATAGTGATGGCAGGTGCACCACCCTCCTGCCACCACACATTGAAAGATGAAATAAAACTTTCGGTCGTCAAGTTGGTTTGTCAAAATTGTGCCTAAACAAGGAAAGTAAATACTGAAAAGTGTGACTGAATGAATGAATATGTGTGCTAAACTCCACGAAAAATCTGATGACAATCTAGGAAACCCCTTAAAGTTTTCCATGTTGTGTAGAAATAGAATTTAATCAGAATTTCCATTTTGTGGGCATTTCTTTCAAACAGTGGTCAGACAGGTAGTAAATGCATCGTAATTTACAGATAATAGAATTTCATTCATAACTTCACAACTATGCTACTGCTACATGAAAGCAGCTATAGAGAACACATTAAAAATTGTCAGGCTGTGTTCCAATAAAACTTTATTTGCAAAGCCAGATGGTAAATAAAGTCAGCCTGAGAGCCCACAGCTTACTATCACTTTTCTATGCCATCAAGTTTGCCCTAAAAGGTAAAAGTAATCCTGGTGCCAGAGAATGTCCTCAGGCAGAGAAATGCAGGAAGCCAAGAATATGTAGGAAAATATCTACAATAGGCAGATGTTTAGGAAGATAATAAAAGTTAATGTCAGTAAAGGAGCTTACTTCAAGAAAATATAAGGAAAGGATTATAAAACATTGTTCAAAATCAGAAGTGACAAAGTACAATGTATTGAGAGTACCTCAAATTGTTTCTGTAGATGATACATTTCCTAATTTTAAAGAGAGATAAAATTTAAGTCTTTTCTTCCAAATAGAAGTATTTGATATGTAAGACATTTGATATGTAAAATGACATGAATATTTTCTAGGAAAAGATGTTTCCAAAAACAAAATAAAATAAAATGAAGGAAATAGGGCATGCCCTGCTTACTTGCACACTATGTAACATCTAACCAGAAAGGTTGCACATTTTAGTTAATTCCTTTGAGTTAATGCATTGATTGTGTGCTCCCTTTTTTTTTTTAAGAAGTAAACCTTCCATAAGCCTATACAATGTTTCTTGAGTCATATAGTTTTTGCAGACAAAGGGGAAATCAAGAAAAAGGAAAGAAATTTAAGATACAATGACACCAATTTATAGAATTTGAGGAGCTATGACTGTATAAAATTTTATGAACTTATAAAATATATACTTGAAGATTAGTATTAAAACTTTAGCAACAGTGCTAAATAATTTGTTGACGCTCTAATATTTTGACCTTATTCTTTACGGCACAGAGTTCTTACAGAACATTACTTAAGAGGTAAAAGGTAAAAATGTATTTTAGATCAATCAAATAAAGAAAAGTTCAAAAGCAATAATTTGCAGGCCGTTCAAGACCCAGAGATCATCAGGTATTTTCATTTGTGACTTGTTAATTCGATTTTCAGTTAGATGGCAGCTGAAGAAAGTTTACTTCCAACTATATCTCAACCGGACATAATTTTAAAACAAATGAAAGATCAACCAACAACATTTGTAAGGCAATTGCATTTCCACTGCAGTTTTGTAAGACTGTAATCGAGTTTGTTCATAAGCAATAGGATTATTGCCTCATAAAATAGCACAGTAGTGCTGTGGTACTCTCCCAATTGTATTGCTACAAGACCTGCTTATAAAAAATGTGTGCAATAACTAGAAATATAAACATATAAATGTACTGAATTCTTCTTTTCTGTCTTATCAAGGAATAGAAGTGACAACAAAGAAGATAGTAGGAAGAAACAAAAAAAATAGAGACATAAACAAAGAAATTGAACCAATCATAAGAATAGGTAGTCTAATGTACACTATAGCATGGTTAAGGAAGACAAAATACCTACAATCATATTTACAAATTAAATTTATAGTTCAAGAAGCCCAATGGTGAATTTGCTTGAGAATAGAGATGTTAATACAGTCATTTGCTATATTATGTAAGACTTGAAAGAAATATTTCAGAAAATGTCACCAGTTTTGATGACCTTGTCTTTCTATATCTCTGTCTTTAATTTTAATTTTCTACAAATAGAGAAGCAGGAACACACAAAGAAAGAGAGAGAGGGAGGAGAGTTTGTACAGGATGTGGTATATGTAGTAGATTATGTGAGATGAAATCAAGTTAAGGGATATAGAAATGGCAATGTTTTCTATTTAGAATATATTTTTCTTCTTAGGAAATACTAGAATAATTTACTTTATTATTACATGTTGATATTTTATTCTTTAATTTATTGTTTGTGGAGAAAACTATGTCACATCACATAAACCTGGAATGATGCATCTTCCTCACTAGTTGTATAAAGATAAAAGAACAGTGGAAAAAAATATTTTGCAAAGCTACAGTGACTAATTGTGAACCTATTTGTCCTTCCTAAGACAAGTCAGCCACACATTTACAATTCTAAGGTGACACTAAAAATGAAAGGTGAGACTGGGGATGTCTGATGTAATGAGGATCAATAGCTTGTCCTGGAAGAATTACAGTTCTATATGGGTGACTTTGTGAGTTCATGGCTATTAGGAGCTGAACTGGCTCCCTACAGAAAACCATCTTGACAAATAGAAACCTTTAAGAATTTTCCAACCACATAAAAGATTTCAAAGAGAATCCAAAATTCCAGATGACTGGAGCATGACCAACATTTTGATTTCAGCCACTGAGATCTGAGAGAAAATGCAGTTAACCTATTTCCAGACTTCTGTCTCAAGAAAGAATGATATAATTACTATGATGTTTTTCAAGGTCCTTGAGTATCTGTTTGTGCTGCTTAAATAAGATAGCTGGGTTTATTTCGTATACTGGAGTCTGAAACGTCTATGGTTAAGGTCCCAGTACATTCCATGGGTGCTGAGGAGCTGCTTCCTCATAGATTGCTACATTTTCTGTGCATACTCCCATGGGAGACAGGATGATGGTTTTATGGTCTAGGATCTTATCTCCATCCACCTGGGTCCCAATATCCTAACAACCTACAAAGGAACTGATCTCCTAATGGCATCACATGGATACCCTTTAAGAATTCAATATATGTGTTTCAGATGAACACCAAAAAATCAATCCATAGCCCTGTTTTCAAGAATTTTTATACAACTAAAATGGAACATGAAAAGCAGAATCATCTCATTTTGAGCAACGTCTATTCTTAATCATATATTCATATGCATACATATATCAATATATATGCAATTTTGATGATCACAGTGGCAAATAGTAATAGAAGTTCAAATAATATAGTTCCTTATTAAAATAAAATATAATTTTAAATACATTATTATACTTCTTCCCTTGACCCACATTTTTCATGAAATGATATCATCAGTTCCTATTATACCTATTAGGATGACAATTACAGCAATATGTGCCACTACAGTATATATCATGTTCAGTTACTATTTCATTTATCTCAGAGCAGCAATATGTATTATTTCCTATTTGTTCTTACAGAGCATTTCATGATTTTAAACAGAATACTTTATTTAAATGATGTTTCTTCCATGATTGCCACTATAGACACAAGACTGCATTTGCTCCGCTTTTAATTTTTTAAAAAGCTAAGTTTCTAATACTTGTTCTATACTTCAGAAGTTACTACAGTCTTCCATTCTTTTAATTCACACAGTGCTTTCATAATGGCAAATATAATAATCCATTATCACATGTAAAAATGCATGGTTTCATAATTACAAATGAGTTACAGAGAGGCCTTATTGTCTACAGAGTGGCCAGATTTTACAGAGGAAAGTCATACATTGAAATAGTTTTCAGGCTGTAGTAAACAGTGACATATATTTTTAAAGATATTTTGAAATTGGAAGGCTTGTGTCTGTCTTTATATGCGTATGGAGACAGGGAACTGAAAGAGATACCAAAGGCCAAGCATTAGTGAAAAGCATTACCTTTTCTAGAGTTCATATAGATATTAGTGTTGAGTGGGGACTGCTATCTTAAAAGCATACCTCAGTGTATAACTTTTACAGATAAAGTAAACACTAGACCTTCTTTCTCAATCATTCAAATTATTCCTTCTTACTTTCTGTCAATTTATGTGAATGCCTTCTAGATGTGAATAAATGAATATGAAGCTCCACTATCCTGAAAGCCCCTCTTAATAAGTTTCCAAATTGTTTGGCTTTAAATAGATCTTTAAAAATTATATTTGATATTTCTCTTTAACATTAGAAATAAATATCATTGTTTCTTTAGGCAAACTTCAGGTTTGTCGGTGTTGTATCTGAAAAAAAACAATTCAAATGAGATTAATATTTTCCTGTTTGGGTTTGGATTTTATTGTTCTTTTTTTTCCAACTTAATATAAGCTAGAGTTATTTGGAGGAAAAACAAACAAACAAACAAAAAAACTTCATTTAAGAAAAATTACTCCATCAGATTGCCTATAGACAAGTCTGTGGCATTTTCGTGTTTAATGATAGATGTGAAAGAGTCCAGTCCATTGTGGTTAGTGGACCCCTGAGCTAGTGGTCCTGGTTTACATAAGAAAACATTCTGAGTGTGTCATAAGAAACAATCTAGTAAGCAGAATTCCTCCATGACTTCTGCATCAGTTGTTGTCTCTGGATTACTGCCCTGATACCCTTTATGATGGACCCTGATGTAAATACATAATATGAAATAAACTATTTCCTCCCCAAGTTGCTTTTGGTCATGGTTTTAAACACAGCAAGCAAAAAAGAAAATAAGAAAATAGTATTAATGTGGTTGCATAATATAATATTCTCTCCATTACAACTGTAACAAAAGTGGGTACAACACTGTAGTTATAGGACTTTAACACTTAATTCAAAGATTAAAACTATTCTGAATACACAATCCAAACACTCAGTTTTCTTTCACAGGAAGCTACTTATCTGAAATGTCCAGCTCAGGTTCTTATATCACATTTTCTAAAAAGAAATAGAATCATCCACAATGTTAGTGACACAGCAGGTTGCTCTGAGATTAGGGAATGTCTGCTTCTGTAGTTGTAGGTAGGTGTACTGATGTGAGTCAGGCTCAATAACAATACACTACTGAAGTCACCCATACCCTAGCAACATGGAAGCATGTTCAGAGCCATGGATATATTTACTATGAGTACTTGCATAAAAGACAAGCCACTTTAGTCAGTTCATAAATCACCAAATGAAAATATACATTAAGATTAGTGTCTAACCATATCCTTTTCTTAATGCCTGTTCATGCTTTCACAACTGTTACTCAGTTTACATACAGATGGCATGTCATATAGTAATGTTGGGTTATTATTATCTAAGGATAAACTCTGATATTTTCCAAATAGAATAGAATATGTGTGTGTGTATGTATATATATATATATATATATATATATATATATGTATTCATACATATGCATATCAATAGAGATAGAGATAATTTATTAACGAAGATGAAAGTGCAACAACAAAAAGGAAAAAACAAACACAACAACAATAACAAAAAAAAACAAAGTGTGATGATGTTGAAAGTGAATTTTCCAAAAAAAACCCAAAACAAAACAAAAGAAAAACAAACAAAATCCAGACAAGCATGGCGGTCAATGGCTCCATTCCTAGCAAGCAGGAGGGAGAAGTAGGGAGTTTACTCCACATATGAAGCTAGCCTGGGCATCATAGTGTATTTCAGACCAGCCAAGGCTACTTAGCAATTTTTGTCTCAAACTCAATCAATACAATAAAATATTAAAATTAACATACCCCAAAAATATAAATGGAGTTAGGAGAGAAGTTTCTGGAAGTAGAAAGTGAGTAGGTTCATAACCACGGGAACTAAAGGAAAACAAATTTTCTGAAATCATAATGAAATGGTTGAAATTGAAAGATAAAAAGAGAGAAAAGGAAAAAGATTCTGAGAAGAGGAATCAATGACATTAAGATTCTCTCAAGGGATAATTCCCACTATCAGGTCCATACCATGCCCAAAGACAATGCAAACATAGAAATATGACAATTTCAGGGATGTTGAAAAGACATTAGATCTTTATGACAGTTTCATGATGAAAAGATGACCACTGTAAAAGCAATTTTGCTTTTAAAAGCAAAACCAACAAAATATTTCAACTTTCAACACTTTCAGTGTTGTTTTTTTTTTCATAACAGCTCCTCTTTCATTGTAGTTGATAATGGACATCATGAATCATTCGAAGCTTCAATTCTATAAGTTTTTAAAACAATATTAACATTTTTATTAGTAATTGAAGTCATTTTATGCTTTTTCAGCCATTTAATTACAATAGAATATAAATTTATTTATTTATTATTATTTATTTATTTATTTCATTTTGTTAACTCTTGTGTATACAGAGGTTTAATGTTATCACCATATTTCAAGCATTGCTCTTAGTTTCTTCAGATGTTTTATTCACACAGCATTCTTTTCATTCCATGTTACCATCACTCATCTGTCACACTGCTTCTTCCTTCCCCACATGTCAGAAACATTCCCGTCCTTTTTGTTTTGGCTTGGTTTTCCTGAGTTTTGCTTATGCTGTTTTAGTTGAATGATATTTATTATAGAATATAAAATAGAATCATAGGGACACAGTGTACTCCAGCAATCCTAATATGATGTCATGTTTTGACATTTTTTTTCAGTGAGTCCTTGTTCCATAAACATTGCTTTGTACATTCTGAGTTTGCATTTAGTTCTTTATTCTTGCTTCCTATAAGTGAACTGAGATTTTTCTGTTTGCCCCTTCATCTTGCTGAGGTTTTCTTCTCAATGTTTGAAGGCTGATAATGATGATGATGATGATGATGATGATGATGATGATGACGACAATGACCAAAAAAGAGAACTTCTTAAATGCTAGCCAAGATGTCTAGTATTGAGCAGTCCTCCTCTGCTTCAAAATACCCTAATGAGTATTATCCCTTGTTTCTTTCTTATTCTGTCCCTCCACCTCTGCCCCCCCTCCCTCTCTCCTCAACAGCCCTCTCCATCTAGCCCACAGTGCTCCTGTTTCTGCTCCCTGAACGGTGTTACAGGTATGGACTATTATGCCTAGAATTTGTAGTGCTTTAACACTAGACTTATTTTAACTAAGCTAAGTACAATTGATTTTGTTATAGTATATCCATGAAACTCAATTTTAACCTCTAGCACGGAATAATTATATTTATATATTTCTCAATATGATATATGTGTGTGTGTGTGTGTGTGTGTGTGCATGTATTCTTTTGGTAATAGTACACACACTATAATTTATTATATATTTACATAATATATATTCATATGTTATATAATAGTTATATGTTATATTCATTTTATATATTGTGTATATTATATATACTTTGGTGTCATTATTTTGCCTCTAAATTGTCTGTGTACCACATTCATGCCTGGTGCCTACAGAGGTCAGAAGAGGGCATCAGATTTCCTGAAACTCTAGATACAGATGGTCGTGGTCCACTGGATGGGAGCTGTGAACCAAATCCAGGTTCTGTGTGAGAGCAACAAGTGCTCTTAACTGCTGTTTATCTGGAGTTCTCATTTGACCATCACTGCCTCCTGTTCCTCTTCCTCTGCTTCCTCTTCCTCTTTCTTCTTCTTCCTCCTTTTTTACTATCATTTGTTTCTTTATATTTCTTTATTATCATGAATTCCATTTAATTTCTAACACTGTAAGGAATCCACCACTTCTGATTTGGGGCTAGGGACTGTACGAGTACTTGAGTAGTGTACACAAGGCCATGGGAGCACAGAAAATAAAGAAAAATCCAAAAAAAAAAAAGAGGCAAAACAAAACAAAGTTAATTCTAGTTTGATGCTTTAACTTTTCTTAAAGTTGGAACTTCAAAGCAGAAGCATGAGAATCTAGAGAAATAGTTTAATAAATAAGAGCTTTTGCTTATGCAGGAGACCCTGGTTTAGTGCCCTACTACCCATATGGTAGCTCACAACCATGTATAATTCCAGTTTCAGAAGATCTGTCAATCTCTTCTGACCTCCCTGGCTCCCTGGGCACTGACCATGAACATGCTGCACATACATACGTACAGGCAATGCTCTTATACAAATAACATAAATCTAAAATGATGTTTAAAAAGTTATTAAAAATAGATAAATGTCATTTTGAAGTGTACAAAGTAACTTTTTCTCCAACAGGCATCTATTGATTTTATTTGAAGTTATTACTATTTTAAGTATGGTATGTTGGAATATTGTCCATAGGAAAACTGGTTCAAAAATAATCATAACACAGCATTTCAATAGATATGCAATAATGTGATTAAGTGAAAGGTAGCAGAAATCTCAAAAATATAAGATTATGTAAAATCACTAATGAGCTGAGTGAACAGTTTTGTTTTGTTTTGTAGTGTTTGTAACTGGGTCCTAGTAGGAAAAGTGAAGCTTTAAAATAATCGTTTTATATGAAAAATCTACTTTACTGTTTTCACAGTTAATTTAAAATAACATAGAGTTTACTATTTCAGCTATTGATGAGTTCTGTGAACAAAGGGGATACTAATGAGATGGAGTCTCTAAGGATGTTATTTTTAAAATGCTGTATTACAGATAATTCAGCAGCAAAATGCAACTACAGAAGTAGTGGGATAAAAGATTTTGAATGTAAATTACTCTACATTTCTCATTATTTTTTGATTCTTAGATTTAGTGTGTTTAACAGAAACACAAGGACGGATAAAATTGAGCAAAGAATGTGTTTTAATAGAAATGTGTTTTCCCTAATTCATAAAATTTTAAAACCTAAAAGGAACAATTTACTTATTGTACTATACAAGTGAATTATAGCCCAGAAGTGTAAGACAGAACGTTCAAAGTCCTTTGTATTTTAATTTCTTTAGCATGATTCAAGATGAAATGTTCTTGCTTTCCATCCCAAGATTTTTCAGTATTTATTAAGGTATTTTTTACACTGAAAACTTGACGTATATAGGGTGGTAACACATACACCTCACAGTTTGTAACATTTTACAAATAAGATATTCTATAGAAATGGCTTATAAAAACTTAAGTTTTACTTGCAATAAAATTGTATTAATTTGATTATTTTAAGATAAGATGCAGTTAAATTTTCATTTTATTTTCAATTTTAATTGGAATATTTTGCTATATATTTGTGTATTTCAAAGAAGAAAATATAACCAAAAGGAAAAGCAACAAACTGAGCAACAAGCTATTTCTTGTGTCTCTAAGAGTAAAATATGTAATATTATATAAATACCTTGTAATGTATATTTCTGTAGAGTGAAAGACATGGAATCATACTTATTATTAATTCACCACAAACTGCCTTCAGAAGATAGAGTGTGTTTGCCAAGATGACTTATCCGACTCCCACAGAAGTGTTTTAAGGTTCTTACAGGCTTTTCAAAGGAGTCTTTCTTCTCACGAGTTCAGAGTCCTTTATCGATATTACCTCATTAATCTTCACAGCTTCCTTGGGAAGAAGACAACAGGTATTATCACGGCTCTACACACGGAGCAACAAATAATAGAAAGGTCAACTGCTTTGTCTGGGTTCATGGTGAGACAGCAGTGAAGCTGAGCCTATGTGCAGATGTGCAAAGAGAGCTGAGTAGGGACTCAGATCAGACTCTCAGTTCTGACCTCACTAATGTGAGAAAAAACACTAAATATGCTGTTAACATGCATACTCATCATTAACAAACACTCATAAGAAGAAAAATTTAGGTAGAAAGAGATTGAAAAAAATTAAAAAGATGTAGGAAATCAAATACATTGTGGAATCCTGCTTTCCAATATCATCAGAGAATGATGCTTTCCTGTAACTAGAAAATTTGACCAGCTCTGGGCTATATAATAATGTATGATAATTTTTAGCTGTTTTAGGTGTGATGATAGTATATCATTGTGGTCAGAGTAAGTCTTGTTTATGTGGTACACTCTGAAACATATATGAGTGAGCTGAACTGTCTGTGGTAGAGAGATCCTGCTACACTGCGTCAGCATGAATTGGTGATTTTTATAGCTGAGTGGCCAATGAAAGTGATTTTAATACATCAACCATTGCAATTTTTTTATTTGCTTAAACTTTCTCATCTTAAAATTCCTTAAAAGAGGAAATATATTTTTCCTGACAAGGCACTTGTGGAGTATATTTGGTGGCCTCTAGTGAGTCTAAGTTCTAGAAAATTACATTCCTGGCATTCTTTTCTAGAATTTTAAGAAGCTTGCTATAACAAGCCAAGTATAGGGGATGGTGACGACTCAGAGGTTAAAGCACATAACGTTCTTGTGAAGTACCCTAGCTCTTTGGCAGGTTCACAACCACTTATGATTCTATTGCCAGGATAATATGAATCCTCTGATGCCCCTGGGCACCAGAACTCACATGCACAAAACATACATGCACACACATACACATAATTAAAAATAATAAAGTAAGTTTTAAAAGCCAAAATTTTAACATCTGTAATTTATTTATTTGCATGTAATTTTTATGTGTGGAATTTTGAATCATGCCAGTTAATGAAACAAAAATAAGTCTGTGGTTTTTTTTCTGCAGGCAAAAGATTAAATCATTGTTTTAAAAATAATTTAATAAAATATGTTATTTTCCCAAAATATTTTTTTAAGTGGAATACATAGGTTTAAAAGTAGATTTTTCTGAAAATTGATAGGAAAGTTTACTTTTCACTAAAAGTTTTCTACATCACAACAAAGTGCTTGTGCTCTGACATTGAATGGTATAAAATTAATCTTCTGGACTAGAATTTAGGCTGTCACAGATGCTCGAGTAAAATGATAGCAATTAATAAAGGAGAAAAAAATGATGTAAAGGGAAAAGTCTGTTCCTTCCTTTTCAGGAAATTTTAAAGTACTTAGGCAATTATGACACAAGTCATGAGAAATGAAATGTGTCTTGGAAAAGAAGTAGTCACTTGTGTTTATAGAACTGCCACACTGTCACACTGCTGACTGAAGGCAATTCAACTTAATTTTTAGGAAATCTTATACATTAAATTGACATTAGTATATTAAAATATAATTTAACTGATGATCATTTGGTAACAAGATCTGTCCACTTTTCTAGTGATGTCACAGACATTTTTCAGAGATCTTAGATTATTGGAGAAGTCATTCAAAGGGGCTTTACTATTATCAAATTTCCTCTCAAATTTTATCTCCATAACAGTTTTATTTCAAATATTGGAATGTGTCATAATTTGAATATAATTTCAAAATATGTAATAGTACTATATTTTTAAAATGATTATTAAACTTTATTTAAATTACTTTATTAATAAGAAATGACTATACACCATTAGACAGAATACACTTCTAGTCAGTTCAATTTAACTAGCAATGGTATGAATTAAACTTATGAAACATTGTACACAGGGATTTATCACAAACATTTTATAGTGGAGAAAGATCCTGTTATCCAGTTTCAGCATGAATTAATAATTCTTTTTAGCTGAGTGAGCAACGAAAGTGACTTCCTGGAAACATAGGGATTTTAATGCCATTATCTGTATATTTGAATCATCTTACTGTCATGTGTTAGTACATACCCCTGTACTTTCTCCATGCTAATTGTGCATGCTGACCTACTGCTTAGGCTCCTTTGTGATCCTGCTTGTTATTTTTGAATCAGGAGAGCTCTGCAGAGTGGCAGAAGTTGGCACATAGAGGGTAATACCAAGTGCCTGTCTCTTTCTGTAGCCAAGGGCAGGAGATTCTACTATAGCTTCAAAATTAAATTAGCCTATTAATTAACCCTTCATACATGTGGTTTTTCTGATTAATGGTTGTTGAAAATGCTCCATTTCTATTCTTTATATCCTTTGGCAATAAAACATTTCTAAGACTGAACAGATTGTCAATCTTATGTTTGCCAAGCTATTTTTCTCACAAGGTAGCTGAGCTGATTCAGTGGTGAGGATATAGATAAGAGTTCACAGGGCCCGACGCTTCCTAAACCTGGTGACAACAATATCCTCCAGAAAGTTTTGTCTGGTTTGAATGACTTCACTAATGTTCTTCTACCTTATCTGCAGAGGTTATACTATAATTTGCAGTATTTTTTCTCTTAGTCTTCCTTTATTAGCATAATAAAACACTAAAGATAGAATAACCTAAAAGTAACCAAAATTTCTTTCTCATAGGTACAGAATCTACAACTCTGAGTTGGGGAGACAACATATGCAGTTTTTGTTCTCATATTTACCTCATACAAGCTAGCTCTATTATAATAACATTGGGAGTTTAAGATGATAATAAACAAATGTTTGGAGGACACATATCATTCCGTAGTAATTTTCACTTTCTGTTAGCATTAACTTTATTGGTGTATTAACTGTACAGAGTAAGATACAAAATAAATGGCTTTTCTACACATATACATACTATGATTTGGTCATTTTTCTAGTCCCTTTCCTAGCCTTCTCTCTTTTCCACAACCCTAATTATATCTCTTTAGTTTTCATTCTCTTCTTAGTTCTACATTTGAGAGAATAGAAGAAATGTCTGTTTTTCAGAGCCTGGATTATTTCACTTAACATAACAATCTCAAGATCCATACAAGTTTTTCTACAAATAACGTGCTCCTTACCTAACTTGAGGTGAACTTTCCCTTACAATGGTATGAGTTTGTAACAACTGGTGTCATAACATATCAAAGTGTGAAATCAGAAAGATTATTGGGTTATATACCCCAGCTTCATCACCATATTAATCTTCACTAGTTTAAACTATTGAAATTTCTTAAGGCTTTGTCAGCTCTCCTTCAAACTATGATAATAATATAGATTCAGACATATTTGGCTACTGCAGATAATGCATTTATAACTGTACCTACTACTTTCTAAACCTTCAAACCTTTTATCAATTTGCTATAATGTCCCATTTTTCCTTTTCGTAGATAATGTTCATAGCAGCCATTTTCATAACAACAGTTCAAAGTGGAAATAGCCAAAATGGTCATGAAATATATATAAAGTATATATATAAAAGGACACATATATAACAGAATACTATTCAGTTATTGAAATGAATTAAAGTACTGACACAGGCTTCAAATATATGCAGACACAGACAAATGTAGGCAGAAAGTAGACTAGTGATTTCCAGGATGCAGTAAAGAAGAGAAATATGAATGACTGCTAATGAGTATGACGTTTCTTTGTGAGGTGAAAAAAATAGTCTAGAATTAGATAGCAGTGTAGCTGCACAACTTGAAACTGAATATTATTCAAGGAAAAAAATTCTGTAGTATTTGAGTCATGTTTCATTAAATCTGTTATTATTTAGAAAAGGGAATACAGAGCTAAGAGTTACTAGCCTAATCCTTTGCCTTTCACAATTTTTTTTAATGAAGATTCAGATATAGTTCAAGCCATTAGGCAATCCCTAAGGCAAATAGTTTAAACTGATTATGTTTAAAGTTTAAGTACATTAACCATACTTAGATCACAGGGGCCTAAGAGAAAGCATAAGAATCCTATATGTAGCCTTCAATATCAACTAGCATGATTATTAAGTTTTATACAAATTTTAGGTTTCATCCTCAAACAAAAATGAATAATATGATCCATTCTATAATTTGACACAAGAAAAACATATCTATTAGGGCATCCTCATGAATATGTATGGTGTTTATACACAATATTTTAACAAAAGAAAAGTAAATCAATCAAAGTCAGGCAACTTGGCCTTCCATTCATCAAATCTTTTGATTACTACACAGACTTCTCAGTGTCCCAAATGACAATTACTCATACCTGACTCAGAAACACTGAATGAAACAAAGACCTGAGAAAACATGTGACTGATACTATAATTCTGACCCAAAACTCAGAACTTAAACTTCACAGGTCCTAAGGATGAACCTATTACTATTATTAGAATTAAAAGGACCTAGTATCAAACTGTTGTCTAGTTTGTATTTATTTATAATTTAATACAGCTCTCAGACCCCATTAGAAAAGTCTCTGTTCATTGGATGGCAACTAACTCAGAGCCTCAAACGTTATGACTGCTCAGAGTGCACAAAATAAGTGTCAGTGAAGTGCTCTTCCACAAATAAGATAACTATATCAGGTCCCCTCCCCAAGGATCGAGAATCACTGTGGCAGAAGAGGTAGAAAGACTGTGAGAGCAAGAGGTGGAAGAGAACCAAAGTAAAACTGTTACCTTGGCATGGCAAGACTGCTGCTGTCATAAACTCCCAGCAGAGTGATTTCCTTGCTAACATCATGTACATCAACATTCTAAGTATGGGATAAGATGGGGTTCATGCAACCCCCTCCCCGAACTCACACCTAACCAATGAGTTATGGACAGAGAAGGAAGAATCAGGATTTTGCTGTTTTTGTTTTAAGGTTGTAGCTGTTGGTAGATTGATCATGCATAAGTGAATGCCCCATGTTCTAAGTGCAGATGAATTCTACATTGACAGTCACTTACTACAGAACTTAACTGGTCACTCACACTGCACAATCATTCTTCTTTGACAATGCAGTAGTGAACAAGCAAAAATAGGTTCTTATTGTTTTGGATTTCTCAGTGTCAAAGAACGCACACAGTGAACAGATGATAACATCACCTGAAAGCTTGCCAAAATTATTGAGCATACAACTACTTCAGATGAACAGATCAGAGGTTTTGTTTCTAAAACTAAACTACCAAAAATGAACTAATTCTGTTAATACTGGGCAATAATATTCAATATAGAATATAAGGTCATTATCTAAATTAAGACACATTTATTCTACTTCCAATTTCAAATGTATTTGTATTTTGGAGTAACTATATCCCAAACTCTTAATTCATTCAAGTGTCCAACCTAAGAGCTAAAAAGTCCAATTTTATCTAAATATCTTCTAAATCCTCATAACACTTCTCCATCTGTAAACTTATGACATTAGACAACTTTTATGAATACAAAATACAGTAGTGGAGCAAACATATGAGAAATATCACTAATTACAAGCAGAAAAGTATAAAACAGAGGAATAGTGATAGGACTCACATGAATCTGAAACAGCAAAGCCAATTCCCTTTGGACTTCAAGCTCAAAAGAAATCTTTTTGGTTTTATGCTTTCCAGGCCTATGGAGGATATACCAATACTCCACTCCCCTTTAAAAGGCCATGCCATTGTTCTCTGTGAGGATATTGCTTTTGACACTGTTGAAGAAGTGCCTTGTCCCTTAGGCAGGTTGCAATCCTGCACTATGAAGTTGTGTCAACTTTGGGGTTATTCTTCACTGTTCTTGAAGGTTAAAGAATGCTTCTTGGTACGTATAGCTCCCTCCCTATTTTCCCTTCTCATAGAGTCTCTGATGTCTAATTGCCCTGTTTTCATTCATTCCCCATGTTGCTCCTGTCTATTTTACTCCAAAATGGCGGTGTTCCTGTTCACCTTATCTTTGCTCTGTTCCTGGCTCGTGGTGTACTGAGGCCACAACTTTAAAATTTAAAATTTTAGCTCATAGAGACATAATATTTTGTTAAATTGTTGTTTATCTAATAGCTTCCTTTTTTTCTCAAAACACTTTTCCTCGACTTTAAAAAAAATCCACAATATATTTTGACCATCTTCTTTAATGTGAGAACAAATGATAACTATCTGAATCTCTAAGTTTGATTTCCTTTGTGTTTAACAGGCCATTGTGTGTCTGGGGGAAGATCTGCTATCACCTCCAGTCAGAGAGATAGCACAAAGGTCATCAAGCTATTAAACACTTCTTCTCCTAGACTTCTGGGTGGATAACAGGCTATGAGTCCCTTTCTTTGAAAGAACAACCCTGCATTTTTAACATTCAAGGTTCCCCCAATGGTTATCTTTGAAGACAAAGACATCTGTGCCTCCTACCGGGAAAGCTTCGTATTGTATCTGGTATATACCTCACATACTGGACTGGTCACAGCATGATAAAATTGAATATTACATCTAATCCTATGATAGGGCAATGTTGGGAAAGTATTCTTTTTTACAAATTAACCTCTCATTTTAGTAAATTAACTCTGGCTGGGTCCTTAATAGTGTTAAATTACAGCCAGTGTTCTTGTATTCTTTAAAGGAGCAATTTACTTCAAATGGACAAAAATTTGCTTTCAAAATCTGATGCTATTTTTATGACTCAAACAAATTCTGCTCTCACTCAGTGAAAGTCCTACGTCTATAGTATGTTCTTTAGAAAAATTCTGTATATATATTTTAAAGATAGTATTGATACATATTTTAAAGTTGAACAATAATATTAAAGTTCTCAAGTTTGTATGAAAAACAGAGAAAATTTGTTGATGATTATCATGTTCATATCTTTGCATCTTTCCTTAATCAGGACAAGATGAACCAATTGTGAAATACAAAGTATGTTTCTTTTTGGTGATTGTTTCCTTAATTTATCTTAATTTTTGAAACCATTCCAGCCTCCTATTGTTAGGTATAATCAGAATTAGATGTCAAATACTATGCGAAAGGGACAGAGGCCCAGCACTGAGAGAAGACTGGCATAGAGTTTGTGAACAGAGATCTCACCAGCAGATATGTCCTCGGACTGCTAAGGTCATCACAATTCCCACCAAACTTTGATAATTCTCACGCTTGGACCATACACCATCACGTTTATTGTCTCTAATTATGTTTGCTCAGACTTGTGGCTTGGATACAGAAAAAATGAGAAAATAACAATAAACTCTCAGGGTATTTACCAGTCTACTGCTAATATATGAAAGAACATGGGGAACCTAGATTAGAGTTAGGAGGTTTATTTATCTTGTAATTTGCCTAATGAATCTTAAGGAGTAGGAATGAGGTTTAAACAGGTATGATTGAACTGACAAAACAGATTAAATTAATAAAGGGATGGTATAATTTTTGTTTGCTTTTAATCCACAAAAACCTGTTATAAGTGTCACTTAAAGCAGAATAAAATTGGAATTCCGGTTATTGAGAGGTATGTGGACTCCGAAAAGCATAAGAGGATCAGAAAATTCAAGAATAGAATTATAATGTTTGTCTAGACCTCAGTGTCAAAGAACCAAAGAGGGGCAAAAGAAAGTCTCAAGTGAATGGCTACATATAAGAAAACCCTGCATAGGAGGGTTTTGAAAGGAAGGTGTCTGATCCAAAATTTAGTACAAATTTCTGAAGGAAAAATCTTATGTTTGGTGAATACTATATATAAAAACAATGTGTGACATGAGGGAAGTCAAATATCAGTGATTCCAGATATTAAGAATGTGGGAAAAGAAGAATTTTGTTGGAAAAAATTTTGGAAGCATGACTGTTTCCAGAAAGAGTCAGGAGAGAGATTTTATAGTTTGTTTTTTATTTTAGCAAAAGTACAAATTGAGTAAAACAGAAAACAACTGGAAACTTAAAGCTATGGACAACAGGAGTTATAATTTGCAAAGGAAGATTTTGGAATTTTGATACTGTTTGAGATAAAGAAAGGAAATGTATGTACTTAGACATATAAGTTATGTCTCTGGGAAAGGAAGGAACAGAGAAGTCAAGACAGAGAAGAGGAAGAAAAGGAAGAGAAGGAGAAAAAGAGTGGGGAAGGGAAGAGAAAAGGAAGGGAGGGCAGTGGAGGAGAAGAAAGATAAGGAGAAAGGAGGGCAGGAGAGGAGAGCGAAGGGAAGAGAAGTAATGAGAGAGGGATAAAGGAAAGGGGACAAAGAATGTAAAACCATGTGTTTCACATTCATGACAAAATGAAGGTAATTTGGGGATTAAAAGGCCAGAAAACTTTCAAAGTTTGATACCTATATAAGACAGTTTTCATGTATCCTCACAAATTAAGAAATCTGGAGGGTTTGGGGAGTGAAAGAATTTCATATTTAATGACTTATTTTCTATATGATATAAAGAATGAAATTTTATTAGAAAAAAAGTGGCTATAGATGTGTAAGAAAGCTAAACAAAGTAATTTATGAAAGATCAAGTGAAAACAAAGGAAAAACAAATTATCCTGTACCAAGTTAAAGCAAATTGCTCTTCTGTGCCTACACTCTATTGTTATAAATCACACAAATTTTCCAGTGTCAATGGAGCAATTAGCAATGTTCCCTTGATCATATATCTTATTATTGTTAAAGTAATAATAGCTATCCCAATTGGGGAACAGAAGAACTTTGGCCCAAAGGTATGCTGTGTGCCTTAAGGTGATTTATCAATGTAGAAATGTAATTCCATTCACATCAAATAAGAGTCTGTATTTAAATGCTTCAAGACCAGCTCTTGGATTGTGTAAGGCAGAATTCATATTTTGAATCTCAAACTAAAATTTGTTGGATCCAAACTGTTCAGCAATGAGATGACTTTGAATCAGTTTCCTTTAGCAGTTGGAACAAAACTGAAACAAATGGATGAACAAAATTTGGATTTGTATGGAAATAGAGCACTCTCTGGTTTAAGTCTTATGACCAGTGAGTCTTTGACTGCTATTCCAAGTCTCTGGCAAACATTCCAAGATTATCGTTTCCAAAACAATGAATTTCTGTGATCAGTAAATATAGCTATAATACAAAGACTTGTAGTATATATTTTATATCTTTTTAGTGAGTCAGAATTATAAAATGCAAGGTGAAAAATTATTTTACACATTACAGTTGTTTCTTCTAGCTATGGAAATGAGCTTACCTTCTCATGAACCATGCTAATGTAGATCTATTATTAGGTCTATTGTTCGTAGGATGTGTGGTTTAAATTACTTTTCCCAGATCCACATATGCATGCTCTGAATGGCTTCTGTCTTCTCTGCTTAACATAGATCTACAGAACAATTTTTACAAAAGCTTAGATTAGAAATAGCATCCATTACCATGAGCCAAAATAACTTCTTAATTCAAAGCTAACTGGCCCTTATCTGGACCTATGACCTTAGCTTCTTTGCAACAGTCTTTAACCAACTACTCATACTGCTTCAGGCCACAATTATTCATGATTTTCTTGCAGAAAATTTCTCAATCCCAATTTTAAATTTTATAATAAGGTTATTTTAATGATTTTTTGATGCACTCTTCCTGTCTCCTAGCCCCCAGGATAATTAAGATTATTTAGTCTCCATCTTAAACCAAATCTTTATGGAAAACAGACTAATTCTAGGATAAATCAAGAAACAATACACTCTTATTCATCAGTGATTTACCTGATACTTCCTGGTCTGAAGCTACATTTGAGTTTCCAGCTAAGGAGTAAGAATTTAAATCCTAATATGCCACAAAAATAACATATAAATTATGATCAAAAGCTTTTGAATTTTTAAGTAATATCCCTCACACACACACACACACACACACACACACACACACACACACGCACACATATACTAAAAGAGCTCATGAGATTGATCAATGGCTCAGTAGTTGTCAAGTCTAGTGACTTGTATTCAATTACTGTTTTCTACATCCTAGAGGCATGCACAAATTGTCATCTGATCTCTACATGAATGGTATGGAACCTAACACCTGTGTGCCTCTATGAAATGAATAAATAAATAAAATTAAAAAAAAAAATCTAATGAGATTGTCTGCAAGCAGTTTGGATATTGCTGTTTCTGCTTGGGAAAAGAATTTTCATTCTCTTCTTCTATAACTTCTATGTGTTTTCTGGGTAATTAGTATGCATGGCTACATCAAAACTTTACATCAAATATTTTTAAAGTGAAACATAATAAAAAACTACTATTTACAATTATTCCCATGAGGACTGTGAACATATTTTTAAGAGTCTATTGAATAGCATTAGCCAGGAAAGTTTCATATAAAAAACTGTAGGAATTCTCTAGTTGAAGATTTAAGGATTTAGGATGAGCTACGAGTTGTATTATTTACTCCCAGAGAAATAAATTGCCTAATATGATTATCTGAAACAAAATAGTATTTTTTCATTAACATATGTTAAAATCTAATATGGAAATTATGGAACTAGTGACATACAAAAGAAACCAATAGCCATCTCCTTATAGGCTATATTACTATATTTGTATAGATTTTAAAAGCAACAAATGGAAAATGAAATAGTGTAATATACGTGTTCTCCGGTTAGTAACAGAGTTTTACAAAGAGCAGACTGAGACCCACACATTTTTTAATAAGAACCAATTTTTAATAAATAACCCAGATTTTAACAAATAATACCCTGTTTATCAAAGTTAAGAAAGAAAGCCAAAACTCTGAAGATTCAGCCAAAATTCCTTACAACCTATATTTGAGAGATACACAAGTATAGAAATATGTTCTTAAAATGGAACAAAATTAAGTATTCAAACATGTTCAGGATAATGCTAATCTCTTAAAGAAGATAGGAAGAAAAGATATGAGACAGGGCAGAGAAGTTTAGGTAAAATATTACTATGATTTTACGTTTATTCACAATACTTTTTGTATCATTTACTTTCTAAATGTCTACGCTAGAAACAGTTTGTCAAGTGTTCTGTGAAAGTAAATTTGTCCAGGACAAAATTAGCAATGAATCAGTGGTAACGATGCTATTTTGTTCTTGACTGGAGACAGAAAGAAATAATCTTAATTTGGATGCTGGTATTGTCTGGATCACTGAGAGACCATGCATAGGTGATCTGTTCTGGAGATAGAGAATAATAAAGCAGGGCTAAGGAAAACAAGGTATTTGGGTCTGAGTATTTTGACCTTAGTATATTAGAGACATTTAAAGGTAAAGTGTATCAGGCAGTACTACTTAAAAATCAGACACTCAGAATCCATATGGCATAAAGATAATGGTTTGTAAGCTACCCATGTACAGAAAGACAACAGGAATGGATGAAGTTTCACCATTCATGTCAACCAAATTCTGCACTCTAGGAACATACTAATATTGGCATTTACTATCTATCTTTAATAATATTCTTTAAAATACACAATTTATATTAAATCAGATATGAACTCCTCATTGGAAATTAAATCCAGGGATTATGGTTTATTAATGGGATAGAGCAGTTGTTGGGAGCCGAGTTGAAACACCATTACAAGATGGTGCCAGTTTCCTGCTTCCGGGTTCTTCTTGCTCACATTTGGAGTAAACAAGTTACAGCACAGGCACAGGTGAGCAGTCCTTGCCGCCTCCCTCCATGCTAATGAGGGTCTGGACGAGTATCCAATCATTGACGGTCACGTAGCCCTATGCTCTATATAAGCAGGGTGCCTTTTGCAATCAGGGTCTTTCGCTCTCAACACTTAATTGAACTGCTGTCCTCAATAAAGCGTGAACCAGAAGAATCCTGTGTGCGGTGTCTTCCTTGCAGGCGAGGCGGGCGTCCACAAGCAGTGTTTACTTATCTGTATTCATGCTTTATACTAAGAGAGGGGGTTGGAAAGTTAAAACATGTTAGAATGTCTCTAAAAGAATAAAGGGAAATGAAAAAAAAAGCAAGGTTTCAGTAGTTAATGAGAAGACAGTTTTTGACTCGAAACTTCAGTGTTGAGTTAACAATGAAGAGAATAGGGAATCATGAAGGAAATACTATGAGGAAAAGGAAAAAAATTACAAAGCAAAACAGGCTTTTATTAGGTTTCATTACTTCTCTTTAGGAGATGCAAAATTGGCTACTATCAGCCTTCTAAGTACTAAAATACATATATATTGAAATAGCAACCACATATACAAGATGTGATCTTCAACTTCTATTTGATAATTTTGGCAAACATTTTAAATATATCAAATTATTTTTGAACTACGAATTACAAAATAAAAGACTTTTTTTTTTTTTTGTTAACTACACAGGCATTTCCATGTTAGCAGGAGTTTCTTGATGGTAACAAAGCTTTGTAATTCACAGATACCTGGTTTTATCTGCACTTTAGCAGAGTTGCCAGAAATGTTTCTAATTCTGTATTAAATGCAAAACTATTATATAACAAGTTTGTTACCTGAAGGATGGATTAAAGCTTTACACGTTCATGGAGTTTTATATTCATTCTTCAAATAAAATAGATGCTTAACCAAAATAATACCTAGCTGCACTTGTTTACCATTTTAAAATATTAAAAATTCTACAGAACTTTAAACCTTCTGTGGTATGTGTCACCTCATCACAGATCCAAGAATTAGAAACTGTAGGGAAGAGTAGACTGAAAATGTTTAGAGTCCCAAGAGACATCCAAGAGGAATCCTTGACTACTAAGGTCAATAGTAGCTTCCAAAATTCACAATTTAAAATGCACAGTTCCCAATTTAGATTTAGACATTGGCATTGAATTATACGTGAACTTTTTCCAATTAAAAAAGGTAGAAGAAAATTATTTACCATTCTTTTTAAAGTTTATTTTATGCTTTACCTGCATGTATGCCTATGTGCCAACTGTATGCTTGGTGCCCAGATAGGCCAGAAGATGACTTCAGACCCTGTAAAGCTGTAATAACAGACAGTTGTGAACCACCATGTAGGTGTGAGGAATTAAACCTGGGTCTTCTGAAAGAGCAATAAGTGTTAATAGCTGTTAATCCATCTCTCCAGCCTCCCGTTTCTTTTTCTTACTCTTGAGCTTAATGAAAATCATTGAAGCACTTGAATATATGAATATATTCACATACACATTATATATGCATGTTGATAGAAACACAATATACTCTTAATGTGTGGGTGTCTGGCTGGAAGGTGGTTCATGGGTGTGTGTTTACAAGTATATGTAACCTGGAGTAACCTGCAATGTGATTCCTTAACAGCTGCCCATTGTTTTTGGGAGAAAATATCTTACTGAAACTTACTGTTTAGGATAAGGAACCCTCCTGTTTCTCTTACCCACTATTAGGATTACAGATGCATGACACACACTGGAATTTTCATCTTTTCTTTTCTATATGGGTGCTAGAGAAGGAACTGGGGTCCTCATTCTTGAAAGGCAAGCCCTTTATGTCTAGGTTATCCTCTTAGCCTCTATGCTGTTTATTATCTGTCTTAGAGTCTGTATTTTCTTTTTATATTTAAAGATTCTATGCCCAAGATTGTCAAGATTATGTTCCCAAAATTTTGTGTGGGTCCAGATTAATTTTCCAAGGGGAACAGTTAAGGACTGTGAAAATGAGACAACTACTACAGACCCAGTAAAATAGTCATTTACAATCCAGGCATTTATAACCCAGTTATACAGCTAAATTGTGTTCATAATATTGAAATATGCATTTATTATGTTTAATGAAAAGAAGAAACATAGTGTTGTGGTATGTTTAGTTGTGGATAATATTTTAGTTAAGATTAGTCTCTTACTTGTTTACACCTCTGTGCCATCCCCAGCTTCCACCCCCCTCAGGAGGTTCCTGTTATTTGTTGATTGAGGGTCTGTGTGAAAACAGAAAGAAAAACACCTGGGGATTGAGGGGTGGAGCAAGGAGGGAGGGTGAGTAGGAGGTGGAGGAGGAGTAGGAGCTGAAGGACGGGGAAGAATGGAGAAGAGAGGATGAGTGAAGAAGCCTTGGAGTGAGCTCTCTGCCTAGCTGCCCGGGTATAGAATTCCCTGAGATTTGACATGGTTTGTGATTAATAAAAAGCATTGGAAAATTCAACGCTGGATTCTCTGGTAAGCACCCGAACTTTATTTTAACAACATAGCAACTGGATTATGGTCTATAGTGAAGAAGTAAAGAAACAGTTAATGGTACATGAATGTTAATGTTATGTGAATACAAACCTGGCCCATTGTGGTTTGAGTATTCAACTGTTTTAGTATCCAACAATTTCTACTGTCCTTTCCACATAAAAGGGTAAAAGGATATGTCTGTGAATTTCTGAATTTCCAGTTTGCCCTTCTCTTGGTTGCTTTAATTTTCCCCTTCTCCACTGACCTCTTATTTACTAAATCTTCCTTTATCCCTAGACATGTGTTCTGGATCTGCACATCAGGGCTGAGTTCTAATTAGTTCCCATGTGAAGGGATGGGGGAAATCTCACTCATTTAGAGAAGTTCTATTTGGTGTCACTGACAGATAGGTAGGTTTTTAGATGATCACAACTGATGCCAAGTTTATGAAATCTCAAAGTTTCATCTTGTAATTTTACATACTAGTGGCATTTCCCAAACTTTTACCCTCTGTTTTAGTTAGGCACATGCTTTCAGTCTTCATTGCTTCAACACAATTGTCTCATTGTTAATCCTTAAATTATTTGACGATATAATCTCTGTGGTAGAAGGAATACTGTGCTTTGTACTTAAAATTGTATTTTGTTTATTTATTCTTTGAGAATTTCATATATGAAAACAATGTACTCTCATCAAATCTACCTTATTCCCCACCTTCAAGTTCTTTCAGACTTGCCCACAACCTCCTCTCATCTTCATATCTTCTTTCTTTACAATCGATTAAATATAGTTAGTGCTGTCTGTTTGCTCATAGGTGAAAGTCCTTCTATAGGAGCATGGGAAAGTTGAGAGGTCATACTCCTGGAAAAACCTGGGTCTCCTTCCCTTAGAAGCCATCAGCTACCAATATCTCTCAGTGGTGGGACTAGAGAAGCGCTCCCGCATCCATGCCAGGACTTTGATTGGCTTGTTCGTTTAGGTCTTCTACAGGCAACCACAGCTGTTGTGAATTCACGAGTATAAAAGTCCTGTATTACCACAAGTCTCTATTTACCAACAGTGTTTCTCTAGTCTGTACAATCTTTTGTCTATTCTGTAAAGTTTCAAAGTTGTGGTAGGAAATGAGTCTCTCTTGTCTAACAGAATAGTTTAAAAGTAAATATGCCTAAGGAGATGTCTTCAATTTAAAAAAAAAAAAAAATGTGTTACTTGTACCCATCCACGGAATCCTTCACTCTAGGGAGAGGGAGGGGTAGCTGGCAGGGAACCAAGACACACAGTCTCTGGGAGTCAGGTAAATGGTAAGAAGCAGACTCACTTTATTACAGGGTGGGGAAGCCTCTTATACCCTCCACCCAGCGCAGCGTGCATCCCACTGGCTCTCAGATTGCAGGCTGCTGTTCTCTGGGCAGGTCTGTCTCTGGGTACAACCACACAAGTCTCACGTCTTGTACTACTCAGTGGCAAGTCCAATTTTCTCCTACAGAAATGTATTATGATTAATGGAGCAAATTCAGAACATAAACTTGTTCATGGTGGTAACAGGTATTGGACCCCAAGGTGGGCCAAACCGGAACACCACAGAGACTCACAGTTGGGAGATCAATGCAACAGCAAGAGGATTTTATTCCAGTATACTGGGACCGCTCTAACACACAGGATAGAGGCAGTCCCCAGGAGCAAATGGTGAAGCTTTTTATACAGTTGAAATGGTTGCTAGACACAAACCGAGTTGGGACAAGTTGATTGGTCCCCAGATTGTTTTCCCATTTTGATAGGTAGGGGCCAGTTAACCTTTAAACTGATTGGTGCTGGCATATAGCAAGGTTGCGGGCTCCTAGAAAATGTAAACTTTAGGGTCTTAGTCAATGTGGGTGGGGAGAAGACTCTTAGCCCGAGGTCATGGGCTGTCTACGTGGGGAAACTCTTTTAGCCCAAGGCCATCTTGTTTGTCTTAGAAAGTGTTTTTCTTTAACTCTGGGAACTGTTTTGGGTCACACGGAGCTCCTGGCTTGGGCCTACACAATTTTGGTGCTCTTAGAAGCCTGACTGAAGTTGTCTACTTTTGTCTTTTTCTATACTAGGGACCTGAATCTTAAGGTAATACCCACACAGGTAATAGAAATTGGTCAGGCAGTTTAGGGGTAAGGACCTGTTTCTAGTCCAGAAACCAAGAATGTCCTTGATTCCATCCTGCCTGGAGGCCAAAAATGACAGAAAGGGTTTAGGTTTCTGTTCTGCTTTCTTGTTTATTTTCATCTGCTTTTATGCAATAGGGATTAGCACTAGTGCCTGGAAGCTGTATGTATGGATGTGATCAAAACTGAGAGACTCCTGGACATGTTGTAGTTGAGTCAACTAGACTGATCAGCTCATCACCCTTCCCACAGTTTTCACCATAAGCCCTAAAAATATTCCTAGACTGGCATCTCCATGGCTTGCCTCATGGAACCACTCTTCCATCCAGGATCTGTCTTTGTTCCTTATCTAAAACATTTACATATAGTTTTATAATAAAAGTTCTTAAATTTACCATCCCTTTTGTTAAAATTATTCTTAGTATTTCTTGATGAAAGAACAAGAAGACACTGCTTGTGTTGGCTTTAGTAGCCATCGATTTGTCCTTTATGCTTGAAATAAGAAAGCCTTCAATACCATCAAGGTATCGAATATCTCTTTCATTTTAGTAGCAGAAATTTGTGACTAATTTCTGATGGATTTGAAATTTCGTTGTAACCAATGAAAGCCATGGAGTCTGCACAGGATACATCAAGACCTAATTCCCAGCACAAAGCAAATATATTCATCCCACAGGGACAGCAATTGCCTTTGGGTAGAGTAGAGATAGCTACCATTTGTTTGTGGGCCAATGGCTCATTTTAAAGGATTCTAGTGCTTGAAGGGAAGAAGGAGAGACACAATTTGAAAAGGACTGGGGTAGCTGTCTCTTATTGGCTAGGAAGAGAGCAAATGAGAGGAGAAAATGGATCTTTTGGGAGAGTAGCAGTGACCAGTGATGCTCTGGTAGGACTTCTGGGGGTCTTGTGTGTGAGTGTGTAACTTAACTCACATCTGGCTGCTTTTTATTGATCCATCACCATTTTACGGTTATGTGGGGGTGGGGTCAGGATCAACAACCAATAAGAATAATCAATTAGGAATTGTAGAATGAAATCATACATACATATATATAATTACACATTTACTTATATAAAATATAAATTAAATTATAGATAATATATACTTATAATTACTACCTTTAACTTACATGTGGTAAAGAAGCTATCAAAAGTGTCTTTCATAGTCATTTCAAAAGGATGTTGAAAATTGAGTTCAAGTGATAAGAATTAATTAAAAATGGAATAAAACCCATGTAAACATAAAGGTCTCTTCCCTGATTAGCTATTGTTAGGCGATCAGTTTTATTCCAATGCTTTATTCTTCTTAATGGCCCCCTGTTAACCTATTTAAGGTTCAGAGAACAGACAATGGGAATAAATAGTGAGTCTTCAGCTTTGAAATGCTGCCCAAAGGACCTTAATCAACAACTATTGATTTTAAGTCTAGAGGGAGGTCAACCACAGTCATGTGCATTAATATTTATTAAAAGTTGTAGGCGAGGTATAATAAAAATTAGATTTTCTATTTATCTGCATTTAGATGGCAACAAAATTAGGCTATAAAAGCACCAATAATTGATTTTAATTATTTTCTTTAGTAAAGTGTGGCAGGCTTCTGCTGCTGACTTGTGAATGAATTTGGAGGTTGTGCTTGTGTAAATCAGTCCTGGATTATAAGACTACAGAACTTTTAGTACAGAACCTGAAAAATGCAGTTATGTACATAGCTGTAGCAATGCAATCTGAATTCCTCATATATTACTTTTGATTTTCTCTTTCCTTAGAGTATATTGGGGGATATTGATTTTGTTAGGAGACTACTATGGATGATAAAGACAACTTTGAATGCACATTTAGTTAAAACTGCATAATTTAAACATGTTCAAGTCAGGTGAGGGGAAGAATATTCTCCTTTAAGTTGTATGATGCCAAATTACTTAAGAATAAAGAAAGGAAAGAGCTAGGGAAAGATAAAAGGAAGGAAGTGATGAAGAATGTTTATAATGAAATTAATCCTGTATTTTTAAACTCTACATCGTGATCAGAAGTTGTTGTTGCTGGGATAGACATGAAGTAAACAGAAATGACACTACAAAAATACTCTGTGCTGACTGAGCCCATGGAACTGTCCCATGGGCATTGTTGCTACATTAGGGCTAGTGTTAAAAGTTTTGATTTAGTAGTTCTGCTTACTACTATCTTTAGAGAAATGGGTGTTTAAACTTTGTCTCTATCATTCCCATCTTTCATCTACAGAGGTCACTGCAGGAACTGGTCTTTCATAGAGCATAAAATGAATGGGAAATATATGCTAGCTGGAGTAAGGACAGCAGAAAGTCTCCTGCCACTGTGATCAAGATGAGCTAGACTCTCAATATTGTACTCTTTGATCGATAGGAACTTGTACCTTTAGATAAACAGGTGCTTTCACAAGATTTTCCCATGACTTAGAAATAAACAATGATTTCCAAGTTGTAGATTGATGATAGAAACCAAGTACATCATTATATAAGCCTTCTTAATGTAGTAACAGTAACATTTCAAACAACTGTTGCTTATTATTTAGTATCCAATTTTACACATACAGAAATTAAAGGTATCAGGAACTTTGAAATATCTTGAGAAATGGTAGACAGTATTTTTTGCTCTACAACTTGAAAAACTTGGACTGAACTAAATCATCATCAGTCAGAGTCCAAAATAAATATTCAAATCCAGATGTTCAGATTGATCCACAGAAGCCATGGATCATGAAGTAAGACTATTTTTAATGGACTGGATGTTTAGTCATATCTATTTATTCTTTTTCCGATGTATGTAACAGAACTTTAATAATGGAATCAGCAGGTAATGTTGACTGTAAAATGTAAATACCAATTTTTCAATCTTATATATGAAATACTTAAATTCCTAATATGCTTGGCCCAGCATACATTTTTTATTATTCTGCATTTGCTAGAATGATCTTAATGTACATCATGGACCAACTGCAATTATCAATATGCATTAAGCACTCTAGTTCCTTCTGGAAAATAATCTGACATATAACGTTGGTAGTTCTTGGCTTTGTTTGAATGGCTTTACTCTAGGCAAGCACTTTTAAATTAGCAAAATAATTCTATTTCCCAGTTTACTTTCTATTGTGCCTTAGAAGGCTTTGTCTTTTATCTGCAATATTTACTATTGATGTATACTTGTTCCACCTTCCTTAGTCAACCCAGCTCTAAGCATATACCACACTGTGCACTGATCCATTCATGGTGTGATGCACTGACCACTGTTGCTCCAGGTATCACAGATGTCTCTATTAAATTAAAATAGAAGGTCTGGTTCCTGTGTGATGGTGAATCACCATGTTGAGACAGTGAAAGCCAGAATGTAGTGACCAAAACAATGAGAACTAAAATTCCAGCAATGATACAAGACAAAAAGTAGACTTACCACACTTGTTAGTACCCAGAAAAAGTTCAAGAATTCAGAAAAGAAAGTATACAGAAAATGTCAAGGTGTAAAAATATAAAAATATTAAGCTTTTTTTCAAAATACAGCTGTGTGTGTGTTTATATATTAAAATTTAGTAGCTTACTTCAGACTCCAACTCTTTAGAATAAATGCAGACTTTGCAAGAAGTACATTAAAGTCTACAAGACATGGTTAGGAATAAGAGATAAAATGGTGCTGAGAGATCGTGAGAGATAGGTATTCAACAGGTAAAAAGACAGGAAACAGAGGACAACAATCTGCACTAACCTACCATTGAGTAAATGCTCTCTACTGGCTATGTAGGGCAGCAGTTATAATTTACCATGAATGAGTCAGAATAGGAAGAAACACACTAACAACCTTCATTTCTAAAATTCAATGAATATCCAGGAATTGGAGGTATCTTTCCTGAGCTATACAGATTCATGAGCTGAAAACCGAAGAGTCGCTTTTGTTTGTTTGTTACTTAATACAAACTGCAGAGCCATGATAAATTCTCTTTAATCACTCTTGCTTAATCCAATATCATCCAGAAGAAGATTGAAACAATTTAGATATCGTTTGTAAGAGTGTAAAGACAGTATTAATCATCACATTTTCTTTCATTCAAATACCAGTTTCATAAAGTTTTGATTTTCTTGCTCCTACTTAGCACATTTAAGTGCATGCATATATAAAATAGTGGAATTACCATATTCTCAACTTGTGTTATTCATGAACAAATGGTATTTATTAAGCCTCCTTAAAATGGTTTATGGTAACCTTGGTTTGCTATGCTTTCTTTCTATTCCAAATTATTCCTTGTAATCATTCTTCTTTACTGTTATAGCTTCAAATTTTTGAAAGAAAAATAGTGGTCTCATTTCCAACTTAAAACTACTGTCAAAATGTATATGACAGACATTCAAATAAGGCATACGAAATGTGAAATGTATTTTGTTAACACAATCTTGCTCCATGTTTTAATATATTTCCAAGGACATTTGCAAAATTGCCATTGGAAAATGAATAGGGTAAATGGGAAATGCTCAACTAAAATGATTATAGCAAACTAGCCAAGAATGTTATATAACACTTTAGAAACAAATTGAACTCATGCATACAAACTATAATACTTTATACTTCAAGTTATTAATGAATGTGCTGATTTGTACTCATGAAAACAGTGAATAATTGTTATTCAACAGAAGACATTTTAGAAAAATTGGAAGGCAGCAATTCTAAATTAGGCCATAGTCATTATAGTTGATGCACAACACTATATAATCCCTATTTATCCACATTATGTGATCTCTTATTTTTAACTTCTTGCTAACAAAGGGCAAGCTCCTGCACATACATTCTATTTTAAATACATCTCAATGTGTTTTCAAAAAATTATAAAGTATTTGTTATTTGATTGAGTATATGTTTCAAATATAGATAGAATAATATAAAAATCCCTATTGTACAAATTTCAATTTTGATAAATCCTAGCATGTGCAGATTTACTATATAGTTTCTTAGATATTTTATATACATATAGATTATATAAAGTCATGTAACTCTATGTGTATGTACATGTGATTTAGTTCAGTCTTGCTATTTATTCTGTTATGTGCTATATTTAAAGTATATTACACATAAACTATGCAGGTGAACTTAGATAAAGGCTTCAAAATATCTTATGTATATTCAATTAATTGGTATGTTATTTTTTCCCCAGTGCATTACTATATTTAAATGACAATGAATAAAAGTACAGAAAATATTTTCAGGAATATTCATTGTCATTTAAATATAATAGTGAACTGGAGAAACAAACCACATGCCAGTTAACTGAAAGTAAGTCCCAATCTCTCGAATCTCTGTGCTAGGAATCAAGGATTTTCCTTTGTCTGATCTTTCACATGGGTGCTGGGGAGCAAATTCAGGTCCTCAGGGTCATGCAGCAAGCATTTCACATCTATCTTCTCAGTCTCCTTGTTAAATACACATGCACACACATATACTACTGTTATGTGTCATTTAGATTGTTTGGCCCATTCAATTTAATATTATCATTAATAAGGATTCATTTATGTCTATTGTCATGCTTTTCTGTCTCTATATCTCATTATTAATATTCCTGTGTACTAAGTTTATTCTCTATTAATAAGATATATTTATAATGTAGCACTTTACCTCTTTTACTGATTATTTTTATTCTATGCTTTTTTTTTTTACTTACTTTCTTTGACTTTCTCTGGGGGGTTAGAACATACAGCACTAAGTTATTTGACACAGAATGATTTAGAAAGTAATGCTCCGATTTATCAAACACAGTGAAAGGTGCTTTGTTGCAGTTTTGTTTTGTTTTTCCAGAATAGATATTTATTTACATGATACTTTTAAGTACAGTGACTCAGAACTTCAGATTTTCATCTTGGTTCTTCCATCTCTAGAATGCCATAAGCCGTTGCTGTTAGACAGTGAGTAGTAAATGATGGGCTAAAGGGAGCCACTGACTTCTAAACCACTTTCCTTTCAAATTAACATTGTTCATTGGGACACATAACCCACTAGCAAGGGAACATCACATTTCTCTCGACTTTACTGATGCAAAGAATTTTAAAAGACTATGTCTGACTGAGTAGAAAAAACACCTCTACATGATGGAAGGCATACTTAAATATGTAGTGGGCTGTGAGTCCTTTCTGCCACATTAGACGTGAAGGGAAACTAGTTAAGTAATTTGAAATAGAAACAAAAATGCCTTAGAACATTACAATAACAAATGATGCAAAGAATGAACAAATTCACAGCATATCCTGGAAATAAAGTCTACAGATCTGAGATATACTGTAGAAGGCAATCCTAGTTTCTAAAATGCTAGACAGAGCAATAAAACAAGAACTTTTGAGGAAGAAAGAAAATTAAATTTTGGCTTGGTAATTTTTAGATCCTCATCAAATGAAATGAAATGAAACTACAAACAAGTCTTTGTCTATATGGAGCTAGTATACAGTGAGGTCTAGATAGCTTTAGAAATCATTGACAGAGATGTAATGCTTAAAATGGGGAGCAATAGAATGAACATCTGCTCAGAATGTCTACAGCAATGACTTGGCAATATTTTAAAACACAAAAGCGAAGCAAGAAGCTCAAGAAGAGATCACGAAAGTGTAGCTTCCACATAAAAGAGGGAACATTTAGGACACTGGTACATGACTCATCATGGAACAAAAGAAAAGATGGTGTTTGAAGAGTGGTCAAGGGTTCAGTGTTTCTTATCTTTCAAATAAGAAAAATAAACGTTACCAAAGACGTGTGAGATTTTGATAAGAACATTTTTATCACTAACGATTTTTCCCCGGTTTATATGTGATGATGGTGCTAATGAAGAGAACGTGGGAGAAACGCTGTTTTTTGTTCACAGATGAGGCACAGTGGGCTCTTTTCTTTCTTAGCATATTGAATCTTGTTACTTTCTTTCTTGGCACATGGAATCTTGCAGCTCAGTCAACATGCACTGAGAAGGCAATCTACTTGATATGCTAAGTGCACATTTGGAAGTCCACATAGAGGAAAACAGGGCCCCAAGCTCTCTGTCATGATCAATTTCTGAATCTGTAAGTGACAAGCTGTTGGATGATTCCAAACCACAAGCATCATGTTCTCTAACAGAGTATATATAAATTGGTTCCAAGGAAATGACAAGCCATCCCTGCAGTGTTTACTTTCCAAATTCATGACTCAGGATCTATGGGGATAAAAAAACAGTATGCTATGATTCAAATGTATTTACACCAATATTTACAGGTTAAACACTATGCTCAGTGTAATGCATTATTTTTTAAAGAAATGGGGCTTTAGGAAATGGCCAAGTCATTAGGGCTCTGAACTCATGACTAGATGAACACCCTTCCAAAGGAAGCTTTAATGAGAGCTGTTAGCATTTTGCTCTTTTACTATTCTGCCACATGGGTATGTAGTATCATGATGGCATTTTAGAATCAGTAAGATCCAGTTCTCACAAGACAGGGAAATGGTGTATGCCTTGATCTTGGATGTCCTATGCATTGTAACTGCAGAAACCAAATTTATGTTATTTATGCATTATCCAATTTCAGGTGTTTATTACAATAGCAAAAGTGGACTAAGCTATAGTTGTTTTCTTCTACCTTTTTGTAGATCTTGTTTTGTTGCTACAGAAACTAGAATCTAGATGTAAGATTCAAAGAATAGCTAAAGGGCAGGTGTGGCTATGAAGGAGAGGACAAAAAAGACCTCAGTAGGAATGGGTGGGAATTAAGGGATAAGGACTTTGGAAACCTTTGTGTAGTCTTTTGCTTCTTACTGTATATAAAATAGGAGATTTTTGAGGGTTCTGAACAGAACACTAATGTGATCTGACTGGTGTCAAGAAACATACTTGCTTTCTCGGGGATGTCAATACAATGATTCTGGCATTCATTGTATTCTTTTCTTTTTAAAGGAAAACACAAAGCTATCACAGTAACTTGCTGCCTAGTAGTAACCTCTCCCTCTTTTCCCCCCGGGAAATGTAACTTTAGGTGAGCAGCAAAGAAAGCATAAAACACAGTAGATAATTCTGCGTTATCAAATGGAAGGAAGTTGCTCACAGGAAACTATTAAGGGAGACCGTCACCTAGATGGCATTCCTAACATTTATCTCTGCTTCCTAATTATTCCCAAGAATAATGCATTTGGAGCAGAAAATATATACACAGCTTTGCAAATTCTTATCTAAATTAAATACTTGAAAGGAGAAAAGAAGTCATTGTAATCTCAGAAGTACCTTAAACTTTAACTCAAGTGTTTTGCTTCATCATATATGTCTGCCTTAACAATGCCAGAGCAACTGATACAAAACTGCAAACACGAGAAGCATGCTACTTGCAAGTGTGGCTCGCAACAGCTTGTGGGTGGTAATGCTTTGTTTGAAACAAAATAAGTATTTTTCTCATATATGAAAGATCTTCCTGTCATATTAGCAGTTTTACTGAATCTTTTCTTAGCAGTCATTTTGTTTTCTTTGGAGATGAGAATATCCAAAGTTGTCATAACTGCAAATATTGAGTGCAATGATAGCCTGTAAATTACTTATGTCTTATTCCTCTATGGAACTTGCTAAATTAAAGAAACGTATCCTGCTATAATTAAATAGAGTGCAGGCCTAATGCAGCACATACATCCCATAAGATATAAAGTACATTTAATGAAGAGGGAAGACCATAGTACAATGCAATCCTCCATGGTGACAAAGACTACTTAGATCTGTAAGATATTAAATCAAACATTAATAAAATGTGAATTACTAGAGACCATTTTTCATTTGGATGATATACAAATTATTCCATACCACAGTTAAGCTGAAAAAGAGCTCACCTAAAATTTAAATCGTAAAGCAAATATATACATTTTAAGTGCATGAGTGTTTTTATCTTTCTATATTTTGTACAACTTTCTTTATTTTTAAATAGCACAGTGATTTTCAATACCACAAAGTAATTGTAAGCTTATTATCTTTAATAAGAGTAGAGATGTTTCATATAATTCCAATGCAATCAGAATTAAAATATATGATTGATGGAGCTTAGTTCCTCTGAATCCTGTGTCCCATGACCAAAGTACAATTCTTTGGTCCAAAGTACAAAAGACACAATGGTGTCTTCCTCAATAGGAACTTCCCTTGCACCTCTAGGAGGCAACGATGCCAACAGCAATAGCTTATAGTGATTGGGGAGAGTCTCTTGGAAAACTCTGACCAATAACTTGGAAAGGAACCTCTCATGACTGGTTTTTTGGGGATTTTTTTGAGAGAGTCTATGGCTCTGGGGATGAGCATAATTGGCCCAGATTGGCAAAAATTTCATTTAAACTATAAGTGCTTATGAACGCCAAGAAATATGTTGAATTTTGTAAGTAGTTTTATGTAGATAGATAATAATGCAATGTTTTATAACTTTTTCAGACACCCTTACTGTTACTTTATTATCCTCCATCTTTCTTCTGTATTTATTCTGTACCTTGCTCCCTAATACATTTATATATACAGATAAGTACAAGAAATGGAGACCATTACAGAAAGTTGCAACAGATAAAAATGCAGAGGATAAGAGATCTTGAGGTTCCCAGTCCTGCCTGATGCACTTACAACTCAATTTTGTACTTAAGGCTTAGAGATTATTGTGGAAATATTGGCAGAAAGATTTTAGGAGACAGAGGAGTAAGAAGTAAGCTCTGTGAGTATATTCCTAAAAATGTGACATTGTGTCTCCTAGAAATGTTAAAGAGGCTACACTTATGAAATCTCATCAACAAGCCTGTTTAAACAAGATCTGAAACACAACACCAATAGACCTGCTAACATTGGAAGGGGAAAGCACATAGTACCTTAACCCTAGGCAGAAAACCATGGCCCTGGAGAATGCTAAGTGGGAGAAATGGTCTGTCTGGCAAAGAGCCCCCAAAAGGTTCACTAATACTAAGTAGTCTTTCCTGAGATTATATACATACAGATAACACAATACAAACTGAGCAGGTTATATTGATATATTTACAAATGCGTGTGTATCAACAATTAAAGAAAAATAGGCTATAAATTTGAGAGAGAGCAAGTCGGAGTATATGCACAGAGGTAGCAAAGGGAAGGGAAACAATTCTATATATACATATATATATAATTATATATATATATATAAAATCATATATATAATTGATCCACCAATACCTGTCTATTATCTATTTATATCAAAGAATAGAATTTTTAATTGATTAAAAATGATTTCTAGACACAAAAACTTAATCAATATGGTTGAGAAAATACAAACTCAAAATTTGTAATTTATTTTAGTATGATAACAAGGAAGCTTTGGAAATTCAATCTGTCTTATATTTAATACTTGTAATCCATGAGAGTTGATTGCTATAGTTCTTATATTAAATTAATATTATGGATGTTTATGCATATAATATTGATATATGCATTATGTTTATACATGATGTTCATATATAAACATATTATAGATGTATCTGTTCTTCTCATCAGATGGTAAACATCAAGTGAGAAGTAAATTCCATTATTGATTTCATCCCACAGTCATTCAGAATCTTATTGTCTAAAATGTTTCCATCCAATCTGTTTTCCAGTTTGCTCTAGAAGACTTTTTGATATATGTTGGTAATATTCATTTTTCAAACTCACCATAGGGTAGGGTGATTAAAAGTAACTGTATTCTCTGGATGTAAATTCCACAGCTCCTAACTGAAACAACCCTCTTTAGACAAAGTTCATGTTTTTGTGAGAATACAGTTAATCTTAGCAATGACCTTGATAATATGTATAAAATCATTTAACACAATATATTGATTTATTTAAAATTTGCACAAGGTTCACTAAGGCACATTTGAATAATTCTAATATGTGACTAAGAATTTTTCTGAAAGCCAAAGAATTATGTCACAAAAAATTATGCTATATTCCAGAGTCTGTATCCTAAATATGGGACCTTCTGCTACTTTCATAGTTTATGGAAGAATTAAACTAACTTGCAGTAAAGTAATAAAAGTATCTTTGTTAAACAGTAGTCTTTGGATTACAAGTGGATTAGAACAGTTGCAACTGTTCTGCTTTCCTTTCCTTCAAGGAGTATTTCATCTATTTATTCATCTACATATTCTGCATTCTTTTTTAATGACTGATAGCCCTATTCCCAACTGTTATAAGCATCAATGCTTCAGAACAAAATAGAACGATATCCTCAGGTCATTTGGAATTAAAACAATTCCGAATGCAACTTTTCATTTTTCTAATTCAATCTAACTCTTTCTCATTTTAAGGCATGTATCATCTACTTTAAAATATGATAGAGTATTAGTCTATTTTAACTCTTAGAATTTGTGCCTTAGAAATTCATGAACAGGCAATGAGTTTGTAGTAAAACATTTCATACTGTCTCATCCCAGTATAGATGCCAGTATGGCAAAGAAAGGTAAATATGAGTTAATAAGAAGGGGTTGAACTAACATTCATTCACAAAAATCAATTCACATCCACAGTAATGATAAAAATTTATTTGTGAGGACAGAAGCTCTGATCATTAGACGCCACATCACAGCACTTGAAAGACACAGCAAGATTCCAACATCAGGACATTGGAAGGATATGTTAAAGACAGAGATTGTACACATGTAAGTATTTAGTATTAAAAACAAACATATTTAATTTTGCGAAAGTTATATAGTTACTTGTGGATAACAAATGACTTAATATTATGAACAGAAAAGGCTGACGAGATAGTAATACATTGGGGAGGATGGAAATATACGTGCATGAGGAAGATACTGATTGAAGAGAAACAGAAATGTAATATGTAAATTACAATCAGCTACTGTTTCAGTGAAAAATTAATTTCTACTTTACTACTAATTCCAAGCACAGATTTTTTTTTTCCATTCTGTATTCATCATATATTCTCACAACTACTGTTTTTGTTTCTCTTCTCCATTTCAGAAAAGTATCACAGATAATGTAGCCTCAGGAAGGCATTAACCTTAATTTGATTAGCCCTTACTGGAATTAGAACTTATTCCCCACGATTTTTCATAAGTTTTACTTTAAGATTTATAGTCTGAAAAGTGCAGCAATCCAACAAGAATAATAAATTGAGAAATGTGGAGGAATGTTCAACACATTATTTTAGCATATAAAAATTTAATGTTGAATGCTAAGATCAAGATTAGATAATAAGGGGAAAGCAAATGAAAGAGGTGGAAAGGAAGGGTAGATTATGGTCACCCTGGATTTGGGGAGTAGATAAGTGGTAGAGATAGATAAGTGGTAAAGAAAGGGGATGTTTGATATGGACTTAGCACGACTGATACAGAGTGGTAGGAAGCCACAAAGGAAGTCTCAGGGTGGGAGACAAGTGACAAGTGATCTGGGTGATCAGAGAGGAGGGCATTCTGCACCATGTGTCTCACTGGGGAAAATGGCTGCAAAGGCCAGGGTGATTGGATTCAAAAGCAAAAATGGTCAGAGGAAAACCATTCGAAGACAGGCTATTTCTCATTAAGAGTTTGTATTTGTTTGGGATGAATTATCATATGCATCCATGTACACATGCTTCTCTCCTCATACTTACTCCTGTCTGCTCTCACTCTACTCTCCACTGCTCTCAGTTATTGAAACCAGAAATTCACATATGTTTGGCAAGTGCCATAGCACTAAGCTCCATCTCATAGATTATAAAATTGTTAATGGTAAGAATGAACCTTTCAATCAGCATGAAATACAATTATATTCACATTATGGGTACCTTGTCAGTGTCTACTATTTGTAATGATAACATGTAATGATAACTTAATTTGTAGCATTAGAAGAGGACTGAGTGATTCTATCAGTAAAGAAAATATGTTGGGCCATGATTTCTTAATGAAACACTACTGTATTGAAATCATGAAAGCTTTTATTTAGTTTATGATAGGTGCCCTTTGATGCTTGATACTATCCCTTTGTATTTGTAATCTTGCTGAGAGAAATTCATATCCTTATCAACTATGTGATAATAATGTGAAAAAAATGCTAAATCACTCATCTATGAACAAATGTGATAGAGACAATTGTGCAGTTTTAAATTAACTTGCATTTATATTTGGCCATACTTATGAACAATAACAACAAAATGTATAAACACTTCAAAATCTAAAGCTATTGGGGAAAATTGTATTCTAGTCCTATGAAATATGCACGTTTGCTTGTGTTAGAAGATTTGCATGGGTGCTTGAACAAATGCAATATCCAGTATTGCTGGCATCTCAATAGCAATCATTTGTCAGATACCACAGGCACGTGGATGTTATGATCGCCCAAGTAGGAAGCAATAGAACAGAACTGTGTGTTTGCAAGAAAAAGAAAAGCACCATCAATAAGCAAGATTAAATGATGAAAGGCAGTATTCCTTAATAAATAAGCACATGGAAGATATAGTTTGACATCTATGCATGAAGGGGTTCGCAGGTTGAGTAGAGCAAAGAAAGGGCTCTTATTCTAAGTAAGTTTATTCCCTATTCCCTGAAAGTAGAAAATGCTTCTAGTACAAAATTATCCATTATGAGCCTTTATCTGTAATTAGGAAGTTTTTCTAACTTTAAGGTAAAAGTAGAACCTCCAGAAGTGTTCGCTTTAGTTAGATTTTTTTTAATGATCTGTATAAAACTACTTTCCAAATAGCATAAATACGCAATTTTGGTAAGAGTAATCATGCTTCTATAATCAGTCTCTTTTCTCTACAGCTTGTCCCCATTTATACATCACTTTATATTATTCTCCATCCTTCACCATACATAGGATTTGTCATACTTTACTTTAATACTGCCTTAAAGTTTGAACTAAGATGAAATTCATTCTGGAAGTCATCCTTGCTTTTAAGCACCTCAGAAACAAGAAGGACATCAAAATTTTTACAGCCTAAGGAGATTCTGGCATCCCTCTCTAATTGGCTGTGTTATTCAGGGCACAGGGATGGCAAATGCATGAATGATAGCAACATAGATTTGTATTGTCACAACGGTTCTTTTCTAGTTTCAGTTTGAATATATGAAATATCAGATTTATTTAAATTATCCCATTATATGAAATTCTTATTGATCTTTGTAGTTTCTGCTGCAGTTGCTTTAATCTTTTGTAATTTCAGTATTTGTTTTTCTTCCTTTACCCAGTATTAAGCTCATGGCTAAGATCTTATAACAAAACAGATCAACAAGAAAAAAAGCTCATTATTTTGATTCAACATAAGTTTTAGAGCATAGAAGCCTTCAAATACAAAGAATCAAGAAATGTGAAGATATATCATTGTTAGCAGTTTTTCAGAAGTGAGATTGATGGGGAAAGGGTATGTGTTCTAATAATAATCTGATGGGAGGCACCTGATAAAAGCTGTCTGCTCAAACTCTTCTCAGGACCTCTGTGTCTTTTTGCTGTCTTCTGGGTGTGCGAAGGATTCCCTATGGCGTGAGTATGACCTCTATTAGAGGTGGGCATAGGATTTTTGTATGGCCTGCTTGAGGGAACAATGGTGAGGTCTAGAGATGTCCTGCCTGCTTCTGCTGCTATCTCAATGTTAACATGTTTTCTTTGGGGGTAATATGTTCGGAAACTCAGGGAGATTGTTGTGCATATCCTATATTCCCTTAATCTCATATTAGCAACATCTATTGATGTATTCACTGTACCATAAGATGAAAAGACAAATGAAACTCAAGAAATAATAACTCTGTAAGCACGGCAGAGCTTTTATGATAATTTTTATAACAAGTTAGAATGATGTGTTTGTATTCCTGTAGCAAATGAAGCAAAGTAATTATTTAACTTGTAAATTAAAGAAGCTTGATAAACTACTGAAGGTGGAAGATACTCAGAGGAGATTCAACCCAGACTAATGTACTTAATCATCAGTTCATCAACTGCTGTATGGCTTTAGACAGGTTGCTAAGCTTCTTAGAATCTCATTCCACTCGTCTTTAAAATTAACAAGTAAGACTGACAAATACCAGTGGCTTCCATTGTATGAAAGTTTATGATTTGGGGTTGGAAAAAATAGTAATAATTTCAGGTGAAAATGCTTCAAATGATACTAAATTTAATATATGGTTTATATTCAAGAAGGCATGTTAATTCTTACCCAATAATTAATAAACATTTCAAGGAAATTTACTGTTTTCTGGATTTTTATTACAAGAGCATTCACCATATAAACAACTACGAAAAAGAATAATACACAGGGTGTAGCAAATTACAGATGATACAAATGTACTAGTCAACCTTGACTATATATTTTCATATGCCTTAACAAATCTCTGTATTATATGTATGATGTATATACATGTGTGTATGTATATTCTTATGTGTATGCACACACACTTTGGCATTCATGTGGACATCACAGGACAGCCTTGATTGTTGTATCAGTCCTCACTTTTCACCTTGTTTGTGACAGGTTGTACTGCTGTCCACCACTGTGTATGCCAGGCTGCCAATCACTCAAGCTTCTTGGGGATTCTTCTGTCTCTACCTCTCATCTTGCTGGATGAGTAGTGGGTTAACAGAGATATATTACCTTGCCTTGCTTTGCATGGAATTCAAAGTCAGATCCTCCCATTTGTGCAGCAAGCTCTTTAACCACTATGCCAATTCCTGAGCCCATTTTTAGGTATTCATATCCCAATCTCTATCTGTTTTATAACCATTATTTATAATCATTTCTATTTTGAGAATTTCATCCAGGTACATATTTAATTTTTATCCTAATCTTTCCCTCCTCTCTTTAAAATTCATGACCCTTCATCCTTTATTTAATATTATTACATATGTGTGTGTGTGTGTCTGTCTGTCTGCATGTGTACACAAGCTTCTCAGTCCATTTAGTGATACCCATATGTATATGTGTTTATGGATGAATACTTGGTAATACATAGCTTATTACAGAACTCCTCTTTGGGGAAGACTGATTAGTTCCATCTTGCAAATATTATTGCCTATAGCTCTCCGTCTAGAAATAGCACCTTATAAGATTTTTCCCACCCAGATTGGAATATTATTTGGTGTTTTATTCTGAAGGTTTTATGTAGGTGATCAAACTGTTAATATTTCACTGGAGCAATTCCCTGTCTTATACAGATACATCATCTTATTCCAGAGACATTGAGCCTTTGCTCCTACAATCTTTCCTTACTGTCTTCTAAGTTGTTATCTGATACTTAGGTAGGTATGAGGGTTGTGTTTTAGATATATCAATTAGAGATGGGCATCTACCAGTTCTCTGCATTTTACTAGTTACATATTTCTGTAATAGTCACTGTCTGCTGCAAAATAAGATTCTTTGCTGGGAGGGGGGAGAGAACTCTACTTATCTGTAGCTATAAGGACAGTTATTTAGAATGTAGTTGGAAATTATACTGGTTTGGAAATGTGGCAGTAGTAGGTTCCTCTGTAGGGCCATTTACCTTACCATCTAGGAGTGATTTGTCAGGTTTATAATACTAGATATGAATTCTCTTCTACTGAGTATTTGTTACCCCCAAGATGAAAATGCCACCATTGAACACTTGGGTATATCTTATCATTCTAGTCATTGTGATTTATAAGGTTTATACTTGGATAAGACTGTTGATTGGTTTTCTCCCTTGGCAGTTTGCACAGCACTATCAGATACCATGCTAGCAAGTCCACAGGGAGAAGGCTTCCAGGTCACTTCCTGCTATGTTTTAATAAAAGTATATTTGGATTTTTTAAATAATGGATGTATTTCAATTTTTCTAACACTTTATATTGCATTTAAAGAGACTGCTGTTCAAAAGAGATACAGTAATTCCTTTTTGATGCACATTCTGTGGTAATTTCATCGTGTTCCTTTGTCGTCCCTCAGGAAACAGTATGTAGAGGAGAAAAAGAAAAGGAACAGAGGGTATGCTGCTTCTCACGAAGATGATGATGACAGCAAATGAAGAGAGTTGCTGCCTTTTCTAAGGCAGAATCCAGAGAAAAAATACCTAAAGCCAAGAAGGCAGTGCAGAAAGGTACCCACAGCCACAAAAAAGAAGGTCCACAAGTCATCTGCCTTTAGGTGGCCCAAGACCCTGAGCCTCTGCAGGCAGCCCAAATACCTCTCAAGAACAGCCCCAGGAAAACAAATCTGCACTGTCCTGTACACATGAGCTTGAGCACTGGGCCATAATCAAGTTTCCCCATGGCTACTGAGTCAGCTGTGAAGAAAATGACAAAAACAAACTTGTGTTCATGATAGACATCAAGGCCAACCAAAAGCAGAGCAGACAGACTGTGAAGAGACTCTATGACACTGATGTGGTCAAAGTCAATACCTCAATCAGACCTGAGGGAGGAAGAAAGGAATATGTTCGGCTAGCTCCTGATTATGTTGCTCTGGATGTTGCCAGCAAAATTGAGATCATCTAAACTGACTCCAACTGGCTAATTCTGAATATACATTTTTAAGCATTAAATAAAAAGAAAGAAATGGCATGTCAATTTATTTAAGAATATGGATTTTGCCTGCCTGTTAACTTTGCTAGTTAGTGTAGCACCTACCTATAACCTCACATGTTTAATGATTGAGACAGGAAAATCATGGATAAAACTATCTCAACAAACATCTTATCAAACTTTATATTCCATAAATTGTAAGACCTCGAGCAAGAGACTTGAGTTCTTAGTGTCTGGGAACCAAATCTTGATATCAATATTAGTGACACAATTCAAAATTTTTGAGAAGAAAAGCAAACAAAGAATCAGGATGGAGGGAAGAAGCATAGAGGAAGAAGATGAGAATACATAGAAGAGAGGGAAAAAGAGAATTGGGTTGCAAGGGAAGCTGGAGGTGGTAAGAGGCAGAAGGGACTTCCATAATCATAATTCAGCATTTTTACATCTAAAACAAAAGTATTATCCTTAAGAGATTACTTGCTCCATTGGTTTTAATAAGTATTTAAAAGAAAGTCAAGGTGGCATTATTCTTACATTTAAATTCAAGGCATTGGAGAAAAACAGTTTTCCCATGGAAATGAGCAATTTCATGAACCTTCTAAAGAGCATATGGTCCCCACTAATCTAGTGACTTAATCCTCTCCTTCGGGTCTCTTATTCTATTTCAGGTTATCTATCCTTAGCCTCAAGCCAGGACTAGCAGTAAGCCATGTAAGACAGATGGGTTTCTACCCAGTCAAGATTTCTGGGGAAGTCATTTCCACAGCCTCTCAACATTAATCAAAGTAACCAGCTCAGAACTCAGAAGCAGTGTAAAATAACACACACAGGTGAAATTTAGTATACTCTTTAATGGATAAGAAACAATGTTTCTTTTCCTTTCACCAAGAAAAATGTATTCAAAATGGTTGAAAGCTTATAGCAGCTCATATGACTGTAAAGCAATCTATCTTGTGATGCATTTTCACTATATATCATAAATTATATTTATTGATATGGTAAGTAAAGACAGAATATAAGCCCCTAGGCACAGAGTGGAACAAAGTAACCAGTACAAGTATCTCTTACTCGGGTCATGCATATGTTGCCCATCTTCACCTTCTTTTTCTTGATGGGCATCATGAAGAAGTCACACAGCAGGTTCACAGCTGTTTTCTTCAAAGCCTTACAGTAACAGAAGAAAGTCTTCAGATTTGGGAACTCATCCAGGCACATATGATTATGGTTGAGACATCATAGGTGAGAAAGTATAAAAAGTTGAGCTTTTTTCTTGCCAACCCTGAGAATTACTTGGGAGCATTGAGAATTGTTTTATTTATGTTGGAAGTACTGAGACTTCAGGTTTACATAGTCATAGGTGTGGCAGAGGCTTGCCAGTTGCATACGAAATCCTATTATTTGGTTTTCCATAGTGTCTACTAATATCTTTTCTTCTTCATCATCACCATATATGTTTTACTTGCGATTGATAAAGCCCAAAGCTGTGATTACTCTGGATGAGATTGTTCTTTACATCCATAAGGTAGGGTAGCTTAGAAAAACCAAGATATAGCTTGAATTTCACACTCAGCTACTTGCTTTGGTCTTAATTAACTTACTGAGAATTTCATACATATATAAAATGTATTTTGATTATATTAACTCCCACTGTTCCCCAACTCCTCTCATATCCACCCCTTCTCAGCTTCATGTACTCTATATGTTTTGTGGGACAGACATAGAGCTAAGAGTAGGTTGAAGCTGGCTTGGAACTCCAAGTCATCCCAGGAGTTGAGAATGGCAGGTGTTTGGCTACTCCTAACCTTAGTCCTGGCCAGAACCAAGCTAAATATTAAATATTGCCTGCTTCACAGAAGCAAAGGAATGCGGCTTGGTTGGTGCTTATCTGCACTGTATCTGGAAGCATAGGGATGAGCCCATTTACTGATAAGGTGCTTTCCTCTTTTTCCGTGTGGGTCTACACCTTATGCAGAAGGTAACCTTGCAAGAACTTGATGCTTAAGACTTGAGCTCCACTTGTCTTAACCAATGGATCCCAACCCTGGGTACCAAAGACCCTCCCCTGCCTGCACCTTGTAAATGTAACCACCCTTGCTTTAATAAATGAAAGAGATGCTCCTCTGAGAGCCTCTCCCGAGAGTCTGATTCCCTCTCCTCAACTCTTAGTCCTCAGATCTGGGACCCGGCAGGATGCATTGACCCATGCCCTGTGCTTTCCTTCCCTGGGGCTGAACTGGTGGCAGATAGGTCATCCATGCTCCAGGGAGAGAAGCAATAGAGAAAAGAAAACAACATGTTTTTATAAACCAGCAAGTCTAATTTGTACTGCTCATATATTCATGGGTATGGGGTCATGCCCTCAAGTATAATGAATCCACTACAGGCCATATCCTTAGAGAAAACTGATTCCCTCCTCAAGCAGCCATCAACCCTCAATATCTCTTGAGGTAAGAGGTCAGGCTTGTAAACCCCTTCCATCTCTATGCTAAAATGCTGATTGGCTTGATCTTATGTAGATCTTGTGCAGGGAAATACAGTTGCCCTGAGTCCTTTAAATGATCTTGTCATGTCCAGAAGACACAGTTCTGCTCTAGTCTTCCCTGATTTCCACCTCTTACAATCTTTCTGGCTCCATCTTATAGAATAGTCCCCCAGCCTTGGGGTGGCAGCTGGGTGGTTGGGGGAACATTATATAGTTGTCCTATTTATGACTGAGCACCACATAGACATTTATCCTCCCAAAACAGTGTTAAAATAAAATACAGAAAACTTTCTACACACTCCATTTTTAAGACTTCTCATCAGCCAGGCATAGTGGTATACAACATTAATCCCAACTGTAGAGAAATATTTAAATCATTTAATCCAGCAGCATGGCTGCTGCGGTAAAAGATTACATTGAACTTCCTGTGTGATGGCTAAGAAAGGATCAAACCCAAGAGCCTGTATGAAGGGATCACATTCAAGGCCTATGTGATCCAGATGGAATGCAAAAAGAATGTTAGTCAGACTAATCCTATCCTAATAGGATTAGTGCTAATGCTAAGCAAAAGGGATTTCTGTGGTTAAGGCAACACAGCTTTACCACACAACTTTAATCGCAACACTAGGGTTCAAAAATGAAGCAGCCAGAAGTAGGTCACAGCTCTCAGTTCGTGATTACAGAATGAACACATGTCTTAATCCCAACTCTTAGATTGAATTAGAGCAAAGATCTTGCAGAGTAAAGTCTGAGATTGACTCACAATGAGGGCACACCCAACTCTCAGGATATAAAAACAGGCTCTGAGTTCAAAGAGTTCACAGAGACACAGAGGCAGTCTGAGGCAATCTGAGGCAGTCTGGAGCAGAGAGAAAGAGAAGTTCAGCAGAAGGAGAGTGAGTTTGAAAGCGTCAGCTAACAGAGACAGTTTGAAGCCAAACAGAGAGGTTCAGTCAGAGAAGGAGCAGGAGTCAGCCAGAGTCAGCCAGAAGAGTTAAGGAAGAAACAAGCAGCCAGTTCAGAAAACAGTGTGGAGAAGTCAGCTTGGAGAAGAGTTTGAGCCAGAACAGTGAGTGAATTTAATCAGCCAACCAGAAGATTCAGTTCAGTTTAGTACAGCTCTGAGTTCAGAAGGAGCTATTTAGAGTGGCTCAGTCAGCAGTAAACCTTAGCGATAGAAACATTATTTTATGAAATCTAAAGACTTCTAGATCTGGGCTCACATCTTGAATATTAGATTGAATGGAGGCTAAAAGTCTCTAAGGACTGGTGAACGAATTAGCCAGAGAATAAATTGCCTTTTAAAACTTAATCTACATCTATACCTAATGCTTGGGATGCAGATGCAGGTAGAACTCTGACTTTGAGTCCAACTTGGCCTACAGAGAAACCCTGTCCTAAAAAAAAACAAAACAAAACAGAATGAACAAACAAAAAAGACTTCTCATTATTTTTTTCATCCTATTGAGCTTTTATAAATAATCAAAATTTTATATATCATAATATTCTGTAATTATCCCCAGACTTAATGTGAGCAAATCCTCCACATAACAACTTTCTCCATAAATTATCATTATGCTCAAATTCAAGGCATCCATAAAAGAAAGAACTCATGAAAAATGCTGCTTATTTCTACCCACTGTGATAACGATAATAGTAGGCTTTATTAAATTACATCTATCTGATGACATATTATATGCTAGTTAAGACATTAGATGTCTTCCATAGACTTATATTTTTCTCCATCCCATGAAACTCTTGGGGGATGACACTACTCTTGTCCCTCATTTTTTCCTGACCACCATTTGGTGAACAGGAATCCTTAACAAGCAACGTGAACTGAAATTCTGGGATCCATGAGCAAAAGTTAATTTTTCCCTTTCTAAGTTGATTACTATAATGGAATGTGGTACATATTTGTTAATATAGTTCATGAGCTATACATAGGAAAATGCATGTATCATGTGTTGTATTGTAGAAAATATCCAGTAAGTTAAGTAATATCACCCAAAATTTAAAAATGGAAAAGAATCAGCAATTAACATGAGCAAGAATAGCAAAGTATGTTAATAATTATTGGGATGTTTTACTATACTTAGAGCATTATTCTAAAAATAGTTCATGTTAGTCTTTCAATTACACTAAATTATTATGTAATGAAACAATGGATAGCCATGAACCTACAATTTTAAGGTAGTATTTGATTTTCATAACATTATAAAAACATGAGCCCTATAATATTAGAACATAACATGTAATGATGACAATGATATTTTTCTACCCAGAGTAAAGTAGTAGTCTATAAAAGACTAACAGCATAGAGTAGAGGTTCATATTTGGAATGCTTTACTGAATTATTAAGAGAATATTGATATTATGGTGAAACTTCTGTAGTAAAAGAAGCATCCAAATCTTGTTGGTATGCAATATTATCATTCAAGAAATTCATAGAGTACTCTAATGAGCTTGGTCCAACTATAATACTAAGTTAATTCTGAAAAAAATGTATGTATATATGCATATGTACACAGAGGTTTATAGACAATTATTTATAGATAGTTAACACATGCACATTCACACACAAAAGCACACAACTGATACCCAACTACCCTTGTAAGATTTCATTTTAAATAGTTAAACTAGACATGGAGCTAATCAGTCTAATATTTTCTTATGGAGTCATAATAAATATGACTAAAATGAATATGTCAGAATAGTCAATAAATCAATTAAAGAGTAATGGTAAGCTCTTTATTATATTCATAAATTCTTTTGAAATATGTATAACACTTTCATGATCCTGTGATAGAAATTGCAATTAAACATTATACCATGAGAAAACATAAAGAATCGCCCTTCTGCAAGTACAAAATTAATTTCTGTTTTTAATTGTGAACCTATGTTAGTAAATGTTTAACATGTTTTAATATTCTTTGTGTGCACTTTCTAATTCTTAATGATGCATACCTCTTGTTTGCCTTATTGCTTATTATCTTCTTAGTGAACCATGATATAAGGTAAATGTTTATTTCCTCCAATTTGATTGGTAAACCTTTTAAGGTGACTTAATATGCCTATATTGTCCTCTCTAAAATATCTGATCAGACTCAAACAGGAGTGTTATTTTCTTTTATCCAAGCTGTAATTATACAATGGGAACTGACATTATATTGAAGAAAAGCTTTCCCTCATGTTTGTTCATGTAAAGAATTCTATATTAAATATAAATTCCTCCCTCTGGGATTGGATGGACTTTAGCTGAGTGTGATACATTTTCTTTCTTAGAAATTGTTTTGGGATTCTTTAAGATGAAAGATCTATATTAAAGTTATTATTATTGGTTACCTGTCTTGACTCCTTGATTCCTATATTGACTATTTCCCAGAAGTAGTTTTCATTAAACCTTACACAGTTACACTGCTAGAACTTCACCTCTTTGTGTTCCTTTGAGTCGGCATGAACAGATTCAGAACTGCATAGGCAAAGGGTGTACTTTCTTTGATTGACTTAGGGAAGCAGGTGGGGAATCTTGTAACCTAACTTTATTTTTTTTCCTGCATGTCTTCTCTTTCAAGTTCCTCAATCTGATATAAAGGACATGGTAGTCTCTAATCACACTCTAATCTCTACTGCTGTAAAGCCAAATAATTTCTTCCTGCACCCTGCTCAGTTGATACCTAAATCCCTTATTATTCAATGATCCTATTTTTAAACTCTGCTTGGGAAAGCAGTGGTGACTTTTGATGCTAATCCTATTCAGTCCACTGACTCTATCCCCTTCAGGGAAATGGCCAAGTATTTTTAATGGTGAAAATATACAGCTAGGCATATCATAAGAGAGAAAAGAAAGCAAAGTTAGAATTTTCAAAACACAAATGATAACAGAAATAGAACTTTTATATTAAAACTCCTACATATTTACACTGATGAGCGATCTACTTATTTCATTAAAAATATAAAGTTATACCCTTTCTTTAGTCACAGCTTTCACAGGGAGGATTGTAGAATAAGCATTTGGTTTATATTCAGCTACTGTACTAACAAATCCTGAGTTCAACCCTTCAAACAAGAATTAACTTTACCATATTATATATTCAAAGTCTTAATAAATATATTATATAATTATGATCTTTAGGTTGTATCTTTTTGCATTTATATTTGGAAGTTCTAAAAACCACAAGAACAGAAAGAAAGAAGAATATATAGCAGAGAAAGTTTCAGGTTGAGAATAAGAACATCTACTCGAACATTTACAAATTTCATGGCTGGTGGTCAAACAAGTAAAAATACAAAGTTTGGATAAATGAACAGATTAGCTTTCAAGAGATTTGAAATTTATCCTAAAACAATGCCTTTTGAGTTATCATAGGTAAAGTAGTAATGGGTGCATATATGTGTGTGTTTGTGTGTGTGTGTGCGTGTATGTGTGTGTATATAGGGTCACTGTTGTAACTCTGACTTTCCTGGAACTCACTCTGTAGACCAAGCTAGCCTCAAACTCATAGAGATCTGCCTGTCTCTGCCTCCCAAGTGCTGGAATTAAAGGCCTGCACCACCACCACCTGGCTGTAATTGGCACTTTGGTAAAGCAATCAAGGGGAGTTCTCTCTTTGTCATGAAAACAGATAAAATATTGGTCCTTTATTTCCTCTTTCTTGCTGTATCCCTGCTGGTCTTCCTACAGTCTGTGAGTTCCTCCTCTTTCTTATCTATGGATTGTCCTGATAATTGGAATCAAGTCCAAAACTCTAGGAAACTGCTACTTAATGTTCTCCCTCACCAGTGAAAGTAACTCTTTGCTACTTGTGCTACTTCTGACCTTACACTTACCTTGCTATGGCAGTCATCACACTGGTTTCTAATTGTATGTTTATTTGCAATTTCATTGCTTCTACTACATCTTTTACATCTATTACATCTTATAAACTTATTAAAGATATTAGCACAAGTATCCTGAAACTCTTGTTCAAAAAGACCTTGTGTAGGAATGACTGATATTATTATTGGGTAACTGGCCTTTCTTTCATTGTCAATCATTCTCAAAACTAATCAAAAATTCTTCATCCATGATATGATAACAATATTTCAATATGAGCTTGTATTAGCTACTTTTCTATTACTATAATAAAACACTGTGATCATAGTAACTTATAGAAGAGTTTATTTGGGCTAAAGTCCCAGAGTCTGAAATCTCAAAGCCCAGCCTAAGTGATATATGTCCTCCAGCAAAGGCCACACCTCCTAAATGCACCCAAACAAGACATCACTTGAGGGCAAAGTGTTCAAATGTCCAAGACTATGGGTACATTTCATTCAAACCACCAGAGAGAGTAAATGTACAAATCAGAAATAAAAACCTTTCTATATATTATGCAACAACTATTTCATGGTGTTTTAGAGGCCAGGTTCATAAACAGAAAAGCTTGTTTAGAATCTAATGTTCTCTTTCTCTGTCTACATGCACCGTTAAGGAAAGTCTATTCTCTCTTGAGCTCATAGCCCTCATGTTCAGACATGATGATTATGTCTGATTTCAATTGTAGATACAATGTTTTAGAATCCTCTACATGTCCAATAAAACACACACACACACACACATTTATAAATGAGAAATATATTGTTTCTATCATTGATAACTAAAATTGTCTGATATTTTTCTCTTTAAAATACTAATTATAATAAAAACCTAGATATTGATAGGCTAAATCCGTATTTTATTTTATTTTTCTTTCAATTTTTAAAAACCTATTCAATGTATTTATTATTGGCAAAGACTGTATGTGCTATGACACATATATGGAGGTCAGAGGACAATTTGCAGTTTTGGTGAGAGGAAGGGGCAAGAAAGTCTCCTTTAAGAACACAACCCCAAGCCCTACATTAGTCACCACCTCCACTACAGCTCAAGAGGGTTTGGTGCTGGCAATCAGAAGTTTGACTTATAAGCCTTAGGAGGACATCTAAGATCTAGACTATGAAAATGAATTTGGAAACACACACATTCATCTAGATTGAAATGTAAATTTTAAAAGATATAAAACATTTAAACGTCTGAGTTATTTTATTTTGTTACTTACATATTTCACAGTTGAGAAAACATTTTATAATAATGACGGAGAATTCAAAATTATGTTAAAAAATATCTTTAATGTTAAGTATATTAAAGATATTTTCTATGTAGTTTTAGAATATATCCTAGTTAAAAGAAAAGTAACATAATAAAAAATTCAGAAAATATTCATTGTGATAAATGATTAGTATCTGACAAATCAAGATCTCTGAAAAGCAATAAGAAAAAGTTTTATAATTTTTATAGCTATTGAATAAAGTATAAAAATAGATCAAAACCTAATACATATTTTATATTTTTATTTTATATATATTTTATATATTATATGCATATACAATATACTCATATAATATATAGAATATATACTTACATAATAGCATATATTAAAATGTCATTATTAGTGATGTACTTCTTTTAAAATTCCAGCACTCAGAATGCTGAATTAGAAGAATCAAGATCTGCTTGGGCTGAAGCCTTTGTTTTAACAATAGCAATTAAAACAAACAAATAAAAAAAAAAACCAAAAACATTACAAAGTTGATTTATTTTTTTGCCTTTTTGAGTATAAATTATTTCACAGAAAATTTACCCCTAATACTTGGAGACAGTTATGATAACATTATTATAGGAACATTAAAACTTATATAAATGAATATGAGGAAGAAGTGACATGGGTAGGAAGAAGAAATAAGAATCAGGAAGTAGAATATGTCCAATTTATGCAAATGTGCTCATTAAACCAGAAAATCATATATAGATGAACAGAAAGCAGGATCAACTTTAGCTTCTTAGGCCATAAGACTATAAAAGGTATAAAGTTAGAAATGTGTCCATTTGATCAGCCCTTAAAGGACTTTCAAATGGGTAAATACTTTTATTGGGGAAATACATATGTTCATGTTCCTGCAGGTGAAAGAACATACTAAAAGGCTTTGTATGTTTGTGTAGAGAATTTAAGTACCCTTATAACTATCTATACCTCTCACAGAAATGGAACAACTCTCTCAATTTTCCTTCAAGATCCAGCAATTTTCAAATCATCATTGTTATAAATTTCTGTCCTAGTTCAGGAGTTTGGTAAATTTTATATGTCAACTTTGCAAGGTTACAAATCCAGATATTTGTTCAAACTTTGGAGATGTTGCTGTGAGGATATTTTTTGAATGGGATTAACAATTCTAAAATTATGTTTCAGTAAAGCAAATTACCCTCTGTGTTGTATATAAGGATTATGCAGTTAGCCAAATACCTTATGAAAAAGATTTATTTCTGTAAAAAGGAAGATTCTTTGTTTTAGGGTTTTACACTCTTCAATGTGTAATCCAAACAAACCTTCTTAATCACAAGAGTTGATTCTTTAAAATAGTCTGTGAATATGCGTATTCCGATGTTATTTCCGAAGAGCCCTGTTTATTAATAGGTGGTTTAATCAGAAATATTGATAGAAACATGCAGATCATTTTGAAGTAAAGCCTTATAATCCTGGCCATGTCCACTCACAGAACAACAGAACAATCAAACTACAATTACACTTATGTCCTCTGAAAAACATCTCAATGCCCAAGAGAAGATAAAACATACTAGAAAACCAGAGGGAGGTCAGGAGACCACTATGGAGCACAAACTGTCAGTTACAGAATAATACACTCTATGCAGAATTAGTAATCTGTAAGATAACATAAGATAGGCATACTTTGTATTAATACAGTCAGAAAGAACATAAATACTCACAAGGGAGAGACACTGAAGATTTATAACTCACACAGAAAAAATATGAATTAAAATATAGAGAGTGGAAAAAGCAAGCAGCTGTATATTTGTTATACTGTACGTTATAAATAGTTGAACAGAATATTGGAAAACTGGGTCACTGCACTAATTAGCTTGAAAGCAACACACAGAAAGATAGAAAATGTGACAGGATAATGAAAAGATGTTAAGGCTAACATGAGACAGATAATTTAACAATACACTTATGTTTCTGAAGAAAGTAAGACAATAACACAATAGTGTGCAAAATCCCTTACAACATCATATATTCTTTATCACATCATAGAAAACTACATGGTAAGGAAAAGAAGCTAAATAGAAAGAACACTCATTGTAAAGGTACACATTCATGCTTGTGTTCTTAGTTATAAGATTATGAGGAAAAATGATCTATCTTTAATGTGTTGAATGCAAACATGTGTCTAGTCACCTATATTCTGAGAATTTCCACTCAGCACAGAGTATCAGATGAAATGTATCATTGATGTTGACCTATGATTCAGATAGGATGTGCCAGAAAAATAATGTTACCTTAAAATATTAGAATGAGTGCATATTGGGTAAATACTAATTGATTCTCTAATCCCTGGATTTGTTTGTATCTGAATGGTAGGAATCTATGAAGCAATGTTAATTACGTAAATAGTTAAGTACTGGGTTAAAACTTAATCAAAAGCTTATTACACAAAACAGAATTAACTACATAAAATAACATATTACAATACAAATAATTAAAATAATGGATAAGAACAAAAGACAGAAGGAAACACATTTATCAGCATTATAATATTCTTATATTTTCAGTTAATTATATCCATGTTCTTCCTTTGCTGCTATTTTAAGTATGTACATTAAATATTAATAAAAATTGACCTTCAAAAAGCAAATCTCAACAAATTGCAAAGAGTCATTATCACACTGGCTATATCATCTGGCCACAGAATAATGAAGGAATCAATAATGATAATAATAAACCATTACCTTTGGGAATTTGCACATAATGATTAAAAATTGTTCATCTATGAAAATAGCCCTTAAATTGTAAGTGAAAGAACATTTAGAACTCAGCAGTGAAGTCTGTAAACACCTGAACATGTGAAATACTGCTGATAATATATAGGAACTCCAATGAAAAGAGCCAAGAGACTAAGGCTATGTATATATAAAGATAAATGATATTTTATATGTATGAAAGGTGTTAAAAGTTGAAGAAGTCAGTGAGTCATTGGGCATAATCCCAATTGCCCCTACTAAGTCAAAAGTTACAGAAGACTTTAAGTTTCATGCCATTGAGAAGATCAACTCATTGGTAAATATTCTTCATTTTTCTTGACCACTATTCAAAAATATCCAGATCTACTCATTCTTAAGAAAATTTCTCATGAATTGTATCATATGTTTCATATACAACTATTTTAGACATCAATATACTTATGAACCCACAGGAGTCCATTGATTAACTCCAAAGTAATGGTCATACAGATAACCCTGGTTAAAATGAGTATGTCTCTCAATAAACAGTCATGTATACTAACATAGGCATTGTTGGGGGGGAGGATTGATAGGGATACAAGAGAGAAAGAGAATATATGAGAGGAAGTAATCAGAACACATCATACACATGTGTAACATTGTCAACCAAGGAGTTTAGTTAGTGATAAAGAAATTTTGATGAATAGAATTTCCAGGTTAAAAATGAAGCTTAGTTCTCTCCCTACAACTTAATTTGTGCTTTTCTTCCTAGACATAAGTAAAAGTTATACTGTGGATTTACTTTCTCTATTTGAAGTATCATGTATATATATTGAGCCTGAAAATGACTGAGTGGTTAAGAGCACTGGTTGCTCTTCCAGATGTCCTGAGTTTGATTCCTAGGATCCACATGAAAGCTCACAAGCATCTCTAGTTCCAGTTTCAGGGGATCCAATGCCTTCTTCTGGGCTTTATAGGCACTAGACACACACCAGGTACACAGATACACCTGCAGACAAAAGACCCATATCATTTATATAGTTATTTTTAAACAAAATAATAAAAAATAAACTATTTTAAACATTAAAGGAAAAGGACAAATGATTAAGTTATTGTTACTTATTAGCAAAAGTAATAAAGACATTTTGAGGAAAATGCAGGTAAAATCCATGTAAAATACTTAGAAAAGTTCTAAAAACACACACATTTAAACTCTTAAAACATGAATAAATAATTATTAAATCAAAACCTTTAGAGGAACAAAAAAATGTATACTTAAAATATTTGAAATAAATCTATTATCTCATTATTTCAATAGATGAAGAATTTTTATACCAGTGAATGTCCTTTATTAAAGAAAAGTTCATTGCAATAGGAATTATAGTGTACTGAATTGCTTATCTAAGGAAAGTTGAGTTCTAATCCCTGGAATGTATGAATTATAGATACATAAGTTATATGGAAAAACACGTAAACATACAAAGGAGTGAAAATCCTTTTCAGCTGTGATCAAATTATTGATTTTTGAGAGGATGTGGATATTCTACTATCAGGCAGGTCTTAAGATGTATACTTTCATGTGAGGGAAACAGTGGGATTCATTACTACAAAGAAAATCTCTCTGATAGGAATAAACTACATTAAGGACGCTAACATACTCAGATCTCAAGACACATTCACTCACAAATAAACTATGAAAAAATAATATTCCATCTATTTAATGTAATATCATAAAAACATTTTATGTGTATATTTAACACAGATTTTGCTAAAAGTATGATAAGACTACAGTCACCTATTAATTATTGGTTTGGAATTTTTTAGGCATTAGTTACCTTAATCATTGGTACATCAAAATAACTGAGAAAAGCAATAGGAAGGAAGAAGAATTTATTCTATGTGAGTTTGACAACCCATCATGACAAGGAAAGAATGATAGTGAAAATATTCAGTTGGGTCCCTTCAGGTCCGGGATGAAGAAGGAACAGAGAATTCATGCTGGAGGAGGGATAGTCTAGCAGCCCTAAGGCCCAGCTCCCTGAGACCCCTTTCCTTACCTCCAGCAAGTGACATACATTTCTAAAACAGTGCCACACACTGGGCATCAAGTGCTCAAGTCTGAGCCTATGGAAATTATTTCAAGTTCAAACCATAACATAAAATGAATCACTCTCTCACTTTATATTCTGTGGACTCGTTGAAATGTACCAAGCAAACAGAAACAATTGCCCTCAAAAATATAGAAGATAGGCAATGCTTCATGGAGCTGATAGCTACTGTGTGAGCTCAGCAAGAAAGACAAGAATTATCATAGATACAATCCTGCCAGAACGCAGCATTGTGCCAGCAAGTGCCATTCTGGACAGCAGAACTCCAGTTGTCTGATCTCAGGTGTTTTCATTGATAGAAAATGTCTTCAGGTGTTTTTTGTTCTTTTTTTTTGATATAAAAACCCCTCATCCAAAGGTCTATTTTCATAATAAAGGAAATTTGTAGCTTAGTCTCATCCCACAGTCCTTTAACAAACAAGCTCTGTCATCTTTTTGGTGGCTAAGTTCAAGGTCCAAAGGGAGTGTTCTCCCTTTGTTGCTTGAGAATGTGGGAAAGGGATTGCCAGAATTCCTTCACAGCAAAGTTGCTCTCCACACTGAGATCTCAGAGTGCAAGCTATTTGAACCACAATGGCTCTGCCAGAGAGTCCTGAGCAGGTGCAAGCCATGAGGAAGCAACCATTTGAATCACAGGTTTACATCAAGCTAGCACCTGCAGATAAAATAAACTGCCAAAGCGTAGGCAGCCCTTCCCCCAGCAATGTACAAAATAATTGTTTTAAAGTTACATGAGCATAACTGGAAATAATTTCTTCTAACCATATTAGACAGAAAAAATAATTTGAATGTAACTTTTGCTTGTGGTCAGGAACAAAAGCATTAAGGAGAAAAATCTAGGGTCAGCATTAAGCTTCAAATTTGCATGCTGAAATTCTTTTCATCAAAACACAGAATGAAAACAGTGAAATAGAGCCTAAAACAATAGTGAAAATGTTTCAAGGTCATTAATAGCCACATGCTTTTAGTTTCTGTATGTTTAAAAAATGGTCATGGTCTAATAATTGTTAACTGCAATAATTAATTTGTTTTGAAGTGAATAAATGTATAATTAATAAATGTATAATTAAAAGGATTACTACTTTTATATCTATTTGATATGTGAGATAAATATGCTATAGTCTTTGTAGCTAGTCATTGGGAAGAAATTATACTCATCCTTTGGATAAGCAATTCTTCCTCAAGCAATCTTGACGTCAGAAATGGAACAGAATGATGAATAGACTTCTGTAGACAAAGATGCTAGTGTTTGTATTCCCCCTAAAAGCAAACCCTGTAAACAACTTAATCAAAAAATGATTATTTAAATAAATTATTGCTAAGAAAAGCAATACTATATTATATCATTCTAGAATGAGATAGATTTCTCACTACCAGTATGCCAGTGTACCTGTGATATATTGTTGAGTGAAAACGGTACATATCAGAACCATATGAACAGAACAAGGCAATTTTAAGTTTAAAGAAACTACCTGTTTATATATTCATAGAAAATGTCTAGAAGGATAGACATGCAACTATTTATAGTAGTTACATCCGGGACCAGGAATTGGAGTAAGTTTTAATGTGAATTTGCTTATTCTGTGGTTACAACCTTATATTTATACATGAACAAGCAGTATTACTTAAGGAACAATACTATTAGAATAAAGCTAGTAGATCAATAAATTGTATATGTGGAAAATTGGTCACTACTTTTCAGCTCTCTACTCTTCATTGTACACTCAAAACCTTATTTCTAGTTAAATACAAATTCCAGATTATCAAACATCTATACCCATCTTTGCATGCCAATCATGTGACTGGTCTCATTTAAAATTTTAAATTGATAATCACTAATGTCATGAGTGATCTTCAGTAGTGCCCAGCAATCAAAATCCGGTTTACAACCACAAACAATCTATGCTCCCAAAATCCATTTATTTTCGTTTCTGTTTAGCTCTCTAATTCTAAGTACCACTCACAACTAATAACTTTATCTTCTGTTTCACTAAAAATAGAACAAAGCAATCAGAAAGAAAGTTCTATCAGCTACAACAGTCTATCTGTCCATGAATGCTCTTCTTTGTTGGTTACTAGAGGTGAATTGTGTCCTAAGATCCATTTCTCCCATATATACTATGTCCACTCTGTTTCATCCTTTAAAAGACACAAGCCTAGCAATTCTCATTCTGCATCATTATTTATTAATGTCTATGGAATTACTTCCAGTAGAATCCTCCTGTGATCTGTAATTTCCCTTATCTCTAAGCAATGAAATCAAAACACAATCATCTTGGCACCACCCTCTTTTGACTGTGACACAGCTTCCTGCTCTGCATTCCTGACAAAGCCTCTCCCTGACCATTCTTCTACTCTTCCAGGAACCTGTGCTCCCTCTTTCTCTTGAGCTCACTGCCCTCAGCCTAGTCTCTACCTCTTCACTCACTGATAAACACCACGATTTCCCACTTGTCATTTAGCTGACATCTTGGCTTTGCTTCTTGATAAATTCCTAGCTTTCCTTGACCTTCAGATTATATCCTCCCAGTGACCTTGATATTCTTTATTCTCTAATCTTGCCAATTTGGAGGACTTCAGGAGTTAGTATATTTTTTCTTTTCTTTCTTCTCTTACAGGCTTGGAAATTTCACTTACTTCTATTTTTTTGAAATGCATTTTCATGCTGACAAAGCCCACACATGTCACTAACTCAGATTCCTCTGCTGATCCAATTACCTACTCATTATTTCCATTTACAAATAACATACTCATCTCCCACTGTGCTTCCACCTCCTGCCATCTTCTTTATTTTAATAAGCAGGAGCTAGGACTGAGGCTGAAAATATGTTCCACTTTATAGCGAATGCATCAGAAAATGTTTTGTTCCTAATTAGCATGCTTTAGAACTTGACCATTTCACACACATTTCCATCATGACCACATTACCCCAATTCATATCAACATCATTGCTTACCTTACATTGCCTAGCTTCCCACTTGTCTTCTGCTTCTCTTTCTCCTTTGCTGACTATTCTCAATAGTCCGGAGCATTTATTTTAAAGTTATCCAGATTGTACTGTTACTCCTCTCCTCAAAATCCTCAGAGTTTCCAATCTCATTTACACTTTTTTTTTTTTTTTTTTTTTTTTAAGATTTAGGTTCTCACAATGACCAAAAGGTCCCTATATGGTCTATTTTCCTTTTCATTACTTTTGTGACTTCATCCCCTTCTGCTCTCTCCTGATTCTGTTCATGACTTGCTACGTACGGAACACAGTAGACAAATTTCCCCTGGTGTGATCTTTCTATTTTCCTCTCTTGCTGGGAACAGTCGTCCAATACACATATACAAAATGCAATTTCTTATGTGTGCTTTCCTGAAGTTCTGCTTTCTGTTGCCATCATGTTTTGCAACTGTCCTCAAACCTGTTCACAACTCTTACATTTCCTGATCCGTTCTCTGCTTTATCTTCAGCCAAAACACTCACTAGTAACAAAAATATTAGATTTGCATATCTATTTCTTTATTAACTGTTAAACACAAACTATGACAAAACTTAGGACACTTATTATGTATCTACATACAGCACCTGGAATATGGAATATGCTTGGAAAGAGGAAAATTTCAGTAAATACACTTGTTGCTATTGTTGTTGTTGTCTGCTTGCTTGACACAGTGTCTTACTATATAGCCTGAGCCAGACTCAAACTATCACCCTGCTACTTCAGCATTCCTTTCCCCATCAACTGAGTGTTTCAGTTAGAAGCACACATCATCACACTGGAATCAATAAATTCCATTTGTTTCATAATTTTTTTAAAATACTTCTTCTATGTCTGAGTATTTACCCTGCATGTGTGTATATGCATCCTGTGCCTGCCCGGTCCCTGTGGAGGCCAAAAGAGGGCATTGGGGTCTCTGGAACTAGAGTTGCAGAAGATTGTGAGCTACCCATGTAGGCATTGGGAAAGAAATCCAAGTCTTCCGCAAGTGCAAGTGGTTAACACTGCACCATCTTTCCAGCCCATACTAAAACTGTTTAAATAAATGGCTACAAATCCAGCTCTGTCAGAGACAAGACAAATATTTTGAAATAATAAAGAAAAAAATTAGATGATTTAAAAATATAAATGCTTTTTTACAATCACTAAAAAAAGTTCCAATAAATAAGTCTTCTTATCATGTTATAGGCATGGAGAAACTTAATAATAAATGAAGATATTTAATTACAATTTTATTCATATTTTTGAATATAGAACTCTTTAATCATTAAGTAGAAATTAACATAATAAGGTGTGAAAAGCCCCTAAAACACATATGCATATAGTGCTGATTTGGTTGGTACACTGGACATTTGTGTTCAGTATATAATACTAGAAATAAATGGACAAGAAATTATTAATCGGTATATGAGTAATATATGTTTGTATGTGTGGAATGAGTGTGTGTGTGTATGTGTGTGTGTGTGTATGTGCTGGTGTAAGCTATCATGTACACAAGTACGTGGAGGCCAAAGAAGGATCTCGTTAATCGTGCTTACTCTGTTGTTCTCTCTTGTGAACATGAAATTTGACATACCCACAGGGCTAGCAGTCCAGAGAGCTCTGTTGATCATCCCTCTCTACTCAGACAGGCAGTCGAGTTACAGGCATTGGCTGCCATGCCTGGGCTTTATTTAGGTGTTCAGGACATGAGCTCAGGTCTTCATACTTGCACAGCAAGCACTCTTACCCACTGAGCCATTTTCTGAGATCCCCCAAATTTTTCAAAATGTGAACATATATTCAAATTGAATCATAGAACATGTTTTTAATAGTTACCATTTGTAGTAGGAACAAGGCCTGCTACTAAACAGCACATATCCAACACTTGTCAAACAGTGCAGCTGGACTCCCACTTAGGAGGTAAGTGCCCAGGATATGCCTGGGTATGCCCGGGAAAAAAGCCTGCCACTAACACATGTGCAGTTAAGACTTCCTATTCAAGCCAACCTGAAAACCTGCAGATGGACTCAGAGACAGAAGACATGGCCAGATGCAAGCACCAAAAATCTGCCGGAGGGGGAGAAAGGAACCAGAAGATGGACAACCAACGAGCAAAGGAACTAGCGCCATTTGATGCAATGCTGACAGCAGAAGGCAAAAACGAGGGTCCCAAAAAACAACAGTTATGACAAAAAAATAGAACCCGACCCAAGCGTAGTCAATGCCCATGCCATCATGGGTAAAAAGACCACATTGGGCATAAGATGCTGTTAAGATGTTGTACCTGCTGAATATGCTTAACATGTTGCTGAATTCGGTCCTGGGACCCTCGTGGGCAGGGGTGAGCTGGTGCAAAGTCAATGGCACAATCCCCAGAAGTCAAGTAAGTAGTAGAAGCAGACTTGTTTGTTTCAGGAAGAGGAAGCCCATTTATACCCTCTGCCCATCATCCCATTGGCTCCCAGACTACAGGCTGCTATTGTGGCTCTTTCGCATTGGCTTGCATCTTGCCACATCATCTGTCTCTGGATCTATTGGCAGGTTTTCAAGTTGGCTTGAATAGAAAGTCTTAGCTGCTTATGCGTCAATGGTGGGCTTATCTCCGGATATGCCTAGGCATGTCCCGGGCTGACCCTAAGTGGGAGCCCAGTTGCGCATGAAACCATCTGTGCTTGTGCATGCTATTTGATAAGCCATGTATGTGAGCTGTTTAGCCGCAGGCCTTGTTCCTGATACAACCATTTTGTTATAGTGATTGCAAATTTTCTTTATATTGCTTAATAGGCTACACATGCACGGGGGGGGGGGGGAAGATGTTAATTTATTTATTTTGTATCTTTAATTTTAATGAAAAATTAATTAGTGAAAACTATTTTTTACTATTAGTAAAAAACTATTAGTGAAAAGCCATTCCCATGTAGTTTCTTAAACACTTTGATAATATGTATGTGCTCACACAAGTATATCCATAGATGAAATTAAGACAACAGATGATAAATACAGCAGATAGAGGAGTTAATAGCATAATTTTTTAAAGGTTGGGAGAAGGAATTTGCATAAAAAGCTACTACTAAGTTTTTACCTACAAAACTCCAAACAAAGAAAACTCAATTCATGGCTGCCATATAGAGTCACTGGCTTCCAATTACAAATCCAAGTACATATTTTGATTTTTTTTTAAATTCAATTGGTACTTTAGGGAAGCTGAGGATTATTCATATTTGTCTGCTCTGATGACCATATTCCCCAGTAGAAAGGATTCTCTGTTTTTAGCATAAATTAGTAATAAAAGTTTGAAGACTTTAAAATAATACAACCGGTTTTCTTATGCAATCCTTAGTAATTCTGAAATCAAATGTTTGAAAAATGATTCAAAAATGGTTTGAATTAGTCTTTTAACAATCTTTATTCTCCAGTGCTGAATACCACTTGACTAAGTTCTATTATGTTTCCTAAGCCAGAATTCTCATTAGTTTCTTGAGTTTCTAACACACAAGTCCATCATCTGTTTATATTCATAGGTATTTCTCTTTCTAAAGCTCAAGGCTGAGCTTATAAACTTTCTGTGTTATTAAATCATCCCATACCATCTCTTAGATATTACAGAAAATTACAAATGCAATATAGAACAGCCTTTCTAAGAAAACTATTTATAAACTAAACCACTAAAAATTCAGTTTTTGTAAGTCATAGTTTTTAAATACCCTAGCTTTATTTTTATAACGTCTAAACATTTCAACATTTCAAACATTTTCCTGGGCCTCTTATCCAACTACAAACTGAATAAGGAATTATTTGCTGAAGGAATTTTTTATTTGTTTGTTTGTCGATTTTAATCACATCGACACTATGCTGGGGTACAGCCACTTCCACATTAATATATGAAATAACAGTAATAAAAGAAGATCATTTGTGCCTAGAAAAAAACATGTCATATTGTGACATTGTATATGACAAACACTTCAGATTAGAATGAAACACGTTAAACTAAAAACAAAAACAATCTCTCTCCTCCAGCCAAGGAAGATCCAAAAAGGAAAGAAGGTCAAGGGGAAGAATGTATGTGGCCTCGGTCCCCATGGTCAATTGTGTAGAAACATGAGGCCAAAAGGGTGGTCAATCCTGTTTGAGAAAAGGCTTAAGAATTTTGGCATTGGGCAGGACATCCAGTCCAAAAGAGATTTCACAGGCTTCGTCCAATGCCCCCTCTACATCAGGCTGCAGCAGCAGAGGCAGTCTACTAAAGCAGCTCAAAGAACTGCCATTCACCAACTCATTCAGGCCCACAAGTACAGCCCAGAGACAAAGCAGAAGAAGCAAAACTGCAGCTGCATGCTGAGAAGAAAGCTCTGGCAAAGGGGATGTCCCAACTCAGAGACCACTATTCCTTCTATCAGGGGTCAATACAGTCACCATCTTGATGAAAACCAAGACGGATCAACTGGTGGCAATTGTCCATGACAAAGACCCCATTGAACTGATGGACTTCCTGACTATCCTGTTTCTCAAGACTGGGGTCTCCTACTGCATCATCAAGGGAAAGGCCAATCTGGGGTGGCTGGTCCACAGAAGACATGCACTACGGTGGCCTTCACACAGGCTAATTCGAATAACTCTGGGTAACTGGTAGAAGCTGTCAGGACTAAGTACAACAACAGGTACGATGAGATCTGCCACCACTGGGGAGGCAATGTCCTGGGTCCTAAATATGTGGCTTGAATTGCCAAGCTGGAAAAGGCAAAGGCCAAAGAACTTGACACTAAACCAGATTAAATATGCATTGCTAAATTTTTTGCACGTAAATATAATTACAAAATTATGAGAAAATAAAAACAAAACAAAAATAAAAACCATCAGGCCAAGGAAACCAAATTTTATTCCTAAGTGTTAAGTTTAAGCAACATATATTATCCATTATATCAAATATTTATACTGCTTATTAACATATATGTGATTCTATATGTGTGTGTCTCTACAGGAATCTCGTAAATGACAACTATAAGCATGACAACTATAAAGCTATTTTTAATTACAGGGACTTCATTAAAATGAAGGAGAGAAGAAAGGGAGAAATGATGTAATTATAATTATAATCTAAAAAATTAAAAACATAATTTTTAAAAACAGAACATTCAGTAAATAACTGTATACATTTTCAATTTTAAAATGATATCTTGCTGATATCTTATAAATTAGATATACTATGAAAATCAATTTCACCACTTAATTCATACATTTAAAGGGCTTCCAGAAAAATCTTACTTTATATCTGCACGGTGTTAGCTCTTCATGTCTAAGACAAGATATTTGTGATAATGAATTTCTAAATGAGAGGATTATTTAAGTTGAGGTTTAGAAGATTTAATCCATCTTCAGCCAGCCCACTGATTTTGGGTCTTAGGTATGAGAGTACTTTGTGGCAGGGGATTTCACCTTACTATAGCCAAAAAGGGAAAAACAGTAAAGGAAAGGATCAGGGTTGAAATGTTCTCTTACGAGAAATGGCCCCAGTAGCCTAGCTTCCTTACACAATGTTCTACATTCTGAAGATTCTATGCCGCTGCAATACTCCTCAAACTGGGAAGGCTTGAGACTCTTTAGAGTATCCAATATTCAATTTGTAGATTTTTGTCCTGTGAAGCTGTGATATTCAACATATACTCATAGAAGTAAAAGCTTAGAAGCTATACTGTGCCTACATATCATCTACATACCTTATAATAAATTTCTAAATCTTCTTGAATGCATCATTTTTTTTTACAGTTCTGTACTTTTGTACAGCCTTTTTAAAAATTGATTCCCATAACTCTGTTCTTAAAGAATCCTGTATTTTACTTTTCTCCTTGCCATACCGAAATACTTGAAAAGAAGCATGGAAGAAGTACTTGCGTTGGCTTAAGGTCAGAGAGACATTACCTTCCATCAAGGTGGCAAAGTCATGGCAGTGGGAGACCATTATTCACAATACATCCAAAATTCAGAAAATGAATGGGAAGTAGGGCTGGGTTATAAAATCTCAAATCATTTGTATAAGCAATATATCGTGTTTATAGACTACTGGTGAAAAGAGTTTAACAATCAAAACCAACTCCTTCAAATGAAATGTTAAAGGTAATAATACTTCAACACCTTTCGGAAGTATTTATCTTAGAAATACACAAATTCATATATATATATATATATATATATATATATATATATATATATATATACACACACATATATATATAGTGAGCAAGTAAGATGTAATATATGCATAATCTTTCTTCCCTCTAAAACAGTTTAATAACCTTCCTCTTCTTTTTCTTCTTTTAATATCTATAATATCCTTTTTTTCTATTTTAAGAGACATTTATTTTTCTAGATCTTACTCTAAAATTCAGCTCTAGATGTATCTTAATGCCAGTTGTATTGAATCAGAACCTTGAAAAAAAATATTTTCTTCACCTATGTTGGCTAATTTATGTCAACTTGATACAGTTATTGGAAAGAAGTGAGCCTCAGTTGAGAAAATGTCTGCCTAAGATCTGCATATAAGGCAATTTTTTATTTAGTGATTGGTGGGAGAAGGCCTACCCCATTGTGGATGATGCCTGAGCTAGTGGTCCTAGGTTCTATAAGAAAGCACAATGCTTAAGCCACGGGGAGCAAACCAATAAGTATCATTCATCCATGGCCTCTGTATCAGCTCCTATATCCAGATTCTTGCCCAGTTTGATTCTTATTCTGGCTTCCTTCACTGATGGACTACAATTCAGAAATGTAAGCCCGATAAACCCTTTCTTTCCCAACTTGCTTTTAGGTCATGGTCTTTTGCCATAGTAAAGGAAACCCTAACTAAGACAACCTGTAATCACCACTTACTACATACAGTTTACATGTAACTGAAAATTACAAGTTTTATCCTTATAAATGCATAGACCTTGGAACAATTGATATCACGTGTTTGTTCTTGAATTTAAAACCATTACAGTATATTTTTGCCCTATATTAGAAAAATAGCCTAGAATGAATACTATAAATTTTCATTATTCTAGAATCCTCAAAGTAATTTATATTCATCTTTGTGTTTTGTGAGCTAAAAGAATATTATTCCAGATTGTATTCTGTATTATCCCACAAGATATTTGAAGCTTTATCAACTGTCAGATTGCTACTTAATAGCAACTTCTAGTAAGTTAATCAGGAATACAGTGAACTAGCAACTGTTTTCAAAATGTAATTAGCATTAAGACAACAACATACAAACAAGTCTTCAGGTTCAACATAAAATAATCAAGAGTTTAAAAACACAAATAAATACTTTGATTAAACTCATTCAGTATCAACTATATATTTAGAACAGATAAATATAGCATATTTATTCAAAGGAAATTAAGTATTTGCTATCAAAACAAAAATAGTCTTTATAAAAACATAAAATTTTAAAGAACAATTTGTCCTTCAGTCCAGACAATTTGGAGAGCTTCCTCAGTAGTCCAGTTGTGTTTCATAGTGTGCATGTCACCAAGAGTGTGGAATAAGGAAGTAATATGGGACCAAAATAACTTGGGTACAATAATTAAGTCACTTGGGAGACATAGCAAAACAAAGTACTATGATAGATTTAGATAGATTTAAATAGATTTAGGAACCTGAAGGAGTATTATTATGAGTCTCTTTGCTCTTGACATATACAAATTCAAGATATATTTGTAGATATGAGAATCAGAATACTCAGATAATCTCCAGATGTTCTTTTTTTTAATTTAAAAATGAAGAATGTATTATAGTAGGAGTCATGTTGGGTTACTGTAACTTGACAGACACTGTTTCCCTTACCAGATTCTACAGGCTAAAGGTGATTACTGAGGTGCTAGATGGTCTGTTTCCTAGAAAAGAAGCTCTTCCTTTCTGTTCACTGATGGATATCTCCTAGTAGCTTCAGCAGGAAGTGGAAGTCTGGATTATTTTCTATTATATAAAAAAATAAATTTTATATGTTTTCGTGATCTGATCTAAATCTAAGCACTTCCCAAAGGACCTGGATCTATTATCATCATGCTGAAGTTATCACTTCAACGCATGATTACAGATGGATTCATAAGAATGAGCTGTTGGAGGAAAAGGGTCACACAAAAGGGTCAGAGCCCCCTACACAAGCTCTAGTTTATAGGAGCTCCACAAGAACCTCAAGCCAGACAACCACAAGACATACCAAGGAACCTTGCAGATTCTAAGTCTGCTGCTTTAAGCTCCCTGAGACCACAAAGTGCAGGTAAGTTGACTCTGTGCAGTTTGTTTTCCTGGTTTCCTTGACCCCTCTGGTCCCGTTATCCCTCTTCCCCCTCTTCCCTTGGGTTCCCTGAGTTCTGTATGAAATTTGGCCCTGGGCCTTTGGATCTGCTCCCATCAGCTGACAGAGAAAGCTTCTGTTGAAGAAAGGGCTTGGCACCTATCTATGAGTAGAGCAGGATAACATTAGAAGTCATCTCCTGACTATCCACTCTCTGATTGTAGTAGCAGGCATGGGTTCCCTCCCGTGGCATGGGGTTCTACCCTTCTATGTCCCAGCAGATTTTGCAGGAAGGATAGGTTATAATTCAAAGAATTTGTGGTTCGGATGGTATCCACTGATTAGCACCTGGCCTTGTTCCATCTTGCCTGCCCTATTTGAGCAGTAATCTTCAGAGTACTGCTCCTATCTGGAGAGAGGCAGAAGCAGTGGATCTGGGGAATAGGGAAAATGAGGAAGCTGAGCAGAGGTAGGGGAGGAGGAGGTTTCTTAAAAGCACCAAGTGGCATTTGGACTACGTTATTGTTCCCATCCGTGGTGTAGTGGATGATAATGAGTCTGATTTAGACTGTTCGTTACCAGTGGCTACAATTTGGTTACATGCAGCCGTTTTGGCATGGGTAACCTGTCCTTATGATTGTGTGCCACTTGGTCTTCTGGGAACTTTGCTTAGAATATATAAAGGTTGAAATCCTGAAAACTGCAGTTGAATGGCTGTTGGTCATTGGTGGGTTGGTATCTTGGTTGGCTATTGGTTTATTGGTTTATTGCTTAGATGAACTTCAGTTGGAGAAAATAGGTTCGGAGATATCACTCTGAGAAGTGAATTCAACTCACTATCGGCACCTGTTCTCCAAGGTTGGGATAGCCAAAAAGGGCTGTGAATATTTTTTCCTTTGTTTCTCTCTTTCCAGGCCACAGAAAAGAGCGGTCAAGATTTCTTTCTTTCTATCCTTCCTTTTGCTTTCCTGAGCTAGGGAGTAAAAAGCATGGTGGCAACTGGCTCCAAGATATGGGAGGACTACAGAATTATTATGGCAACGAGTAAAAAGCAGGTGAGTGAGAAGCCATAGTTATAAGATTTGAGGAGGAAAATGTGAAATTAGTATTGATCTGTTGGATTCCAACAATAATGTTAAGAAAAAGATGTGAAATATTTCCTTATAAACTGAGTAGCCACACATTGTAATACACAGTTGACAGTCTCAGATTCCTGGAAAACAAAAAGAGACTTTCAAGTTCAAGGCCAGCTGAACTACAATAGATAGCCTAAAGAGCAGCTTGTTAAAGTTTTATTCCTACATTTATGCATTCATATGTAATTTTCCATATCAGAACATAGTTTCTTTACTCTCACAGAATTCTTAGGATTGATCCTACATTCATTATCAAATATCATATTGAAGTGTAGGTGATATACACATATTAAGTACTATTTTGAAACATCTTTGAAATTATGAATCTTGGAAGTTATACAGAGTAGCTGGCATATTTACCCACCTTCTTCTCTGGGAAGAAAGAGAGAGAGAGAGAGAGAGGAGAGAATATGAATAGCTTTTGTTACAGGATAGAATAACTCTTTATATCTCAAAGAAAATGAGGTTAAAGTCTCCAGGTCTGTTTACTTTAGGAATGTAAATAAATGGCAAAATGAGAATACCCTTTAAGGTTTTGTTTTGCTGAGACATACCCTTATTTATGTACCCAAGGTCTTCCTGAACTTCCCTCAATCTTCTCTCAATCTTCTTGCCTCCTAAGTAGTGGGATTGCAGGCATAATCCCCTATGTCTGGCTTTTAAATTTGGAATGAGATTCCTCTTTTTTGGTTCCCTATTTTAATTTTCATTATCCAACAGGCAGTCAGCTTTTGCTTCAAAGTCTCTGAGGGTGCAGAAATCAACAGAAAACGATTCTTGGGTCTTTATTTCCTGACATTTCAAGAGTAATATGGCCTTATTTCAAGATGACAGAGTTTATGGGTTAGATTGTTTAGCAAACAGTAAATGTCAACTGAATCTAGAAAGCTGAGAATAATGAAGTTAAAAACAACAACAAAAAAAAAAACCAGTAGATTCACCCATTTGGCTGCAATGTCATAGATACTAATTTTGGGAAATCTGCACAAAATTTCTCCAGGCAGTAGAGCTCTGTGTCTACTGTACTTGCTGAGCTCTGTGGGAAGATTTGATTAAGAAGCCTGGGACCCAGAGAATTAGGAGAAAGTAGGCCATATTTACCCAGGTTGTTCAACATGTATTCCTTTTGAAGAGTCTCCAGTGGCATGCAAAAAAGTAATTATGCAATCAGTATTCTTCCTCAAAAAAAATCATGCAGAAATTAAATACAAATTTGCATTCTACTGGCTAAACAAAGACTGTTTATGTTTACTTAAATAAATCCACAAGGATCCCAAGGTAAGGTTACTTAGAAGAAAATCTATTTTTGATCAACTTTGGATTAAGAATTTTGGCACTTGGTATTGAATGTATGTTTTGTTCTAAAGTTGTATATATAGTTACTCAATTTTTCGACTTTTCCTATTTAAATCAATCAAGTAATAAAATGCCTCCCAGTCTTTCATTGTGAAAACAGAACATGTGAAATCAAAAGCAAGTAAAAGATGTAAACAAGCTATGTAAATTCCTTTTAGGGTCATTTCAGTTCAGGCTTTGGGCAAAGATCCAAGACAGTTCTTATTTTGTCCAAACTACTGCATCTCTAGCCACAGTGTGAGCAACCAGCTGTGTTGATGCACTTATGCTTAATACATGTTTCACTGTGGTACAGAAGGAAAGAACTTGATTTCATTTTGTGTTCAAAGATATTTTTTTATCACAAGCAGCATAAAACCATTCTGATTTTTGTCATGAAATGAAATGGTTATGAATGATAACACTATGCATATACTACATGTATGTATAATTAGTCTACAACTGATTGAAATACATATTTGCCTTACTTAGCTATAAAAACATATGTATTTCATCTAAGATTTATCATGCAATCATTTATCATATTAATCATTTTTATATTAAGTCATCAATTACTGGAATGTGCTGTGGGATTCCAAATCACATTATATATTGATACAATGTCATTTGTTATTTTATATTTATGTAAAAGTAAAGGTAATAAAAATGTGGCAGAGAGTGCCTGTACATATATATTAGCATTTATAAGCATCTATGCATCATTTTATTAAGCAGATAAAGTTCAAGATCAATTTACTTTCATTTTATGTATACATTATTATATGAAGATGCCACTTTCAATTCTTTTTAAAAACAAATTCAACTGACTAATTTACTCATCAAGAAGAAAATACTTTGAGCCTAATAATTTGTACTATCAAAGAATATGTTGCCTTATCATATTAAGAAACAATTGTTAAGTGTGTGCTGCCATTTATAAATTACTTGCTCAATTAGGTGCTCTAGATAAATGTCATTCTTGATCCAGCTGCAATTAAATGAAATAAAATTATACTTTCTAAGATATAAATTAGGTAGACTTTTTATTAAAATAAATGAAAATGTATTTATGGGTAGAGCACTCCATGGCAGAATCTAAGTGATCTGGAAAATCTATCGTTATTATGTTTGACTTTTAATGTTTCAAAAATCTTCCACAGTGTTTGTAGAAAATTTATTTTAATCATCATGGTATGTAGGACTATGAAACAAAATTTGTTAGTGTCTGTCTTAAATTGCTTTATATGAATAGATTTCTGCAACATCAGAGAACCTAGATCATATTTCCATTTTATTTTTATGTTAACAAAATCATTCCTGTCTTCTTCGTAAGGAAGTGATACATGCTGAAAAGTGTATATACAATTCAGCATCTTAAAATCAGTATAGCATTTTATACAATGTGATTTGTAACTCAAAAGTTGAGAACATAAACTAGAGCACTAGACCAGTTAGAGTGCAATCTCAATGTAAACTCCAAAAAGTTACTGGTTTCATCTCAAATTTCATGCCTATTAAATAATCCAATATGAGTATCAATGCCACTTCTTTTCCTTCTGTCATTTTCAGCATCTCTCTGTCCTAGAAATCTGTGGTCAGAGAAGGGCAATTCCAGTAGGTGGAGTAATCGTAAAGCAAATACTCTGTGTGATTCTAACTTTCTGTTTCTATTGTCATCTTGGGGGCAAATATTAACATTAATCAGATGTGGTGAATATAAAATAGAAGTTAAAAATAAATATAGAGAAAGTTTTACTTACAGAGTAAATGTATTGCTTAATAACAAGAATAACAAAAGACTTGTACTCTGCATTTTTCGGTTTTCTCTATATTTTTCACTGTACTTTGAAATGTTTTCTGGAGAACTTACATTTAGTACAAAAACATGAGCAACCAGCTCATTATCAGCAGCACCAATTTGACAGAGAATTCCCAAGGAATACACTAAGAGAAATCAGAGAAGACAGATATCAACAAATTCAACTTTGGTTTCTCTTGTTTAAGACTTCAAGAAAGAACTTTATTTAATAAGTTGGTAACCTTGCCAACCAACACTTGTTTTAGTCTGGATGGAACTGTCGCCATCCTGTGCAGAAGTATGACAGAGAGATCCTTGCCAAGTAGTAAGAAAGAGAGTATGACAAATGTGGTAAGGGTGGTTGTGCTTTATACTTCTGTATTTGTTTCTCCTGAGAATCAATTCAACATTTGACAGTAATTTTTTTTTTTTACTGTATGCCCACATACAGATAGATGATAAATAGATATACACGTTTGTGATACATAAATAGATAGTAGATATAGATAGATGATAGATAATGGATTTAATATCTTTAAAACTGAAGAAAAGTCAATACTGGTGCTGCATTAGAACACTATAATTAAAGCTATACTGTTTCTACTTTCAATATCTGAAAAAAGCCTTACAAAGCACTCCTCTGAGTACATTAAATGTACCTGGTATCTAAAGTAAATACCAGAGGTTCTTGGGCAGCAATGTATAGGTGCTCCTGCTGTTTGTTTTCTAGTTGTTCTGTATTAATAAAGACCGTAGATGAGTACACCCAGATGATCTGAATGGGATGATGAGGAAAGACTACTTATTTGTTTTCATTATTTCACTTTAAGGTATTTTGTTGATTATATTACAGATGCGTGTTATATATGATGTTGCAGTGAGCTAAATATATATATACCATCTCAGATACTGTTCTAATTTTTTCAAATGCTGTAAATAATTTTTTGTCCTTTGCATTATGTGTTTTTCTTTCTCATACTGTATAAACATAGACACTGTATTATGTTTGCATAAATGAAAAAGTATTGTTTTCAGCTATTAATTCAATACTATATATCTATTACCTCCTAACAAATATTTTCATTAAGATGGTTTAACATTATAATTATTTATAATTATAATTATATAATTTAATTAAGTGATGAGACATTTAAATAAATAAAATATGCCACTAGTAACAGCAAAACTATCACAAGTAAAACAAAAATATTTAAATTCATATTCTCACATTTATTCTTTTTAAATTTTGTATACAGCTTCAATCTTTTAGTTGGGGATGTGTACAGGATGTGATTTGAACACTTCTACATTCCATCTGAGCTTACATTGGTGACAATCAGTGGATAATTGAGCTTCAGATTCCTTAATCCAAAAACACCTGAAAGTGGGCATTTTCATTTGCATAATTGAGTAGCTCAGAAGTTAACAAAAATGTTTTAAGATGTAAACAAAAGTGAGTCTTTAATCAAGACTACTCATGATTCTCATTATAAATATTTAAACAGAGAAAAATCAGTGCTTTTGTGTAAATATTTTACACCTCATAATCAACTCAAGTTTTACTAATTTCTCATTTATCATAGATACACACTATCTTTTCTATTTTCTTTATTTAAAATAACAGCAAAGCTTCAAAATTCTGAGAGTACATAGATATTTATTTCTTCACTTAATGGTAAAAATAAAATAATATGGATTATTATTGGGATGATAGAAGTATCTCATCATGCAAAAGATAGTCATTTAGGAAGTGAAATATATTTTATTGAATATATTTATTGAATACAGTTTATTCTTTACTAATTCAATCCCTGGTCCTAGACGATTTCAGCCTCTGTACAATCTAATCTTAAGCCTAGACCTGAAAGGCTTCAATCTCCATACAAGTTAATCTTCAAACCTAAACCTAGAACATTTCAGCCTCCTCTGAGACTTACTGTTGGCTGAGCTCACTCTGACTAGCTGTCATTTGAACTCCATACTGTAAATCATGAACCATTTGCTTCTGATTGTCTGCTTTCTCACTTAGCTTATTCTGGACTGACTCTGCTCTTCTCAGCTTCTCTTTCTGAATTGAATTGTCTGTGAACCAACTACAGTCAACTGTTTGACTATACTAATTCTCTGCTTCTCTTTGAGCTCTGTGTCTTGTCTGTTTCCTCCTCTGCTTCTACTTGCTCTCTTTGAGTTCTACCTCTTTTTTCTATGAGCTCTCACTGTTTCTTGTCTGCTTGTACCTCTTTCTGAGCTCTGCTTCTGTCTTGGGGGTTAGAGGCTTGTGCTACCACTGCCTTCTGGGTTTGGATTAAAGGCCTGTGCTATGTTGCCTTCACCACAGAAATCTCTTTCACCTAACTTTAGCACAGATAGAGGATACGATTAGCCTGACTAACATCCTTTTTGCATTCCAGCTAGATCACACAGACCTCTGAAGGTGATCCCTTATTAGAGCAGCCACACTGCTGGTTAAAAGATTATATATTCCTCTACGTCCTCCCGATTTCTGCTTAAGATATAACTTGTGCTGCAAAAATAACTTTAACATACTTAAACTGTTATAATAGGACAAAATTAAATGAAGCTAATTTGTTTGAGTCCAAAGTTCTATGGATTATGAAGATACACTTCAGCCTTAGCAGCAGTTGTCAATGTGATGATCTTCTGTAATTGCAGGAACTATCATTCCTGATCATCTGTCAAGTTCTCTTCAATATTCTTTCAGTAAATGTCCATTTCAGCATCAAGGCTTTCCAGTCTAATGCTTTCTTTCTTTAGCCAGTTTCTTGAGCTGTCTCCACACAGGGGTATCAGCCCTATGCATTGCCTGTGTTGCTGTTTTTCTGAGCCTCTTCATTCCTTGAGCTGTGCCTTTCATGATAGCAGTTGGTATCTAGGAGGCTTCTGTTACTTAGATAGAATTTTCATCAAATTTAATGGTACCCCAACTTTTCCTTTCCTGTGGAAATATAAGCAAAACCTCTTTCCCAGCATAACACGTTCCTTGTCTTCCATTCTGATGTTAATACATCCTTACAGTATACAGGCTAATTTAGTTCAACAGTGTTTTGTTGTTTTGTTTCTACAATCCAGTGTCTTTTGGCAGCTGCTGTTCCTACCTCATTGGCACTCAAAAACTTTTAAGTTAATAAAACATTATGCAATCTATCTCTGGGACTTCTTATTCTTTCTTTCTTTTTTTAAACTTTTTATAGTACTTTTTATTAATAATATGAGTTTCATACAAGGTTTGTCAAGAACACCATCTTCCCATTCCTCCCTGTCCCACACTCCCACTTTTGTGCCCTCAAAAAGAAAAAAGAAAAGGAAAGGAAAACAAAAGAAAGAAAAGGAAAAGGAAAGAAAATTAAGTCAAGCTTGTGTGTCAGGAACATGGGTAACAGGCTTCACTATGGTCTTTGGAGGTAGCAGCCTGCTCTGATTGTGGAATTTGACCTGGCCCATACTAGCCCTAGATGAAGCATGACAAGAGTTTGACTTGAAGTTAGACCTCACCACCCAAACCTGGCTTCCTAGTATCCTACAAGCATAAGACATCCTGCAGGGTCCTCGATATCCCGCAGGGACCATGACCTTTTGCAGGTAACTGCCACCCTGACATCACACAGGCACCCTGTCATCTGGCAGTCATCAGGACCTCCCACAGGCATATGTGGCTCCTGCAGGCACCCAGGCCTTCCACAAGAACCGGTATATCCCACTAGTACCCAAACATTCTGCATCAACAAGGTCCCTGTAGTACAAGTACCCCTGTAGGTACTGAGACCTCCCACAGGCACCAGAGAATCCTGCAACCATGCAGGCACCCTGCCAAACTGTAGACTCCCAGACATACAGGCACTCAGTCTTCTCCCAGGCAATCATGGGCATCTATCTGGTTATCCTGCCAGCACCCGGACATCCCGCAGGCAACAGAGCTACTTTCAGGCATCAGGGTATCCCACAGATTCCTAGACACTCATCAGGCACCCAGAAATTGTGCAGACATAATCATATAGGCACCCGATAATTCTCCAGGCACCAGACATTACACAGGAACCTGGACAACTGGCTGGTACCAAGACCTCCTGTGGGCACGGGAATCCTGGAGATAGAGATCTCACAGGCACCAGGGCCACCCACAGGTGTCAGGACATCCTGTAGGCACCCAGACATCTTATAAGCACCTGGACATCTTGCAGGCACCCAGACATCTGAAAGGCACGTGGACATCACACAGGTACCCAGCCATCCCCCAGGCAGTCAGACATCTTGCAGGTACACGGAAATCTAGCAGGCACCCAGGCCTCCCATAGGCACCATACCCATGTATCTGGCCACTCCACATGCTCTCAGATATCCTGCAGGTCCCTCAGTATCCTGCAGGCACCTGGGTACCACACCAGCCACCACATTGCAGGTAGGTGCACAGATATCACCCAGGGCCCCAGACTGTCCAGCAGAGTCAGCACCTCATGAAGCCAGGGTCCAGTGCCAGGAGAACTCTGACAGTGTCAGCAATGCAGATAGAATTCAAACCTTCCTCGTTCACACAAGCATTCTGAGGTTCTAAGCCCCTCCCTGAAGGAGGAGGCTCAACCTGACCTACAGAACATCCTCCAGCTGAGTTATCTTGCTGTTGCTCAGAATCAGGGTGCTCTCACAGCTTGGCAGCATTTTCCAGGGTCAGGGCCCACTGAGACTCTAGGCAACTAGGCCCTGCCCCCACTCCAGCATCATCTATCCATCCTGCTACCTTGGCCCCTGCATCTGCAGCCCTCTGGCATCACGGCAGTCTATGTCTTCTCCCACACCATCAAAGAGGGCACGCCAAGCAGGAGGCATAGCCACAGGAGGATCAGCATGGCTTCAGTATGTCAGGCAGTGAGGTGGCCAGAGAGATCTAGTGCTAGTCAGATGGCTGTTCCCTTGTAGGGAGTTTTTGCCCTGAAGATGACACATTTCTTTAGCTGGGACATCTTGCTGACTACTTCTGGTTCAGAGTGATCCTTCAGTTTGGCAGCTTGCCAATGTGCAAGAACCTGCTCAGAGTCCAAATTTTTGGACCACACTCTGCCCTCAGCACCATTTAATATGCTACCACGGGTCTTGTGCCTGCAGTCTCCATCCCACAGGAAGTCCCCTACCCCATCATGGGAGGTGTTATGTTTTGGAGCCTCTGCCATGGGAGCAGCAGTTTTGCTTCTGTATGTCAGGTGGTCAAGCAGCCAGGTGAGATCAGTGACTGCCGGAAGGTCAATCGTGTTTGGAGACCTTGTCCAGAAGACGAGACTTTCAACAGCTGAGAAATCTTTCTGAACACTCTGATCCAGGGCAATCTTTCAGCTTGGTAGCGTGCCAGGGACAGCATGACTGTCCGGCTTCCTCAGGCCCTGTGCCTGCAGTCCGTCACCAGTAGGTAGCGCTGTAGTCTATGCTTTCTCTACACCATCATGAAGGATGCCAGGAACTGCCAGAGCAGCAACCAGAGCAATGGCTCAGTTCTGATTGTGGCTTGGAGTTCAGTTCCCCATCCAGCCTGGATGCACTCCCATGCTTGTAACATTCCCCATCTGCAGAGCCGCCTGATCTGTCTCACTTCATTCTTTTCCACCTTCTTGGTCATGTCAGCACCCAGACTGTGCTTCCAGTTGAGATTCTCTCTGCTTTTGGTGGGGCAGGTGGGAGGGTGGCAGTGGTCCCTGACTCACTAGTGGAACTCTGGGTCTGATGCCAGTGGACACTAGCTCCTCAATTCCACTGTGCACCCCACTGTTGTCTGCCATCTTCTGTCTCTCCTCTCACAGGAAGTCAGTCCTCCAGGTCTACTGTCCTTCTTACCACATTCAACTCTCAAAATCCTTTCTGCTGAACAGGGTGTGGGGGTACCATGGCCTCTGCATCCCAGGGGGACCCTCACACCTTATCCTGCCAGGAGTCCGGCTCCACGTCTCTACCTTGCCATGGGCAGTCAGTTTTCAAGGTCTATTCTTTCTAATCACATTTAATTCTCAAAATTTCCCTGCTGAAAATGGTGACAGAATAATTTCTCTTTATCCATGAAGCAAGAGGCTTCATATTGATGGAGCAGTGGGGCAGATGGCCAAAACACAATCAGAATAGGGCTATCTGCCTCACCACCATCTTAGAATTCTTAATCTTATTCCCATTTTCTGTTTATTAAGCATCTTCTTTCTTATATGGTTACATCTTTCTATACCTGTTTGCTATACATTCATGTTGGATTGTATGGTATTCCTGTAACAGTAAACTGTGATTTTGATAAGTAAGATTTTACTTCTTGATGCTGCAACTACTAAATGCCAAGACCTCTATATTGAGCCAATGAAATATTAACATATTGGATTTTTCCATGTAAGTTTTACTTACAAACTCTTGAAATGAACCTTATCATAATATACTCAATGAGTTTATGTCAACTAAAGAGCTCATTTTGTCAAATATTTCTTGAAACATCTTATGTATGAAGCTTCAATTTAATCAAGTATCTCTAATAATGCTTTCAGAGCATGTAAAGGTAGAAGTCAATGTATATGCTGATTTTATTTAATTATTCCCATAGGTTCATGGCAGAGATCAGTTTATCCTTTGCTAATTCAATCCTCTGTCTTAGGGGTTTCTACCTTTGTACAATTTAATCTAAAGCCTAGACCTAGAAGGCTTCAGCCTCTGTACAATCTAATCTGCAAATTTAGAATCAGAATATTGCAGCCTCTAAGATTTACTGTTGACTGACTCAGTCTGACCAGCTCCTTCTGAACTCAGAGTTACACTGGACTCAACTTGTTAGATCTCCAAAATAGCTCAGGAAGACACTGAAAGATATGTATGGCCATATAAAGCAGTTTATTTCTAAGGAACACTTTTCCAGCATGCTGGATTCAACCAATTAAAAAACATACTGACTAAGAAATGCGAAGGACATGGTTTTTTAAGCAGAAAAAGGCAATGAGTAGTGGATCTCTCTAATTGGTCAAGACCTGAACATGGCTCCTTACTGGACTGGCTCATTACATTTCATGGAGAAGCAAGGATCTCACCAGGTAGCAGGTAGAGTGAGAGGCCTGAGGAGGCTTCAGATTGGTTGCAGGCTTAGGGGCTCTCTCCTTACTAGGACTCCAGGAACACCAGAGGTCAGAGCCCACCCACCAGCAGAGGGCTCTGGTCCTCTCAAACTGACTCTTCTGGTGGATGATTCAATGCACTCTCTGGCTCAAACTCTTCCCCAAGCTGACTTGTTCAAACTGATCTTACCAGCTGGCTCACTGTTTCTGATTGAACTTTTCTGACTCTGGCTGACTCTGGCTAACTCCCACAACTTCTCTGACTGAATTGCTCTGCTAGGCTTCAAACTGACTCTCACTGTGAGCTTACTATTTCTCCCAAATTTACTCTGTCTGCCCTTCACTCTGACTCATCTCATATTCACTTTCTGTGTGATACTGACTCCTTCTGAGCTTTGCTTCCTGTTTCTGCTTCCTCTATTTTTTCTAGGGATTAAAGGCATGGACCACCATTGTCTTCTGAATATTGGATTAAAAGTATGTCTCCATTCCATCTAGACCACACAGGCCTCTGAATGTAGCCCCTGGAATGTAGACCCAAGCATTCATACAGGGCTATTCCTCTATATACGTCAAGCTTCCATAAGTTTTTCTTTTTTTTTCCATCACACTGGTGTGACATATTATAGAACTGCTTTTAGAGAAATAATATTTATTCTGAATAATTTTATCATTTAGATTTAAAGTCAATGTTAATGGTATTGAATTGTAACAGGGAAATTTGTTTGATTATATGGTTTTATAAATATATGGAAGCACAAAGTCCAAGGGATTCTGTTCAGAAGAAAACAAAACAAAACAAGACTATGTTTCCATGAAGTAAATAGTTAAAGGAAAAGAAGTCTATTTTTCTTACAAATGTAAAGGATTTATACCTTCATGGATACCTTGTCTCTATGACATCAGTCATGCACTTGTGTAAAGTTCCGGGTGTAACTAGAATATTATATTATATTTCAAGTAGCAATATAAAATTAGCATAGAGAGAGTACATTCCAGAGAAGGAATAAAGTCATTATGTGCCTAGTTGCATCTAATCTAGATGGCTAGGAGGTTATGTCAGTCATGAAGGATAATTCTTAAATATTTCAGCTGAGCAGAATTCTATTATAAACTATCCCAATATAACCTCTCAATATACATAGAACCAATTCCAAAAAGTCATCAAATCATGACCTCATTTTTATAGTGATACCCAAAGTCACTGCAGATCTTATTGCATCACCAAACAAGTTGTGCATTAGTGGTCTGACTCTTTTATTTAAGTACAATCCTCTCCATCTCTCAAGTACCAGGATCAGAATAGATGAGCTCTAAAGTCTACTGAGAATGACTATTATCTTTATTTCCTAAGTGCACAGAAAGAATATTAAAGGAATATTGCTCTAATCCCTCAGCATGTTTCCCTTCAATGTGATTCTGTTGTATTTTCAATAAAAACTAAAAGAATTCGAGGTTCATACAAGCAGGTACATCAATTAACCAGAAGCATGAGTGAAGTTGTCACCTACTAAAGTAAGTGCTTTCTTGATGCTTGAGAACTTTCAAATGCAAATCTGTGTGTGAATAGAATTTACAGCACATTTAGTATATATTAGGACTTCATGTGTGGACATATAACATAATGAAGATTCAACAATTGAAAAATTCAAACTACCAAATATTTTAAGTTATAAAATTAAATTACAAGTTTGTGAAGTAGCACTTTGCAGGATTTATAAGTCTCAGCACTGTATATACTTAGGCAGTATGATTACCTTGTTTGGGGTGCTTCCCTGAACACTGAAAAATATTTAACAACATCTGTGGTTAGAAATTGATGTCAAAACTTCCCTCTAAAAGCTTAATATCTGCAGGGTCTCTGTAAGGTATGGATACGTGCTTGTCTTCTAGGGGACAAAAGAGCATGTATATAGGTATGTCAACAGGACTGTCTTTACTTCTCTAAAATTTTGCATCTTAATAATCCAGGAAAAATACAAAGTACTTCTGCCTATTTTTTCTTAAAACTTTGAGTTAAATTCATATGGTTTTGTAGAGAAGTGCAGATAAAACTTCTACTAAGGAAACTCATACAGTTGTGCCTCTCTTTCCAAAATCTTAAGATTTCTGGACATAAGCCTTTATGTAGTCTGAGTGAAAAAGAGTAAATTATATCCTGTTTTTAACTCCATGATGACTACAAGTTCAAAACTTTTCATTCTGCCAACAAAAGCAGATACCACATTTATTCATTACTGGTTTTGAACCAACAAATATATTATCTTCTAGTGAAATTCTTCAACTACCAAGAAGAGTTTGTTTTTGTTTTTGTTTTTCCCATGTGGAGGTCCCTGATGTTGCTCATTTGCATATTTGAGGCTCATTTCATGCAGTTAATATTTTAAAAGAAAGTGTGATTAAAGCTCTTATGTCTATGTCCTTGGAGATTCTACTGAACCAAATTCACAACTGGCAATAAACCCAGAGAGAATTATGCCAGTTCACAGAAAGATAGAATGCACTGAGAGCATGCAGAAACTTCTAACAGGTTCAGCTTTCAAGTATTAAATTAACTGAGTGATTGGAAAGGATTTGGTGGCCTCTCCAAAAGTCAGGAGTATCTTTCTTGTTGCTGTTAGTCCTGCTTTAGTTAGGAGAATCTGACATTTATTTATTTATGTTTGTTTGGTGGGTAGGTGGCCTTTCTATTATCTTTCTGGTCAAGACAGGGCATTCTCTCCAGGACGACTCATTGTACATTGCTTATACCATTCTAGGGGATCCCTAGCCTAAAACCTCAAACTTTTCCACATTCCTTCAATAAACAAGCTACAAAGGACTACAGAATACACAGTCAAGTATATTGTAGCAATAACTTCCTACCGAATATCAATTTTCTTTATTAGTTACTTCCCTTATTACTGTGACTAGCAACCTGACAAGAAGCATTTAAAAGAGGCTGAGTTGTTGTGTTTTATATATTTCATCATGATGAAAAAGACATAGAGGGTGTCAGGTTTCCCCCCCCCACTTTCATTTATTCTGGATCCTCAACTGGGATGGTAACAGCAGACTTAGGGCCTGTCTTCTAGGTAATTAATCCTAAATCCAGTAAAGGTGATACTGAAGATTAAGTATCACTGCATATCACTTTGGAGCATGTAAAGTAACTACATAGTTTAGCTGATAGACTGGTTTCCTATCATTCAGACAACCCTGGCATTGATCATAAGCATAATAAATAAATAGGGTTTGGTGATATATGCCTGTAATCTCAGCACTTGGGAAATAGATGTAGAATGAGCCAAAGTTCAAGATCATCCTTAACTACATAATGAGTTCAAGGATATCCTGGGATAAGTGAAACCTTGTCTAAAACAAGATACAGTATGCCACGTTCACATAAGAAGTATTCTGAACAGAAGATAATTTGAGAGATGACACTAGAAAAATAATCTTCCCTTCTCTATTTGCCTATAAGCAGGACATAAACTGACAAATGAATTCTTCTTTCTATCTTCTGAGAAGTTCAAAGGTTGATGAGAAAATAAAACTTTAGGCTATATCACCCTAGAGGAAGCACTATAGTCATCTACCTGACAAACTTTAATGACTAGCGTTTATAAGCTAATTTTTTCCCAAACATACTAGCCTTCCATCAATTTCCCATCCCTAAAGGCTTAAGATGCCTTTCATTTGTCCTGACATGTCTCCATAATTATTATTTTTTTCTTATTGAAGCTACTCTTTAGGTAAAAGTTCTAAGTCATGTTTTTGAGAATAATATGTACATAAGATACAAAAAATAATAAACTATCAATTGCTTTTTGTTCTATTAATTTTTCTTTTGCAATGCAAGTTACAGCTGAGAGCTTAGAAAGATAGAGGGGAAATTATTATTCACATTATAGTCATTCTCTCTCTTTCTCAAATTTTCAACTAAAATATACAGTAAAAATTTTTGGCATTTGTCTCTGCTTTGCTGAAATGTTATATATATTTTATAATTTAATCATCATATTGGCTCTGTTATTTAGTTATTATACTAGTATTTATTATTCTAGTACACAAATCAAGAAATACATAGGTCTTTGAGGAAGAGCTCATTCTAAATCAATCTCTGTAAATCTTTATATATTACTGTTTGAGTAATATGACAGTTCTAATTTCTGCAGTTTTTTTGTTTCTTTGATGGATATTGCTTTAATCTTTTACTTATTTTCTTGTCCTGTAGAACCAAAGGGAAAATACTTTCTTGAAACACATTATTCTTTCATTTTTAAATATTTTTTAATTTGTTATCATAAGTTCCCCTCCCCCCCATCCAGGTCTCTAAAATATCCCTGTCCCAAATAAAGATACAGAGAGAAATTACTTAGATGAGCTATTTGTCTCAGATATTCTTGAGATGATATTAATCAAATGCTATACTCAGAAAACATTGAGGGGTTTAAGGAGACTGAAACAATGAAAGTTAAGTTGAAGACTGAACTTCGCTTTTATAAAGCTAAAACCTATACTTTGTAACTGAAAATTTGTCCCTTTCATTAGAGCAATTTAAATATTTTATTAAACTACAACTTTTTGACTGGACCCATTTTGATATAAGAATTTTCTATTTGTATACATTGATTTAATATTATTTTCCTTCAATAATAATTTTGAGACAACATGGGTTTTTTTAATTTAATTTTCATGTTCTGTTCATATAAATCATCATTTTAGAACAAAATGATCAATAAAAATAATTGTAATTATTTGCTGTAATTCACAGCTACATCCCCTACATTAATGAGCAGAAGAAAAGATACATTGATTTCTGAGTTAAACTCCCATATCCTGAATAAAAAGTTAGCAGTTTATGAATATTTTAACACTGTTTATACAATTCATGTCATTGAATTAAAGTTACCAATATATAAAAATATTACATCACTTTGACCATGATGGCTTATAATTTTTAATTCTTAGTTTGGATTGTGAATCATGGTTTTTCATAGTGGAATGCTTTGAAAACAACAAAAATGTTTTGTGTTGGTGGCTAATGGCATAGTTTAAGCTTAAATTACTATGCTTAGGAGATCTATAAGTAAAAATGCCTCTAATCTTTAAGTCCAACTTGCCCAAGGACAGATAACTTCCTGGAATGCTGAGGACTGTTGTTCATATAAGATCACAAGCCCTGTGTTTTAGCTTCTGAAACAAGTTTGGTTGCCCCAACTGTATAAGCAGGAAGTATGCCAGGGTATATGCTTGCCTCTGATTGGATGAAGGTGGGAAGTACATAGCCTTGTCAGTTTTGCCTTTATAAACCCCTGACTAATGTAAATTGGTGCCATACTCTGAGCCTGAGTTTTGAGTTTGGACTTTGCCAGTAATAATGTCTCTTACTTATTAAAATTTATTTGTTGTGAATCACTAAATGATCCCAGAACCATAACAATTTTAATAGATGAAGTACTGTTACTTTTGAAAAAGCTAGATTAAAGTTTTATGATGAAGTTTTATGAAAGAAACTTTTCAGTAAGAACAGTTTATAATACAAGAATGAAGGTTAAAATCCTTCTAATTATAAAGAATTTCAGGAAAAGTTATGTTATTCTGAGCTCAGTGCAACAGAGATGTAGCCTGATATGAGCCTATAAGCTAGAAAAAAATGACTTTTGGTAATGGTTACCTTTTCAGTAATTTGCATCTATAATATTAATATTTCAAGATAGAAATTGATTTCTATTAAACTACCCAAACTTCTAGAGAATATCTACATATGCATTAAAAACATAAAATTTCATTATATGTGGTCTAATAACAATTTTCTTTTTTACATTATTTTAATTACAAATACTATATATATATATATACATATATATATATATTCTGTTTTTCCCAATTTATGGTCATTCAGTATACATTAAATTTGTATTTCATTTCTTCAGTACAAGTCAGAAAGAGCAGTTATTTAAAAGACTATATTATTAGCCTATATATTTATTCATAGAATAAACATGAAGGGAACTTTTTAGAGTTACTTTGGGGCTGCTGCTCATGGTGGTTAGAATATCTGTAAGAAATACACTTTAAAAAAAAGCCTAGAATGTCAGAAGAGAAACTTAATGGAAGAATTCTGGCAAGATGCCAGAAGAACACCATGCCTATTGAAATGGGAAGTATGAGAGTCACACAGATGAGGGTTCATATGGTATAAGAACTTGATTGGGAATTAGATTATTAGCAATCTTGTTTTACAGGGACGAGAATAAAGATGCATCTTGTCCATGCCCTTCACTATATGGAGCTACAATTTAAAGAAAATGGATTTGTTTTCTGGTGAGTGAGTGTTCAGCAAGTAACATCACAAAAAAAGGTGCTACCTCAGAAACAAAGGAAGAATAAATCAGGGAGCTGTGTTTTTGTTTTTGTTTTGTTTTACTTTCAATTAGGGTCTGGCCAGAGAAGGTGTACAAGGGTACACCCAAGGACAGTGAAGTTATTAGCAGCAACAAAAAGAAGCCAATAGCTTTTCACAAGGACAAAAGGAAGCCTGCCTTGAGGGTATCTCAGTAATTTGCAAAGTCACAGCCATCACTCTGGGAGTTGTAGAAATGCAAAATTCTTACAAGAATGGCAGGGAAGTGTCAGTTCAGAGGAAATAGCCCCAGGGTTCCCTGTTCAACTATTAATGCCCACAGAATCACTGTACTGGAATTCATTTTTCTGTGTCCAGCTGTTATCTTAGTTTTCTTGGTGCTGTGGTGAAATACCCTGACAAATGCAAATTAATAAAAAAGAGTTTATTTTGGCTCACAGTTCCAGGGCACAACCATTGTGGTGAGTAGATTAGGGAGGCAGGGGATTGAGACAACTGGTCACACTTCATCCAAACTCAGGAATCAGAGAGAGATGAGTGTTTGCACTAAGCTTTTTCCTTACTATGTCAATCAGGACCTAAGCCCAAGAAATACGGCCATCTACTTTTAGTGTGACTTGTCCCATCTTACTGAACTCAATCAAGTTAAAGTAGCCTTACAGGAAGACACAGAGGCTTGTGTCTTCAGGGAGAGGCTATATCCTGCTAAGTTGTCCATCAACACAGCTGTCAGGATACTCAGAAGCTACTGTAGGACTGAAATTGCTCACAGTTGTAGCAGGTGTTGTAATCATCCACTTTGTTAGGTCCAAAGTGGGTCCCCAAATGAGAGTGCTGGTGACAATACCCAAAACCGAAGGACTCTGACTAGATAAACAGGATTATTTTGGGGTAACAGAAGCCTAAATTCAGCATTCTTCATGAATTTCATAAGATAGTTTTCTGTTCAACCAAGAAAGCAGATCTCCTAAATTTAGTTTACCAGGACATCTTTTAATGCTCCATCAAAGGTCAACTATCTTGGACAAAAGCATCTATTTCCTAGTCACTCGGAACAGCCTGCATCCAAACAAAGACTCCCACCCTGCTGACTATCATATAAAATTCTCTTGTTTTTCTGCCACTTTACTTTTCTCTGTCATCCCCCACCCAAGATAGCCTTGTTAGTCTGATCCCCAATAAACTTTTCCTTCTACTCACATATTGGTCTAGTCAGCGGTTTCACTGTGCCCTTGCTACACACATGATCCTAATTTTGAAGCCACGCAGAATGCAAAATTTATGATCTCATACACTGAAATTTCAAGGGAAAGTTTGGCAGACCAGGCAGTATACTGAGAGGCTGATCCTCACAGCTACTCCACAACAAAGAAAGGTATGGAGCAGTAGGAATGAAGCTAAAGCTTCAACAGAAACACTGAGGAGGTAACCAGCAATTTATAATACCTGTTGAAGGAAGTTAGAGGTCAACTTTGGGATTCCTTAGTTGTAGTTCCTCCACAACTACATCACCTTCTGTATACAGATAAGTACTAGAGAAACCAGGAAAAAAAAAACATGTAGCTTTGTCTCTTCATAAGAAGATCTTTACCTGTCTTCCACCCAGGATAGTGGGAAAGGGCTTATGACCTGGTGGTCTGTTGCTATAGAGTCAGTCTTTACCCAGGTCTGCTAGAATACTATGTTTGCTTATCCTAGAATCCCTCCTCCCTGAAATCTTTAGCATTGCTTCTCAGTCCATAAAACCCTCCCTCATGAGAGATGTCACTTGTAATGTGATACAGGGTCCTGATATAACAAAAACTCTCTTGCCTCAAATGAGTCCATTTTGAAAAGGCCAAGCTAAGGTCAGGTTCTCCCAGGAAGAGGGCATCCCTCTCAGGGCCAAGCTAAGGTCATTTTCTCATAGGAAGAGAACTTTGACTCCTACCCCTTCTTGAATATGTGCACTCCTACAGAAATCAGATATGAGATTTTATCTTTATGCTTCCTGCTCAGGACATTCCTTGTTGGAGAGAGACTGAGGAAATGAATCCAATTTCTGTTTTTGTTGACACAGATGTTTGTGGTTTTTATACTTAAATATGGTAGCCATACACCTATGGGGTGGCTTAGCACAGGAAGGCAAGGTGGAAACTCTGCTAGACTTCAGTAGAGGGAACCACCACCATGGCAAGTGCCAACCTGGACAGTGGAACCTCTAGCCTCTGAGCTTAGATGTTTTTATTCTTTCAGAACTCTCAGGTTTTCTACTGAAAGCATATGTAGATCATTAGCAATCAACATCCCCAACATATAAATCAATCACCTTCAAATAATACAAAACACCCTAGACAGCCCCTTACCCAACAATGAATAAAACAATTATTTTATATATTACTAAAAGAAAAGTTCTGCAACAAAATACTGTTCTGGAAACTGAGTCGGTTTTGTAGTCAGGTCCCAAGGCTGCTGAGTTTCTGGCCAGCTTGGCTGGTCAACTTGTCTGCCTAGTTTAATAAAATCTTTTGCTTTGGAAAACTGACTTGGTGCTTATATCGGATCTATTCGGACACTACAACAGTACTTTACAACAGCCTAAGTAACTTCTGTGTTATCTTAGTGCCCAGGGCAATTGCGACTCTTACAGGTATTATGTGTATCTCAGTTATTCTCCTTAGACCCTTATATTGAGCATTGTTTCTGAATCAACAGAAGCTATCTTTATGGAAGAAGCCATACATATTTTGTAAAGAATTTCAGTGTAAACATGTCTTACCCTTTTTTGTACATTCAGTACTGTGCTGTCATCAGGAAATTTTCCCTCCAGAAGTATGCTGTACCTAAATATGGCTAAAATAAAACACCTAGTGTCATACTCCAGAAGTTTGAACCAGTGCCATCTACTTACAATCAGTTTTCTTATTTCTCCATGGATAGTTCTTCTGTCAGCCATGAACCTTGCTTGATTGCAGTGATCACCACATTTAGTCATGCTAATACAATGATTTAAGAATAAATTCAAGTGGAAGCACAAGGACAATTTCATTAGGACTTAAAAGAAAATTAGCAGGCCAGTCAAGCTCTAAAACCTCAGCCACTACCCAGAAAAGGAGAACAGAGGAGAGGAGATAAAGAGCCACGCCACTGAAGCTGACATGGAAGTCAGATACAAGGCAAATAAGGATCCACAGGGCAGGGAGGGAAGCTTTAGAAAAAGAAAGAGACCCAAAATACTGGTGTGTGTGTGTGGGGGGGGGTCCAAAGTATTAATGAAAGCATGCTTAGGAAAGAAATAGAAAGAGAAGGAAAAGGAAAAGGTATATATATTTTTTGAGTAATTCAGAAAAGCATGAAGTCTTAGGACCCTACAAGGCTATGGTCACTTCAGCTTCTGCAATAGAGATATGAAGATTCTGTGAAGGAAAAGTACAGTATCTCATCAAAAAGTAATTATTCTACTAGTCTCTTTAATATGGCTTAAGGTGAGCCCACCTTCCAGAGGTGGTCCCTTAACCCAAGCAATTAAACCAGCTGGAATGTCACTTTCCCACCTAGCTCAGAGATTCTATTCTGATGAGAAGTTTCTTCTACTCTTGTTATGAGAAGCCCACAAGAGATGACCACTCAGACACTGTTTAGAACCAAATGAAAGTCTTTATTCCAGCCTGCTGGGATCTGCTAGATGTTTGGAGGGTAGCTTTGCATGTCCAGAGCACAAGGATTTTGAAGGCATTATCCAGGTTCTGGCATCTCATCCAGTAGTTACAGGGGGCTTCATAGAAGCAAACAGTTTAACAGAAGCTAACATAAGTTAGCTAGGGCATCTTGACCTTAGATTCCTAGAACAGATTTTGGTAATTCTGCACAGAATTCTCCATCAAGCAGATCGAATTCTAGTTAAACCTGAAATGACATCAGCAAGAATACAAGGTATAGGAACCTCTGCACTGTCTTGCCTGGTCACATTCTTAGTATTTATTTATTTTTCTCCTCCATTCTCCTCGTCCAGGCAACTGATGAAATTTACAACTTATTTGCCATGATATTTTTCTTTAAAGCTTTAATATAATTGTACCTGTGTTTCCACTTCAATCCATTCTTAAATTATTATATTAATGAGATTAAGTATCACAAGGAGACCACACTCTCCCCTGTATCAAAGAGAATGTCCAGGGGGTCTATCTATAGGAAATTTTTAGGAGCTGGGCTGGAAGATCTTGCAAGCTCCAACTTCCTCCACAGTACCTCTGATTAACAAGCATAGGATTTTAGGATTCTGTGCTTGCTCAGCTTGGTTTGGCCATCTTTAAGGCAGATCCCTTAGTCTCTTATTCTTCACATTTGGACTAAGAATATTTACCCAGTGCTTATTATACCACTATATCCTAGAAACATAAAACCTACCACAAGAATTTCTCATAGAGTTTATAGTCAAGCTTATCTTGTGTCTCAGAAACTTTGAACTTGAATTTTTGAGCAATGATGAAGTAGTCAGAATTTTGGAAGCTCTGAGAGATAGATTTAATGTATTTTGAGGGGCCAGAGAAGTGTTACTGTGCTTTAGATGTTGGATGTGCCCCCCAAAGGCATGTGAAATAAACTTTGGTCTGTAGAACAACACTGTGGAGAGGTCTTTGAGAGACAGAGTCTTATAAGAAGAGTTTAAGTCATTAGAAAGGTGCCAGTGAGGTAAACTGCAAAACTTAGTCATATCCTCTTACTATTTGTGTTCTCTTGCTTGTATTATAAGTGATTTCATTTTGCTCTGTGCTCCTGCTATGATGTCTCACAGAGGACCAAAATCAGTGAGATCAATAAATTATGCACTGATATTTCCAAAATCATAAATAACACAAAACCTTTGACCTCACAAGTCAAATTTCACTTACTCTGTTATAAAATATAAACCTAACATAGCCACACTTAAAAGTTCTAAAGTTAGCTCTCTTCTATTATTGGACAAAGTTTGGCAAGTACACACTTAAGATACATATACACTAATATTCACAGCAGTATTATTTACATATCATAAAATTCTGAATCTATCCCAAAATATTGGCAAATAAGGAAGTAAATCTTACTGTATTTATATAGTTTCTAAAGATAATGACAGAGAACAGGACCCAGATAAAATGTAGTGAAATATTCGATGACAAATGAAAATATTAAGTTACATAAAATATGAAAATACTTCAAATGTTAAAGTATATGATAATTCATGTTGTATTAGCTCATAATGTAGCAGTTTTACATTTACAATATGAAAAAAAAATTGAATGCTAAGAAATCAGACATTAGTTTCCAATAAAACGAAAGACACAGTCATCTGGTAAGAATAAATTAAAAAAAGAAGCAGTAGATTCAAGGATTGTAGTTTCATATTTTTATCTGCATATATACATTACGCCTTATAACATAAAGTATGATACACTTATTATGTATGGTTGTTCTTTAAGTTTCACAAAAGCAAAAATTTTTAACATTTATGACAGCTACTATGGCAACATTTAGTTCAAGGTGATTAATAAGAGATTCTCAGACCATTCTTACTCCTAAGAAAGAGCCCACCAAGCAACTAAAGAGTTGTCATTTGAGGGGCTTACTAGTGAACATTTAGCAATGGTAAGATGGGAACTGTGTAATATATAAAGAGGCCAAAGATGACATTGTATATGGAAAGAAAAGCCCATTATCCCCTTGACTAGAACAGGCAATCTTCCATGCAGAAGAGGTTTACAGCTATGTCATAACAGATGGAAAAAAACAATTAATATATAAAGATATAATAAGTAAATATTATTACTGCTACTGTACTGATAAAATATTTGACAATTATGCTGTACATTGGAAACAGATTGATTCCTTATTCAAAAGATTGGAGTGGAAAATAAATACTAAGACATGTCTGCCTATAGCCTACAGAATATCACACCAACAGTAATGACCCATGTAAAGTAAAATTGAAGGATAGAGAAAGAGAGAGTCCATGAAACTGAAAACCAAAACTAAGCATCTGTGGACAGATAAAATACACTCAAGTAAAAAAACTAGGAAAAGAGATCAAAAAGGTCACAGTATTATCATAGAGTCTTTCATTCATCATTGAGAAGTTTTAGTTATAATTATAAATGTACTGGATCCTACAGCATTGCCTTATATAAAATAAATATTATTAGATGTAAAGGAAGAGACAGATGTCAATGCAATCCTAGTTGGGAATCAACAGTGGTCAGATTATTTAAATCTAATCACAATAAGCAAGTCAGTAATGTTTGTACATGTTTCTGATCCCAGTACTTTGGAAGGTCCTTGAAAATTTCAGGCCACTGGGCCTCCAAAGACACCATGGAAGCTGAAAGGTGAGGTAGCCCATCACAGTGGATCAGAAATCATAAACCCTGAGTGACGAATGGTCCTTCTTAGATTCTCCTTGGTATCCAGTCTGAGATTGAAGCTATTCACAGATAATATAAATCTTCTACCTCAGTTAATCTATTCAAGGAAATCCCTCACAGACATACCCAGAGGCTTGTTTAGTTGGGAATTTTATCTTCTGTAAAGTTAGCAATATTAGTCATTGTGGTGGTTTAATGAGAATGGCCCCGATAGGTTCATATACTAGGATGCTTGGTTTCAGTTGGTGAACTGTTTTGGAAAGATTAGGAAGTGTGTCACTGGGGTGGGATTTGAGGATTTGAAAGCCTAGGGCAGGTCAGTCTCTATTCTGTGCTTTTGGATCAGACATAAGCTCTCATCTATTGTTCCATGCCTACCTGCCTGATCTCATACTTCCCGCCATGATGGTCATGGACTCACCCTCTGAAACTGCAAGAAACTCTGCAATAAAATGCTTTCATTTATAAATTGCCTTGGTCATGGTGTCTCATCACAGCAATAGAAAAAAAACTAAGACAGTCATCACAGTAGTTTATATGTTTTTATTTAAAAGTTAAAATAAAGATTGTAGATAATGTTAGAGAAACAATCTTGCAAATAAAGCTACAGAGGAATTAGCAATGCAAACATTTCTTACAACCAAGCTTCACCTTTAAATTTTTAACTTCTTTACCCATTTCTCTAAATCAAACATACTGACTGGTTCTGGCTATCAATTCAGAAGGAAGAAGAATTCTTTCCAAACAAATATTTTCTGGGTGTCAATAAATGGTCCAAATTGTCTATTTCATAATGTCCTGTTTTTGAAACTTTTCTCTTCTAATCAAGAATACCCCATTATTCCAGATTTAGACCAAACTAGATGATATGTGCTGACAAATGTATACAACAAGTCTCTAGTGTCTAAGTAGACCTGAAAAAACATCTATCCACCCTGATCAGTATCTGCAGAGGCAAATATATTCCTTTTAGTAAAAAGAAAATAAATTCACCTGCCTAGAGCCCCTCTTTACTCTCTAGTTTATAATCTCAAGAACATTAGAATGTCTCAATTCATTAAGATGTGTATCTTTTATGCCCTGGGATAAACATTAATATTCAAACAATGCAGGGAAATGTCATAAGTTGTGCTAAAAACAGAGAAAAATATAATGGCAAACACCTGGGGCTACCCAACCACTTCTGGACTGGATTTTTGCCTGCCTGTTGTTGTGCTTTATCATAACACAGGTGCCATTTTGAGGCTTAAGCAAGCAGCATCACTGTAAGTGCTAGTTCAAGATCACTTTGTAGTCCTTGAGGATTGCAGGATGTGGATGACTGCCCCTTAGAGGAATAACTGTTGACAAGGCTTGTGAAACAACTCATGAATGATGAACTGAGAAAGCATCCAGCTGTTCATGCAGACCTGTAAATGTGCCACATCACAACCTCAGGAATGATTACAGCAATTTCCCCATGTCCTATCATTTACCTTTGACCAAGAATGACAAGGGATGCAGACAACACTAAGTGCCACCCGGATGTGCATTTCACACCTTCTGAGTGCTTACCTTGTGGGAAGAGGAAAAAAAAAAAATCATCCCATGTGATCAAGCTCCAAACTATGACATCCTGAACACATCAGTTTTCTTTGCTACAAAATGTATGACTAAAATCAAATCTGGTAATGTCTTAAATGAAGGAAGAACTTAGAGGAACTCAATGCTATGCTTCTGTTTAACCTTATTCTCAAGGTTCATGGTATAAACAATAAGTGATTAGGACAATAAAAGAAAAATATTCTAAACCAACTGAACCCTTTATGAATTCATGTCCATATAAGCCCACAAATGTGCAGCTTTAATCATACAATATCACTTATGCCATAATCTGAAAACAATTTACTATATAAAAAGATTGTTCATTTCTATATTTGTAGTTTCCCTGGTAGCAACAGCTATTACATTTATAAAAAGAAAATTTATGACCCAATTGAGAGAGATAGTTAATATACACAAAAGAAGTAGAATCACATACTATATAAAGGGGCTCTTAGATTCTGACACACTGTTAATATTAATACCACTATGAACTCTTCATCATATTTGTTTATTCATTACAATCTATCCTTCAGCAGTTTATAGAAGAGGTACAGCTGAAGATATAGCTCAGAAGAAAACAATGTGCTTTGCTTCTATTCAGAGAATAGTAAAATTAAATATATAAGTAAATAGATAAAGGTAGCACAATAATTGTTAAGAATGGCCTTTTGTTTCTTTTTTTAATCCTACACATATTACTACCTAACTCCTTTTGGGGGGGTCTCTCTGTTAGCCCTTAATAAGGTACCTTATTTACTACATGGGTTTCTATGGCCTTCTTTGATTCATTCATTTTGTTTTTGAATTTATGACACTTTGTCCCATTCATTTAACTTTCTCTCTCTTTTATTTTCAAACTACAAATAAAGATCCTACTTAACATTGGGACAATATTTCAGTAGTCAAAAGAATGCTTTAAATTTAAGTAAAGAAAATTGTTAGGATTGGTGATGTAACTCTGGGTAAGGCACTTGCCTACCATGTTCAAAATGCTGGTTCCCTATCAATACACAACAAACACCACAAACTTATTTATCTAGTAAAGATACAAAAATTATTTTTACGGCAGTTTATATAAGAACTTCACGATATTAATATTTTCTTAGGAGGAACTCTTCACTAAAAAGGAGAGAATATACTACGCTTTTAAAAATATTTTTGTCATCCATTCTTTTAGAATTTGGCTTTGTATCCAAAAAATAAATCAAAAGTTTATAAATGCCTTAACTATTTATTTCTAGTACGCTTTTAGGTCACTGTTAAGTCAGTCTCTTAAAAAATGCAATAGCAATGTTTCCTAAAGAGTAAACTCTTAAGAAAATTTACCATTTGAGTGAGGAAAACTTAGTCCCCGTCGATATGAAATAATTAAGAATTATAGTAGCATTTCCACATGAAAGGAGAAATAAAATTTGGATTTGGTGAAAAATATTGATCAATATCCAAGTTTTGTTTATTTTAAAACACAATTTTTATTCTAAAAATTACTCTCTCCAGAGTGCTATATTAGACACATATTCAGTTATTTTTCTGTATGTTTGTAAAGAAAAAAAAAGTTCTGTGAAAGAATGTAGCACTTAGAATTAATTTTTAATTTATTTTTGTCTATTTTCAAGTTTAAGTCCAGTTCTTTTACTGCTTCCCAATGTGAAAGTGATCTTGTGTGATAAGAACATTTGAAACCAATGGGTCTAAAGAGTTAAAAAAATACCGTTTCCTAAAAAGAAACAAAACTTTTAAAATGTCACCTTTAAGGTATATTCCTCTTTTTCCTTGCACTTTATGTTGACATGATCAGCTAAGAAAATAGGGTACTAATCCTAAATAGCTTTACTAAAAATGATTTACAGTAGATCCTAGTTGCTATTGCTAGGATAAAGAACTGACCAAAAACAAGTTGGCAAGGAAAGGGTGTATTTTGCATACATTCCCAGCCACATTCTGTCATTATATACATATGATAAAATATATATATATATATATATATATATATATATATATATATATGATATATTTGTGATTAAATGCATATAATATATATCATACACACATATATATACACATATATAATATATATGTATACACACATACACACACACACACACACACACACACACACACATTGAAAGGCAGTGGTGGCACACAGCTTTAATCCCAAGCACTGAGGCACTGAGGGTACAGAGGTAGGCAGATCTCTTGAGTTCAAGGCCAGCCTGGTCCACAGAGAAAGTCTCAGGAGAGCCAGGGCTACATAGAGATATTCTATCTCAGTATGGGAGAGGAAGAAGAGAAAAGAAAAGAAAAGAAAAGAAAAGAAAAGAAAAGAAAAGAAAAGAAAAGAAAAGAAAAGAAAAGAAAAGAAAAAAGAAAAGAAAAGAAAAGAAAAGAAGTTACATACCATCATTAAAGAAAGTCAAGACCAGATCTTAAGAGAGGGAGCTGGAGGCAGAGACCATGAGGAAATGCTGCTTCCTGGCTCACTCTCTGGCTCATCACCCCACAGGCTCATGCTTAACTAGTTTTCTTACACAATCTATGAACATTTGGTCCTTAATATAGTTTTAAATTAATAGTAATTATTTTTTCCTTATTCATTATTCCACTATTATTTGGATGCTATTAGTGATGGTGCACAAAAAGATTGGTAGGCAGATTTTTATGGATTCAAGGTCAATTTGGTCTATATAGAAAGTTCTAGCCAGTGAGGACTACATAGTATGACCTTATCATTAAAAAAAATCAGGTGCTGGAGAGATAGCTCAGCAGTGAAGAATACTGGCTGGACATCCAGAAGTCCCCGATTCAATTTCCAGCATCCACATGGCAGTTTATAACTGTCTGTAACTCCATTTCCAGGGATCTGTCACCCTTGCTCAGACATGAACACAGGCAAAACACCAATGTACATTAAATAAATACATATATTTTAAAATATCAGTGTAATACTCATTTAAAGAAATAATATGTTTACAGATTGTTTTCCTTTCTCTATATCTATATTAGTATTTTATTATTATATATGTTCCAAAATTAATAAAATATAGTTACAATATGTATATATTTGCTGTATAACACACATTCTATGTGTAAAAATTGCAGTGTTAAGTATTTTTCAGATTTTATTACTTAATATTTTTTTGTTAACATCAGAACAGATACATATTAAGTTTTTGTGTTACTTGAGCAAAATCTGAATATTTAAATTAATACAATTTAAATGGCTTCTTCATGAGGGGAAACTTTTAAAAATATGCACTTACATATTTTCGTTATGCTTAATTAGAAAAGTTCAGTCATATGAACTGTATTGAAATTCTTTCTCATCATGGCATTTGTGGCTTTGCTTTCCCACAATAAACTCAGAGTGTGGAAGAATAGTTTAATTTCAGTGCCTTAGACTTTTAGTCCACTCTGCTGTTGGATAGTAACTGAAATATTAGAACCCAGGATAAATGAACAGGACAGTCTTTCTTCAGGGCAGATGGGACCAAAATGTATTTAAATGACAACCTTAATATAATTATAGTGTAACTGACCCAGAGAGTAAATAATAAACTATACAATTATAAGGAAAAGAATGTTTATAATACGAAGATAATTATGTTAAGTTGGAAAGTGGTTAAAATATAGGTTACCTTAGGAGACATAAATTCAATTACTGGATGAACTTATATTTAAAATGTTTGTCTTGAGACTAAAGAAGTCATAAGGGATGTTATAAATGTTATTTGGACAATAAATATAATTCCGTTTCAACACATGCTAAAATGATGTAAGAAAATGTCTTCATCATCTCCAACTATAAATTTATTTTCTTTCTGTGTTCTTAAAAAGACACCTCTTCCCTAATCTTCATGTTGAGAATTATTCAGATACTGTGCAGGCAACAAAACAAGTGAGAAATACATATGAGATACTCTAATTGAACTTAAAGATCCACCTTACCAATGCCCATTGTGGTGATTTAAATGAAAATGGCCCCCATAGACTCTTAGGGAATGGCATTATTGAAGGTGTGGCCTTATTGGAGGAAAAATGTCTCTGGGAGTGCCCTTTGAGGTTTCTGAACCTCAAGCCCAGCCCAGTGTCACTCTCTCTTCCTGCTGCCTGAGGATATGGATGTAGAACTCCAAGCTATTTCTCCATTATCATGTGCACCTACTTGCATGCTTTCCACCATTACAATAATGAATTAAACATTGGATCTGAAAGCTAGCCCCAATTAAATGCTTTCCTTTATAACAATTGACATGGCCATGTGGTCATGGTGTCTCTTCACAGCAATTAAAACCCTAATTAAGACACCCATTATTAAGTCTCTGTTTCTCACAAATGAAATTCATTGCTTATGGTAAAGCTGCTTTTATAACAAAGAAGAATGTGAGCTTAAACCTAACTAATAAAGGGTTAGTACAACTCACTTTGTGAGTCATGGTAGCTCTGGCAGACCTAGAACCTGCTATATAAAAGAGCTGGCCTCAGATTCACAGAGATCCACCTGTTTCCACTTTCCATGTACTGGGATTAAAGGCAAGAAGAATTTGTGACTTTTACTGTGAGTAAATTCTCAGTCTTAAAATCATTCACAATAAAAGTACATAAATTATATGTGATGACCAAAGGAATGGGGGACTCATTGAGACCATTAATATTCACTTGATTTGTAGAAAAAAATACTATCTTCCTAGTAGAAGATTTCCTCAGCCCCCACAAAACAAAAACAAAACAAAACAAACAAACAAACAAAAACTGAGACATTAGTCAAGTTTTTATTTTGACTGAAAAATAGCAAAATGTAAGCTCCAGGGACTAAAGATGGACAGGTCAATGTTCATGTTTAGCTTTAACTTTTCCTTGTCCAACTCAAGCAGGCTTAATGTGAACAATATCACATGTTCCCTTGTCATCCATCAAGAGTATCCTGGATTATTGGGAAAATGAACTTAAATTGATCTAATACAACAAAGTCACCATGTCTGGCTTCAGACACAAACCTTCAGGGACTTAAGTTATTCTGCATGTTATTCAACCCTCTCCTACACGCATTCATACATGATGAGTACAGAATCCTTTCCCTATAAAGATTGTACGGAGCTTGCGGAAATGCTCCCATAAGAGAGATAAGACATACATTGATTTATTTTATTGTTCAAAATATCCTGTTATTTTAAATTATTATTTTAATTATTTTAAAATGTACAATAATGTACAATTTAAAATGTGTAATTTAAATATGTATAATTTTTATTTTGTATACTTCTAAGCAGAATTGAGTAGCATATCTTTTCACCCCTATAATCAGTTCCTCATTTAAGGGAAACTCTCATTAAGAAGTTTCACACAGGTATGAGTTATATAAATGAATCCATTTCATACCTATATATATATTGAAGAAAATGAGATATAAGCAGTTGAGGAGGTGGTGCTGAAGCTGTACTATCACTTACCAGATCCATTGCCATTATTTACAATCTTAAATTTCAAATCATATAGAAACTCAAGAACATAGGGAGCTAGCGAGTACTCTGAAATTGCCGTACAACTTCTCAATTATAGAATTTCTATCATCTAAAATTCTAGGAATTAGGCTTATTTGTAAAACTAGCTAAATAACGACAAGGCATATATAATGTGATTTCTTAATTGACCTCACTTTGCTTAGCAGAGAAAGGTAAATACGAAATTGACCCTAAAATGAACTCTATTCATAGAGAATATGTAAAAGTAGCAAAAGTAGAACAAATAGCTTATGCCCTCTGAATTCTCCATTACCACCTACTATATCATCTATGAAGTGTTAGTTCTATAGAATGTCATATGACACATGAAATTCTTTAGCATATGACTGAACCACTTGCGAATTAGAAATAACTCTAATGAGTTCATATTTTGGACTCTTGATCCTAAGCTGGTGTTGTTATTTTAGGTTTGGACTCCTTTTGCAGTGGGAGGAAGTAAGCTGCTTGAGTGGACACATTGTGGGTATAACCAGCCCTGATTCTCATCTAAACTCTATTTCCTGATCTCCTGAGATGTGAACAAGCATACTAGTGCTCCTATAACCATTTCTAGAAGTCATTCTTACAGCCATGCCTTCCTACTATAGGGGAGCAAGTAATCTTTAGACTATAAACCAATTTATTAGTTTAGTTTAGTTTAGTTTAGTTGCTTCTTGTCAGGAGATTGATCAAAGTGTGAGAAGAATAAATTGGCACTCAATTATGAACTTGTTGCTGTAATGAACTAGAACATATGATTTGTCTACTTTCAGAACTGGTTTGCAGGAAGAAAGAAAAATTTGAAGTTGTGAATCAGAGAAAGCCTGTATATCTCTAAGCAGATTGTAATTGCTGATTATGGTGGGAGTCTGGATGACTCAGATACTAATAGAAATGTGGACAATAAACACTCCCAAGGCTTCAGTAGGAAATGATGATGTGGGGTAAAATTTGATTGGAGACCATTTTATTACATTCTGGCAAATAAGTTGGCTACATTCTATTTGTGCACTTAAAATTTGAGTGAGTCTGAATTTAAAAATAATGGACTAGTTTATTTAGCAAAGAAAAATTAAGACTGCATAGAATTTGGGCTTTGGTGTGGTTATTGTTTACTGTCTTTATCAAGATTTATAGTGAGAAAAAACAGAATGCAGAGTAGGATATGAAAGCATTCTGGTTCATAAAGAAGTGAACATGAGAAAATGTGAATATGTGGTCAAAGTGATTACAGGCAAAGTTGTTATGATTGTGGAAGAAACAAGCATAGTTAATAAAATCTCATACTCTTCACTGGAACAATAAATAAAAAAGAGGCTTGAAGACAGAATGCCACTTATAAAAGACTCCAACATATAAAAATGTACTCTTTTAAGAGAAAAATACCTAAAAAGAGATGTACCCAACCCTAACAACAAAACAAAACAAACAACAGCAAAAACCACCTTCCTTACACCTTGTGCAGATCAAACCATCTATGTTAACGCTTTCTTAAAGCAGTAAGTAATATATTCAGAAGTCACTATAGCTGTTGTCAAAGGATACTTGGCTACATCTAGGAATGACAGCAAAACTTGGCAGCAATGCCTATATATGATGTTTATACAGCTCTGTAGACTGTAAGAGCTATAAATTCAGAGACTGATCAAGACTCCAGAAAGCAACTGAGGACAAGCAATGTGGAGTCAGTTTGCTTGCAGATAGCTCCTAAGTAGGTATGCAAGAAAATATGCAGGTGAATACCAACTGCAGTGGAGATCCCAGGGTATGAGAAATGGGGGATATGATGGACATTGGCTGGGGAAGTCTACAGGTACTGAGCAAAGCCTGTTCACATGTGCAGGTCAGCAGACCTGTATAGGTGAGGCTACTTTGGCCCATTATAGCCTCAGATGCTTGACATGGAATTCAGGATTTTGTGGTTTGGTGTTTTCCTTGCTGGGTTTATTTATGTGTTTATTTGTTTTGTTTGTTTTTTGATTTATTTACTGTGTCTTCAGTACTCCCCTTTGAAACAGGAATGTTTATTTACTGAGTGTCATCGGGTAATGAAAAAGCATAAAACTTGTTTTCTTTTTCCTATTCTATAGTAACTCACAGTTAAGAAATTGCCAAGAATCTCAGATGAGATTTTGATTTGGTGTTTTGAACAGTATTGATGATCTAATAATATAGAGATATTTGATGTTAGGCAAATGCATTTGGATCATAAGAAAGCAAAGAATCCAAAATTCTGTCAGAGGCAGAATGTTATGGTTTAAATGTCAAGAGTCCTACACAGACATGTGTTTAAACAATGATGCCCAACTTGTGGCACTGTTTTGTGGAAGTTGTGGAACCTTTAGGATAAGGGGCTAAGTTGACAAGGTGTGATGCTGAGGGGTAAGCCTCATGAGTTTTAGCCCAGCCCTGGTTTTGAACCATGTTCTCTGTTTCCTGATGTGTCATGATGTGAACAAACAGTCTCATAACCCAGCTGCTAAGGGCAAGAGCTGGTCCCAGAACAGTTTCTTCCCTGCCATGACTGACTTTGTTCCTTCAAACAATGAGAGAGAAAAATAAATCCTTACCCGATCCTTATCCCATCCTGTGCCTCATGTTAGATACTTGATCACAAAACATGAGAAAGGAAACAAATATAGGAAGTATCTCCCAAAGTTTCGTTGGTTAAAGACTTGATTGTCACTTTGGTACCATTGGGGAATTATGAATTTTTAAGAGGTTGTACATTGGTCTTACACTCATGCTTTATAGGAGATATTAGAATTCTGGTGCTTCATGCCTCTTTCATTTCACTTCCCAGTCACAAGGAAGTAAATAGGTCTTCCTCACCATGTAGTCTTAGAATAATGACATCTAAATCAACAGTGCCAAGTGACCATGGTCTGAAACTTCTGAAACCATGGGTCAAGGTGAAGCATTTTTTCCCTTTAAATAGAAAACCTCACATATTTGGTCACAATAACAAAAAGCTTAAAAATGCAGATAATTGTTACATAACAATGTACTTTTTTGCTATAATTATAACTAAAGTGATACAGAAAACGGTGAGCTGGTTTTGTATGAAGAATTTAGAAAATTTCACAGATGTAAGAGAGCAAAAACTTAGGGTTCTGTTAGCAGAGAAAGGAATGGATACTCTTGGATTATTTTGGATCAAATTTATAGTAAAACTGAGGAGTGTGGTTGTTCTCTTCCTTTGGACTTGAGCTAAAGCAGAGGATCATTCTTGATAGCAGCTGAGAAACAGAGAATATGAGGTAAGTATTGGTCATGGGCAAAGTATACTTCAAGGAATTGCCCTAGAGGCTGCTTTTTTCTAACTAGTCCTATATTCCTATAATGAGATTAAATTATGTACCCATCAATATATTAAGCCACTTCTGCAGTCAGAGCCCTCTGAGGTTTTAAGAATTGGGTCTATCTACTGAGGAACCAAGCTTTCAACACTTGAGCCTTTTATGAATGATGTTTCACATCCAAAAGATAGCAAGAAGCAAAAAATGTGCACAGAAGAAAATATTGGAAAACTTGCTGTTTTATGAGAAGAAACACACAGTAGCAATTGCTGTAGATTAGCTCCATTGAAGGAAGCAGACACTTTATACCAGGACAAGAGGAAAGATAGCTTGAGGTCATCTCTGGACTCAGCAGGTTGTTTTCCATTGCAGGCTCACAGGTACAAAGCTTTAAACTCATTTCAAGTATTTTCATTTGATAAGAAAGCCCCAGGGTATGCTACTCCAAAGAAACATCCATGAGATTTGTTTTTTCTAGAATTTGTTATCCGAATTCAGCTATAAAGGCACTCAGAAACGGTGCAGCCAGGTTTCCAGCCAGCCCTTTACAGCTCACACAAGTGATGTGATGGTATCTTTTACATGATGCTGGTTTTGCTGGCATGCAAAAGGTCTACATTTGACAGTCATGGAGGTTTGCACAGAGCTTTCAAATATAAGCCCGGGAGACTAGGCAATATGTTTTAGAGACCTAACAATCAGCTCCTGGCAGGTTGATATGTAATTTCAAAGAGTAAAGCTAGTTTCAAAGGAAAAAAAACTCAAGCAGTTGTAGTTGACAAGATTCGGAACACAGGCAACTGGGAGCTGTAGTAGGCCATGAGAGAAGCCAGTCTAAGACAGTGACCATGTGTGCTGCAAACTGCTGACTGCACTGGGGCAGGATTGCCCAAACCCTTTGGAACTTAATATATCCCTATGTCCCCTGGATCCTAAAAGATTTATTATTGGCTTTCTGGGTTTCAATTCTACTTTGGTATTTTCTTCCTGATTGTTAGGTAACAAAGTGGGCTCTCAAATAACAGTGCTGTTGACAGTGTTGACAGCCGAAGGCCAACTCTGACCTGCTTCTTACCTGGTAAACAGAAGGATTACAATCAGGAAGCAGAAACCTAAACTCAGCATTTCTCAGAAACCTTGCAATGCGGGATTCTATTTGTCAAAATAATCACTACATCCCTTTCTGTCACTCAGGATCTGATAGGGACAATGTGTATGAAGTTTTCAACTAATCCAGCCTGTATTAGCTCAATAACAGCTCTGCCCCCAACTGACTATCATATAAAATCTGTGTGGTTTCCTATTGAGCTGCTGTTCTCTGGTCTTGTGGGATAGCTTGGAATTCTATCCCCCTGAAAAGCATTTTTCTACCCATAGAGTGGTCTAATTCAGTGGTTTTGCTGCACTCATTTATACTGACTCCTTCCCTATGCTTTCCTTTTGAATAGGGAATGTTTATCCTGTTCTGTCTCAGATGTTCATGATTGTTTTTAGCAGTGACTCACAGCTGAGTTTTGCTTTAGCCTAGAAGGAACTTCTATACAATGTCAAACAGGTAAGATTTTCAGTCTACTCTTAGAGGTAAACTAAAAATCCATTTTACATTAAGAGGATGGCTTAAACTAAAATAGGATCCAGAAGAAGGATGTTTTCTTTAGAAAATGAATCCCAAAGGTCCAGTGATTAAATGCTTGGGTGTGGTGTCTTTGGGAGGTGCTGGAACATATAAGAGATGACGCTTAGTGAGAACAAGTTAGGCCATTAAGGCCATGTCTCAGAAAGTGTACTGAGACTCCAGGGTGTTCCTGTTTCTCTTTCTTTATCTGGATTGTCATTAAATGAACAAGCTCCTCTGACACACTCCTAACATGATCTTCTGTGCTGTCATAGGGCCAAAGCAACAGAGTTAAGTAATCATGAGCTAAAAAATGTGGAAGTGTATGCCATTAAGACTTTCCTTCTTGAGCGCTATCTCAAGCTTTTTGCCATAATGATGGAATGCTAATACACTGAAGGAAAAATATTTTCTCTTATGTGACTAAACAATAGTAGTTCAATGGTTTTGGTGTCCAGTAATTGATTATTAAGGTTGGTTTATACCATTGATCAAATGAAGGAAGCAGGTATTGACTAGATTATTTTTTAACAATAAAAGAACAATAAAGGACAATGAGATGCCTGTAAAAGGACCTAGAAAAGTAAAATTGAAGACGAAGTGATTTGGTTATTTTCTTCTCTATACTATATTAGCTTCCTGTTCTGGGTAGATTAAGCAGAAAATCCTTTTTTAAAAAAGTTTGTATCATGCTACCAGTAAAAGAACTGAAATAATACTAGAGGATTGATCTATAAATATCTGTTTCCATTGCCACAATCAGTAAGGTGGAAACTCCAGAAATATTTGAGGTGGCTACTCTTAAGATAATTGGACTAGTGTGTGTGTGTGGGGGGGGGGAGTGAGAGAGAGAGAGGGAGAGAAAGAGAGAGAGATATTGACTGGGTTCAAGTACGTGGCACCATACACACACACACACACACACACAAACACACACACACACAAATTATCAGTTATATAACTTAGGCACAATGAAGATACTTAAAATTCTAGAGAAGTGTTTACATGTGAGAATATGTTTTAATTATTACAAACTAGGCACTAGTATAGTAGATCTTTTATAATCATCGTCTCATTCTCCTCTGTAGCAATATGATGAATCTTTTCCTTATTGGAGCAGTCTTTATCTTGCTGTGTGCCCTATGAAATATTAATCCTCTCTCTGTTACTCTGTATGTGCCTCCTCACTCCCCTTACAGGATTTACATCAACTAGGTGGATCAAACATACTTTTCCTTTCAGAAATTCTTCTTCTTCACATAAATATATGAAAGACAGTCAAATGAGATACCAAAACTCAAAGGCTATCATTAGGTTTTGAAGAATAAAAAAAGTTACCACTATTCCAATGCTTAGGCTATTCTCACTAGTACTTATTTCTGTACGGTAGTATCTTTCTAATATAAGGATTCTCCTCAATTATTGTACTGATTCATGCTAAAATGAAATTTCATTTACTAATTCTTAATGGTTATAAAGAGACATGGACTAGGAATTGTATCAACAGTTTTACCGATTTTTCCGTATTTAATGCTTACAAATATCTGTAAAGTCACATTGCAATTTTGTACATTAAATAACGAAGACTTGTATATTCTAAGAAACTTGAATAAAGTATCCAATTAGAACCACAGGAGAAATTTAACCTATGCCACTGGTGTAAGAATGCTGTAGACAATATTTGTGTACATTTATAATTATATATTTATTTTATATATATTTATTAATTATATGCATAATTATTTTTTCTGCTATGATGAAATGGTATAGCCTCGGTAAATTACAAACTACAGGTAATTATCAAAGATCTACATACTGAGAATTTCAACATCAGAGTACCACAATACTTGGTATTTGATAAAAGCCCATTTCCTGGTTAATAATGGTCGTTTGAGACTATGTACTTGCTTAGTGCTTCCTTTTAGAAGATTCCAATTCCATCTATAAGAACATATTCTCAGGAAATATCATTCTCAATGTTCCACCTTCTAATTCAATCATTATTATTTTGGTGAGTGGCTTTCAAGATTTGATTTATGGTGAAATAAAAAATTGATATCACTCATATATATACAGACATATATGTATATATCATTTATAATATGTACATGTATATATTACTGATAATCCACAGTACACATACTATATTGTATCTTTATGCCTAACATTTTCTTCTCTGATATCTGTTATATAAAGATATGAGAATCAGAGCTCAGGAGTCAGTGTCACACAGGAAGTAACATTTGAGGTGAGTCATTGGAAGACAGGCAAAGTGACTAATCACGGAAGAGCTAGCATAGTGAGGACATGCCCAAACTCATGATAGAAAAACAAGCTCTCATCTCAGAGGAGGAATCAGTTACAGCTGACAGTATGAGGTAAGTAGTTTGAAGCAGGCAGAAGGGTACAAGACCCAGAAACAATCAAGCAGTCTGACTGAGGCACAGAGGCTGACTGAGGCAGTATGGAGCAATGAGAGTTCAGGGAAAGACACAGAGACACAGAGGCAGCTTAGCAGAAGTCATTACCAGATGGGAAGAATGAGTTAGTTTGAAGTCAAGCATATCAGTTCAGTTTGAGGCAGTCAGAGAGTTAGCCAGAGTCTGCTGAGTCAGAAGAGTTCAGTTAGAAAGAGTAAGGCAGCTCAGAAGATCTTGCAGCTGATCTAAACTAAACTGGTCTAAACTCTTGGAGAAGAGTTTGAGCTGGAACAACAAACCAGAAGAGTCAGTTCAGTTCAACCACTCTGAGTTGAGAGGGAGCTAGTCAGGTTTACTTAGTCAGCAGTGGAGGCTTATATGTTCTAGATTGTACAAAGGCTGAAGTCTTCCACTTCTAGGCTTAAGAGTAGATTGTAAGGAGACTGAAGGGCTCCAAAGCTCCAGGCTAGAACAGGTGATTGAATTAGACAAAAGAATAAACTGTCCCCTGCCCTGAATCAATATCGCATCTGGTGTGAACCCATGGCTACATTTTGTGGCCAATGTGGGACTAAAGCCCATGACCAAGAGATTAAGAGTCCCATTCTCTACTGACTGAGCTAGCCAGGCATTCGGCCTCACTTGAAGAACACGTGCAACTTCTTTTGGAGACGATTCTAGTTGAATTTCTCCTCTATGATGTTTCTGTCAGATGTCTTCCGTCCCCTGAGACACTGGGTGTGTTGGCACGTTGGTTATACACAAAATTGTCAAGAAGATGGTTCCATCTGACTCTGAGGGCACATTACTTATGGATTTTGTTTGTCATTTCCTTTAACATATTTCACATTGGAAAATCTCTATTTACATTCATTATTGTGATAAATTGGTCACTTCTATAATGCAGCATTTAAACAATGTCTTTGAATCCATGGGGGAAAAAAACATCTTTGAGTTATGTAACAAATTACTAATGTGGATAGCTATAGCTTTATTTTGGTGTCTTGAAAACCACAGATGATATGATATAACAGGACCTTCTTGAACTTGACTGTTTTTTTTTTTTTTTTGAAAAAACAAGGCACAATTGGAAACCAAAAACACATCATTTGGAAAACTCTATTGGAATTAAAAAAAGTGGTGGCTGTATTGTTTTCCTTATCTTATATCAATATATTTATTTTTGAACTGTTGGAGAATTCAAATTGTAGTTGCAAAAAGAATCAAACTGTGGTCTCTACAGAAGACTTTCTTTGTATCTATTCATTACAGAGAAGAATCATTCTTGTTATGAAACTCATAATTAAGAATACAGTCTCAGCTGAATATTAGTATAACTTAGTGTTTTTCTTATAGGCAAACTACAATGGCAGCTTTTGTATTACTGTTAATATATAAAGTGATAGATGTGTTTAAGAAGGCAATATATGATTATGATGCTCATCTGAGAAAAAAGACAACTTACTTGAAGAACATTAAATCTAAGTGAGAAATAGAGTTTGTTAGTCATTTTACATGAAGATAAATTATAAATAAATAGATTTCTAATAATTAAATTATAAAGCTCCCTAGAAGGTTTATTAATTGTTTATCTATGCCATATTTTAGGAGTTAAAAAAATGCAGATGATTCAGAGTGGCTCTACATAAGATATAGGCTTAAAATATTCCCAAGGAACTTGGAAGCATTGATGGATGCTTAGAGAGTTTATGATATCTGCTTACATTACAGGTAAGCAACCTCTTCAGAAGGACACAGCTAGTTCATATTAAAGGCAAATTTGAAATCTCAATCCAGGTTAAATTCAATTCATTGTCAGTCCCTGGATGATTTCAATTACTCTCAGCCTGTTAGTAAAGCATCATAAAGAGGAAACAGATGTTATGAAACAAAGAACATTAAACGCTAAGAAAAAAATCAGTTGAAAATATACATCAATGCTTGAATTTGCTTCAAGCATATGGGGATTAAACAAAATGTTCAAACTTTCTTTCTCTGTAAAAGGCTTCCATAAATCATAACCAAAACACTGTTGCCACCAACAAGTTGAATTACACTTACCTCAGATGTTCTTTGCATGTATGATTTTTCTTCTTTTCCATTCTCTGCTCAAATCACATTACAATTTCAGGGCCAGAAAGGTGGCTCAGAGGATACAGACATTTGCTGCCGCATCTTGACAGTGAGAGTTTGAACTCCAGGCCCCATGGGAGAAATCTGAATACCCTAAGTTGTCCTCTGAATTCCACATGTACAATCACACATGTATACACACAGACACACACGCACATAGACACACACACATACACACACATAGATAAATATATTTCAATAGTATAAATGATTTTGAAATAAATGATTTTTTGTTTGTTTGTTTACCTTTCTCTGTATTTGTTTCTTGGATATATTTGTTTCTTGGATATATTCTTGGTTGCTATTTCCTTCTCAAAGTACTCTTTTCCCTCACTTATGGTTTTCTTCTACCACCTCTGTTCATTCTTTAGTCTCATGTGTTGACTATTGTCCCTTTTCAATGCATATAATATGTCTAAGCATATAATAATGGACTCCAACAATTTTTTTCTTAATCTGTTTTACTTTCTCTACATTCTAGATCTAGAACATTTCATTCATTCCATGGTTTCAATTAATTCTCTAGACCAGACAGTTTATATCACTATCTCAAATGATATTTCAATGTATAAGAACCTTAATGTTCACTCATCCTTCCTTATTATGTGAAGATGCCTTTAAGTTCTTTTGAAATCCACTACCTGTGGTGGTTTAATAAGAATGGCTACCTTAAGATAATATGTTTTAATACTTAGTCCCCATTTAGTGGAAACATTTGGGAAAGATTAGGAGCTTTGCCATTGTTAGAGAAGTTGTGTTTCTGGGAGCAGGCTTCCATGTTTTAAAAGGCTTGTGTTAGCTTTCTCTGCCTCATGATTTTGGAGCAAAATGTGAGTTCTTAAATAATGCTGCAGTCCCAGACCTGTCTGTCTGCCTCCAGGGTCACATATTCTAACCCTCTGAAATTGTAAGCCCCAGTAAGTTCTTTCTTCTATAAGTTACATCAGTCATGGTCTCTTATTAGGTCAATAGAAAAGTTACTAAGACACTTCCTAAAAATAAATTCCCTGAACATGAATTGAAAAATGATGTTTAATTGCTATGTTTTTATATTATTCAAAATGAAATGTATTTTAAAAAAGAGTATTTACATGGATTTCATAGAAAAATTATTTCAGAAAAATTTTACTTTATATCAAGCTTCTATGAGAAACTACTGATATTTGACACTGATACTCAAAGAGTCTTGACTAGAATAAAGAATAGTATTCTGACTTGAATATATTACTTATATATTTTAATACACTTTTAATTTATAGAATATAATGTAAATAACTATGTTCTTGGTCCCATGCAGTTTAATCTAATGGGAAGATAACATGGAATAAGTATGTTTATAAATAGACTAATTTCAGAATACCACCAAATATTATGTAGAAATTTTGTGGAGGTATTAAAGGAATTGAGTGCAGATACAGAGTGCATATAAGAACTACTCTTTAATGAGACAGTAATTCTTATGAGGAAAAAAAATATGGAATGATACAAGAGATCAAAGATCAAACAGAGCAACTCAGGCTAGAGCACAGAGAGTCTAATAGCCTGCCAGAATGCAGCAAGGCTTAGTGTGCATATCTGAGGAAAAGTGAATGAGAGGGACAGGGAACTATTGCTTTACAATTTACGAAAGGAACCTAAAACAACTAGAGTATGCCTCTCTCTCTCTCTCTGTGTGTGTGTGTGTGTGTGTGTGTGTGTGTGTATGTTTTTGTGTCTATGAAAGAAACAACTATATGCTTCATCATGAAAGATCATTATCTATTAGAAGATCATATTTTACACTAAGTGTAATAGAAGGCAATTGAGAGTAGTCAGATTAAATTCAGTCATTTGAAATTCTTAGGTTAGTTTAAGATAGAGTGTCAGTATTTCTCTGGTGGAAATCTAAGAACTATGGTCAGAAATAGTTAGGAGTCATGATACCAAAATGTGCAGATGAGAAACCACAATAAAAAGCAATTCCAGCAAATCAGAAAGAACAATGGAACACAAAATAGGTTCTGTACTAAAAATCACTTCAAATGTTCATGAATGACAGAAATCCTGCCCAGCTTCTCTTGGATCACTCTTTCAGGTTCCCTTATACATAAGATGTCGGCTGAGTATAAACCATCATACATTTCAATAACAGAAGAATTGGCTTCCCAGAACACAGCTATTTGCAGCATTCTTTACCATGATCTACTGGTTACAAAACTGAATATCTCTATGATTTGCTAGTTTCTGACCACTCACTATCCAAACTTCCCTACTGCATTGGCTCTACCAAGGAAGCTTTCTTCATCAAAATATTCTCACTGGGAAGACAGGAGATTACTAGTGAGTCACAATCCACAATCCTTAAAAGGTTAATCTTTGAAATGACATTTCATAAATCTGATGTATTCAGTTTGTTAAAAAACAAGTTCCATCTTGTACTTAATGGAAATTTTGTAAGATTGGAATACCTAGTTGTTTGGATCATTTGTATTGATTCTAAATAAGTCCCTACTACAATCTACCATAGAGTATAGATGTAAAACATTTCTTTCTCAAGTCCCCCATAGTTTTATTTCATTATAACTTCAGCTCAAAGAATTAAAATCAATTTTAACTCCTGGTTGAGTACTTATCAACCTGTGATTTGTGACTATTCAGTTTAGTTCTATGATATTTACTCATCATGACCAGAAAAGCATCACCTGGACAAGGAAGTTATTATTTTTATTGTCCTCACAAAAGTAAGGACGGATAGTTGGTGGCTCCATGGTGGCAATGGGAGTGTGACTCTGTAACTTCTCATATCCTTTATCTTAACAAACCAGAAAGCAAGCAGGGCATTAACAGTAAGAGAGCCTGGACTCTAAAATATCAAAGCCTGTCCTAAGTGGTGCACTTCTTTAAGAAAGTCTCTGATTCCCAAACTACTTTCCAAAACGACACTACTAACTGAAAAGAGTTCAAATGTGATTCTGTAATTCCCAAATCTCATTAAGAATAAGACAACCACAACTGAGCCAAATTTGAAGCGAGCAAGTTTTAATTAATTAAATACTGGTCAGGAAGATGGACTCTGACCAAGTCTATCCTGAGTAGCCATGGAGTGAAATTGTCACCCCAAGAGCTCCACAGAATGGCCCAGAATCATGACACGGGTGCTTAAAAAGTCGGAACCTGTAAGACCACATATGTTCCAACCCACCAGGTCTAATCAGTGGCAAGCATCTATCCTGATGTACTTCCTGTGTAGATTATCTCCTACCTACAAGTGAGCCAGCAGATCCAGTGCATTTGGAGCACATCCAGTGTAGTAGGGTTAACTCTGGATCTAGACACTCCCTACCCAACAATCCAAGAGATTATGTCCTTCCGTAAGAGAGATTCAATATTATCTCACCTGAACAGTCCCACCTAGCATTCCAGGAGGTTATCTGTCCTTTTATTTTAGAGATAATCTTAGGCACATTAGTTAAAACTTAAAGCATAACTTTTGCCCTTACAAATTAGTACATTGATTGCTATTCTATCTTCATAAGGGTATTCAAATTGCTGTTTGTTAAAGACTGACACAAGCATTCTGCAAAAATTTTGACACAATAAGATAAGATAAAATCAGGACTTGGGAAAGATTTTGTCTTTATTTGGGACCAGTTTAAAGTACTAAGGGGAAAAAAATGACTGAAAAAGACATTGTAAAAAGCTTGGCAAATATTTTAGCTTCATACATAATTTAGATAGATTTCTTATCTAACAATCTTCATAATTGTTTTTTTGTGATAGTTTTACTGATTTAAAATTGTTTCATAGAGGTATTTTCATAACATATTCAAGAGTAGTTTAGACAGAAAAAAGGGAATTGTAGTGGAATATTTAAACTTATTCTCAAATATTATAGACCTACATCCATTTCTGTGCAGTAATAAGAATTGGGAACAGCTGGTGTATTTGGCAGCCAAAACGACTGCCAAAAGGTCACCTTCCTTAGCTGTTGGAACCAGCTTCCTGGGTATGGATTCTGGAATTCAGAAAGAATGCTAATTTGGAACACCAGAATTGTTTACTCAGTGACCTATGGATGGAGCAATATTGACTTTGCCCACTGAGATCTTTGAGGTGAAAGAATCCAATTGTATTAATGCTAATGGAGGAATTTTATGGGATTCTCCCTCAGCCTAAGCACCTGTTAAGCAATACCTTTCCCAGAGTCCTGACTGTCCAGTAAAAAGGCATCATGTCAGCCAACTGAAGTTGGGGTTGATGCACTGTAGAAGTTTTATTCATAAAGCAATAAATCCTTTGTATCAGTGGGCATTACTTCCATTCAATTAGATACCTTGATGGCATATGCTCTGGGTCAGTCCAGGAGGGACTCAATCTCATGCAGTGGTTCCTTCTTACATACCATGATTGTCTTCTATTCCTGAAATGAACCCACATGAGATATTAATATTTCCATCTACAGTAGATATTGAAGACAAATATCTGCTACAAGACAGATCATTGAGAAGATGCAAAAGCTCATCTTGCTCAAAGTATCCTTTTTTATGTGGTACCACTCAGAGCCTGAAAAAGCACAAAGTCTAATAACTGCTCATGACGAGGGCATTAAGTCTGTACTCATAGGAAGAAGTCCTTGGCACTTTGATTTATATTTCTTAGTTTCTCATTCTTCCTCAACCTTCACATGTAACAAGGAGAACTGGCAACTATTGTCTAAAAGCTCATTTGTCTATAAAAATTTATAATACAGACCTGTAAATAAATCTTGTTTGAGAGAAATATCAGATGCTACAACATAAAAAAAAAAAAATGTGTTAAACGTTAGAAAGGACACATGTCTGTTTTCCAAAAATTGTAAACCAATACCTGGCTTCTTCAAGTGAAATAGTACTTGAGCATGAACTAGCTGTTTTTCTGTTTTCCTTGTAAGCATTTGGTTTTGAGTTAAAAACAATTATTTCATTTAATTAAGAAGACAAAAACATGGCACTGAAAGTTAGGATGTAAGAATAGTATGAATGACTATCAGCAAGGCCAGCAAGGCCAGTGAGATGCCTGGGGGGTGGTGAGGTGCTTGATGAAGGCTAAATGTCATCTGTAGAACCCATGCATAAGGAAGAAATAACCACTGTGAGTAGCCTCTGACCATCTTGAGTGCCATGGCATGCCTGACATAACTTCTGCCTCCCACCCCCACTCTCTCTCTCTCTCTCTCTCTCTCTCTCTCTCTCTCTCTCTCTCTCTCTCTCACACACACACACACACACACACAGAGACACACAAATATTATTTGGCAAATTATTTTGTAACTTCTCTGGGCTAATTGGCATTGTTAAGTCCGAAATCGCCACACAAGAGACCACTAGTCACGGATGCAATCAGCAAGGGTGCATTTATTTCTAGAAAGAAAGAAAATAAAAACTATGAGAAGGGGTTAGCCACTAGTCAAGATAGCGACCTAGGGAGCTGGGCATGTGGACTTCTTAAAGGAAATAAGGGATCTCTATGACTGGTCTGTATCTGAATACTAGATTGGCTCATTAAACGTCCCAGGGAAACAAGGGTTTCTGGGAAAGCGAGTACTTGACATTAAGCATAGAGGCAAGAGCGGTGCCTCCACCTCCACCACTAGTGGGCGCTGGACTTCTCAGCATTTTGTATTATGCATGCCCAAATCTAAAAATGTTCAGTTTTGTTTTTATCCCAAATCCACTCTTCCTGAGCAACCCCAACTCCAGGCATTCCATTAAGTGCCTCCACTTAATCAGCTGCTGAGATCTCACAAGTTAGTATTGGCCCTTTCTTTGACTCACCTCACTGATCCCCTACACAATCAGATTAAGTATATCTTTAAATTCATGCTACATCTATGCACTAGATCTTGTATTCTTCTACATCATTCTTTACAGTGCTGCTAAGTTTTGTAAATGAATATTGGAGTAGAATTTTCACTCATGTCTCTTCTATTCGTGGACCCTTAAAGCCTAAGGACATTGTGATTCCTTAAATATAAGTTATGTTAAATCTGAGCATTCCAAAACGGTACTTTCTATTTTCAACAAACAATGTGGAAACCTATCTCCAAAGACATTGGCTTTGTTCTCCTTTCCTGCCTGTGCTGCACGGTTAGCATTTATTTCTAGCCTAATCTTTAGTAAATCCTACTGGTCACTGACACAATTGCCTGAATGGGAGTGTACCACCAAAGATGCTTTCTCCCATTATCAACAACTGATGATCAGAAATGAACTAGTTTCTAAATGCTATGAAAACATTTTATCTTATCCAAAAGAAAAGTAAATGTTTATTCACTCACTGATAACTCATGTCTCCAAAAACAAATGTAGGAACATACTTAAATATTAATCACAAGTATATCAAAAATCACAAGAATATTTCTCCAGGTTGGACCAAACATCTAGTTCAATTTTCTATTTCTAATGTGCCCACTTAGGTAATATTTAATGGTGAATCACATCTTTTATGTCCTTGGTTAGAACTTGTATTTAATTCCTACATATATCTCTCTGTATTGTAGTTTCTCTCCTATTCATGTCAATCTTTCCCACCTCATAGAGCATGTGATATCCGGCTTAAAGGTTCTTGAAGTCTTTTGGTAATGACAGAAGGCAAGTATAGTTCAATAAATTGTCAGGGGAATTGGAACTATAATTTATTAACAGCACACTCCAACTGGGAAGGTTTTCCTGCTTTGAAGAGAAATTTGAAAGGTAATGTGATAAACTACCTTCCTACTATAAAGTGTAAAGAGCTCCTTTTGTTTGTAACATATTGTTACTTTCAGTCTTTATGTTTCAAAGGTTTTAGATTGCTCCTTAGAGTTTAGAATTTATCTGTCCAGAACATTACAATGTCATAAAAAAGGGGAAAACATCCCCAAGTTCAAATTTCTATTTTCTATAATAAAGAGATAAAAATCCCATAGAACTCATTCTTCGCAGTAGAATTGTGTGCCCCACAAGCTGAGACTAAGGACAAAGAACACATCTCTTCTTTCTCAGTTCTCAGCAGTATTCATTTTCAAGCAACCACTACAAAGGTTCTTTTTCCAGTTACTAAGATGAATACAGAAAAGATTTAATGCTCCAGGGCACTTCAGTGTAAAAAAAAAATCATATCACCTGAATAACTAATGCAGACCTTAATGTGATATTCAACTTTATGATTTTGGTGTAGATGGAAAGAAAACAGATAGATTGCACTTGAATACCTACCAAAATATATTCAACACTTCAACCTATAAAGTCATCTTTCAAATGAAAAAAAAAAAAGAGTAGATGCCTTTTCATATGCCAGGGTGCCTGATTTATGACAATGTCTGTGTTTATCCACACCAAATAACACTAACAAAAACACTCAAAACAAAACTGAGAGCCAACCAACCTTCTCAAATGACAGGTACAGCTCCTGAATTTTGAAGTGAATTTTTATACGTGTCTAAAATTAAACTGGTATCTAGTGATAAAACAATTATAAAAAATGTCTGGAGACATGAAGATCTTGAAAGCCTATGAATGTATGTGCTCCACTAAGCATTTGGCTAACGCAAAGATGTTTTACAGAGTAATGTGGATCAGTAAAGTCCCTTTGGGTAGGAAGGTCTCCTTTATAAAACCCTTTCTATAATAATTACTTCAAAACAAAAAGAGTATAACCTTCTTAAGTCAACAGCACTGGGAAACAAGCTGTAATTACTTTTGTCTTTGCACACTCCAAGATGTACAAATTCAGCAACTTAAAAAGCAAGACTCCAAAGTGGCACATGTAAAGGTGACACACAGAGTCATTTTAGTTTAAGCTTTTCTCACTGTAAAGATAGATCACACTTTTTCCCTCGGAAAAGGTAATTTTAGAATTTCTCTGATCATGTCAGTGACAGCAGTTGTGTATTGCAAGGAATCTGACTTTAAAAAAAAAATCTTGGAATCTGCTTTTTTCCACTTACTTTTCCATTACTTTTCCACACTGCTCAGTAATTCCAAATAACTGAGTTATCTAATTTGGGTTCTTACTTCAAAAGAACATGATTTCTTAAAAACCAAATGAAACAAGCAAACAGAAAGGTAGAAAATTAATCTTCCTTTTCTAGATTTCAGTTGCTCTGAAGCCACTAAGTTAAACATGCTTTGCAATAAATATTCTCTGTGTGTGTGTGTGTGTGTGTGTGTGTGTGCGCGCGTGTGTGGTTTTGTGAATACATGTGTGTGTGTACATGTACCCATGCACTTAGAAGGTAGAAGTTGACAATGACTGTCTTTCCCTAGTCCTTATGTAACTTATTTCTTGGAGACAGTCTCTCACTGAATGCGGAGCTCATGGATTCATCTAGACTGGATGGACAGTGAACTGAAAGGATCTATTGGTCCCTGTGTGCTAGTTCTGGAACTACACAACATGTGCCTTGGCACCCAAATTTAGTGTAGGTGCTAGGTATCAAATTCAGGTCCTCCTTCTTATACAATAGGGACTGTACTGACCAAGCTAACTCCATGGGCTCTAAAACACATTTATATTTTATTTTATAAGTTAAGACTACCTACTTATAGAATGAAATGCAGGCTGCACACCCGAGCTTAATGAGCTGATTTGGCATGATTCTGTAAACAGGAAGCAGAAAATGTACCACTCCAGCCCTAAAAGGGACACAGAATTAAATTTTCTAATAGTCTGGAAATTTTTATGAGTTTCTTCTTTCCAATTTTTTAAAAAGATTCATTTGTTTTCTCTTATGAGTGTTTTGCCTGCATGTATGCATTTGCACATGTTTGAAGTATCTGTAGAAGCCAGAAAAAGCCATATGATTCCCTGAAACTGGAATTAGGGATGATTGTGAATCATCACGTGGGTGCTAAATACCAAACCCAAGTACTCTGCAAGAGCAGCATGTGTTCTCAACCACTGAACCATATCCTCGTGGTTACCGAGTTTTTAATCTTCAAATATGCTTCCTTCTGAACATTTTGCGAGGCATTATTGCTTGCAACTTAATTCTTGGAATGATTCTTATAGCACAAAGCAATTGTTCAAATAAATTTACTCCTGAAAGGTACCTTTTCATGTTTGGGAAGATTTTTAACTTGTCCTATAATTGCACCATCCCATGACTACATCCTCTCTTGACTTGTGTTTCCACATAAAATACCTTCTTTAGGTTGATTCTGATGAATTCCAGAACTAAAAGGAAAGGTGTTTTCTAAATCTCCTTATCATTCTATTCATGACCTGTTCCTTCCCAAGTATTATAACAATGAATGGACATAAAGTGGCCAGCTCCAGTAAAATAATTTTTTAACCAAATATATATATTCTTTCCCTTAGAAGATCTACCTGCAATACTCCCAACTTTGAAATGTTTTTCAGCCTTCTGCTTAAGCAGTCAAGTTAGTCAATTTGTTTGCTAGCTTCAAAAAAAGACAAACAAAACAAAACAAAAACAACAACAAAAACAAAAGCCAGTGGAAAGGCTTGTTCTTCTAGATTTCAGTGGTTATGCTAGCATGGACATGCAGAAGCATTATTGTCCTCAGGAACACAGGGGAGAGGCTGTGGATGGCAGGTTTTGCAGTATCATTCTGAGGACGGACTTCATGGATCCCACAGAAAATGATTGGCTCCTTTAATAAGTCTATGGGTTGCCAGGGAAGTGAAGCTTGATGATCAATGATGAACAACAAATGGATAACTGTCCTGATAAACATGATTGTTTAAATCATGTTGTGTAGCAGTGGCATGGGGAAGAAACAAAGCTGGTACACCTTTGAGGGCCTGTAGATGGTTAGTAATACTAGTTCTAAATTGTAGTCCTCATACTAAAACTATGTCTTGACTTCCCTATAAAACCTGATCAAATAATACAAATAGCAAAAAGTAAATGTTTACATATCTTTCTTCAGTTTTCCCTGTGAGTTACTTCTTTCAGATTTTAACTATGGCCCAACACTGTTGATCCATGAGAATATGAACATTACTTCCAAAATATATCCTTACTACTAATTTGTTAGTATAACCATTTTCTTAAGGACACCGAGTTTATAAATGCCATACTTTGCTTTCTCTAGCATAGAGCATTGAGAAGATAGTAGTCATTTTGTTGATATAATCATTCTGGGTAAGAAAAGAAATAATTAGACAATTTATAAAATATCCATTGTACTCTAATAAATTTGAATTTATACTGTACATTATATTTTAATAAATTTATTTCTCTATCCTCACTTAACATATTGGATGTTTGTGGAAATCAAATTATAATATGGTTTTCTTTCCCTACATAACTTCTATATAATTGAAGTTTTGTTTCCATGTGAAACAGCCTTTAATAGATTCTGTTGAACATCTCTAATGTGGAGCAATTAAAATAATAGTCACATGAACATCGGGATAACAATATTTTGAAACAATATTTTATGGACTTTTAGAAAACGAAACATAATGGGTAAGCAAAAAAACAAATATTAAAAATGATTCCCATGGAAATTGCCTTGCTTCTCAGAAATTTGCTGTTATTCTCCATATAGAAATAATTTAGTGTAGTATATTTAGTATAATTTAACTTTGGTGAAATATTTGACATGATTTCTTTATATATTTGAGCATTTGAACTGAATTTCTAACTTGTTGAAGAATGTGTAAAACATTTTGATTAATAACTACCAGACTACAGGTTTCTTGTGGTTTGATGACTTTTTTGTTTTAATATTCTTGTCTTTCCTTCCTTACTTCCTTTCCTTTTCTGTCTTGCTTTCCTTCTTTTTAAATTTCTTGTACTGTATCTCCTTCTGATGCACTGGCTATTGAATCAAGGACTAAACATGTGCTAGGCAAGCACACTATGAGTGAGTGATAGCTTTAGACTTTTGAAGAAAGTCTCTATCATTGTTTCTATTCTATGCCCAAAGTATAGTAATTGACTTAACTCAGAGAAGTGAAACCTAACATTTTGAATACCATGTAGCTGGGAGAGGTAGTCAATGAAGAATCAGTTGTAAAATTATCTCATCAAATTAGAATAGTTAGTATGAACAAACAGGCTTCAAATCAACTGAAATATCACAAAGTTTAAATTTTATTTAAAATAATGAGTTGTGAAAGTACAGAAGAGGTGTGTGTGGAGTATCAGATGCATACGTAATAGAAAACTTAGTATTAAAGGAATTAAAACTCAGTAAAGCACAGAATCCAGACAGACAGGTCAAATGGATGAGACAACTTTTGCACAGTGATGGTCTGCACACACTTTTGAGGTTGGCCTCTGTTCTGAATGACCAGCAGAGAACATGATAAAGGAACATAACCAGGTAACATATATTATGAGGTTTAGGAAAAAGAAATTAAATAAAGACAGATACAGTACAACTTTTAAAGAAAATATTCGGCTGGAATTATATTTTAAAAATTTTTTTTTTTTTTTTTTGGTCAAAGCCAAATTCTAAATTGAAGAATAGAAATAAAACTTTGCAGTTATAATAAATTGTGGTAGAATAACATAAGCTTCTACTGGAATAAAGAGGTCTATGAAAATAAATTTTACCAATATTCATTTAAAGGCCTAACGTACCAATTACCAGACTACAAAATCAAAAGTATAGTCCTGAAGCCAAAATCCACCTGAAGGTCATCCATAAACACATCTTTCCCTAGATTGTAATAAGGAGGCAGTAGAAAGGAGCTCCAGCAAAGGAGAGATAAAAGATAAGATAATAATACTATGTTTCAAAGCTGTGAACTTCAAAGAGAGAAAGGGCAAAGGGGAGAGAGGAAAGGAAAGAGAGGGGTTGATATTATTGGGAGGGGCCCAGGCAAAAGTAGCTCATTTAAATGGCCATAGATTTATTGCTTCTTGCTTCTCTTTAAATTCCTGGCTCCACTTAAAATGGAACTCTGGTGAGAAAGGAGTTTCAAATTTACATATTTACTTTAAGACATTCCAAGTGCCAAGCAAATTTGATTTGTTTTTTATATTTAGCAAACAAGTCATTTTCACTGAGAAACAGAATGGCCCGGATGTGCTCAGATATATTTTGTAAGAGTTAAAAGATTTTGATAATGTCTTAGAATCTCCTGAGCTACTGTAAAAGTAAAAATTGACAGAAACAGATAATTTTGTTATGCCAAGGAGCCTGGCAGGTGGGCAGAGTATTTGAGTGGAATTGCAGTGACTTTCAATTATCTATCCTTAGACACTTGTCTGTTTCTCCTGGTGGCCTATCTAATGAATAGCTCTTCTGCAGATGGTGAGAAACTAGCATTCTTAATTGCTACCAGGCTAAAATTAACAACAATCATGAGCATTGCTAGGGGAAGAATCTGGTATAATAGAGTTCATCTGTCAGGAAAAGGAGATTGGATATTTACTTTGATGGCATATACAATCTGATAAATGGAGAGGATCATTTCAATATTAGGAAAGCTTCTAATTGTTATATAGTATCAACAAAAGCAGATCTAGAAACTACTAAATTGTTTTAATGTGTCTAAAAACCAAGCAAATATAATATTGCTTATCTGCACTTCATGGTTAACATTTGTTAGGAGATTAAATACGAAATTGACATCAGTATTTTATGCTGTATAACTTTCCCTCCCAAGATCAGAATATATAATTTGACAACTATCAGTCATTTTTTTTCTCATAAGAACATGGAATACACATTTGTTATGCAAATACATATGCAAATGTACAAGGAACAATGATTAAATACAGTGTGATGTTTATTCACATTTAATATTATTACTATAATGAAATTATCATAAGCTGTTCTTTAAAGTTACTTAAAAATGGTATGAATAATAACATAAAATTGAAGTGGTAGTTACAAAATTATTAGAAATTAGAGACAGAAAACTGAAAAAATTTACTAGAAATTGGTTTTCAGAAACTAGTCTAGAATTCAAATAATTTCAACATTTGCACAGATAGACTTCTACAAAAGAATATTGGGATTTTTTTTGCTAAACTCATTTCTTCATCACTGTTATAAGGAGAGAAAATAAAAGACAGCAAGAACCAGCCTAGTTTTTATTGTACAATTGTATTTAACTTTTATTTCAATGTCTGACTTCTAGGATTCATGCATTGGTCAGAAAGTGAAAATTCTTAATTGCAAATCTTTCCTTTTCCTGGTGTCTTAAACAAAGTCTGTGAGATTAAAAACTTAAGGTTACTGATGTTGAAATAGGAAACTCAGTCAAAACCAGGTTAGAAGAACACAGTGCACCCTAGAAGATAGATGAATTCTTAGGGGCACTAATTTCCACTTGAATGCATTACTGATTACCACAACTGATCAAAATGCAAAGTTGTGAAGCCCAGTCCCAACTGGGCCAACTACAATACAACTCCTGCACCTAAGGCTCTGGGATCATTGTGGAAGAGTGGGCAGAAAGATTGTAAAATCCAGAGAAACTGGAAGCCTGCTGTGAGATTATGTTTCAAATAAATGTTGGGGAAACTATACCCATGATGTCTTACTGACATGGTGTCATGAAGCCTGAACAAGGGTGACAACAATCTTCATGCTAACATGAAAGAAGAAAGTTCAGGGGGCCTCAAACCTAGAAAAAGTATTACAGGCAACTAATGAATGCTGAGAGCTCAAGAAATGGTCTTCCCTTGGAAGAGTACACCAATTGGTTATGTAATACTAAATGGTCATCCCTGAAAACATACATACTAGTAACATTTTATCAACTTGGTAGATATTACTTATGTATTTAGAAACAGACAAATATGCACACATAGATAGTACTGTAAAGAAGAATTCCTGGACAAAGCTATCTGCATGTGTTTATTGATTGATAAAACACAGATGAAGAGCTTGGAAGGTTGCTGATAGGCTAATTGCAATTTCTTTGGGACTACCTTTAGCTGCTTAAGGAGTCATTTTTTGCCCACCTCTGTATCAGACTCTGAAACATCTTGATAAACAGATAAAACCTTAGGAATGTAGTAACTCCAAACTGACTCTAGAATAAACTCTTGCTCCCTTTGAAGCAGGAGCTCTGTGGGTTTTTTGTTTTTGTTTTTCCTAGATATGCCTTCTTGGATCCATTCCCTCCTAATCCTTTCTATATTTAATTCTTTTTTTTTGAGTTTTCTCTACCAAACATAAACTGTATCACAATGTAGATCCAAATGTAAGTGACTGAAATGTAAAGAAAATATTTTGAAATGCTTGTATTTACATTGGCAAATTCTCTTCAGTTTTGGAATTATCAAATGTTAAATCACTTTTGTCAAAAATTACAGGGTAATACCACCCTAATCCATTTCTACCACAACCAGCTTAAGAGTAAGTTTACTTACTCATCCAGGCAACCTTCGTTTTAAGTCTAGTGACTTGGAATCTCTTATGTGATGTTCACCTTTCCAGTTCAGCAGGCTAAAGTTGGATCTGGGAAAATTTATAATAATGAAAACTTTCCTAGGACAAACACAAAACATGTCAAAGACTAGCTATTTTCACACAGTAACCCTGCCTCTTAACCAACTGGATATCAGCTAATATCAGGATTCTGTGAGTATATCCAGAGTGATTCTAGTGTTTTGTGTCATAGCAAAAGCATTTGAGTGGAGCCATACACTTTGAGTACAAGAATACACTTGGTTTGGAAAATATATACTTCTGAGGATGGACATATGTCAGAGCAAAGAGAGCATGTAGCAGCTCAAGTGCTGTTGAATAGATGAATACAGTTATGTTATGCAGGCTGTGTTTTCAAGCTTGTTTGCATAGCAGAAGTTCCTGTGCATGCTTGTTCTGTTGCATTTAGTGCTACATGCAACTTTGGGTACAGTATGTCTCATTTGCATCTTATATCTCCACTGAAAAGTCAGTAGTTTGCTATTCTAATGAAACAAAATTCACCTTCAGATACTCTACAGTGCATTTACTCTTGCACTAGAGGTCCAGATTAGCTAGCTGTGACTGGGCATTTTCCAGTATTCCTTTTTGCTGACTGAACTTTATAATGTATTGTAAGTCCTCATGCATGGCTTTCTGGACCTCTCATCTACTCTCCTGTCTCAACCTCTCTTCATGGATATGCATGGATATTCTTGAAATGCCAGTAGAAGTACAACACAGAAGGAGAAATCAAATGGTTCATCTCTACGTTTCCTTGGGGATTTCTGAGATAAATAAAAAAGCTAGTAAGTGCTTTGACATCCTTCTACTTAAGCCCTACTTAAAGGTGTCAGAGTAAAGAATGGGTCAAAAAGGATAAGAAATTAGAAACTCTTCTAAGAATTCTCAAAAGAAATCTGTCATTTTTCTATATCATGCAATATTTATGTCTTGGTCCCAATGCTGAGTGGCTGTTAAGGGAAAATAGTTATTTCCTTATAGTAGCAGCAAAATGTAGCATTTCTTCTTATTTATTTATTGGTTTTGTTTGTCATGTTCTTCAGAAAATTTAAATAAAGTTACTTTGGAAATTATTTATAAGGATATAGTGACGTGACAAGAATGTCTTAGCAAAAACTTCTGAATATTTTTTAAAATTTTAATTGTAACTTCAAGCATCCAAGTATAATTTTGTGACTGCCCTTGGTGCCATTTGTATCTGTACTTCCCAGGAGTTGGATTAACAGCTCTTAAGATGCTTTGCTACAATTTCTTCTATTTGTTGTAGCAGTACACCTTAAGGTGTTGCTCAGCAATAAAGACAAAGAGGCATTTTCATAGGTGAATACCCTGCCAGACCTCAACAGAGGGAACCACTTGTCATGGCAAGCACCATACTGGACAATGGAACTCGGATTGATTGTCTGCTCTCAGGGGTTTTTATTGACACAGAGTCTCCTCAGGTGATTCCTTGATACAAAAACTCTGACCCTCATAATGGCTCTGCCAGAGAACAGTTAGCACTTGCAGATCATGAAGAGTCAAACATCTTTTATATAAATTGAACACAAACAGACTACACAACATGCCAAGGCCTCAGCAACCCTTTCCCCAACAATGCACGAAACAACCATTTTAAACATAACTGGAAATAAACCACAAACAACCTTAAAATGCCAATAAAATTTTCTAGACTTTACATTTCTTGTCCACATTTTGCATCATCTTAGCTAACTTGTTGGTTCTATCACAAAGGAGAAATATTTCCTGTCCAATCTGGCATTAGGTATGCACATTTTACTTTGTAATACATTTATCATCAATCAACTTTCAAGACTTGAATGTCTTACAAACATAAAGGAGCAGACTGCTGTCTTGATGGAAGGCAGAGAATGTCAGAGCAGCAAAAACAGTAACTTGGGCAGACAGAAAGGCTAACACTTAAATGCAATTTCTGATTTTAGGGAAAGGAATTATTGGACCTTCTTCATCATTCTTCACATATTCTGCTGCCCCTCAGGTCTTTCGTTTTCCGCTTTTAATATTAGATTTGTGGAGATTCAATTGACTGCTGTGCTCTACTGCCTAATCAGTCAGTAAAGAAGCAGCAAAGTCAAGAAAAATATTTTAAGAGATGTCAGTTCTATAAAAGTCAACAGAGATAAAGAGATTTATTGCTTCTGTCCTCAGTGCTGACCTGATTCTATTGGAGTCAGAAATCAAGAAAATCCAATTGTTTGTGTGTGAGTATGAAAGCAAGCAAGTAAGCCTGAGAAATAGATTTAGTTTACAGGGGAAGGAATAATATTTGTAAGTTGTCAGAAGTCCCTCGAAGTTGATATTTAAGTGTGCTACCTGAATTTGGATTTTTTTTTTCTGTTGTCTGAGTAGAAAGCAACATAAAATAAAATATGTGCTCCTTTGTGATTATACTCATTTGATCATTAATTTGTGAATTGTGTTGAACTATGTTTAATATGTTTCTACTGTGTGTTCTGGTAGTGTTCTGGTAGTGAGGAAAACTGATTTGGTTCTATTTTTATACAGTGCAGTTAATGCAAAAGACACAATAATCCATTCTTTCAAATAAAGAGGAAAGAGACTATAGGAAAACAAAAATGAGAGAAGAAACCACTCAAATTATAGATTAATCAAGTAGCGATTTCAGTAATTATTGAGTAGCACTTAGCTCAGGTCTAAGTTAGACAAGAGCATGGATCCATTTGAACTCGGAGGGATTCCAGGGATATCTAAGATACTGAAATGAAGATGTCTGGGACTGATTTGTTCAAATAGCTTTTCCGTGATAGTAAAATACTGAAAACCTAGTTTCCTGTGCTCACTTTGTTTCATAATGAAGTCTGCCATTTTTTTTTTATGTTTGACACCTTATAGAAGCCACTTTTTTTAAAAGCTGAAAACAAGAGATTCTACCACTCTAGAACACTTATCATAATCACTTGCTTTCTGAGTTCACTGAGACATTTAAAAAATATATTTTAACTCCTTGTTAATGATTTATAGACATAAGCAAAAGAGTATATTGACAGACCCTAAAGGAGAACTTACTGCTGCCATTTTCCTGAACCAATATAATTTCTAAATGAATTCTAAATATGCATACATATCCCATGGGTAAGTATAGGACTTAGCCCTCATATGAAATGCTTTTCTTTGCAGCAGATGAGGAACATTACAAAGATCTACAACTGGTCAAAATAAGTGGCCATGGGATGGACAACACAAATTAGTACAAATAAAATAGGATTCCTACACATAAAGTTCAGGGAAAGTTATAGAAGAGGGAGCACAAAGACAGTATTAGACAGATGACCAGGACTTCTGCTGAAAGATAGTGTCTTCTACATATGGCAGGGAAGATATAGCCATGCATGCATTCTCAACAAAATAGTTGCTAAAATAACATCTATATAATGAGCACAGCAGTAGACCTGACAACAGAGATTGAAGAGATTTCACAAAAAAAAAACTACCCTTAGATAAAGAGCCTCAGTAAATTCAGAATAAGTGCCTAAGAGTCAAATTTAATGCCAATATTTTAATTAATAAGTTATCCATTAGTAAGCCTCTACCTAATGGTTTTTTAATTAGCTGGATTTATCGAAATGTTTTTTATGTTAATAAAACATCCAAAAATCTCATGACTTAAAAAAATATAGTTAAATTGAATTTTCAAATATGTGGGCTTTATCATCCCATTTTCTGCAATTTGAGACAAAAAACGTGGTGAAAAAAGTTAAAGTCTAGAGATATGGCTCTGCAGATAAAAGTATATATATACTTCTCTTGTAGAGGAATAATGTTTTGTTCCCAGCATCACATAGGAATTCTCAGAACTATATGTAACTCCTGCATAAAGCCTCTGGGGATCCCACACATTCCTAGCATGCACACACAGAGATACGCAAACCTAAATGAAAATAAAAGGAATCTTTCAAAAAATTTTTCAATTTTAATTAATTGATATTATATTTCTATATAGTAAATAGTTGATATTTGTAATACCTGACGAAAGACTCAGCATTTAATCACCAGATAATAGTGAACTTAGGCTCACCAGACAAGCAATTGGGAATAAGAGCCAACTCTGCATGATAAAACAGGCCATGATATCATCTTAGCTAATGATGACTGCAAGAGATGCATTTATGGCAGAGAGTTTAGAAACCTGAATTGGAGTGATTGAGTCAGAGTCACAGGCAAACTAGACATCTGGAGAGATATTCCATGTAAATATTCCAGAGCATGAATCATTGTTTACAAAAAATCCAAGTAGATACTAGTTTTTCTGTCTCAGTCGTCATCAGTGTTTATATCAACCACATTCCAGGGTAGGCCTCAGGAATATTCAGCCAACACAAAATAGAGGCCATAATTCTGTGCTTGTTTGTGTGGGGATTTGTAGTCTTGTTATTGTTATTTACTAATTTTTTTTAAGACAGAAAGAATACAAAATTGGGTGGAAAGAGTGCATGAGAGAAGGATTAGGGAGTGGTTGGAGAATGGGAAAGTATATGCTCAAAATATATTGTATACAAATTTTAAAATTTTCATTGTAGTCATTTTTGCTAGCATCAGTTTACCACATCCTAATTTATAACTATTTCATTTTTATTATTTTCTTTCATAACAAAATATTTTGGTATCCAGCATAAATCACATGGTTCATTTATTTATAATCGGGCCTCTTCCCTTATCTCTTAGTTTGAAGTAACTAATTTGGATTTTAATAAAAATGATTCAGCGTCAATGAGAATGGAATGCAGAACCTACAAACAAAGGCAGTGTGGAATAAAATTTTATTACAGAGAACACTCTATTCACTTGGAGTGTGTAGCCATTGGAGACTTGGGAAGCATTCTAAGACTAGAGTGAAGTTTAACTCCTGTATCGATTGTTCTACAATTGAGTGTTATAAATTCAATGAACACTAGTTGATAGATTCAGTAATATTACAGTTCAGCAGACAGACCTGAGATTGACCCCTTAATAGTAGACAACATATCTTTATAGTGATTATGAAAAAGGTCCATGGTCCATGAAACAAACAAAGGTAGACATATATAAATTACCATATATATATGTACAAAAGCTATGCTTTGGATAAAATGTTCTTTTAAAATACAACAAAAGATGAATAAACTTGTCTCTGGGGTTATTTGAGGCAAAATGATGATTCTTTTATTAATAACTGATTCAGAACAAGATTTTGCCACCAATATTTTCTTCACAAAATTTTATGTATTCCTTTTCTTACAAGAACTTATTTGCAATTCCATATCTGAGTGAAAGACAACATTATGCAGACCTGTCAAAGTGTGTCATTAAGTCAGTGAATTCTAAAGAGGACTCGGTGACATCTGATGTGTTGGAAGAAACAAGTACGTGGAAGAAGCACACAGGTGCTGGCAAGATCTGCCTCACTATGGAGACGTCACTCTGAAAAGAAAATAGGACAAACCTCAGCAGGAATACAGAATGTTTAAGACTTAAAGCAGCAATAAACAAAAATGAAGGGTTTAAGATGCAATACAATTAGGGCTGTCAAGAACTTGGAATGTTTGGTTAATAAGGGAACTCAAGGAAGAAAAAGGGTGACCTCTCAGGGATCTTACTAGCAGTTTCTTCCTCTTCAACCCCAGGGCTTCTCACAGAGTAATTTTCACAGCTGTGTTAGTCGCTTTCATTATTGTAATAAAAACTTGAAGTAATCAAGAAGAGAATGGGTCTTATAAACTCAAGTATTGGCAGTTTCAGTCGGGGATTGGACAGTGGCATTGCTTTTGGATCAGCTGCAAGTGGAACACCATAGCTTTTCTTCATGGGAAAATTGTCAGCTTTGGGGTTAATATGCAAAATCAATGAAAGATGGGCTGGGCGAGTGCATTCCACTATTCCCTTAAAGAGCATATCTTCAACTATTGGAAGAACATCGATTATGCCTCACCTCTTAAAGTCACATGATTTTTAATAGTCAGTGACTGGAGGCTAAGCCTTCTGGCGACATGTATAGCTTCACCTTACATTAGTCAGAATAGGGTAAGCCCCAGGATCATCTTAAACTCTTTAGCCAAACTCCTAACAGCTTCACTCAAGATAAATCAATGTTTCACACTCAAGCCACCATCGTGCTAATATATAGCAATGCTGGCATAGGGATTTACTATTTTGTTGATGACATATTTGTTCTTTGGTAGCTGTGGTATTTCTGATAAGAATGCCCCCTATAGGCCTTTATATCTGAACGCTTTGTTATCAGGGAGTGGTACTATTTGAAAGGATTATGGGGCTAGGATGTGTGGTCTTTTAGAGAGAGTGTGTCACTGGGGGTGAGCTTTGTCATTTCAAAAGCCCATGCCTAGCCTACAGGCTCTCCTGCTTGTGGATTAGGATGTAGCTCTTAGCTACTGCTCCAGTGTCCATCTTCATTCTGCCATGCCTCCTCAGCATGATGACAATGGACTAAATCTGTGAAACTGTAAGAAAGTCCTCAAATAAATGCTTTCTCTTATAATAGTCACCTTGGTTTATTATGGTGTCTCTTCACAGCAATAGAACAGTGACTAAAGAGTGATTATTTTTTAATTTAAATAGTATAGAATGTATAGGTGCCCAAGGTATAGAGATCTCCAGGTACATTACTATCATATATCAATCATCACATATCATTCATACCATGTGGCAGTTTATATATATTATACACATGTTTTGCTAAAGGCAGGAAGGCAAGCATATGAACATTCTGGGTCTCCTAAAGATGGATGTCAAGATGTTCTTCCTCTCAAATTGTAGCTTCAACTTAGTTAGGATATACATTTGTAAAATCCTTGTTTGGAACATTGGAATATTACTCTCAGTAAGCTATAGTGTCACAGTAAAATATGATTAAAGTTTTATGTATATAAAATAGTTTCTTATTAATTCTCTAAGAAGTCAGATATATACTTATATATATATACACATATGTATATGTACACATGTATATATATGTACATAGACATACAAATGCGTATATATATATATATAAATATGTATGTATAAATACGAAGAGAGAGAATCAGGTTTCATTTATATAATATTGAAATGTATCTACTCAGGAATTTAGTCTATTTTCATATAGAAAGGGCATTTATTATCTTTTTCTATCCATATTCAAATATTCTTTTTGTAACCATCCCAGTATGGTACTGGTGCTGTGAAATGATCTAATTTCTTTGGATACTGTATTTTGATATAATCAAGATCTAAAAACCACTGGAAAACTGGTCATAGGTTTATTATAGTAATGTATGCCTTAGTAGCTGTCCACTATATCTAGCTACCTGGACCCTTATCTGTACCCTTATCCCTTATTTGGCTATTTACTCTTAGGATTCCATTATCCTTGTGAGCACTGTAAACCAGCTCATGAAAGTTTCCTGTGCTCAAGTCAGGATATATCAGTTTTCCTCCCAGAGATGCTGAATAGGTATGCAATGCCTTATACTGTCAGGGAACAGGCACTGGGAAGACAATAATTTATTTCAAATGGAAAATAGCACAAAAATGTTGTGACACTTACCCATTAATTTATTCTTATAAATCATTCCTTGTGATGAATGCAGCTAGTAGTTGAAACTGTTTCTTAGTTCCAACACAAAACCTTAATTTTTCTGGATAGTTAAAATGTTACTGACTTTTCCACCAGATTATAGTTACAACAATTACACAGTTGGTATGCAGAAGAAATCTTGAAGATATGAAGCCCTTGGGAAAGCAAACAAGAAGTGTGAAATAAATGAAATCAGGTATTGAATTATGTTGATGGTCAGAACTGTTCCTCTTAGCAAGAAAGGATTTTTTACTCTTCAAATAAATTATTTGCATGGCACTTGGTATAGACACTACTTTCCTCCTGGTCACATTAAAACTTACTATGTAGTTACTTTCAGAGTAATGAGGGTAACACCAAGTACAAAAAGCAAACAACAATAACAAAAATAACACTTCCAAGAAAGCACAATGTTATTACGAACTTGATTGCCTTGATGATAATTAATACCTGGGGCAAGCCAGTAGCCCAAGTCAGTAATGGTTATTTTTCTTATCTCAGATCTAGAAAACTCTAAATACTTCTTTTTTCACAGGCCTTGCCATATGCCATATACTCTAAAAGAAAAGTCTGTGTCAAATTCTTGAATCTGTATCTATTGCAGACACAATGTAAGAGATAAAACCTAATGAGTTTCCACAAATACAACCAATTTGTTAGCATTGACTGGTCACTTCAGTGAAAGGACCAGTCAATTTAATCAAATTGGCCAAACTGGCCTTAAGTTGAAGTGACAAATGGATGCAGTCAAAATAATCAAACTAAGTAAATAGACTGGATATGTTCACTTCACTATCCTTCTAGAGGTTCTGAATCTTAACATGCTTGCTCATAAAGCTCTATTCTCAGTTAAGTGGAGAAATGCTAAAATTAGGCAACACAAAGTAATATGCCTTATCACTCCAGTGGTCATAGGCAATCATTGGAATAAGGAGATGTAGATGGGCAAATGGAATAAACCTCCCTTACCTCTTGACTGAGGGCTTGCCCGGGAGCACTACACCAGGTGTTGTAATCATTGGCATGTGAAGAATCCAGAAGAGACATTGCCCCTAGCCACAGTATAATTGGCTATATACATACTGTATAAACATAGGTTTACTGGACAGTGGACATAGAAATACTGAATTAGAAAACATACCCAAGTGACTCTACCAGGAGTCTAAGAAGATAGACAGCAGTGCAGGCTTTCTAAAGCCCCAAACAATCATAGTAATTCACTTCCAACTGTTGCCCTCCTGGCACTCTTCCTAAGCAGACAGGGGAGCTGCTGCATCTCTCAGATAACAAGGTAATTAATGTTAAAAAGGAAGACCAGATTGAAGAGGGTCAGTTGGAGCTTCAGAATCATAAAAAGGGAGAATTAAAAAGCCTATTTCCATTTGCGTCTAACTTCTATTTGCAAGGCTTCCTTTAGAGAGGTTTGAAAAGGCGAGGGGAGAGACAGGAATAAACAAAAGCTATTACAGGAAATGAGATGCCTTTCCTTTTAGCCTCTTTCTGCTAGAGATCTTTGCTGAAGCCCCAATGACATTGTTATAATCCAAAGCTCCAAAATTAGTTTCATCTACCTTGGAGGAAAATAATAGAATAGAATTTGTTTATCAATTCCATTAGGGATGATGCCAACATTCCACCGAGGGAAAGGTGCCCCTCCCTCATGTTGCTGCACCCATTCTCCGATTTGCTGCTGGTAAGTAGATAATGATTATTTGTTAATTTCTTGAATTCTGTTGTCCGTGAGTACATTTATGACACCATTACATCTGAAGAATTTTGCGATTGGTGATGGCGATGAACCGAGAGACACTTATTGCAAGGACTATGACAGAGAGTTTAGTTTTCTACAATAGAAGGAAAAACTAACCCATAAACTATATATTGTTTTCCAACACAGGATATTGACTTAATAATAAATGTCAACTGTAACACCTATCTTCAACTAATATGTAACAAAAGAAAAAACGTAGACTTATGCAAAAATCTAAAACAAAATAAAGGAGGCCAAATAGATAATAAATTAGGCATACTTTAGCACCTGTATAGGAAAATGACAGGAGAGATGATCTACAGGGAACTTATTCTTTAGAATGGGTTAAGCTCAGTATTTTAATATCATTACACATTCAATTCATAAATGTTCCTAAGAAGTGAATGTGATTTAAAATTGACTATTGTAAGAAGCAAAGACTGAAGCAAAGAGGTATAGAACAACTCAAATCTAATCAGTTCAAGGGCCAAGATTTGAGCCTCAGAGTGTGCCTTTAAGACATTTGATTATAGTATTATATGAGCATGATAACTCTCAGGGAATCGTAAGGTAAATAAAGAAAGCAGTCAACATATTAAAATACCTGTGTAGAATGCTTTAAAAATTAACCTATGGTATTTTAAACATGTCTTGGAACTATATGCATTATATAAATGCCACAGAGCTGCAATACATTTCTTAATAATTATACCCAATCATAATTGTCACATTTTTAAAAAGATTTTATTTTATTTGTGTGTGTGTTTTTCCAGCATGTGTATTGTGCACCATGTGTATGCAGGGTCTGGGGAGTCCAGAAGAAGAAGTCAGATCCCCTGGAACTGGAATTACAGACAGCTGTGAGCTCTCCTTCCAAGGACTTATCATCCAGGTGGGAACTGGGAACCAAACCTGGGTCACCTACAAGAGCATCAAGTGCTCAAAAATCCCAGTTCTCCAGTCTTAATCATTACAATTTTTAAAACATTTGTATTTTTATTTTCACTTTTCTTACTGTCTTCCAAGATATGAGAATGTATTTAGTAAATTACATCTAAAATATAATTGACCCAAATGTGTTTAAGAATAACTATCTTAAAGGTTCACAATTAAGAGACACAATCATGCACTTTCCAAAATATGGGCTGTAAATCCCCAAACAGAGAAATCAATCAAGTAGTCTAACTGGAGTTACAGAATTCTAGAATACTCAGTAATGATTCTGTCCTGTAATCCTGTAAACTGAGCTTCTCTGTTGGGAGACCCACCACTGGTTATTATGAGCTGCTCTATTTGCATGGCCCTCATTAACAAAGTAGAGTTTCCATGGCTGGAAATTACCTGCACTGTGGCTGGAGCTAAAATTCCAGTACTAAATACAGAGAATCTGGTCTGCCCTCATCTATTACACGGGAATCCTATGCTGAGAAACTGCCTGGAAAGTGACTTACCAGAATAGATGACCTCAAAGCCCATCAAAACATGCTGGAAGTTCTTCTATTACATCTATGCTGGCTTCTTCATTTGTAGTCTATTACATGAGCTATTCCTTATTTTTATTTTTCAAATCCAGTCTAAAGGGAAATTGTGGGGCAGTCCTAGAGCTGAGAGTGAGTTGAAGATTGCCTTGAACCCCAGATTTTCCCATCCTGAGAGCCATAGGAGTTTGATTGCTCCTCACTTTTAGCCTCTGCCATAACCCAGCTTCCTGCTTCATAGAAGGTCATTAGAAAGGAATGTGGCAATGTGGCTTGGTTGGTGCTAATCTGTACTGTAGCTAGAAGCCTAGGGATGAGCCCAATTACTGAGAAGTTGACTTTGCAGGACATTGAATCTTAGACTTGAGCTCCACATGAAATTTAAGGCTACTCCAGTCTTAACCAATGGATCCAATCCCTGGGTACCAATGACCCTCTCCTGTCTGCATCCTATAAGCACACCATGACCCTTGCAATAAAGAGAGAATGCTCCTCTGACAGCTGTTCCTGAGTTCCTGTTCTCATGGGCTCACAGGCTCTGACAAAAGACAGATGGATACGAGTTAAGGACCACACTGCCCTCGCTGCATCTCTTTGGGTTTTCCAGGTGGCTTTCCGCCTGGCAGCAGCCAGCTGCAGCAGGGTGTGGGTGAGATTCAATCTAACAGGGAATATCTTCTACCGCGTACCTGTTCTTTCCCTTACTATATTTACATTGTCATATAATTTTCTAGGAATTGAGACTATAACACTAAAAAGCAACTCTATGTCCCTAGTTCGTAGTGAGATATTTTCAGTTTTTTTAATTAACAGCTTGATAGATCAAGAACGAATCAAGATTTGGAAAATTTTGATTTCTTCAAATGCATGCATAGCTAAAATCTCTGACAGGGTCTATTTTCAAACCATCCCTTAACACATGCTAAATGATTTCGACGGGAGCAGTGGCAGCCTCTAGTCATTCTTCAACTGTTGACCCGTGTGCATATTCAAACGATCAGGCTACCATCAATTCCACTATAGCAAAAACAATAAAATTATTCCCAAAGGACATCTGACTCGTTTAGATTTTTCAAGAAGCTAGCTACAAAATTTTGATAAATGTAACTAAAGAAGAGGCTCAATCCACTCACCAGGCCTGATTGTGTAGTGTGCGATAAACCCATGAAAAGGATAATGGTCCTGATGCTCTGACTACAGAAAGTCCGTACAGGGTATTTCACAAGGGAAAAGCCTACCTCATTAACCTTTAGATGACTGGGACCAGGGGACACAGTAGAAAAAAGGGGACAGGACATTTTGAGGAAAGATGACAAGAAGGAGCAAGTAAGATGAGTTGTGACAGGGCCTATCTCGAAAGGAGAGAAAAAGCATGGAAATGGGCAGCACAAATGGGAAGTGACAGGACGAAACTGTTTGGGACTGCAAATGAGCTCAGTGGGGAAAGAAGTAGAACACTCACTGGAGTGAAACCACTGAATTATGGGATTGCACCTCCAGAACTCCTAGCATAGTAATATTGTCTCCCAGTTGACAGAGCAAGACCAGATTTATTATACAACCTACTGCCTTCCTTGCCTGTCCTCAGAGAAGCAGCAAAGTCAGTGCCACCTGGAAAATCAACCAGTCCTTTTCCTTTTCTGTCTTTTTTTGATTATCACATTAGTGAGAAAATAGAAATGCAAATCTCTGTGGCTGTATCTTCACAGACCCATGGCTCATTAGGAATTCCTAGAGAGAAAATGTTCTGTGTTTTCTTCTTTCTATCAGAACTGATGTCCCTTTGAAAGTGCTAATAGGACCTCTCCTGTTCAGGCTGCAGTACATTTACCTCTAACTTCAGAAAAAGTACTTTTAAAATGAAGATTTCTGGGATGTAAATGACTAAGCTTAGCTCCTTCCTTTGAACCTCAGGTGTTGCTTGTGCTTGTTTTCCCCATGGGCACTGTTAATAGACTGCATGTTGCAGAAGTCCCTTCCAACCCAGAAATCTAGGTCACAACTGATAACTCCTTGCACAGCAATCATCCCGTTTCCAGGGACAGCCCCCACCTCCCTACACACACTTTGAACTAAATATATTTAACAGATCTCTAAATACTGTAAAATTCCATAGAGTTATGCAACTGAGTTCAGCAGCATCACACTGGCTCACACTTCTTGAATGTTGGACAGCAAGAGCTGTGGCCATTCTGCACTCTACCCCATGCAGTCTAGCTTGTAAATGAGAAACCAAATAAACACTCCACCTGCTGTGTGTTCAATGCCTCTCTGCTTGCATCACTTGCTTGATAATGGATACCTAAAGATGAGAAACAATTGTAGGCAGTACGGTAAAGCTTTTGACCTAGAAAGGCTTTTTATTGATGTAGACTTTTTAAGAGAGAGAGAGAGAGAGAGAGAGAGAGAGAGAGAGAGAGGGAGAGAATTATAAGTAAAAAAATAAAAGTAAACAAACTTTAGAAGATCTTATAAAATTTTCAGTTATGGCTTTGTCTAGAATAATATGGATGCTTATGACAAAATGAGAGATGCTGTGGAGAGAGAGAATAAAACAAAAAGTGTTCTTTAATATTATGCTTAGCCACTGAGAAGAATGGAATTCTCCCTTTTCCCCAAAATGAGTGACATGCCAAGTTTGGACACTTATTACATTCACTAATTAGTAGAAAACTTTATGTACTATATATATATATATATATATACATTCACTAATTAGTAGAAAACTTTATGTACTATATATATATATATATATATATATATATATATATATATATATATATATATGCGCTATTACCTTGGCAGCCACTATATATTGAAAGGACAATGAATGACTAGAGCTGCTGAAATGTATGAATGTAGAGAGTGGACTAATTTATTTAGCTTGCTCATCATTCACACTCAACTTAAAATTTGTACTCCTTATGAGAAAGAGATGAAATACTACTAACACCCCTCAGGTTCACCTCACTACATATCACCTTACATCAATCTCACAATTTCCTTGTCTGCTAGATGGGAAATAAAGCACCAGGTAACTTATGAAAGATTTCATAGGCAGAAGCAGAAAGCTTGAAGGAGGTGAGAGGCAAAGATCACATGTCCTAAGAGCAGAGTTCAGTGCCAAAGAGAGCAGGGTATGGAGGTGATGGGGAAAGCATCAGGTAATGTTCATACTTATCAGCCTTGTTACCTGAAGAACTGACAACCTCAAAGCTCAGAAGTGACCTTGCTTGCACAGAGCTGCCTGCAATTGCTCCTTGGGGAAGATCATAGAAGAATCAATCCTGAGAGGTTTTCAAACAAGGAGACGGAATGGATTCTTTTCTCTTCTCTTCTTTTCTTTTCTTTTTTCTTTTTTTTTTTTTTTTTTGTGTGTGTGTGTGTGTTTTGTGTGTTTAGTTCAATGAATTTTTGGCCTAAAGGGTATGATCACATGTGTTGAAAACAAAATATCTGGACACATTTTTATTTTTATAACTTGATAACACAGTTATATTGGTTTAAATATAAAAAAAAATCTCATTTCCAGTGAAAATAATACATTTAATAATAAAAAAACTACTGAGAATAGTAAAAATACTTAAAATATCCCTAGTTATTTTGCAATAACACACATGAACAATCAAAATATTGAAAGATCATTTATTTAAGAGAGCTGCAGACTTTATGATTCCAGAACACTGACTTCTAAAGTAAATCGCACAAAATAGCAGACTGTGTATTTTATTTAAAATACTCCAAATCAAATCATATAAAAATTAAAAACCAAAGTATGAACTAAACAAACAGCAATAGTATTGATGTGATATGATATCTAATTTAAAATTAAAATTCTGAACTACACTTCAATATCATCAAGTATATACATTAGTCAAAGAAAATACTCTGTTATTGAAAAAGGTTCAAACTCCATGACAACTAATAAAACATTCAACAGGTAATCAACAAACTAAACTGAGAAATAAACCAAAATGTAAGTCTTAAATCTTTTATTTGAAATATTTGGAGTCAATGACAACTTTTATATATATATATCATATATGATGTAATATCTCCATCAATATTTGGTTGTATAGCATGTTCATCTCTTATAATATTCACACAAATGAAATATAAATAAGTCTATCAGTGTGACTGTTACTGTAGGTAAGATTAAACCATCAAATATAACTCAGGTTTGGTGGAGTATATGTTTGATTCATAGTTTCTTGAATTGCAGATTTACAGCAGATAGTCAGTGTTTTCAATTTACACTCAAGTTAAGGGACTTTGTTGCACATAAATATCTTGTCTTCTAAAGAAATAATTTGATAATTTAGTGAGAACATGACCACAGAGGTAAAGGGTGGGTCTACCTCTACTCTTTGGCAAAGCTTTCCATAAACTAGTGCTGGGTAGTATTCATATACACCAAAAAGAGACATCTTAGTTACTTTCTTAATGCTATGACAAAGTATCTGATAAAAGCAACTTCAGGAAGAACAGCATTATTTTGGCTCAGTGATGGAGGGTATTGTCTCTTATCATAATTGAGAAGTCATGGTGGCAGTGTACGAGCCAGCAGGTCACATTATATCTGCTGTCACAGAACGGAAATGAATGCTAGCGTTCAGATTATTTACTCTTTTTTATTCACTGCAGAACCTCAGCTCATATAATTGTGCCACCCAAACTCAGGGTGGTCTTCCTTACACAATTAAACCTTTCTGTGAATACTTTCATAAAACACCACTGTTATGTGTGTCCATGATGATTCTAAATCCAATGAGGATTAACCATTACACATAAGGTTGAGTTTGAGAAATACATAGTTCTCAACTAATATCTCAAGTGGTACAATTTTCAAGTTGCTATTTTCAAATAATAGTTAAACAAATAGCTCAAAACTAAATTTCAGTTAGTCCACTTAATATTTTGAGCAATACACTGAATATGCTCAGAGTAGGGGCATTCATCCTCAAAATGCTTTATTTTGCAGGTGAAATCCCAGTCAAGAAGACATACTTTGATTTCAATGCAAGGGCAAAGTTACATAGAGCAGTATGGAAAGACAAGTGATCATATGGCATGACTATTGTTCTATAGTTTCTTTCTACATTACAGACTGTCTCTAATAAAAATTCAAACTTGATATGTACAAGCAAAACAACAATGACTGATATATATGTATATGTCTTAGTCACTCTTGCTATGTAGAGATACCATGACCAAGGCATCTCTCATTAAAAGAAAGAATTTAATTGGAGGCTTGCTTATAGTTTCAGAGGGTTTATCCATTACCATCATGGTGGAAAGCATGGGAGTCCACAGGCATACATAGTGCTGGAGAAGTAGCTGAGAGTTCTACATTCTGATCTGCAGGCAATAGGATGAAGAGACTCTGGGCTTTTGAAATCTCAAAGTCCAATTCCAGTGGCATGCTTCCTTAAACAAGGCCACAACTCCTAACCCTTCTAATCCTTTTAAATAAGGCCACTTCCTGGTCACTAAACATTCCTATGGTTGCTATTCTTACTCAAATCATGACACTATACAATCAGAACATATAGTTAGTTTAAACTAAAGCCTTACTTTAATTTCCACAATAAATGGTAAAGGCTTTCTACACAATGACCAGATATACATGCTCTAGTTTGTAAACCTTTAAAGTCCATTTATAATGGGCTTTGCCATCATGAGAAAGGAACCTATGACAGTTCTTCAAGTAGGTATTTTTGAATACTTTCCTTAAGTATTTTTTTGTTTTGCAATGTACATAAGTAGGTGGGAAATGTAGTTTTACAGAAACTCTTCGTTTCATTTATGTAGGTACTGAAAGGTAGCAGATGAAAGGTTTATAGCAGGAGCAGATAATCTCTACACACACCTTTTATTGAGATTAAAATTTGACCATTTATTTGATGTCTACTGGTATGGAGAGCAGGCAGGAAGACCTGGGTATGATGTACCTGTATAGCTTAAGTACCCTATAGCTTAAAGTGGGCATGGTCCAAACATATCCTGGCACTCCAAAGGAGGAGGTATATGCAGGAAATTCAGAAGTTCCAGGTCACTCTTGGCTACACAAAAAATCCCAGGTTCCAGGACATCCTGAGATACATGGACACATGAGATACATGGGACCCTGTTCCCCTCTGTGCTTCCCACCAAAAAGAAAAAAAAAAAAGGAAAGAAAGAAAAAAACACAGAAAAACAAGGAAGAAAGAAAAAAAATGACTTGTGAGAACAAGGTAATTATGAGTACAAACCTAACATGCCTTTAAAATGTTCAATACATACATGAAAACTTAACTCTACCTGAGCTACTAGTACTAGTGAGAAAAGAAAAATCTAGACTTCTTTTTCTGTTCTTGTGTTCAGTTCAGTCATAGACCTGAATATGTTCCCTTTTCTTGTTTAAAATGATAAAACTGGATTAAGCTTCTAATTTCTACATAGTGATCTTTGTGGTTGATATTTCACATATAAAAATATCTATCTATCTATCTATCATCCATCTATCTATCATCTATCTGTCTATAAAGAGAAGTTTCAATGTATGTCATTATCTCTTTTTAATGTGATTTTTTGTTGTTGTTGATGCTTGTTAGTTGTAAGGGAGCTGCCTTACATGATACTCAGGAACTACACATTTACTGTCTGTCAAAAGAAAATCCCTTCTCTCCCCTTGTGACTTGCCAGTTTGTGAAGAAACATAACATAGCAAGTCAGCTACTCTGTAACTGATCTGAACCAATTACTTAACCAGAGGTCAGTTGAATAGTGTTGTAGAAGTTTATTTTTAGCTATGTGAAAAATAATTGTTTTTGTTCTCTGTTGGAAAAAGGGATGCATAGACCGTGGTGCTTTGTATTATCTGCAAGTGTTGGATTTCTTCAGGGGCTGTTTAATTGCTAATGATCTGCATGTGCTATCAGAAGAATACCTCAGTAGTATTGAAAGAACAAAAACACCTGAGCTGAGATGCTCAGGATTCCAATGTTGAATATGGCATTAGCCATGATAGTGGTTACCTCTGCTGAGGTCTGGCAGAGTTTCTACATATGAAAACACCTCCTTGTCATCCTTGGTGAGCCATCCAGCAGTTTACTACTACAGAATAGCACAACCTGATTTTGCAAACTGGATATTTGTTCACATGAGAAACTCAGCCCACACCAGTCAGAGATTCTAAGTATAGAAAAGTGTTTACTTAAGGAAAACCTTGACTTACATAAGCACCTATAAATCAGCAATAGGTTATCCTTTTCCTTCTGCGCAAATATTCTGATCTTCATCTTCATCCATGTGTTTCTATGCATACTATTTACTTCCAGGGATAGAACATTTAGATGGATGAATTAACATAACAGAGTAAATGAACAATATCTTCAACTATATCAATTATGGGAACCAGAGAAAGTTAAATAAACACTGTTCCTAATAAAACACAAGTTAATATTTTCAATGAATTTACAACATTATAAATCTAGAAAAAAATACTTATTTAAAAAGAAATTTCAAATAAACGTTTGGGAGGAACTCATTGTAAAATTTCAGGAGATGTGTGATTCCAGCAGAGAATCATGCAACATAGAAGGGCATGTAGAAGCTGAGTCTAACATCTTACACTTTGTACACTTTTGTCACTGAGGTGATTCATATTCTGACTATAAATGGAGTTCCTACAATCTCTATTTTACTTTTCAGCATATCTTACAGACACCTCTCATTCAAGTGGTAAGTATAAAGTTAAACATTCTAATTTCTCTTACGAAATAACAAAGTATTTGCTTATCTGTTACCAGCTGTTCACTTTACACAATCTACAAGATGCTGTAAGAGGAACTGAGACTGGTCAGAGATAGACTTTATTTTAATAACATGAAATCAACAACTCATTTAGTATAATTACATACTGTGATTTTTTCCTTATATTTATATTATCCAATATTAAAATATTGTATTATCATAAATAATTTCACATCATTTAGTAAATTCATCAAGGCATGGATAGTAAAATTCTGCATTGTCATCTAGACCCAATTTTGATATTTTGAGATTTTCTATGTTCCGCAATTTTAGTCATTAAACCATGTTGATAAACTTCTAATGTTGAATTTTCAAAAAGACATGAGAAGTATTTCTCATATAAATAAATCTTCATCATTCTAATTTCTTCATTATTCTATAAACATATGAAATAAATATTTTGTATATTATTTTGCTATATAACTTTTGGATAGCATGCAAGTGAATGTGTACATGTGGGTAAGTTTGATTGTTTTACATTATTTAACTATGAATTTTTGCAGTTAAAATGTTAATTTTGTATGTGTAAAAAAATTTATTATCTTAATTTAGATTTCTTTAATTGTTACTGAGGTAGTATATTTTAAAATGTTTAATACCCATTACAAATGAGTAATTAATTATTTCAGAAATATTAGCTGAATATTTCAGAAATATTTGCTGAAATCCAATCATATGATTATATACTTTTTTATGTAAAAGTATCTATGTGGATCAACCCTTTTATTTAACTGTCTCTTATTCTTTTGAATACCATTTTTTAGGCTGCAAAAAATGCTTATGGGTTAAAGCACTTGCCTTGCAAACATGAGGACTAGAATTCAGATCTTTGGAACCTATGCAAAAGACAGATGGTCTGGTGGCTCAGTTGTAATTCCAGCACTCAGAAGGCAGAGAGAGGGGATCCTGGAGCAAGTTGGCTGACCAGACTAGCTGTTGGGAGAGCTATGGTTATAAGTAAGAGATGTGGCCTCACTAAATATGATGGAGAGCAATTGAAGAAGACTCTTGGCATCAACTCATAGACTTCACATGCATACACACACATGTACATGCACATCTATACACGTTTGCCCATACATGCAAACTCTCACACACACACACACACACACACATATATATATATATATATATATATATATACCATACATACACACATAATGAAAAAAAGAAAATAAAAGATCATTTCCTTATGACTTTTTCGTATGTGACAACTGAAACTTCAAGGTCATTTTTATTATTTTTTGTGTTAACTAGATCTACTTATTCCAGTATTGTTTACTGTAAGATTTATAGCAACCATCAACTTTTTACCTATGAGAGAATACATTTTATTTAACATTTTGAATGTCCTGACTTTGAGGTAAGATATTTATGATTGATGCTGTGAGCAAGACAAATTAAAGAGATTTGTTTCCTGCTTTCAAATAGTCAACCATCTATTCAGATAGAAAATGTAGGCATGTAGTCAAACATTAAATAGCTTTTGGCAGAATATTAAGTGGGCATTCACAGGCTTCCCAATTGTACAAAAAACTTTACATTTTAATTTATTTCCTCTTGTTTTCTTAGATATTAATGAATGCAGCAGGCCACCTGTGGTGAATGAGTGGGTTGAAAAAACAATTAAATGTAAAATTAGATCAAAGTTGTGTCAAAAAAGGAAAGTTAAAGATAGTAAAAAACATTACAATAAACAACAACAGAAACCACTTATTTGCTACAAAAAGAAAAGATATAGCTAAATAGAATTCATAATTACAATGACATTTGAATTTATTTTTGATATACTTTTTTGATTATATGTATATATTTGTTGAATGAAGACAGAGATGTATTCTTCCAGCATCTGCTTTTCCATAAGGAGGCAAATTCTCAATCCCTGGAAGTATTATAGTTAATTAAACCAGTGTTTCTATTTTGCAAGTATGATGATTGTTACAGCTAATGGTGATTAGTCTAGATAACATTGTTAGGCCCTCACTTCCCAGCTTAAGGCTATCGCTTTCATTTTAAAGTGTTGATTGTTTCTTATCTAACTTTGAAAATAAGATTATATGCTTTTAAACTAATGCTCTGTGCATTGTCTATTTATGGAAATTTTACAGTAATTTAAATTTGAGATGTTATTAGTGACACTTGCTTACCATATAAGGCAATGCCAAGCAATGACAAACTGAGCATAATTCAGTTCACTCCATGACTAAAAGGCAAACATTTCCCAAAGCACATGAAGGGTTGAGGAGGAACACTGAGGATAACTAATATTTAACAGAATTTTATTTATTTTATCTACTTGCAGTGCATGTCTAGTAATGTTTGCTTTAGAATCTCAGAAGGATAATGAAAAAGACGAAGAATAGTTTCCTTCTGAGTAGTATTATATATCATTTATACAATCTAAAGCTTCTGAAGCCAGACTTTGTAAAATAGGACTCTGCAGAACTCAGAGAGGGATCAGATGGTTTCTCAGACATCATCACATCACTACACTCTATTTCCAAAATGTAATTTGAACACAGGTTTCTGGCATGCTGGCAATGTAGGAAGGTCCATTTAAACTGATATTCCCCCATTTTATCAAAAACAAGAAGAATACTAGTAACTTCTCTGTGCTAAGCTTACTGTTCATTATATCATAGATTCACATGATTTTAGACATAGTAAAGGGGAAGAAAAGAAACAAAATGTTTTTTGTTGTTGTTGGAACTGGTAGTCTTTATTGTTGCAGGCAGCCAGCTCCAGATTTCATTCACAATAATAATCTCCTTCTTCTGGAAAATCCACTATCTTAAAAATCTCCTACCGAGTGTTTGCTGAACACAGAAAGTTGCATTTAAAGAGTAAGATACAGTAAAAGTGAAAAGATACCACTTCAAGGATTAGGTTATGAAACACAGGGTTTTCCCACGGGCCAGCACCATCTTCCTTCTGCAGTTTCTCCCTCTCTCCTGCCTGCCTCTCATCCTCCTTTTTGGGTTGGACCAATATACCAAGACCAGTTATTTGTCTCCCGAGAGTTTTGAGGATCAAAATTCTAACAACAACCATGGTGTTGCTAGTATCCATTCACTGGACCCTTCAGGGTGAGGATGTAGAATTGATGTGGAGTCAAGACACACAGGCTCCGGGAGTCAGGTGAGTGGCAAAGGCAGACTCAATTTATTACATGAGAGAAAGCCTCTTATACCCTCCACCCGGCTCAGCATCCCATTGGCTGCCAGACTGCAGCTGCTGCTCCCTGGGTGTGTCCGGGTAGTTCTGTCTCTGGGCCTGGAGAGGTCCATCTCTGGATACAGCCACGTGGGTCTCAGGCTTTGTTCTGTTCGGTGGCAAGTCCAGTATTCTCCTACACCACAGAGTCAACTTGGAAGTAGATTTGGCTATCGTTCAGAATTTAGATAACAAATCTTACAAACATCTAAATTGCATCCTTTCTAAGAAATCCTGAAGAAAAAAACTCATTGAGCAGGACCCAGTCTTAGAAATTGTAAGATACTAAATGTATGGTGTTTTAAGTGTGAGGCCGTAGACCCCCGACCCTGGGCATTAATCCTAAACTCTTAACAGGAGCTTAGGCTTTCTCTACTCAATACAATAATTATTGAGTATTTTCCAGAACTCCCTGTTCCAAGAACTAGCCCATGCCAGAAACCATAAAATAATTATTGTCAGGCTTAATTCAAGGGCACTGTGACCCAGCTCAAATTCCTAAAACTAAATTATGAGAGGCAGCTGCAGCCACAGCCTAATAGCCTTGGGCAAGGGACTTTCCACATTGACTAAGACCCTAAGTGTAAATTTCCTGGTGCCCACGACCTTGCTATACACCAGCTCCAATCAGCTTAAAGGTTAATTGGCCCTAACCTATCAAAATAGAAAAACAATTTGGGGACCAATCTACTTGTACCAAATCGATTTATGCCTAGCAACTGTCTGTATTTTGTATACAAAGCTTCATTTTCTGCTTCTCGGGGCCACTTCTATCCTGCGTGTTAGAACGGCCCCAGCCTTGGTTAATAAACCTCTTACTTTTTGCATCGATTATCTGACTGTGTCTCTCTGTGGGCGCGTCATCAAGTTGGGGTCCGGTTCAGGAACCCAACATAGGCAGCTGTGGTTGAATTAAGTCTTCCTGAAGTATACAATTTATCATTCACAGTCTTTTTTTTTTTGGTTTGTTTAGTCTGTCTTGCTAACCTAAAAAAGATGGAACAAGGAACATCATGCTTTCTGACTGAGACGTGTTTTTGTTGTTGTTGTTTGTGAATACATCTGTGTGTGTGTGTGTGTGTGTGTGTGTGTCTGTGTGTGTGTCTTTTGATTCTTCAGATAGTCTCATGTGCCCATAACAGATCTTAATCTCACTATGAAGCCAATGACTGAACTGCTGATCCCCATGCCTCTGCTTCCCAGGTGCTGGGATTAAAGGTATGTTACCACTGTGCCTAGTTTCAATAAGCATTTTTTAATATTTAAATCATATGATGATTACAGAAGAAGGTGGTGAGCAAAATTTACCAATATTAGCTATAACTACTTTAATACAAGTGATAAGAGTAAAAAAGACAACTTATTGAGTACCTAGGATATTAATACCACTTCCAACGAAGTTAGAAATATATAAAAAAAGCACCCCCCATTAAATGTGATTATTATATCCGATTTCTTACAATTGGGGATCATTAAAGGTTAGTGGCTATAAAAAGAGCAGAATGGATTTTAATTATTTATTAAGATCAACTCAATAGGGTGTATTTATTCCTGTATAAAATTATGTCTTCTTTCTCTGTTGTTGCTCTATTATAACAAACCAAAATATGGTTTCCCAAATTAGGTGTCTTATAATTTTGATATCCCACCAATATCTGCTTAACTGGGGCCACTAATCCTTCCTATGCACTGATCTCTGAAGTAGTTCTGTTTGGGGAAAGAGGCCTGAAGAATTCATGACTGATTGACACAGGTCATGATATGAGTGATTAACTTAGTGACAGAATATATGTGATGCAATTTACACATCGAGTCACTTAGAGGATTAAGCAGAAGCAGGCTTTAGAAAATATTTTGGTTTTGCCCAGCTTTTATTTCTCTGCATTTCCTGATTTTATTGCTCACTTCTGAGAGCATTCACCAGTTCAATAAATCTCTTGAGTTTACTATCTAAAGCTTTGCATGCACGGAGTCTAACTTAAGGAAATCCTCTCCCTCCATTATCTACTGCTTTCTATTGTGAACATTCCATATTTAAATCGTCAATAAATTTAAACAAGAATACACATATTCAAATTTTAAGCTTCCAATTGTTAGGGCAAGCCGGGCGGGTTTCTAAGGAACCACGAGACATGAACCGCTGCAACATACATGAGGCATTTATTGATAACCAATTGATAACCGGCGCGGATCCAGGTCCCGCCTATCCCAAGCAGGAGATGAGCATGGCGGGCCCGATCCCTTCCCCCCAAGCCCTTTTATGGGGTTCAGGGGAAAGGGATCTGGGGATGGGGACTCATGCAGCTTTGATTGGCTCAGAGCTCTCTGTTAAACTCATTGGTTGGGAGTTTCGCGCACGGGATTCAGAGGGGGCGTGGTCAACCTGTGCCCTTGGACTAGCCGTCCTTGAGACAGGGTGGCTCCTGGTATGCTGGGGAAGGATGAATCCTGCTGATAAGCTTAGTGGTCATTTCCCTGTGGGTGGGGAGGAGACTGAAGAGTACTGTTAATGGCCGTACTTGGGAAGGCATTTCCCCCTATATGTGACTGCATTCCTATGCTTCATATTTCTTAAATCCTTTCACAATAATACAAATTACTGAATTTAAGAAAGAACCTGCTAAAGTACAGGAATGGTGGGCGGAAATATGTTTTGTAATTCGGCCGACACTCAACTCAGAGGTCTATTTAATAGGTCTATGATTAAAATATGTGTACATTGCATCGATATTAATTGAATTAATAATTATTTGTATATCATCACATTTTTATAAAAGTCTCTTATTTATAAAGTAATGTATTTGTCCAGCAGTTTGGAAGATATAGAAAATTTCTGAGGAAAAGCATAGATGTAGCTTTAAATCTGATATGTAAAAACTTGATTATTTTGCATAATTTTTAAAGAAGTTTTAAAAACCTTAGCACATACTGCTGTATTCTTAGGCCAGATGGCAGCTCTGGTGGTAAATTGTACCATTTTGGCAGTTATTCCCCTTGGGCACTGCATTACACACTCTCAGCCTCTCTTCTCATCGGAGTTGCAGAGTGTAAGTCCAGCCTTGCCTTTGGATGCACAGTGAAGATAAATTTCTACTCTTGTTGTTTCACCATATTCTCTCAAATTTTTAATTTGGATTTATCAGAACATATGCACATTGCCATTGTCTCCTTATACCTCAAAAGAGTTACAACCGGTGGGGCTGTCCTACAGCTGAGAATGATTCGAAGTTGGCTTGAACCCCAGATTTTCTCATCCTAAGAACGGTAGGATTTCAGGTGCTCCTCACTTTCTAGCCCTGGCCAGAACCCAGCTAAATGTTAATTTTGCATGCTTCACAGAAGGTCATTAGCAAAGGAATATGGCTTGGTTGGTGCTTATCTGCCTAGTAGCTGGAAACATAAGGATGAGTCCATTTACTGATAAGGTGCCTTCCTCTTTTTCCCTGTGGGACCACACCTTATGCAGAGGTGCCCTTGCAAGACCTTGATGCTTAGACTGGAGCTGCACGTTCAAACGAGTCTACTCCAATATCCTTGTCTTAACCAATGGATCCCAAGCCTGGATACCAAAAACTCTCCCGTGCCTGTACCCTATGAATGTAATCACCATCACTTTAAAAATGAGAGAGAGGCTCCTCTGAGAGCCTCTCCCAAGAGAGTCTGTTTTGGTCGCATGGACTCCACCAGGATGTGTAGATCCACGCCCTGCACTTTCCTTCCAGGGGGCTGAGCTGGTGGCTGATAGCTCAGCCAGGCTCTGGGGAGGGAAGGGAGAGAAAGAGAAAATAACAACCAAGTTAATGCATCAAAGCCTGATCAAAGAAGTAACTAGTATTCTAGTAATTTTTGTAATTATTTTTCGTAATTTTATACTTTCATTATCAATCCAAACATCATGTGACCAAAAATTTACTGACTTTCTGTGGTCATGTGTAGATATGTGATACCAATTGTATCAAATATCTAATAGTTTTTCATTTTCCCCTATAATATCTCCTTTTAAACTCAAACCAGCAGCTGCATCAACATCAAGAAGGCTGAAATATTAGAGAGAGAATATCTACCACATTTTCAATAAATATTAAAGAGCTTAGTTTGTTGTCACTAGCAGTGTTTAATATCATGCAAGTGGCAGTGTGCAGAGGTCATCTACTATCTCTTTCCCTGTTTGGCCTTGGTCACTGACCCCTGAGATTACTCTCCAAATGTGTCTCAAGCAGATGCAAATCTCTGTGACTGAGTCTGTGATCAAAATGCTTTATTTGACAGACTAGTCTATTAAGTCACATTTTCTCCAGGTGATATGGAATAATGAAAAGGGAGCAGGCAAACTTCCTCTTTTGAGTCAATTCACATATTAACAAGGAATCCTCATTTTTAGATTATGCCTGCAGTTATGAGCATTATCTCTATAGTATAATGTTTCTACGCATTGCACAGATGTTTGCATCTATATGCATTAAAACAGAATAAATAAGAACAAATATTTAATATAGTCCAGCAAATCAAATTGTTTATATTTAAATATTTTTTTCTCACATATTAGCAAGATGCAACCACAATGTTCATTCTGTCAATGTCTGGGCACATTTACACATCTATTCAGCAAGATCTGACATAATGCTTGCTTACTTTAAATTACTGTATCACACCTTATTTTGGTAATCCTGCTATGGTGCTCAAATTGCATATTACTGTGCTCTATTTAGTTTCTAAGAAGCCTAAAGCCTTTTTGTCTAGACATTCTGTTGAGATTTTATTTTAAATTTAGTATTATTAGCCCAAGAATAGCACTTGTGTACTGCAGTATTTCAGTTCATGTGAATTTGCTATGTCATTTGGGTGGGCAGGGTAGTCATGTTGAAAGTTCAGAGGGTCATTTGCTGCAGTCATTTCTCTCTTGCTGTATAAGTACTGGGAATTGAACTCAGAATATTAGACTTGGATATAAATGCCTTTATATGCTGAGCCATACCACTGGCTCAATGATATGCTTTTTTTTTTTTTCAGAGACTAATTCAAGCTGTTTTTAAAGTGTATGTTTTCTTGTCCATAGGTGAAGGAACAAATTAACTTACTTTCCCAGCATAGAATGTGTTGTAGAAGTTTATTTTTGGTTATGTATAAAATGATTGTTTTATGTACTGTTGCGTGAGGGACACCCTAGGTCTTAATGTTTGCATTATCTGCCGGTGTTGGATTTATAGGCTTATATGAGGGATGTCAGATTGCTCAGGATCAGCATGTGTGAGGAGTTCTGTATCAGTAAAAACATCCGAGTTCAGATGCTTGGGGATCCACTATCAAGTATGGCATTTGCCCCTCTACTTAGGTCTGCCAGGGTTTGCACCAATGAATGTGCCTCCCTGTCTTCCTTGGTGAGCCACCACCACAGCGAACTACTATAAGAATGTATAGGTTTATTCATATACATTATATGTGGTTTACTTCTAGACCTACTGTCCTAGTTTCTTCCTATTACAGTGATAAAATACCAACTAAAAGCACCTTGAGAAGGAAGGAGTATAGATGAATAGGCCTGTGTGAAAGCTAGGAAGGGTCTATTGTCCAGGGGTCTACATTCAGAGGCTTGTGTGGTCTGGATGGAATGTAGAAACAACTTTAATCCCAATATGCAGAAAGTAGCAGTGTGGTAGTTCATGACTTTAATCACTAAGAAAGAAACAGTGTAGAGGCTGACACAGGAGGCAGAGCTCAGAAGGAGTTAGAGTCAGTCATTTACAGGAGACTAGTTATAATACACAAAATGGGGTAGAGAGAGCTCACAGAGACACAGTACAGAGGGAGCTAGTAGGGGTGCCTCAGTCCTCAGTGAAGGCTTAAATGTTCTAGACTGTATGGACGAAGAAGCCTTCCAATTTTAGGCTTAAGTATAGATTATATGGAAGCTGAAATGCTCCAGGGCTCCAGTACTAAGGACTGGTGATTTAATTAGACAGGAAATAAAAGCATTTACACTGAATCAATAATTAGGGGATTATTTTGCTTCCAGGAAAGTCAAGGAATTCATGGCATGAATCAAGGAATTCATGGGATAAAATAAGGACCATGGAAGAATATTATATACTGGTTTGCTTCACATGGCTTGTTCATCCATGCCATTTTTGTTTGTTTGTGTGTTTGTTTTTTGAGACAGGGTTTCTTTGTTGTAACTCTGGCTGTCCTGGAACTCACTCTGTAGACCAGGCTGGCCTTGAAATCACAGAGATCTGCCTGCCTCTGCCTCTGGAGTGCTGGGATTAAAGACTTGCGACACCACCCACAGCCTTACTTTGCTATCTTACACAGTGTGTACCACCTGACTAAGGATGGCTGTCCACAGTGGGCTAGACTCTTCTTCATCAATTATTAATCAAGAAAATGTACCACAGTCATGTCCACAGTTATAATTGGATATAAACAATTTCTCTATTGGGGTTTCCCCTTCACAGGTGGCCATAGTTTGTTCAATGTCATAAAAGGTACCAGCTTAGCCATCCTTCGATAGTTTTAATAATATTAACTCTTAGAAACTATTTAATTCAATGAAGATCTCATTAATAAATATTCTTTCCACATTTAAATCATTCTAATATCATTATAAATTTGTGAAATGTATATATTTTCTTTTGTAAAAATGCAATGCTTCCCATTTCCTCTGCTCTCAAAACCTGCTAAATACTATTTCATCCTCTGCTTTTATGAATTTTTCTACAGACTTAGTATATGAATGATGTAATGTTGTATTTATTTTGTTGTGCATAGATTACTTTATTTTGCATGTTATTATCAAATTCATTCATCCTATCACAAAACTTGAACATGTGAATTGTATTAAATAATATTCCAAAGTTTATTTGTTCATCTGCCATTCAAAGTTGATTCCTTATCTTGGCACTTGTGGATAATTCTGTATTGAGTGGGAATACACATTTTTTTAACCACCGATGTTGTTTATTTCAGAGATGGAAGCGACATTAGAATTGTTAGTTCATGTATTATTTCTTTCTTAATATTTATGAGGGTCTTCCAGACTCCCTGACTAATCATTGTGCCAGTCTACCTATGAAACAGTGCGCAGGCATTCTATTTTCTCCACGTCCTTGTCAACCTTCATCATGCATTCTTTTTTCACTGATAGCCATTTTCAAAGTGGAGTGTGTCTCATTGTATTTTTGTCCTCTCTTAGTGATCAGTAATGTTAAATTTTGGATTTTTTTGGTTTTAATTTTATTTTTGCAAATACTGCTGCTGTTTGTATGGCGTTTTTAAAGAATAATCTATTAAGTTCCTTTGTTTCTTTTTCAGTCACATGTATGTCCTTCCATGTGATTGAATCAATTTCGTATTTCATGTATTTTGAACTCAGAACTTCTGTCAAATATATTTTCCCCTCTTTTTCTGTTACCTGGTTATGTTTTTACTAGATTTCTACTTGCTGTTCAGAAGCATAATGATGAATACTACACTTTTTATCATTTTTTTACATTTGTTTCTTGTGCTTTCTGGAGTCATATCCAAAAGTCATTGCTCAGATCAATGAAAACAACTGCTTTGTGGTTGCAGAGATTCTGGTGTTATATAAACATTTAATTCATTTTTGATTAAGTTTTATAGCTACTATGAGCCAAGATTCCAATTCCATGAGTTGGAATGAATATATATAGTTTTCCCAACATTGCTTTACAGAGATACTATCCTTTTCCAGTATGTCCTTGATAACATTTTCAAGGATCTGTTGACTGCCAGTGTTTGGATTTATTTTCTCAGTATACATTTGCTTCCATTTATCCATGAGAGTCTACTTTTAAGTTAATGAAATATTTCCTCCTCCTCCTCCTCCTCCTCCTCCTCCTCCTCTTTCTCCTCTTCTATTTTCTTCTCCCCTATCCTTTCTGTCTCCCTTCCCATTTCCCTCCCTTTGTCCTTATTCTTCTTCTTTATTTGAGTCTCAGTTTTGGTGATCAAATCTAGGTACTTACTCATGTTATCCCAGAAAACTATCTCCACATCTCTGTCACAGTATATACTGCTTTTATTGCCTTTGTTTTCTTTTTTTAAGTCAGTAGTGGTATGCTTCTACCTCTCATCTTGCTCAAAGTATCTTTGGCTATTTGAGAAGTTCTGTAGTTCAATTGATTTTTTTTTATTGCATTTTCTATTTGCACCGTGCCATTGAATTGACTGGATTTCTTCAGGAACTGTATGCATTTTATCAATGTGAATTTTTTCATACCATGAACATGACATGAATTTCTACTTATTCTGTCATCAGAACAGATCTTTCAATTTCTTTACTAAATTTTAATCACTCATTTTCCTTAAGTTTGTTTCCTTTTTTTATTCTGCTCTTTTTTTCATTAAGATCTTTCTATTTTTAACCCATGCTTTTCTCATTTTTCTCATATTTATTATGTAGTCTTTATTGGACTTGAACTTATAATATTACTGTGTCAGCCATGTCTATCATAAAGGAGAAGCTTACATGATCTTGGAATCTTAGTGGTCTTATTTCTTCATACTATTATAATAACAATGAAATTTCCTCAAAAACTTTGGATGGAATATTCAACAATAGCATTTAAATTATTCTTATTTTTTAAATTCATATACAAGTACTATATTTTCATAATTTCCTCCCCTCTCCCTCTGTCCATCTTCTATGTGATTCCCCCATTCCCTCTTAAATCATTGACCTCTTTTTAAATTTTTCCATTTATCTATCTCTATTCTATCTCTATCTCTATCTATCTATCTATCTATCTATCTATCTATCTAGAGAGAAGGATGAAAGAGCAAAATAGAGAGGGGAATACTCTGCTGAGTCCATTTACTGTTGCTGTTATGTATATGTGATTAGGGTTGATCACTTGGGATAGGATAATTTATGACACCTGTAATCTCGAGAGGAGGAGTATTCATCTCTGGTATGCAGGATGCTCAGTGATTTAAATCTATTAGGTAAAAGTAAGCTGAAATAAGATTACATGCCTTTGGAACTCAAACAAAGAGTGGAACTAAGAGTAGCTTAACTTACTATCATTTCTCTAGATGGGACGTTAGGACCTTGCAACCACAGAATAAGTTTCCATGAGGACTGTTACTCCAAAGAAACACATTTCCCCCACAGGATACAGAGAGGGACCCGTTGAACTAAAACTATCCCTACTAATAAGGCCCTTATTTACTGAAGGCATGAGGGATGAAAGAGTCACTTTTTGACAGCCTATTTACTTTTAGGATATATAGTGCTAGTTCAGTGCAATGGAAGTAAGAAGAGTATGAATTAGCAGTTTTGTTTCTCTTGTCCAGGTGTAAGTGGCAGTTTGAGAATGGAATTACTGATGACAAGAAGGCTCAGATTACATAGGAAGGAAGATCTCAATTTTCTTATTTGTGATTGTCAATTTTCCATGGAAACTTTACTGAGAGGCTTAACTGTATGAAAAGAAAACCACATCAATTCTAAGAATATCTGTGAGGAAGCTTCCAAAAGACATTAGCATTTTGATTAATAGACTGAATATGCAACGTGGAATGTGCATCATTTAATCCACTGAGGTTTCAATGAAAACAGGAGGCAGGGATGAAGATTACCTCTTTCTAAGATAGGGCATCTGTCTTTTTCCCTTGACTTATTTTTGGTTATTGGACTTTCAGATCTGTGAACCACCGATGCTCATTATGTTTCAATTTATAGATGATAGAAAATAAGAATTATCAGCCTTTATAATCATGCATACTTGTTATATACTTTCTCTGACTCTCTCTGTCACTGTCTCTCTGTCTCTGCTTCTCCCATCTGCCTCTATCTCTTAAATAAGCAAAGGTGATAGCTGACATTAAGAAACTCTAGAACACACACAAACACAGTAATGAGAACACATTATAATGGCAAAACCAATTTCAGCAATTATGGCTGTCATCCATCTTGAGGCCATCCTCATTTCTGTTTCCCTTCAACATTGATGATCCACTGGAGCATTCATGCAGCTCTTCTCCGAACGAGCGATTCTATGTAAACATTTGTAGGAGAAAGTAAGGCCTCCCTAAGAACCGGCTGCCAAGGGCTAATACAGGGGCAGTGGTCGCGCAGATGTGAAAGGTGATACCTAGGAACAGATGACGTCACGAGAGCCAACCAGCAAAGGACATTTCACCAGGATCATGCTCAAGAGACGAATGGGAGCGGGATGGGGGGCCATGAGGGGTCATAGGGGGTATAAAGTGTGCCCTTTGTCCTGAACAAAGAGAGTTTGCTTGTCCACGCATTTCCCGGAGTCTGGTCTTTTGATTCGTCCCGGCTCATCCCCCAGGAAAGCAGTTGGGCGGACAGGGCCAGAGGTTCCAGGTGGTAGCTAGGAGTGCCCCCCAGAGTGCACCCCAAAAGCTACAAACATTTACTTTCAGAGACTATGACGCTCCTGTTTTTAGCTGTTTCCTGTTGTCAAATAACATTAGAGAGTTTCAGGATCTCATGTGTGCTAGCAACGCATTCCTTGAGACAAGTCACTAAGTAAATAAAGCAATGGTCTGGGATATCACTAAGTTGCTTTGTGGAATGCCTTTTTTTTTTTTTTAACCTTTAAGGATGTATAAGAATGATTATATATGCATGTGGCTGGCATAACTTCTTGGACTTTGATCTCTCGTGGTCCGAATGGCCTTCTGGACTTATGCCTCTAACAAGGACCTTGATAGTTATTAGTATTCACAGCATATTAACATTTGACAGTAACAAACCAATTTAGTGTTATATTGAGGACCTTCTAATCATATTAATGGAGAAGAGGACAAATAACACAAATTAAAGTCAGACAAATATAATGAATAATTCTAAGATTAATTTTTAAAAGTACATGACAACTTTGTCCCTTGCACCACCAAAATTAAATTAAAACTTAAGTAATAAAATATATCTATGTGTCAATCATTCTTCCATGATACATTCTGGTTATTATGCAGTGTCTTGATTCATTCTATAGAAGTGCTAATTGCAACAAATACTGATTAATTTGGTGGAATTTGATGGCATAATTTAGACAGAAATATTAAAAAATGTTCAGAGTCCCAATTATTCTAGGATATGAATTAAAAATATATGTACATACTATTAACTAGTGTTCTCCTGAAATATTAATAATCATGAGCGATTCATATAGACTAAGCTGCTTTGTCTTCCTTTTGTCATGAAGAAAACAATTTCATCAGCCATTGCATTTATCTTCAGAAGGCACTTGTCAGTATTTATTAGTTTATGTGACTCCATAAATATGACATCCATTTGATACTCTTTAACTTGCTCCATATGGCTCAAACTGGGAAACTTTTGCTTGGAAATTGTCTTTTTTCCTAGGATTTTTTTCATAAAGAAAATATTTATGTATCATTTATCAGTTTTATAGCCTTTTTTTTTTTCTTGGGCTTTGAAGTGGAAGCATGCTCAGTAGTCAGTCACACACAGAGCAGACTCATTACACGATTGTTGATGAGCAATTTACCAGACAGAAAGTCAAATTAGGTTTACTGGAAATATGACTGTGGTGTTTTACCCTCAGTGAAAACAGCAAGTAAAATTTTACCCACAATTGGTTACAGAGGGGCAATTAAAACCATTAATCTTTTTATTGATCTTTGACTGTGTTGCCTACTATATTTAGCAGATAAGATTCATGAGCTACTGGAGTGTGTCCATTGTCTCAGATCTTCATCGATAGGTAACCCCTGAAGTGGGCTCCAGGGTAAAAGAGCATTTATCTGATTTATGCCTATTATGCAGTCATTCAGACTCAAAAGAAGTAATTGTTATGCTTTATTAAGAAGCAATATTTGCAAACTACAAAGCAGAAGAAAATAGCAATATCTTTAACTCTAAAAAAGTACTAAATGCTAGATAACTTTGAATCATATTTGTTCCTTTAATTTATATGAGGGAAGGGTATGACTCTACTTGACTGCATTATAAAATGCTCTAGGGTGAAGTATATTTTTATATTATATATCCGTTTTAAAAAAGCATTTGTTCAACCCTGCAGTCCATAATTATTTCTCTGAAGGAATAGTAGTTTATCATCAAAGCTGAGATTGGTTCAACAGATCATTGAGGTGTCGTTATAATCTTTCCTATCCATTTGAATGTTGTAAAAGTTGCTCGAATGTATCCAACTTCATCTATTATATCTATAACACTTTACTCTCTTATTGCAGTGATCAATTAGTATTTTAGGAGACTGGCTTTTCAGTCAGTGACCTTGAACAATTATTGAATTTTTAGAATTTGGCATATTGAAGCTGCTCTGATTATTTGTTGAGTAAACTCAAGTGCATGATTAGCACTTATTTCACAGCAAGTGCTATTGAGGGGAGAAGTCAATGGAAACCTGTGGATGTGGTGTCCAGATTGCTAATGCATTAGAAACATAATGATGAGGGTATATGCCTCTTAAATACTAAATACACACTTTCAAACTGACGTCAAATGTATCTGTGCCAAGATGCAAATAAAAGTCATTATGATTTGCTGATCAAAAATATGGAAGCTATATCATAACATGTGCATTCCAGGTTTACTACTTGAGACAGACCAATATCCAAGAATTCTTCTAATTTTATGGAGAAGCAACTCATTGTGCTTTTGACTTGGTCGAAGCCAGGACCCTCTTTCCCTAAACTGTTACAGAGAAACCAATAATTCTATAAAAAGTATCTATCCCCAGAAAGTAAAGCATGCAAAATACACAAAGTCCAGCAGGTACAATGGGGTTGGAAACTAAGTGTATATGTAGAGAGTAAAGCATTTTACTTTTGCTAGTAAAATTTTACATTTTACTAGAAAAGCATTTACTAAAGTGCTCTCAATCTCTTAGGCTTATTTGGTTTCTTAGTCTCTAGTCACTTGTGCTACTCATCCAGTAACCCAAAAGATGTATTGCTTTGAATTTAATCAGTACCCATTTCTACTGTTTTAATAATTATTACTGATATACATTGGATCTGGCTACATTTGCAATTGTGCATATATGGAACATGATAACTCTGTGCTGTTCTTTATAGATTTTCCTGGCCAATGAATACTAGTCCTTACATATTTTATTATTGGTTGTCCTTTACACTTTATATGGATTAATATAGATCAGTGATGGTTTTCTACTTTTGAAATTCCAACATTAAATCCCTCTCTCTCTCTCTCTCTCTCTGTCTATATATATATATATATATATATATATATATATATATATGTATATAACTGTTAAATACTGACATTTTCATACTTACATGAAATTAATCTGTTCCAAAATACAAATAAAAGTCATTATGATTTGCTGATCAAAAATATGGAAGTGATATCATAATATGTACAATGCAGGTTTGTTACTTGAGGATAACCAGTATCCATGAATATATAATATATATATATATCCATATTCATAAATATATACATTTCTCTATGTCTAGTAATTATTTATAATATTTCTTAAACTTCGAATCTGTGAATCTGTGATTTTTTTTTAAAAAGAAGCTTAAAATTACTTAATAACATGACATAAATTTTCAGGAAAAGTTTAAAATGTAATTAATTAATTAATTTAGTAAAGAAATAAAGAATAAATACCTCATCTTATTTTCCATATATTTTATAGGAATCAATTAGTCTAATCAACTATATGTTTTTTGTTTGCTTCTATTATAGTTCATAATACATCATTTTCAAAAATCCTCTTTAGTTTACAAAACACCTCTCACCAAGAGCACAAAATTCACTCAATCATTCAGAAACCATTCATTAAGTACCAATGACAGGACACCAGGCATTTGAAATTTAATGAAACGCAACATGCATTCTTTCTTCTGTCAGCTAAGTCCTCTATGGGAAGTAGAAAATGAATAGTTTAAGTAATATGTGTGACAAATGTTATGAATAAAATACACTGAATAAAAAGATATAAGACAATGGAATAATGGAGTCACAGAAGAACACTAGCAACAAGAATATCACATATATGAAAAGTCCAGAACCATATTAAAAAATAGCAAAGAATAGAATGGAGACAGGAATGACCATTTGTGTAGAAAAAGAAAAAAGCACGGAAAGAAGTTGAAACAATCTAAATATAAAGAGTTAGATACACATTAAGACCTGACAAGAATCTGTGTGGATACTGGAAAAATATTAGGAAATTATATTGGAGAAAAAAGGTAACTATTTCATATAATTTGCTGTACATAGCAAAAATTGAAATTTTAGGAAAAAGTTGAGAGATTATATTAAAAGAAATAGTATGGTGTTATATGTGTGTGTGTGTGTGTGTGTGTGTGTGTGTGTATGTGTGTATCTATATGTGTGTGTACCTTTAGAGCTTCTTTGAGAATTTTTTCTGTATTTTGATCGTATTCAAATACTCTTCTGGTACCATTCCCACTTCCATGCCTACCTAATGCTCTAATTTTCTTTTTCAGTCTAAATCCTCTCAAGTCTATTCACAGCAGTTCCTTATTTAGGGGTGAAACTTTATGTCTACCTCCTTTTTCCATTGAGATTGAGTTTGGATTGAGCCTGCATTGGTCTTGTGCACGCTATGATAATCACTGTAAGTTCAGTCATGTATGTGCCCAGAAAAAAGAGTAACAAAGTAACTTTTGAGATTTCATCTTATCCCAGTCATAATTAGAAAGATCAACAAAATAACAAACAACAAATTCTAGAAAAGATGTTGAGGAAAGGGAACCCACATTCACAGTTGGGGAGATTGCAAACTGGGCCAACCACTCTGGAAATCAGTGTGGCTTATCCTGAAACAAACTAAAAAGAAATTTATCATATGACCCAGCTCTACCACTCCTTGGCATAAGCCCAAGTAGACATCCTACTCTAGAGATGCATGTTCATCTATGGTCATGGTTCCTTTATTCACAATAGCTAGGAAATGGAAATCATCTAAAAGTCTTTCAACTGATGAATAGATGCTAAAATCTTGGTACATAAAGAGGATGGGATAGTATTTAGCTGTGAAGAAAAATAAAATCATAGACTTTGAAGGTAAATGGGTGAAACTAAAAAACATCATATTGACTGTGGTAACCCAGACTTAGAAAGATACACATCTAATGTTCTCTCTTATCTGAAATTCCTAGCTCCAAATCTTCAGACATGGGTATATAACCTGGAGTAACTGAAGAAATCAGGAAATTACAAAGAGACTGTTTTATCATGGGAAGAATAGCAATAGAGAGGACCATAGCAACTTGCAAGTGAACTTGTAACAGTACGCTCCAATCTCTTACCCTCAATTTAGGGAAGGAGAATGGAAAGGTAGAAATCTTCACTGCTTTTACAAGTGGCCTTAATATAGTAAGAGAGGAAGGTAGAAATCTTCACAGCCTCTTTTTAGGCTGTCCTAAGCTTGAATCTCTTCAACCTTTGTTCTTTTAGGAATTATCACACTAATGGCAGCAACCCTACCAATGAACAATCAACCAATGCCCACCCCAACACTCAGGGCTTCAGAACTTTTATGCCCTAAACCAAAAGTTCCCATAAACCCATGCTGTATGAAATCAAAAAGACAAGCTACAGGTGCCATAACAACTGCACCCAGCCAAATTATAGCCACCTGCATCAAGCATTCCAAATCCAAATCATAAACATCTACCACACCTGGGGTGGGAACACAAACCAAATCCAATGGCCATTTTGCATTTTTAAAGAAACCAAAATAACAAAAGCTTCTTCCTTACTGGAGAGAGAAACAGGTCAAATAGGGTACTTTAGTTCAGGTGAGGGATATAAAAATGGAATACGGAGTGAAGGGGAAAATCATTGTAAGAATATCTGAAAAAGTCATAAGGAATCATATTATTGTCCATCTCCTGAAAATAACAAAGTACTGACAATATATAATGAAATTTCTTAACTAGGCTGATAATTCACTCCCCAAGAGCCATAGACAATATAGTAAAACCCCCAACACTAGCAAGAGACATACTCTTTTGGGTTGTTGGTCATGTTGTACAAGAAACTCTTAACTATTATAGGATATTGATGTTGCTCTGGTTGCCTCCTAGATACAGAAGATACTGTGAAAGTTTCCAAAGGAGGAAAACAAGCAATGTTCCTACCCAGGTCATCTATGACAACTACCAGTATGGTACAATAACCCTTAGGGTTCAATAGCATCACACGTACTTTGGCTGTAATAGCAAATTTCTAATTGGACTTAGGGTCTTCTTAGCAAGGAAGAAATCATGCCTGTTACAGAAAACCTAGACAACAACCCAGGGGTAGTAAAATCATGAATCCTGGAGGAGAATCTACAACCAACACTATAGTAAACCAGCATAATCTCTAACTACATTCTAAATATTTATCCTTACTCCGAAGATAAGTGTAATTTTCCTACTTCAGCAACAAAACACTTCTTTTCACTAGACAGTGACAATTATATGGAGCAAAGTCTTCCTGGAGTCCAAGTGCAAACATTGATGTTGATAGTATGTGCAGAAAACGTCCACCATAGCGTTATAACTCCCAATACTTACGGCCTGATGTCTGCTACCTACAGAAACTGCTCATACTGAGATTATGCAAGCCTGCTTCCCTGTTTGGCTGTGTACAATAACCTTACTTTTCTTTTTATTTGAGTGTATTAGCCCACCTAATTGTTCATTTGTGTGCTTTAACCCTGCTTCCCATTCCCATTCAACTGTATAAAATAAACATGCTGAACTTCTGAAGTGCTGTATCTTCTCAATCAGAGAGTCAAATCACATAATCCCAGCTCCTCTGTTTGTATCTGCCATTTCTTCATTCCCTCAACACTCCTAGTGAGATTTCCTGAACCAATGGACAAGGATGGACAAACTACAACTGAATAAAACGTAGACTTGTGGGTCCCTGTCCCAAAGAATAAATCTACAAAACAACTCCTGTCACTAAAATTCTGGGATTATTGTGGAAAGGGTGTAGGAAAAAAATGCAAGAGTCAGAGGTCCAGGGAGTTTTCTGTGAGATTGTGTTTTCTAGAAATGTAAAAGAACCTACACAAATAAAATCTTACCAACAGAACTGTCTAAACAAAGTCTGAACAAGGATGACAACAATAAGCATGTGAATGTAGACAGGAGAAAGCCCAGGAGGCCTCAACTCTAGGCAAAAATTACAGGCAACTAAGGAGTTCTGAGAGGAGAATAAATAGTTTTTCCAGGGAACAGCACATCCATTGGTTTTTCATAACCAAATTGTTAGTCTGGAAAGCATATACATACTAGTTACATTATACAGCAGGTTGTAGTTCTATATTTAGGATATATATATATATATATCATTCTAGTTTTGATACTCAATCTTACTCTTGTGCCATAATTTTTGCTCTGATAAGACACCCTCACTAATGCTTGTTATTCCTGTAAGAAACTGGAGCAAAACAGCAAATCTATCACTTTAATAAGTTACATCATCAGTGACAAGGTCAATCTCAGTGTTATCAAATGATTGTTGTCAGATTTAGTTAGGCTCAGTGATCTTGACAACTGAATAAAATGTATTCAATAACTTTGATCATTGTCATCACCAAAGAAAGAAGGGATCCCAAGAATATACTATATTAAAAATCTTGAAATGCTTTTAAAAAATGATATTAGTAATTGTTACTATTTGTCAGTTCTCTTTAATATTAATTAAATAATTTAAAAATTTATTGTATGTACTAAAACAAGTAATTTATACCAGTAAAATTGTAGCAAATAGATAAATATAAGACCCAAGTCCTAAGTAGCAAAAAAAAATTTTCTTGAACAAACCATTCAACTTTTTGAGTTTTAACATGAAGAATTTCAGTGATGAAATTAGTAAGAACAATGAGATTTAGATACTGAAATTGTTATATACTCAAACTAAATAAACACTAATGATTTATGCTGTTAGTGAAGACAGTAGGTTGAACAAATAAAAAGAGACCCTTAACACTTGTTTTCTTAATACTAATGTTATGGTATTAAGAAAAAATATAAGTACATAGGCCTCAGTGGGATTTTTTTCCTTATCAAAGCTATGATTTGCAAATCAGATAAGATAAACATTAGGAATGATTATCTCTGTCTTGAGAGAAAAATATTCATAATCAGCTTATGTTGAAGTATTTTAGCTTTGAAATACATCATCACAATATAATAAGAAGTAATACTTAAATGAAGGCTTAAATATTTTTTAAAATAATCAGATATACTGTCTGGGCATATTGGTTGGCATGGAATGCTTATCTAACATGTGCAAGGCCTTACTTAATCCTCTGTTCCAAAACAGAAAGGAAAGAGGAAAGGAAGGAAGGAAGTAAAGGTAAGGAAGGGAAGGGAGGAGGAAGGAGAACAGAAGAAGGAGGAGGAGAGAATGAAGGAAAGAAAACAGATGAATTATTATGACTATGGCTGACAATTATGCACACATACCTGCAAGATACCCATCACCTGTGGTTCACTCCAACACTAATGTAGATAAAAATACTTTGCAGATGATAAAAATTGGCAACCAACAAAATAGAAATAAGAAGAGCATCTTGCATTGTCCATCTAAGGGCTGGAGCCTTAAAACCAGTATTTCCTGATATCATAAGGGGTATGTAACAAAAGAGAAAGGTGGAATTAAGATGAGTTACAGAGAAAGTGACTTCTCAGTAATGGCATAAAGATGGGAGAAGAGAGAAGGTCAGTAGTGGTGCACACCTTTAATTCCAGTATTCAAGAGGCAAAGGCAGGTAGATCTCTGTGAGTTTGAAGCCAGCCTGGTCTATAGAGTGAGTTCCAGGACAATTAGAGTTACAGCAGAGAAACCCTGTCTTGAAAAACAAAGCAAAACAAAACAAAACAAAGCAAAAAGATGGGAGAAGGGACATGAGCAGGGGAATTAGAACAGTTTCTGGAAGATAAGAATGACAGACAGGAAGAAGGGAAAATGTGAGTCTTAAAACTAGATAGAAGTGAATTTTATTAATTAACTAAATCAGCATAAACACAGATTCATCTCCATAGCTTCTAATAGAAACACAGCCCTAAGGAAAGCTACATTTTGACCTTACTAAACCAGGAAGAGTGAAAACAAATGTATGCCCTGAACTCCAACCTATAAAATTATAAGATGATAATCTGTCTTGTTTTAGTTTTCTAACTCTGTGCTGACCTGTTTTACTGCAATAGAATATCAAAATAAGGCAGAAATCAAAACTCTACATTCAGTCATTTCTGTAGCTTACAAACATGTTTAGGTTGTAGATGTTTAGGTGCTTTGTTGTTGCTTTATTGGCATTGAAGATAGAACTTAGGACTTCAGGCATTCATGATAGACAAGTTCTAAGCTATACACTAAGTCTAAACAGTAGTATTTTAAAAATATGTTTTTGAAATTTTTTATTAGATATATTTTATGTATACGAGTATGTAGATACACCATGTGTGCTGTGCACAGTGCCCACAGAGGTTATTGGCATTCGAACCATTGGAACTGAAGTTGTGAATAGATGTGATCCATCATGTGGATGCTGAGAAATGAACCCCTGTATTCTGAAAGAGTAACAAATTTTATTAACCACTTTGCCATCTCTCCAAACCATGTAGCTGTTTTAAAAGTAGAAAAAGATAAATTTTTTAACTAAAATAACTTTTCTCCTGTAACTTCATGTTTTAAGATCACTTAAAGAGCATGTAGTAAGCTGTTTTATATTTATGCAAACACCCACCTATTTAAATTAGCACAACCATGTGATATTAAGCAATTACTTGAGAAAGAGATAAAAAGATATTGATTATAGATCAAAGATAGCACCTCACAAATAAGCTTTGTTTTTCTGTATAGCAGTGAATGCATTTTTAAAGAATGAGAATTTATATCCATAAGTTAGAGTCTGACATGGGTCTGTCTATACATAATATTTGTAAACAGTAGGTGCTCTTTAATGCTTCTAAGCATTGTGGTCTGATGAGAGTCCTTGCCCTGTGTTAGGGAATGTACCTTTAAAGCACACATTAGAGTTGTTAGCACTACATGTGACCTGATAATTCATCTTTCATCTGATATTTTCTGTCCTCTTAGGAGACTGAGGTTTTAATTTCTATAAGGTGAAATTGATCTTGGTACAAAATTGAATCATTTTACTAGTCATAATCTTGCTCAAATGCCTTAATAGTGTTTTGCTTTCCTAACCTTGAACAAATGAATTCTCATTTCATTAACTTTCTCACCCACCTTATTATCGAAAGTATTTATTCTGGCTACAATGATAATCAAATTAACTACTTTTAATGCTTAGTATTGCAGTTATTTTTATGCATAACTTCATCTACTAGAAAACTTAAATCTCCTTTTAGGTAAGATTTGTATGTTATTTTTTTATAACCCTTAGTAAGGAATCTTTTGCCAAGCTGAAAACGAATACAAAGTAATGGTTTTATTACACTTCAAATTTTTATGTATTTTTTCACTAATTAGTTGGGTAGAATCATACTATGTTTTATTCCTCTCTCCAAGTAACCTTACACATCCCTTAAATAGATGAGCTAGTTACATATTGTTAAGAAGGTTAGTTAAAATAAAGAAATTCTGTAACATTAAGTATATGGATTGAGAATTCTTGATTACTCCTACTCATCTGACCCACACATAAAATATAAAGATATCCACATTTTCAGAATTATAGTTATGGTTTCATTGCAGTCCTTAAACTCTGCTAAATGTTTCTTAATTACCTGTGAAACATGCAACCAGTCTCTTAAAACTTGCCCTATGACCAGCTACTGTCACTAGCTTCTTAAGTGGAAGTACCATGCTGTTGTGAGTCTAAACCTTTGCAATGCATGAGTCTTACATAATAGACTTTCACTAATTGGTTAAGAAAAGTAAAGAAGACATTAAGAGGGCTTAGTTCAATGTTGTCCTCTTTGCTGCTTACAGTAACTTCTTCCCTTAACAATCATTTTCATCTACAAAAGGTTATTTATCTGATATCTTTTCTATCTAGTAAAGAGTATCACAGACTCAGGACAGGCATATGTAAATCATACCTCCTACATAGCATATAATATTGCACAATTTTCTCAATAATGATAAATTTCTACTTTCTTAAAAAAAAGAACAAATTATCTTTTATGTATCTTTGAATTAAAATAGTATAAAGCACGGGAGCTAGAGATAGAGATAGATGATAAGTAGATAGATTGATAGGTAGATAGTGAGAATATTGATTTAGATCAGTGGTTCTCATCCTGTAGGTCAAAATCCCTTTGGGGGTCTAACGATGATTTCATAGGGTCACCTAACAGCATCTGCATATCAGATATTTACATTATGATTCATAACAGTAGCAAAATTGCAGTAATGAAGTAGCAATGGAAATAATTGTATGGTTGGGGATGACCAGAAATTGAGAAACTGTATTAAAGGATTGCAGTATTAGGAAGGTTGAGAAGCACTGGATAAGATGCTCCCATGCCAGTTACTACAGGGACTACAGACAACTCCATTCTTTGTTCTTTGGTGCTGCCTGGTTCTATCATGGCAAGTGCTAAACTTCTATAATAAAAGATCTCTGAAATTTAATTGTATTTTGTGAAGTCATATAAAAACAGAATACCTACCAAATCACACTTCACAGTGTATATTTCTAGTATATTTATTGTATCTAATTATATTTTTATTTATTATATGTATCTATTCCAATTTCCTTGTTAATAACACAATTATCATTGTTATGAGCGAGCACTGTCGTAAAAACAAAAAAAGCTCTTATCTCAACATAATAAAATGCACGATTTATTTTAAAGCAAAATATGAGTGGCCATGGTTCAGGAACATAGAGTTAGACCTCCCCAAATAGAGTGTTTCAATGTGAAAGCAGTTTAAAGGAGTTTTATAGTAATGGAAAAAAACAATTATCAATCCATTTAAAAAAATTCATTGGCATTGGTGGAAATGTCAATGCAGATTACAGCAAGATGGGGAAAATCTCAATTCTAAGTTGCCGATGTTATCTGATAGCATTTTTGGTCCTTCCTTTGGTGGAGAATAGGATTTTGTTAAGTTAATTCATTCCAAAAATTTTTAGGAGTTTATCAAAATGCTAGGTCTTACATAGAGGTGCGCAAGGAATGTTTCTTTAGGGAGCTAAAGATAGCTACTAGATCTGGAACATTCCAAAGTCCTCACAGCTTTTGAAAATTTAATCAGCCAGCCTTTGAAGGCACAGCTTTTTTTCAGTAATTCTCCTTTATAACACTCAGGATGTTAGAAGAACATACGTCAAAAGGAATAGTTTCTAAATAATGGGTATTATTTCTCATGGTCCTGGAAATTGAGAACTTCAGCATGAAGACACTGAAAGACTTGAAGCCCAGTAAGGTGCTGTTTTCTTTCTTATTCAAATGGGGAAAACTTATTGCTGTGCTCTTACATTGTAGAAGAAGAAAGTAAATTACCTAAGGCTTCTTTCATTAGGGAACAAATCTGGGATAGTCATTCTCTTGATGGGATCTAGAAGAACCTAGAAGACTAGCCACTGGACATGTCTGTGAAGGCAGATTTGTAATTCGGATAATTGAGGATGATCTACCCAAGCTCTGTGTGGCACCATTCTAGAGACTAGGGTTGTGTATTAGTTAAGAAAGAGGAAGTGGGCTAAGTATGAGTTTTTATAGCTCTCTGCCTCCTGACTTTTGACACAAAGGGGCCAGCAGCTTGAAGCTCCTGCCAGCTTTACTTCTCAACCATGAGGTTCTGTGCCCTCTAACTCTGGGACAGAATAAACCTTTCTTCCCTTAACTGTCAATATTTTTTCTAGTGTGGTATCTTCTTAGGTATTATGTCTTTAACATATGAGTTTGGGAGGGTGCAAAACTTCAAACCCTAATCTTTGTCCCTTGACTCTCCAAATTTGCATCATATATATGAGAAAAGCATGAAACAAGGTTAGAAGCAACTATGACAAAAGAGTAAGAAAATTTAGGAAAATAATACTCCACTGAAGAAAGAATGAATATAAGAAAGGACTGACGTGGTTAGATGATCTTTAACATCTTAGAAAATCTCAATAATGAAAATGAGAAGCCAGTCTGCCTGGATCTCCTATTTCAGAGTTCAAGCCAACTGAAGACATTTACAGGTAAGACATTGTTCCTGGCTTAAAAAAGAATAGTCAATCAATCAGTCCTAGCATAGGGCAAGCTCATAGTTCTCACAAGCTTACATTCATGGAGGATTTATTATGGTTGTATTACTGCATATCAAGTCAGCAATAGAGAGGTCTATCTTGGCACTTTTGATAGATTGGAAGGCTATGGCATCTCAAGACTAAGCTATTGTGGAGGCTTGGAAACAAGGAATGATCACAATATAAAAAGCCTGGAGGTACACAACCGTAGGTTCTGAGTAGGAAACATTTCATCAAAGCAGTCATGGACTAAGAGAGCACTGCCAGAGGATGGCCTCTAAAGCTCAAATGCAGGAGGCTTTGGCAGCTAAAGCTTTGTAGGCAGCAGCAGAGAGACAGAAGAACTGCTCAGCTTGGTCACCTAGATCCAGGGGACACTGAGAAGCTCTGAATTTGTGGATTTCTTTGTGTTGTAACATGGCAGCACTAAACTCTGAAGCTTTGGTCCACGGAACACTCCACACCTTTGCCTTCATTCTTCAGAGTGTTTAAGATAAAGTACTGAGATGGGCATTCCAGTAACAGATTTCAGTGTTCTAAATAATTTTTCTTTCCCCACTATATTTGGGAGACACATCTAACCTAGATAGTGGTCATACAAAGTGAAAAAACAGGATTGTGTTTGAAATGGATGAGAAAGTGCTAGCCACAAGCTCCAAAGTACAGAGTTCAGATACTTTGTGATATACAAAAATGAAAACCAGATTGCTATCTCAAACAGACATATTTTTAGATGGGTAGAGATATAAAGATTTTAAGCAAACTTTTTTCAATCAGAACTGTATATGTAAAGGATCTTTACTGCCCGGCTAAAATACGAAGACTAGCCAAATGCATTAGAAAAGATGATTTAACTATGTCACTGTGAGACAAAGCTCACTGTTACAAAGTCTTGGTGTAGTAGTATGCTATACCAAGTGTACTGCTTGGTGGTTCAGCCAAGAAGATACAGAAGCATTTTCATACAAGGAAGCCCTGCCAGACCTTAGCAGAGGGAACCACCATCAATGTCATACTCACAATGAAACTCCGAGCATCTGAGCTCAGGTGTTTTTTATTCATTCAGAACTCCTCAGGTGCAGATCATAAGCAATCAAACATCCCCCACACAAATCCAACACATGCAGATTATACAAAAGGCCAAGGTCTATGCATCCCTTTTCACAACAGTACACAAAAACAATTATTTTAAACTCAACTAAAAATAAACTTCCACAGAATTTCCCCTTTTCTTTATAAAAAAATTGCTTTACCTCTATAACACAATTCAACACTACACCAACAAAACAAGGAGTGCTAATACACAGTACCAAATGAAACCAAGCATCTATCAAGCTTTCTACAATGTCTTTGGACAACAGATAAACATTATCACTGTCCAATTATCTGGAATTCACTCTCAATCTTCAGGGCTCCTCCAAAGGGCTTGAGTCACTTCTCTGGCTCTACCCTCTGTATCACACACAGTTTGTCCTCTAGACTCTGTCTGGCTTCACTCCACTGCTGCTGCTATTCTTGGTGGTTGTACCATGGTACTAGTGTTTTCAGAACTGCTGGGGTCCCTTACTGCAACTGGGTTGCACTTTCACCAATAGCCTCTCACAGGCTCTCTTCATTGTCCCAAGCCTCAATGTTTTTATGTGACTGCTTCATTCTGGGCCTTTGACTACTAATGAGGCTGCAGTTTTACCATCTCGCCTTTCATAGTACCAAGCCTCAGTTGCTCTACATGATCCCTTCATGCTTTCAAAAACAGCACCATTTGGGTTACTCTTACCAAGTTTGGCTGCTAGCATGAGATACAAACTCAGCTAGTTCTGTAAGAGAACTTCTATGTCCTGACTCTGAGGAAGCACTTTCAGATTTTTAAGATAAAGTCTGATTTACAAGAAAAACAACCAGACTTTGTCTGCAGGAAAAGTTTCCCTCATGGGGTGGAGTTTCCATTACCATAGCAGATGTGTCTTGACAAGACTGCCTCACCTCACCAGTATCTGGACGGGTTTGCAGAAAACAAAGCAAAGCAAAACAAAATGAACTCTTTGAGGCCTTGAGTTCCTTTGTCATTCTTCCTTGTCTCCATGTTGGTGTTAGCTGGTCTGATGTAGTGTCCCATGTTGTAGGTGCCATTTGTAGTAGTACACTGCAGTGGTGATTTAGCCAAGAAGAGACAGAGGCATTTTCATACATGGAAGCCCTGCCAGACCTCAGCAGAGGGAACCATCATCATGGCCTGTACCATACTCACAGTGGAACACCAAGCACCTGAGATCAGGTGTTTTATTCATTAAGAACCCCTCAAGTGCAGATCACAAGCAGTCAAACATCCCCCACACAAATCCAACACCTGCAGACAATATAAAATGCCAAGACATATGCATCCTTTTTTTTTTCCAACAGTGCACAAAAACAAGTATTTTAAACTCAACTAAAAATAAACTTCCACAACATGTTGGAGTAAATAAATAGAAGTAAGTGTAACAAGCAATTGAAACCACAAAAGAGATATGGCCTTATGTTTGATAAAGTAGATTTCAACCCCAAATTAAACAGAATATATAAAGCAAGCCTTTACATATTAACAAAGGGAACAATTTATAAAGGATATGTAGTAATTGTAAGTGTCTATGCACCATATATTGGAGCTCCTAATTGAACAAAACAATCACTAATGGAAAAAGAAATACAGTTCCTTATAAAATAATAGTTGTCCTTCATCAAGAGATGTATCATCTATTTCAACAAAAAACTCCAAGGTTTGGACATAGGACTACAATATGTTGGGTTTGGGGGTAAGGCTTATGGATTACAGCCTGTCCTTGGTGGTTCTGGCCTAAGCCTGCTACTTCCTAAGTGCCAACACAAGGAAATAAGATACCTAATTTTTGCATTTCCCCAGCTTCAAACACTATCCTTTCATACCATGAGAGATTTGGCTCAGACCTTGAGCCAAAATAAAATCTCTCCTCTCAGAGTTTCTTCTTAACAGATATTTGATCATATTGGTGATAAAAGTAACTAATAAGGGTTGACAACTACCAATGAGTGAAAAAAGTGGTCAAGTATCCCACGACTCAAAAACTTAGCACTGGACAGGTTCAGTACCAAATTCTACTATTCCTTAAAAGAAGAGCTGGTGCTAAACCTCTTTAACCTGTTTCATGAAGAAAAAAGGAAAGAGGCTTTGAAAATTTATTTTATGATCCTAGTATTATATTAATACCAAGACATTCCTGAACACTACTCAGACTATAGGCCATGACCATTTCCTGCCTCTCCATAGAATTTAGTTGAGTGGTAGTTGCTCTATCGATCTGGAACATCCTTTCTCCCTGTAGTCTTCTTTCGACCTCTGCTTAGGTCACACATCCAAGGCTTCATCAATTCTATCATTTTAAATCTAAGTGGATTTAAAAGTGCTAATCTAAATGTTCTATGGCTTTAAAATTCTATGTGGGAACACAAAGGGCATATTGGAGAGAAACTTCCTGTTGTACTAGCTATTCCATTTAGGGAGGGAGTGACCTGAGTCCCCTGTGCAGGGACTGAACCCATATGCACTGGGACCATAGTTAGTGTGGCTGAGGATAAATGTCAGAAATATTGGAAAAGATATTTGACGTAGACATAGGGGTGAATACCAAGACTGAAAAGGCCACCTGAGTCCTTCATCTGGAATAATTCTTGTCTCAAGTCCCTACGATGAGAACAAAACAAAAAAGAGAATATGAATTCTTAATTTCTAAAGTGTCTGTGGGATCTTTACAATAGCACTGGGCTGGCCAACACATGTCTGCTTATAGAAGATCATTTGGCCACATTTGATATTCTCTCAAATAGGCTCTGATATTTGTTGAAATATATTATAACAAACATTTAGAATTTCCAAAACTTTGGGGTTTTTGACGGTCCTCTCTTGAAGTTATTTTTTCCATCACATATTTTACTATAAGCATTCAAGTTAACTCAAGTTACAATTTCAATACTGATGGATATTAATTTTCATTCCACACTCTCTGTTTGACCTCACTGAAATTCTACCTCCTATAACAGTGAGATGTTACACCTCTGCCAGGTATAACATTTTTAAAGACAAGACCAATAATCTCTCCTCCAGTCTCAGTAATATTTATTTATGTTAATAGAGCTAAACAGTAGCATTTATTTCTCTGCTAAGGATTATGATCTTCCCTGTCATGATTGTTTGACTAGGTTTATGGTACCAAACATGGGTTCGCTCCTGTGAAAATTTTCTAAAATCCAAGCAGGGAAGAATTAGTTAACCTCATGACAACTGCACCACTATTTCACAGGTGGACACATGTGCCTGGGCAGGCTAACACTGATCTTGTTTGTTAGAGATCACAAATCAGACTTTATCACCTCTCCAAAATCTTATTTCCTCTTTTTCTGGGGTATTAAAATATTAACATAAAAGTTTTATAGGGATGTTTATGGTAGAGTAGATATTAATTAATTTCTTCAACACTGAACCCCATACTTAACTCCATGGATTCTTTTATTATATCTCTGTTACATTATCCCAGGTCTATTATATCAAAGGTACATAAGTCAACACTCAGGGAAGAAAACATATTAGCAAATCATAATTGGACAATATGCAAAATTGTTTCTGTTGTGACATTGGAAAAATATAAACAAGAAGTGATAAACGTGTTAGAGGCTAAAATGAAACAATATTTGAGGGCCTCAAATAAGAACAGGATGAAATAAATGTTTCAAATTTTAACCTCGTCATTTACACTGACACTTTCAGCCTTCATATCTAGCTGCTTTTAAAGACTTAAAAACACTAACATTTTATAGTTAAATTAACAGCCTATAGACAAAATATTTTTCTTTGTATCCTATAATTTCTGTGACTTAGATACTTATTTCTCAAACTATTAGTTATTAAGAGATTTTTCTTAGCCCATAGTAATGTTGGTTGGTTGTAAAAACATTATTAGGGGATGTGACTTAGTGGGATGTCAGTAAGTTATTGGGCACATGATTTTTGTGGAAAACTGATTCATCCTAGCAAGATCCTGTCCTCCATTTCCTCTGACTCTTCTGTGCTCCATTGTTATGAGGAGAGAAGCTTGGTCTCCAATGTACTTCTACTGTCATTTGCTGCCTCAGCACAGGCCAAAGTGATAGGGTGAACTGATGCTAACTCCAAAACTGAGTCCAAATGTGAATTTTCTTTTTGTGAGTTAACATCTCAAATAGTTTTCTAAGTGACAAAACTATGACTAGCACAATAATAGACACTTTGACACTGGAATTCACCACTTCCATCCTTATAACAATAAAATTCTTAAAGTAGACAACATTGTTGAACAGTTGTGATGCCAAAATGCCAACTTTGTAGCTATTATATATGAATCTTTTCTCAATTAAAAAATTTTTAGTGATAGTTGATTTTTATAAAACAGCATATTTGAAAATATGGTTCAAGGGCTGGAGAGATGGCTCTGTGGTTAAGAGCACTGACTGCTCTTCCAGATATCCAGATAGCTCATAATCATCTATAGTGGGGTCTCATGCTCTCTTCTGGCATATAGGTGTATATGCAGATACAGCATATATATACGTATATATATTTATATACATATGTATATGTGTGTGTGTGTGTTCAAATTCACTGCAGTGTTTTATACTGTCATTTACTGAAACCTTATGTATTAATTGTACACTATATACTATCAATCATCCTGATCAGTAAAACATCTAGACTTTTAGTTTTATTTACACAATATTTCTAAAATTCATCACTCCTCTCATGTGAATGCACTTTTCTTTTGTAAAATATTTTCAGTATGAAATACCGTGTTTTTCATTCCAATAATTGTCTATTGGAGGATTCTTTTCAAATTTCACCTTGAGCCTTCAATCCTCACACTAATATAACCTTTCCAAGAAACTTTCATTTGTGTCTTTTTCATACATAAGGTAATAAGATTACAAAAAAGATTAAAATCATTATCCTAAACTCTTTCTGATACAAATTTAGTAGTCTATTCCTTTTAATAATTGAAATTTTTGTGACATATTCTTGAAGAATCATAATTCTTTGTGCTTCAATTCAACTTCAATGTGAAAACACAAAACTCAAACAAAACAATGCCATGTTAGAGAAATGTTAACAAAGCATGTGAGCTAAAATTATTCTTTTCTTTGGAAAGAATGTTTGAAAAAGTGCTCACCAAGCATCAGTGACCAAATTAAGAAGAGAGAATAAAAAGTTATTAATTCACTTGTTAATAATTGAGTAGGAATCCATCTTCCTTGTCCTGCTTATTTCTGTTAGAGAAAAACCTTCTCTGATAAATGATGTGATCCCCTTTTTTGAGAGCTATGACTACTTACTGCTCCCTTATCAGACACAGCCTGACACTCCACAGGGGACACCTCAGCAGCCGTATTTTTATCTATGTCTATGCAGAATTGATGGAACCAATAAAGGGCACTTAATAGCTCTGGAGTTACTTAGATTATCTTTAGGATAAGGAGTTGCACTAAGTCACAGTCTATGTCTGCAAATAGAAGGACTACATTTCCCATGCATAGAGACAATGACATAGGGTGATAGAAGAGGAACAGAGATGAGGAATAGTATTCTTTCTGTCATATTAATAGACAAATGGGAAAAGATGGGCTATAGATTGAATCAAGTGTTCAGTGAACTGCAAGGTAGCAGATCATGTGAGTCTCAGTAACACCAACTTGAGACGGAAGGACTCAGGATATGGTTGAGTGGCAAAGGTAGAATACTTGCCTATATGTACAAGGCTGTCTGTTTAAACTATAGTAGGATCAAAGACAATCAAATAAGAGTTCAGAGACTCCTATAAAGTTGTTCTCTTGCTCTCTGTCTTGGGCTTACCTGAGCAGATAGCATTTTAAATGCAATCTGAAGTTTTTGCTTTATTTTATTATATTTTTAATACTGCTTTGAAATTGATTTCTACTGTGTAAATCTATGGAGTCTATCTGATATATTCAGGATATCTATCATGCCAAATGAATTTGACATTTTCACATTTGTTACTTATTTGTAGTTCAATACTTCTCCATGTACAGGTATAATTTATGAATAATTTTATGGCCTTCATTTTATTCTGAGAAAAAGTCTTGTTACCTTGTTCAGAGTGGTTCAAAATTATGGGTTAAAATAACCTTCCCACCTAAGTATTTGAGGTAGTCAGGATAACATTTGTCACCATATTTGGTTGCATTTGGCAGATGAGTAGATGCTCTTAATATTCTCAAGGGCTGAAATCATTTCTTGCATTGTGGCTAAACTACTATCTAGAGAGCCTATCATTCTTCAAGATCTCTCTGTCTTTTCCAGAGTAGATAAAACAAAAAGAGTTGAATGCAGTTATAATGAAAATACACTACCTTCAGTAATCATGAAGGACACTACTGTATCCTTCACATGTGGATAGCTGGACTCATCTTTCCAAGAATATGTTATTGCTTACTGTTTACTGTTTTTGTTTACTGTTTTCTTATGAAAAAACAATTCTAGAATTTTAGACTTGTCCACATTTTCATATTATTACCTTAAGTTCATCATTGCAGGAACCAATATGAAAAATCTGTGTGCTATAGTATATTCTTATTAGGTATCATTAGTCTTGAATAAAAATCACAGAAAGACTTCAGAGAATCACTAAAGAAATGAAATTTCATTGATCATATGAAATTTATTTCTTTACTCTAGCTGCTGTACTATTGATATTTTTCCTATCCTCAAATCAATATAAGTTTAGAGCTAACAACCAGTAGTTTCTAAATGGTCTTAGTGTTACTTTCCTCCCAAGCACAGCTATCCTGGTCAAAGGCAATCATTCCTGTTGCTGAAAATTTGGAGATAGATTAGCAGTATTGATTTCAAGTAGTATATAACCTTATTCTTGAAGACATTCTGACATCAGATACATGAAATTTAGGCTTTGTAAATTGTTTCACCTTTAAGTAGAATTTTTACTATTTGTTTAAAAAAAATCTTCACCAAAAAAATTACTTCTTTCCTCAAAAGATGAGGGAAAAATTTAGTATCTTTCATATCCTTAATTGAATACCAAAATAACCTCACCAACATTGTACCTTTTCACTGTTTTGGACATTCTGATTGACACTTTGAGTGTTGTCTAATTACATACTCTACTTCTTTGCCCAAGTAAGACTGAGGTATTTCCATTGCATTTTGATGTTATTATTGAGTAGCTTTAGCTCCTACTGTGAGGTCTGACCCACAGAAGAGAATTATTACAGTACAAGGGCTCTGGTCACAAATTTATTTAACAGCCAAGCAGTGGTGGCACATCCTTTTAATCCTAGCATACAGGAGGCAGAGGCAGGCAGATCTCTGTGAGTTCAAGGGCTTCTGGTCTACAGAATGAGCTCTGGGACAGCCAGAGTTAGAACAGAGACACCCTGTACCAACAAAACAAAACTAAACAAAACGAAAAAAACCCAAAAAACAACAAAACAAAAATAAAAGCGACAAAACAAACAAAAAAATTTTTTTTAACAGAGTCTCAGTAGAATTATATCCTTTGAACTTTCTTAGTATGAATGACTTTCTTTGTTATGCGACCAAATTACCTATAACATCTCTGAAACATGTCTTCTATGCTAAACCAAGAAGGATTAAGAATTTCAATATATAAGAAAAGAACAAGCCAACATAAGGGCCTATTATAACTCCTAAAAAAAAACATTAAATGTATAGTACCAGTTAATGTGATGATATAAATTATATTGTAATAGTAATGTTATTTAAAATTGATATGAATAACGTATACATTTCTTCCTATTTTAGATGCTTAAAATTAATACTATCATATCTTCTCATTGTTTCTATGCATACCAATTAGAAAAATTAGGCAGTTCCTTTGGGCTGCCAGTCATACTTCACCTAGTGACCTTAAGTATATCAGAAAACAAAGATGCAGAGTGGGAGATGTTCTTGAGGAAAGTCTATTGTACTTTGAATGGCAGCAGCTCCCATTTGCTTAGCGCAGGTTCCTTGGGCTATGTATGTTTTATACTTTGTGACAGGAATGGAGTCTTATGCCTCAGAGAATAAGACAAATAAAAGTAGGAGAGGGTACTGCTTGAGTTAAAGGATGGACAGGCCAGTTTCTCCGATAGTTTTCTACCTCTGTAAAAACATCTCATAAAAATTTTGGGACCCCAAGTCCACAGATTCATGAAATATTCCACAGGGCTTCATCTCAATTTGAAGTGAGTCATTATTAAATCCTAGTATTTCACTCTCATAGTAGACACTTTATGAGAGGAAGAATTCAAAGTGTGTTATAATTCAGCCAGCCACAGGAGGACTGTTTTGAGTGTCAGTAATGTCAGCTTTGTGATATAAGATATAAAGGCATCCTCTGGGCATGCACAGGTGCTGCTACTTCATCCAGAATGTTTCATGAGACAACAAGAGTAACCCCTGAGCCCCCTCTTTTATTGGCCTAACTTTTCTAGCTGCATTAAGAACAACCAGTCAGCCTCATGGCATCTTCTATAGTCAGTGTCAGTTCAGAGCCAACATTCAGAGTCCTTAAAATAACTCATTGCTCCTTTCTCCCAACATTCATTACTTTGGCAAATATTTTCTAAATGTAAACTTCATACATTTAAACCAAATCCTTTCTTCTTAGAAGAAATAAATCAGAAAGTTTCAGTGAAGGTATTCTGCATGTGATACTGTGAGGCATGTCTTGAATAATTAGTTCTATCTTCAGTCCTGGAACTGTTATTAGCTATCTTTAAAATTGATCATTTTTAGAGAATCAGTTTCATGAAATCTGCCAAAAAAATCCAGAAAGTCAATGTTGCCATTCTAGGCTTCTAGAACCATATTGCTGCCAACATATTATAGAAACAAAAATGATAAAATTATATATACATAGCATGCTATTAAAATTATGTATGTATATTATATGTCATTTAACATATTGCATAAAATGAAATATTAGCAGAAAATATAACATAATTCCTACTATAAATAGTGCAGTGTGTTTGTATATTATATAAGCATTACATATGCTATATATTATAGCTGCTATACCACATTAATACAAGACAGTATAATGTATGTACAGTTTTATGTCATAGTACATAAAAGGTATAACATATATAGTGTAGACATAAATAGAGATAATTGTGAAAAACTAACTTACATAATTATAGAGGGTGGGATGTCTTAAGATATGCAGTCAGCATCCCCAAATTTTATTACAAAATGCTCTTTGATCTTACGCCATTCAGATGTATGCACAAACACAATAATATTAAAAACATGTACAGTAACTGAAAATGATGTTTTGGAAAACATTTTGAGTAAACAGTTATCATCCACAATGTATACATTTTCCATTACACATAATAAAGACCCTATTATAAATAATCAAAATTCAATAGATAATTTGCAAGTGATATATTGCTTGCAAATAGACATGTGTGGAGACAACTATTACTTGATCGATGTTTACATATAAATAAATATTTCAGATATTGCTGTACAACATTGTAATGATTAATTCCAAGAGATCAGGTAATACTTGGCAAGGAATATCTGTGTGAATGCCCTGAGGCCTGGGAAGCCATTGCAAAAATCTGTGAAAGTGAAGCCAGGGTTTCAGCAGTGACTCAAGATGTTAGACATGTCAGAGCCAAGGAGAACTATATGCAAGGATTGGAACTTGCTCAAGAGAGGTATGTATATATATTGTAGGAAGCAAGGCTGGAAAGGCAGAGTCTTTAAGTCTTTTGACACCAGACGGTGAGCTATAGAATTTTGTCTTTATTCTGATAAATTTTGGTTTTTCTTTGGTCCACTATTCCTTTATTTTGTCCCCATTCCTCTTTTTTAGAGTGGAGATACACACACACACACACACACACACACACACACACACACACATACACACATTTAGGAAAATATGTTAAGTAAACATATATCATTTACAATGTATACATTTTCTTCTGTTACATATAAAGCAATAAAGACCCTATTACAAATAATCAAAATTTAATAGATAATTTGCAAGTGATATATTACTTGCAAACAAACATAGTTTTGATAAATAGCTATATATGTATATGTGTGTGTGTATATATATATGTGTGTATGTGTATGTATATATGTTCATATTATATATATATATATATATATATATTAATAAAAATATGTAATTTGCCTTTTGATCTTACATGGGCCTACAGTAAAGAAATTTCCCCAATTAATAAATAATTAAAATAAATAATTAAAATTATTTTGAATTTTAAAAATAAAATAAACTGTGTCAAGATTGTAATGGTTACTATATAATAATATGATATTACTATTGCATTAATATATAGCAGTTCATTCAGCCAGTTTAAAATTTATATGTAATTGCATAAACCTGAATAAAAACTAAAAATTAAAGACTATAATATTCTCAATTTTCTTATATATGTATGATTTATACTCCAATTTCCCATGCCTAGATATTTATTCCTATCAGTAGCTTAGCATTCTTCAAGATGCATCTAAGTCGTTGTGATTTCCTATTTTTACTTTCCCAGCCATTTTAATTATGTTTCTCATACAGGCCTTATTATTTTATGACTTGCATGTTAGAGTTGCTTAAGAATTTATCTTTTATGGTAGAGGATAGACTTCTTGAGACCAAGAACTAGAATATGATCTAAACCAGAAATTTTTGCAAATAGTATAATCAGATCTTCCTTGACAAATAATATGTAAGATGAAGTCCAAATTAGCTGGAAATATTAAGAAAACAATGGGTTTAGTGACCTAAGGTACCACACTCCACTGCTTAGCAACATTGTATATTGTAGAGTACTGGTTAGTTACCCTCAGCATGGCTGACTAGGAACTGTGGCTCACTGTTAATAATTTGAATTACAACAGAGTAATATTTCCTATTACCTGCTTGGGAAAAAATAAAAGTTCAGAAACTGAATTATAGTTTCTACTGTATGTATATAGATTTTGAAATACTGGAAAGTCAAAATGTTGGCTCAATACTAGAAATTGAGCAACAAGGTGTTCTAAAACATTATTTCATTCATGTTTTATTTAATACACAGACATCGTCTGGATTTTGCCATCCCCTGGTCTGTGTACTAGATACTAGGAATTAAAATGTCTGTTCTGGTTATCACAAAGTTCTTTTCTTTCCTCTGCTACAGGCAGAGAGACTCAGTACATTTATTGTGCTAACAGTTCCTATTTGTCCATAAAAGACAGCAAGATAAATACAGTACATACATCACCTAAGCTGATTAAATAGCACTCAAACAATCCTTGTATCTGAACTCCATTTGCGCTCTCAGGTACTGAGATCCAGATATCCAATATGACCTGTGATGTCAGTTTGCTGCTACCTACAGTACTGATTTCTGCTTTGTTAAACAGCACGATGAGCCAGGTGTTCAATTTCTTCCCAACTCCAAAGACACTACTTTGTACTTCCAATTGTGTAATAGATTCCACTGTGGTGGTGACTGCTGATACTTCTTTTACTATGTATAGTCTAGCTTTGTATGATGCAATCATGTAAGTAACAATCCAGCAATCCCACAGTTCAGTTCAGGTTAGCCAAAGACTGGCAACTAAGATGAATACAAAGCATTGTACTTCAAGTTTGATTTTAAACTATGGACTAATTAAGTTTCTGAGGAAGAAAAGACACTCCCTGTATAGACCAATTTCATTGCATTTAGATGTTGTTATGTACAATGTTCACTTCACAGGATTCCATGAGGAAATTTTAACATTAGATAGCTTTGAACAAAACCATCATGTTCACTGTTCTCATAAAAGTTTGATATCTTGTTTCAACTGCTACTTTGCTTTTTTTTTTTTTTTACAGAAATGGTACTGAGAAATGAAAAGTAGTATTTCATGTTCTTATTTTATCACAGAAAAACTTCTAAAATGGCTCCTCTGTGGAACTGAAAGTGATACTAATTTCTTTACTCAGACTTTAGAAGAGGTGAAGCTTTATTATTATTTTTTAATACTTTCTCAATTTTGGAAGGGTTTTAACTACACCCTTTTAGCAAGTATTGACTTTTACTTCTTTGACTTTCTACCTCTGGAAAAATACTACTACTCATTAAGAGAGTGTTTTTTTTTAAAGTATGTTTAAATTATTCAGATTTTTCTCAACTTTGCTTTTCTTATTGATACAAGTTTATTGAAAAATTATCTAAAAAATTAGACTTATTGAGAAAGTTCTACAGAAAATATATCAAACATTTATATTTTCTTTGCTCATCTAAAGAATCCCTTCTGTCCCTCTGTCTATATTTATTCCTTCTTTTTTTAGACTCACTAAAAGTAAGTTTCAGTCATGAATGCATTTTGTGCCTCACTATTTTAGAACACAACATTCAATATTTCTACTTTTATTAAAAAATAAAATTTATATATAAGATGCTGACTTTTAGTGAATGGTCAGAAATGTTTGTATATAGCCACCAGTTATGAACTCTAAATATCTGTCAAGAAATATGCTAACATTTCTCCAAACAAAATCCTATACCTCTTCTTAGTCAATAATCTACAAGCTATAATACCATCCTCAGTTATCAACTCTGACTTTTTCTATATTATATTTAGAAATAGCTTTGTTTTATTAAAAAAAAATTGGATAACTTGATCATTTTCCAGTAGAGTTCTGGGAGTATAGGTATGTGCCACTATGTAAGCCCTTATGTATTTTGAGCCAAGCAACTTTTTTCCCAGAAGCTAGAAAAGCAGAATGATTCAGAATGATTAAATAAAGATCTATGAAAACCCACGTTTTCCTTAAAGCAGTAAGAACCCTAATAAAAACCTTCACCATTACCTTTTCACAATCTCTAGATATTAATGTATGCTTTAAGTTACCGTTACCTGAAATGAAAAGATAATAAGACCACACAATTTCAGAAAGAAGCTTGAGCTTTGTGTGAATTTAGCCTAATCCTATTTCTCTCTGCAGCCCTTCCACGGTGTTGAAAACTAATAGTCTTGCAACCACAAGACCCATAAAAGAACCAATAACCTAGCAGCTACTAGAAGAAGAAAATATTTAGAGTTCTACAAAGCCTTACCTCCAAATAATAGCTACTCTTCCACCTGACTGGTAGTCTGACAGAATGCTCTATTGTCAAAATTTGTCTTTATGTGGCCTAACGTTGGATACCCACTCCCTAGAAACAGCCTTATCTAAATTTCCTGGCAAAGAATGGCAGCTAGTTGATGCTAAGATGGTAGATAGGACCTGCCTATGAGAGATAGATAGGTAATAGTAGTTTGGACTAACTAGAGCCTTAATAAATCTTAAGAATAAAACCAGGAAAAAATGTCATATTCTTCTAATGTAGTTCTAATAATTGAAAAGGCAAACAAATGAGAAGGACTGTGAATAAACCAGAAACTCCCCAAAGCTCTAGTTTCTCTCTTCTAATTTATCAATGCACTACTCAAAATCAATGGAGACTGAGGCAGAGTTGTAAACTATAATGTTGTCTACTAAGCACATATCCCAACACTCACAGAGAACTTCTAAAAAAGACCAGAAACCATTGATGCAAAGCATTTATGGAAATCTGTCCAATTTTTACCTGTAAGTTTACACAGCCAAGGAAAATCTTTATTAATAATATAAGATAGGATTCTGCTCACAGTGGGAGCTGAGAGATGACAAACAAGACAGAAGCAGCCTACCCCATGGTTAAGTAGTATTTGATTTACTAAATTGCCATTTTATATTAATTTGTAAAAAAAAGAAAATATGAATTTTCTTTCTTCTGAATTTTAAATTAGGTAATTTTACTCATTATTTCAGTTATTAAGAGATAATATAACTGAAACATGTAAGTAAAATAATAAAAGGACAAAGCTAGAATATTATAAAATGTTTATTATCAAAAATAAAACAATAAAAAGAGAAACAAACATGTTAATGAAATGAAAGGCATAATTTTTTTCTGAGTAATTATATTAAGCACAAGTAGACTTTACATTCCAGTTCAAAGAGAGAATTGAGAGTGTTTGAAAGGTGATCCTTATACTACTAGGGATAAGATTATTGAAATTCAAATGAACAAATACACTGAAAATAAAGTAAGCTATTTATCACAATTTTTAAAAAATGACTTTGAAGAGTGACTATCCCAGAAGACATAACTTATTAAACAAAAATCCTAGTGCAAAGTACGGAAACTTTCCCAGGAGTTGTTGGCCAAGAAGTTCCCAGAAGCCTCCAAAATAGTACAAAATAGTACATAGCCATTGCCCTTGGTTGGTGAAATCCTGTTACTGAGAACACACTTATCTTTGTTGAAGAATACCAAGACTTCACATTGACCAGAGCTAGATGATTCATTTTTGCTTTGTTCATAGTGCTGGAAATCACTGTACAAATATCTGGGGAAAATAAATCAGAAGTGACTCTGCAGCTTTGACCTCGTTGACCTGGTTGCCTCAGAGGTTAGCAATATAGAAGTGTGTTTGTCTATTTCTATGGAACTAGTTAAAAGCCATTAACTGAGAGGCTGCAATAATAGATATGAACCTGCTACTTTTTTTTTGCTTTATTGACATGTTCTCACATGGCCTCCTAAATATTTATGTGTACGCCCACAAACCAATGCTGTCTTTTAACCTTGATCAAACAGCCTGTTTTCTGGAAACAGCTGTTAACGCACAGGTTCATGGCTGGTCATGGTACTCCGAACAAGTGGTTGCTGAGTGTTCAGGATTAAAGGCAACAACATTTCACCTTTTCCAAGTCTCAAGGAACACTGCAGAAAAATATTTAGAAAGAACATAAGAACGAAGAGGACGTGAAACTCTATCTTGTAAGCATGGCATGGCCATAGCATAAATGAGCCCCCATAGCTGAGGTTGCCTGCATAAAGCCATACATCCTGAGCTCATTAACATTCAGTCAAAGATGAAGTGGAGGATTACAGTGCCCCTTCCTGCCCAAAGGAGTCTAAGACTTCTGGTAGAGAGGAAGTCATTGTGTTTTGTGTTGGAGCCATTGCTTCAATGTGCTTCAATATGAAGCCACAGCTTCATACTATATTTATATGAACAGACCCGCTTAACTCTAGTGGCTTACAAAGTAAAACCAAAGCCAAAAGAAACAAAAAATAAATAAATAAATAAGGCATGGGTGTGAGTTGCAGAATTGATGGCAGGTGGTGAGATGACTGTGGGGGTGGGAAGATGATAAAAGAGGGCAGAAGGATAAGTGCTACCAGAATAAAATTTATATAAGTATGAAACTGCCAATGATAAATTCATTAAAAATATATTTCAAGAGGGTGTGGTGGCACGTGGTTTTAATTCCAGCAATAGGAAGGCAAAAAGGCAGATTTCTGAGTTTGAGGCCAGCCCAATCTATCTACTGAGTTCCAGGCTGGCCACAGTTATATAGAGAAGCCCTGTCTCAAACAAGTAAATAAAATCAAATTCCACGTAAACAATATTCAAAATAAAACTGGAGTGGCTATGAAAATTATTACAAAATGGATTTAACTGGATGTCCTAGAACTCACTCTCTAGTCCAGGCTGGCTTAGAACTCACAGAGAGATACTCTGGCCTCTGCCTCCTGAGTTCTGGGATTAATGGTGTGCATCACCACTACCCAGTAACAGTAACTTTTTAACTAGACGTAACAATATATTTTAAAGAAAAAAATTATCAATCCATTACAAAGTCACAAAATGTGCAAAGAATAAACAATTACACATTTATATATAGAATATATATATATATATATATATATATATATATATATATATATTTCTACAGTACCTGTATTTTAAAACTGTCTAAAATATCTAATATGGAAAAAGTTGACTTGAACAACTGTATATCAGCTACACCTGACAGATCTATGGGACACTGTATATGTAACAATAGAAGGCAAGTTACTCTCAACAGAACATTGATTAATCTTCTGCATAGATGATTTACCACACAATGTAACAAGCTTAATCATGCTTTGATTTAAAATGCAAAGTATTTTGTGTCACCATATAGAATAAAAAAAGAAGTGAAGAATAGAAAAAATTCATGTAGTAACAAATATGCATAAATTTAATTAATAAATGAATGGTTTTAAGGGAATATGATGAAATTTTAAAACCATTTGAGATTAAAGAAATAAACACGAAATATACCAAAATAATTTAAATATGCCATCCACAGTGGATAAAGTAAAATTTATATCTGAAACAAGTATATTAAAAAGGAAACAATACCAAATTAATACCTAACCATCATGTGAAGAATAAATAATAAGAGGCTAAACTGAAGTCAAGCAGGAAATAGGTATAAAGATCAAACACGAGTAAATACAATAGGAAAAAAAATTTAAGTGAGCTTTTGAAATGCCTATGCTAGGCAGCATTTAAATTACACTGAATAACAAAATACAATGTTTAAAAAAATCCTTTCTTATTTCTTAAGATTATAATTATTTTCTTTCACTATTCCTTTTCTCCCTCCAAACTCTGCCATGTATCCCTTCTGTGCTCTCTTACATTCATGTTTTCTGTTTGTTTTACACATGCACACACACATACACACTCACGAGTGTGCTCACACACACACACACACACACACACACACACACACACGGACTTACTGAGTCCATATAATATTTCTTCCACCCGTGTTTCCAGGGCTTGTCATCCACTGTCATCCTTAATAAAGTTTAAATGATAGTAACAGAATGCTCTGAACAATTATGTGCCTACAAATAGGCAATGAGAAAATTTCTAAAAAGACACATCATTTAAAATGATCCAGGAATAAAGAAAAAATTGAAGTAGAGTTACAATAGAAGGATAGCATTATTATTAAACTTTCTTCAACTAAAAGGGTGACCTAGATAGCTTCTTGAAGTTTTCATTCCAATGTTTATAAAGAAGAGATTTAAGATTGAGGATTTGGGGTCACTTCCTAACATGTCCTATGAGATGCAAAGTACTTTAATACCAACCTAAAAAACAAGTAAACAAGAGTGATCACATGCATCACATCCCTCATGAGTTTTTTAAAAACAATCTTTCAATAAAGTACTTGGAAACAAATTTAACAACATTTGAAAAGAATAATGAAAGTAAATGTGATTTTTTTTTCCCCTTAAGAATACTACTAGTTCGGCTTTATGTATAAAAATTCACAATTATACTAATCCATGATAATATAACAAAGAATAATAATCATATGATTATATCAATTGGACAAAATCCAACTCATTATCATAATAAAATCCCTTAACAGACTAGAAACATCCTCAATCTTAAAAAGGGCACTAGTGAAAACCCACAGATACCATCACAATCAATAGTAAATACTGGACTTTCGTGGTAAGATTAGGAAGACTAAGAGAAATTATTGTAACAATATAGTGCTAGAAATTTTAGCCACAGATATTAGACAAGAGAAATAAATAGTTCCAGGTTAGAAATAAGGAAAGAACTTCTCCCCTCTTCACACTTGACAGGAACCTCTATGTAGGAAGATCCCAATAAGTAAATAAAATATCATTAGAGTAAATTTAATGTGTTCTAGCTTTAAAAGATTTATATCCAGATTTTTTTTTGTATTTTCTTACTAGCATTGAAAATTACAAAATTTTGAGAACACAACTTTTTAAAATAGCATCATTCAAAATATTCAAATTAGGAAATACATTAACAAGCATAATATAATACATAAATATTGAAAAATAGAAAAATATATGATTAAAATATTAAACAATGGTTAATAGAAGGTAAGATAGTATCTAGAGGTAAATTAACAATGCCATCAGAACTCTAAAAACAAAAAATAAATAGACATTTTTTTGGAGTATAAAATTCCTACTTTTTCTGACCCTAATTTCTTGTAATTATACAATACAAATATATACATTCAGAAGTTTTCCTTTTGTAAAGTATAATTGTGTGTTTGTGTGTCTGTCTGTGGGTGTTTGATGTGAGTATGTGTGTCATTCTGCATATATGGAAGACAGAGAACGACTTGTAGGAACTGGGTCTTTTTTTCCACCATGTTAATTAAAGAGATCAAACTCAGGTTGTCAACTTGTCAGCAATCACCTTTACCTGATGAGCAATCTTTTCAGACTAATTATAAATTTTTCTATACGTGTAATATGTTCCTACAAAAATATGTAGTTTGTATTGAAATTAGAGAAAAGAAAAGGATCAACTTGATGCTTCTCATTTTTTATTATGTTTCAAAACAAAATGATTAATATAGTCTGAACTTAATACAAGACTCGGTTAAATATATAAATGTAATTCAATCTAGATAAGTCTCTAAAAATTTCCTCTGAGTATTTGAAGGCAACTAATGTCATAATTGTAATCATATAGGTATTTTTTACTTACAGACAATCTTGTGTTAGTTGCTATAAACATGCTTATGAATTCACAATATATTAATATACATGAATCTGACAGTGGTTTTGCAGATACTATCATCATTCCTTAACTCAAGAGTAAACTTTGATATATATATATATATATATATATATATATATATATATATATATGTGTGTGTGTGTGTGTGTGTGTGTGTGTGTGTGTATACATATATGTGTGTGTGTGTGTGTATGTACATATATACATTGATATTAAGCATTCTAAACAAAATCTGCAAGCACTTATCTTTCTATTTTAATAAAGTCTGATACACTAAAAATAATAGGATTTCCTGAGATATCAGGAGTACCGATGCAGATGCAATGATATTGACACCTTATTTCCAAAGTTCTCCCCTCCATTCAATAAGGACAGCATGTACAGGCCAATGTGATTCTGTGTGTTTCGTCAAGCACAGAAAAAAAATTAATGGTTAATGGTAAAAAACATAAACAAAGTATATGATCTTATCTTTCACCCCTTCTTTGTTTTACTGGATATTAGTTTTACATAATTACCTATTCTCAGTTTTTGACAGTGATTCAAAACTCTAAGCTCAGCTAATGTTCAAAAACATCATACATTATTTAAGAAAAGATATGTGTTGAATGCATTCCTGTAGACATTAGCCTCCAGGGAGAGCTCTTTGAAATTTTTGCTTAGTGGTTAAGTCTAGACAACATTTGCCTGGATATAACTAAAATTCCTAATGCATCCTCCAGATACGATTAACTGCCAGAACATGCTTTGTTTTCTTGTGCCATTATCTTATTTGAGAATTCACAGTGAATCAAACTTTATATCTCATAGTGTTTTAAGCATTTCAATGAAATTACATGAAATGTCTGGTAGACTAAATTGGTGGCATTTTTCTTCCTAACAAAATTAATCATTGCCTCCAAGACGAAGTCAGACTTCTCTGAATTTAATGTGACCATGCAGATTTTACAACTCGCTTGAACTACTTTGCTATGGGCAAAGAATCTCTGTGTCTGCCACTACTATAAACCTGCGTTTGGCATCTTTTGAACTATGAATATGGATACAATAACAAAAGGATCTGCCTAAGAAGCTAATGGCTTTTTCATCAGTGTTTCTCTCACCAGTAATAGGCTAACAGATTTTGTGTAATTTTTACCTGGGGATAGCTATGGTAGGAATATGTTTTTTGAAGTTAAAAATAAAAGATCATCATTTTCTCTACAGGAATAGATGAAAGGACAAATTATAAGATACCAGGACTGCTGAGCATAGCATAGAGCCTCCGGGCATTTGTTGAAAGAAAGAAAATATGTGGATAAATATACTCTAACATTAAACACATCATTATTTGATATATTCTTCTAAAGCTTCATACCTGCTTAGCAAAATATTTTTGAGTGGCAATACTTTAAAATATTATTTATTTATTTATCTATCTATCATTTTTGTAAACCTTGTGGAATTGAACCTACCATCTTGTGCATTTCAGGCAAGCATGTCATTATTGAACCAAAATTTTTCCTTTAATTCACTTATATAAAGAAATCTGATCCTGGGGGTAGTTGTGCATGTCTTTAATCCCAGCACTCTGGAAGCAGAAGCAAGGTGGATGATCTCTGAGAGTTTGAGGCCAGAAACTCTGTCTCGAAAATATAAAAATAAAAATAAATAAAAACAAAAACAAATAAAAAGATCTGGTCCTGTGGTGATAAGGTGAGGCTACAATAAGAGGGAAGGGTTAAAAATTAATTATCTGTTTGTAGAAAGATTTGTTATATGGAAGTGTATCACAAAGTTTACGGAAGTTGATCTGTATCAAAGTCAGTTTGCAAGTACCAAACCAGGTAGAGAATGAGAGATGAGAAAATCAACTGTGTAAATCTGAAGGCTGGAAGATTCAAACCTCATGAAAAGCCAGGGTGCAGCCAACTCAGATGATCAGGTTCCCACATTAAGCATTTGGGTCAGATTTCCTTCTTATATCTTTTGTCTGGTTAGGTTTTTGGAAAATTGAATAAGGACCATATACATTGCTCAATATACCAGTTGAACTGTTGGTTCTATTCAGAAACCCTGACAGATATACACAAAATATTGCCTGGTGAACTCTCTAGGAATACCTTTTTTAATGGAGAAACAGGCAAATAGATTTGGATAATACTTAATGGACCATTAGTTATACTATAATTAGTCTTTTAAAAGTGAGTACTTCAGTCTACTGCAAATGCAGTGCATGATTGTGCTATATAACAATTTCTGACTCACTCCTATATAAAATCTATTTTATTCCTGAGGATGTAGCCGAGAGCCTTGAATGTGGCAAGCATTCACTAGGTGCTTTATGAATGAGCTATTAAGTTACAAATATCATTTGCTATTTGATCTAACCATACCTCACATTCTATATCATTTTATAGTTGTCCAAAATATTTCATATGAGTCATTAAATCTAAGCATGATGACCCCAATTCTATAATAGAAAAATAGAAGCTTGGGTATAGTATTTAAACATATCTATAGTTAGCAGGTCAACAACTTAAATAATCCAGAGATCCTTCCACCATATCTATCTAGTACAGTAGTTCTCAACCTTCCTAATGCTGCAACATTTAATATGGTTCCTCATGTTGTGGTGACTCCCAACCATGAAATTATTTTTGCTGCTACATCATAACTCTAATTTTGCTACTGTTATGAATTTTAATGTAAATATCTGATATTCGGATCTTAGGTTATCTCTGAAAGCGTCATTCAACTACCAAAGGGGTCACTACCCAAATTTGAGAATTGCTGATATAAATAAACTATAAGTAATTTATAAATATAAATAATATAAAACATAAAATAGGAGTTAATTATTAAGATATAATGAGAAGAAAAATAAATGATTATAAACTCATCCTGACATTTTAGTCTAAAAATTTTTCTTTGTGTCCAACACAATTAGATTGCTCAACACTTTCAGTAAAACTGTGGCATATGGATTATTAGTACTCTGGTGCTAAATAGGAAAATCAAGAGTATTGAAGATCTATAACTTTCACAAGCATCTATAACTAATGATTTTTAGAGTCAAGATTTTCACAAAAATACTAGACTAGGTGATGTCCAAAGTATCTGCTACTAACCATTGTAAAATATAATTGAATCTTTGAAGCAACCTCCAATAAGCTACATTCAGAATTATGTGCATGATTAAGTAGAAATATTTAAATTATCAACTCTTAGCACACAGACAATTGGCAAAACACATATTTTCAATCAAGTCCAAATTGTATTCAATTTTCCTCACCTTTTTATCCATACGTGATCTGTTGAATTTCAGACCCTTTGATGTATATGGCAGGCAAAGCATTTTTACTCATGGCATACACTTGAGTGTATTACTTATATACACTTAAGAGATTACAGAAGGAGTTGTTGAATACTCTGACTTTATTTCCTTTTATATAAAAATATTTCTAATTTACAATAGCACAAAGCTCTCCGTGTGCTATGCATCAACTTAAAAGAAAGAAATGTTAAGTACAACTATGAAAACATAGGTGATATAAAAGTACCATTTAGCAGTATGAATAAATAAATAATGGACCAATTGCAATGTACACTTCTTCCATTAAAAATGATTCATTTTTCTGGGCAGTGGTGATTCATGCCTTTAATCTCAGCACTTGGGAGGCAGAGACAGGCAAATCTCTAAGTTTTAGGAAAGCCTGTTCTACACAGTTAGTTCCAGAACAACCATAGTTACAACAGAGAAACTTTGTCTCAAAAATAAAAAAAAAAGAAAGAAAAAGAAATGTAATGAGACTTAATGAGATATAGTCAGCTAAATTGACAGTCGCGTGCACATTTCTGTTTTAACAGTACCACCAGTATCTACTCCTCATCAGCCATTTTTTATTGTTATTAACTTGTCTTATGGCTTCATCCAACATTATGGTTGCTCAAATGAACGTCTTTCATATCTTTGCTCTTTTAAGTTAAGGCATTTGTCAGAATCCATTTTTACTAGCAGGAGAACTGGTATATATAAACTCACCTCTAAGGAGTTGGCATGTCATCTGCCTACTCTCCATGTGTGTGTCTGTTCTTACCCGTAGCTGACAGAAATACTATTTTGAAAAACTGCTAATTCTCAATGCCAAACAGTGGTTATCATTTTCAACATCTGCACCTACCATACCCTTTCCTTCATTTTTCACAAGGTCACAATCTCTTTTTCCTCCCTACAATTCTGAAGTCTGTGGGAAGGCAACTATGAATTTTACCCTGCTAGCTTCCATCTGGCTCCATCTGTGTGTCATCTAACTGATTAATACATATTCCGCATCAGAAGATGTTACTGTTTTATAGATTATGGTTCTTATGCACATTATGCACATGTTTCTCTTCCAAGATTTGCTCAATAACTTGCTGTTTTACCCAAAATTGATTTAGAAAACACATTAAGAAAATTGAAGCTTGTAAATATTTGTCCTGCCAACTTCATGTGTATTTCCCCCTATCAGAGAAAAAATGATGACATGAATTTTTCAAATGGTCCTTTTAGTTTTTGTGTTTAAAAATAAGTTGAAAGAAAATATATAAGAGCCATTATGTCTGAAGCTTCCTGTGATTTCTGTTTAACTGTACATTGTATTGACGGAAAATTCTTTATTGTTTATACTTCGGTTTATCAGAATTACAAAAGAATCTCCTTCTGTTAGAGATGGATTCTGTAGTTCCCAACTGTAGAAGAGTATCCTATGAAATGCAATGTAACTTCTAACGAAGTGCCAGCTGTAATCTGCCACTGTGTACATGCTATTAATGAGAAATGACAGTATTTACACTTTACTTAAACACAAAGAGTAGAGAGAAAACATAAATCACTCCTAATTATCTGTTTACATCATTTCCCCTGTAATTTTAGAAAATAGATATGTGTTAAAGAGACAGTTTTCAATCATAGGAAGAAACTAAGCTTCAGGGAAATATGTGATATCATATATATATATATATATATATATATATATATGATTATATATGATGTATATATATGTGTGTTTTTACAACTCTATAAATCTAGCCTTCTTAGACTCTTGCTTTAGCAGACCAAAATTTGCCAAAACTCAAACTTAACTACTATCCATCTTTATCAGTATGAATAAAACAAAACCTATTATCAATTAATATGACATAGTTAACTATATTTTGCTCTATTTTTTCTAGCTTGCACTTGTAAAAATTAATAAGTGAATCGTTCCTCTACTTGAAAAGATATTTTAATATAAGTGAAATCATTTGTAGTTTTTATCTAATGACTAAAAGACTATTTACAACAACATTGTTTATAATTACCAGTAAATAGAAGAAAAAAAAAAACAACAAAACTTTAAGTCTCAAAAGCAGACATTGGCAAGAAAATAATAGTGGATGCAGGAGCAGGATTCAGGGAGTTTTTCAAAGTAATGCAAGATAACTTCTACATGTCATAGAAATGTTTAGAAACAAAACAGTGTACTTACACATTTATGCTATTTAGAAAGGAATAGTAAGGTGGCTTTATTTTAAATTGTGGAGGGAGAATTATTCATAGTGAGGAAATTAATTATTTCTAATTTTTTAGCTTCTAAGAGTTTATGAAATGGTAAAAGTAGAATTTCAGTCTGTCTTTCAGAGGCAGTATATATATATAATTGATACTTCAGTGCAGAGACAGAATTCCTGATCTTAAAATTATTTTCTGAGACTGGCAGTGGTGGTTCACGTCTTTAATCCAAGCACTAGGGAGGGAGAGACAAGAGATCTCTGTGAGTTCAAGACCAGCCTGATCCATAGGGTGAGCTCCAGGACAGCCACAGTTGCAACAGAGAAACCTTGTCTTGAAAAACAAAAACAAACAAGCAAACAAACAAAAATAAATCTTTGGATCCTAATATGTATGAGAAGTGCTTAGAGTACTCTATTATTGTGTAGAGGAATAGGCCTGTATGAAAGCCTAGAAGGGTCTATATTCCATGGGTCTATATGATGGAATCACATTCAGAGGAATATAGAATGTGAATTTTGAAAGAACATTAAGAATGTTGGTATACACCTTTAATCCCCATATTTAGAAGACAGTGGTTGTGTACACTTTTAATTACAGCACTTGGGAGACATGAGGTAGAGGTCAGAAGGAGTCAGTGTCAGAAAGTGTTTTCTGAGATGAGTCAGAATAACTCTGGGCAAAATGACCACTCAGAGGAAAAGTTATCAGAGTGAGACCGACTGAGGACACACTCAACTCTCACGATATAAAAGGATATAAAATCAGGCTCTCAGCTCAGAGCAGAGTTAGTTACTGGGTCAGTTACAGCAGGGCATATGAGGCAAGGAGTCTCATATATAAAGCAGGCTGTCTGACTGGGGTGTCTGAGGAGTCTGAGGAGTCAGAGGCAGAGAAACAGAGACAGCTTGACAGAAGTCAGTATCATATGGGAAGAATGAGTCAGTTTAAAAACCGAGCAGAACAGTTTAATCTGAGGCAGTTGGAGAATCAGCCAGAGACTGCCTAGAAGAATTTGGTCAAAAACAGTCAGCCTGCTCAGAAGATCAGTCAAAACCATATTGCTTGGAGAAGAATATGAGCCAGTACAGGAAGTGAGTTGAATTGAAACAGAAGAGTCAGTTGAATTCAGTACAGCTTTGAGTTCAGAAGGAGCTAGTCCGAGAAGCTCAGTCAGCAGTAAGTCTCGGAGGCTTAAATGTTCTAGATTGTTCAGAGGGTGAAACTCTTTTGGGCTCCAGGACTGAAACCAGGATTAAATTAACCAAAGAACAAAAAGCATTTGAAACCAAATCAAAGTCTATGGCTGTACTAGTGCACACTTGTTTTCCAAAATTCCTGACAATCAGATGCAATGGGAACACTAGATCCAATTTTATGACATTAGACAGTATAGACACAGGGAGATATTCTGTCCGTGGTTGCAAAACTAACATGACATAAAGCCAGTATTTCACATGTTCTCAAGTGTTGTGCTCAAAACCATTGCATTACTTTTTCCTATTGGATTCCAATGAACTCTACAGTCTCATCCTCACTGTCAACTTCTATTACTTCTATAGAAGTAATCTATTTTTATTTTTGAAACTATCATTGCCCTACATCTTTTTCTTCAACTCCTCCCATGTACCCTCTTGTTCTAACCCAAATTTCTAGACCTTTTCAATATATATAATATTACTTGGATGTATATGATTGCAGGGTGACCATCCCACAGATACTTGTTCAGTCATATTCATTGATGCTTTATCCAAAATAACTAGAAAAAAATACTAAATTAACAGATGAATAATGTCTTACAGTTTCTTTTGCTGTGAAGAGACACTATGATGAGTTGACTACACCAACTCTTATACAGAAAAACAGTTAATTGGATCTGGCTTATAGTCATAGATGTAGTTCATTATCTTCATGGTGAGAAGCATGGCAGTACACAGGCAGACATGATACTGAAGAAGTAGCCAAGAGTTCTACATCCTGACCAGCAGACATCAGGAAAAGAGAGTGACATTGGATCAGGCTTGAACATTTGAAATCTCAAAAACCAACTCTAGTGACACACTTCCTCCAACAAGGCCAGCCTACTCCAAGGAGGCCACTCCTCCTGATAGTGCCATTCCCTATGAGCCTATGGGGTTCATTTTCATTCAAACCACTACAAATGGATAATGGAAATGTGGTACATACAGAGTAATATTCAGCTGAGAAGGATAAGGAAATAATGAAATGCTCAGAAGAATGCATGGAACTAGAAACTATCATAGTGAGTGAGGTTACACTGACTTGGAAAGACACATGTCACATTTTCTCTTGTCTGCAGTTGCTAGTTCAAATCTTCAGATATGAATATACAACCTAGGATAATTTCTGAAGACAGGATATAAAAATGACCATTAGGGTGGAGGTGGAGCAATAGGGAGAAAGATAGCTGGGTACGAGTGATTTGGAAGCTGAATGAGAATAATGCGAGGATTTAATTAGGGAAAAACATCAATATAGAAGAAAAGGCAAGGTAAAGGGAGAAATAGTAATAAAGATATCTGAAAAAGTCACAAATATTCATATTGCTATTTTTCTAAAATTACACAAAATACATATAAGTATGTACAAATACATATATTTATGTACAGTATAAGTAAAATTTGCTAACCTGAAAAACTATTATTTGGGTTTCATTTTTATAATTTTCACATCATTAAGATGTATAACAATGTTTTTTATTCTACAATCTCTAATATTAATTGGAGAGTTCTAATGTCTAATTGGAATTCACAAAGATTTTAGAACTTAATAGATTTGCCAAGTTACCCCATTCATTACTTTGATTGAGTCTAACCTTTAAGGTGGTTCATTCAATTATGTTTCCAGAATTTAAGTTCTTTCTTTGCTTCTTTCATTCTGAATAAGACTTTGGCTTAATCTAAAATTCTTAAATTACTTTTACATGCAGATGATTTTGTGACAATATTCCATATTTTCTGGCTTCAATGCAATAGCCAGTTTCAGAAACAAAGCTTAATTCACTGTAAACAAGTAAATTATCCCATATAGAATTCAGAATTAACATTTTTAAGTGTATTTGTGTTAGTTGGCCTACATATTTTTTTTCCTAAATAACAAATGCTATAAAAAATTTACCCTGCTTATTTCTACTCTCATTTATCCCAATATGCTTGTCTTGTTTAACTTTACAAGGCGAAATGATAATTTACATGTGGAATACATTTTTCTATCATGGTTAGTTATCATCAAAGGTTAATCTATTAATATTCTTTAAGCTTTTTCTTCGATAATTTTCCTTTCTAGGTATTTTAAGATTGTATATTTTCCTTTATTGAATTTCTCTGTAACCTTTATTTTATGATTGTACTTTTGCACTTTTACATTTAATTAATTCTGATATAATTTTTTAAAATAGTCACTGTCTTCATTTTGGTTGAGTACTTATATAGGACTTGTAGTTGTTGATGTGGATGTGGCTGTGGATGTCTACATAGTTTCACCAGATGTAGACTTTGGTTTATGGCAGAGGGCACTTTATGCTTTTGCCTAAAAAATCACCAGTTCTTCTGTTTAGCTATTGCTACTGCTGGAATGGCTCAGCAAGTTAGACAAGGAGACATATTTCATAATTTTGAACCCTGCCAGACATCAGCAGAGGGAATTGCCAGTGCCATACTCACAATGGAACTCCGAACGCCTGAATTCAGCTGTTTTATTGGTCCAGCACTCCTCAGGTTTTCTACTGATAGCATATGAAGATCATTACCAATCAACATCTCCTACATAAATCCAACACCTGCAGACAATACAAAATGCTAAGGCCTATAAATCCCTTTTCCCAACAGTGAACAAAAACAATTATTTTAAACACATTTAAAAATAAGCTTCCAAAACAATTTCCCTTTTCAACAATTACCTTTTCAACACAATTTAATACTACACTAGCAAAACTATTTACAAAAGGAACAATCATGAGGGTTGCAAATGCCTGGCACCAAATGAAACCAAACATCTATCAATCTTTCACAATGTCTTTGGACAGCAGGAAAATATTATTAATGTCCAATTATTTGGAATTCATTCACATTCTTCCAGGCTCCTCCAAGGGGTTTGAATCACTTTTCTGGCTCTGCACTCTGCAGCACACACAACTTTTCCTCCATGGTCTGGCTGGCTCACTCCACTGTTGCTGCTGTTCTTGGTGGTTGTCCCATGGTACTGGCATCTTCACAAAGCATGGGTCTTCTGATGCAACTGGGCCTCACTCTCACCAATAGCCTCTCCTGGACTCTCTTCATAATGCCAAGCCTCAACTTGTCTAAATGACACCTTCTTCTGGGCTTTCAACTTCTAGTGAGATTACACCTTCACTAATGGTCTCTCCTGGACTCTCTTCATGGTGCCAAGATTCAGCTGCTCTCCAAAGACCCCCCTCATGCCTTTAAAACCAGTAACACTTGGGTAACTCTTACAGTACCAAGTTCAGCTGCCAACACAAGATATAACCTAGGTCAATTCTGCAAAACAGTTTCTGTGTGCTTACCCTTAGGAAACACTTTCCAGATTTTGAGATAGAATTTGGCTTGCTGGAAAAGCAACTGGTAATCTTGTCGGCAGGAAGAGTTTTCTTGTGGGGTGGAATTCTCATCACCATAGTAGATGTGTTTTGTCCGGATTGTCTCACCTCACCAGTATCTGGACAGGTTTGCAGAAAACAAACAAACAAACAAACAAAAACAAAGCAAAGCAAAACAAAGCAAAGCAAAACAAAACAGACTCTGTGACATCTGGAGTTTCTTTTCTTCTTCTTCTCCATGTTAGATTAGCTGGAGTTATGTCCTGGCCTACATTGGTACGTCATTTGTAGTAGTTACCTATTGAGTGGCTCATCAATGAAGACAAGGAGGCATATTTCATAACTGCAAACCCTGTCAGACCTCAGCAGAGGGGACCGCCATTATGTCAGTGCCATACTCACAGTGGAATCCCAGTGTCTGAGCTCCGGTGTTTATTGGTACAGCACTCCTCAGGTATTCTACTGATAGCACATGCAGATCATTACTAATCAACATTCCCCAAATACAACCAACACCTGCAGACAATACAAAATGCCAAGGCCCATCATCCCTTTTTCCAATAGTGCACAAAGCAATTATTTTAAACACAACTAAAAATAAATTTCCACAACAGGCCCTAGAGTATTTCTTCCCTTTTCAATCTAGTCTTAAATGTGTGTGTGTGTGTGTGTATATATATATATATATATATATATATATATATATATATTACATGCATACACGCACACACACACATCCTGATCCACAAGGAGAAAGAGAGAGACAGAGACAGAGAGAGAGGGAAACTGAGCCTAGTGTGGGCATTTGAAACTGTAAAGCTATTTTTCCAGTGACACAACTTTCTCCATCAAGGTTGCACCACCTAATCCTGCTAATCCAGTCGAACACTTCTACTCTCTGGTGACTATACTTTGAAATATATGAGCCTATGGAGGGGGCATTCTTATTCAAGCCACTAGAAGGTCCTGCTTTGCACTAGACTGACTTCAAAATTAAAGCAACCCTCCCATGTCAATTTCTCCAGTACTGAGATTCTAAGCCACTATGCTCAACTTTTAATTTATATTTTAATTTTTAGACAGATATATACTCAATATAGAGTGACACATTTCTAAATCATTTTTAAGACATAAACTATATCCTCAATATGTCCAAACCTATTATGAATATATATATATATATATATATATATATATATATATATATATATATATATATATATATATTTCTGTATTCTTTCCCTGGAGTGAATATCTGTGCATATTAGAGTCAATTTGATACATATGGATCATCAGTTATGATCTGTGTTTCTTTAATTTTATTCATGTTTCAGGGCTATGTCTAAAATTCTTTTTGGTTCAGTCAACAAGTTACAGATATTTTTCACCCTACTATGAAAACATATCACCTTCATTGACTGTAGACGAATATCTTTTTAATTTCCGTTATTGTGATAATTGCCATATTCATTTTTATTCCTATTAATGTATTTTGTTGAAATGTTTCGTGATTGTTACTTATATACATATTTGCTAACCCTCTCTATTTTCATCTATAAGATCAGTTCTCTCTGATCTTGAATGTTTATGTGGTGGCTCCTAACCAAGCAGGTATTCATCATTCACGGTTTCAGTTATCTCCTTACAGTTTAAGAAAAAAAAAAAAAGACAATTGTTTAAAAACAGTATTCATTATTTTGAAGAAAAAAAATAAATCAACATAGTTTCTTGAATTTCAGTTTTACTTTTATCAGTTTTAGTTATCTTGAGGTTTCAAAGAATGGAACCACTAAAAATCAATATCTATACCATGATTATGAATATGTAAACATATACTGACAGAAGATAATGTAAGAGAAAGGATGCATTTAAAAAGAAAACTTGCTCTGGTTTGAATTCTGCCCAATATATATGTATGTAAATATTCCACTGTTTTCTATAGATATGGAAAACTTTTAAATATTGATAAAAAGAAATAAATAAGAAGCTAAGATAAGAATGCTGGTTTGTTTATGAATTGGTTATTAGTTCAATCAAGAACTGGCAATTTGAATCTTAGACATTTGGAAATGGACCATGTATGCCTCTATAAGACAAAAACATTTATAGTTAGTGCTTCCAAAATCTATGAAGTCCAGATTTATTTTCTAGAAGCTGTTCAGACTGTATTTATTGTTTAATGATACAACTGTCAAATGTTGACTGCCTTATGAAAGCCTGTCAGGTATATGTATATATCCCCTTAAAAGATTATTTCTCCTTGTATAGTTTTAGACAACTATTCTGCACATTTCACCATGCAAATAAAGATCTAAGACTTAATGATGTGAAACACTTATTCTGCCTTTGTATCTGGTATTATACCTGCTATCTCAACACAAACAACTTGCTTTCCCTCCATTCTATCAGCTAGGATTGCTGGAACCTGTGGTCTGAGGGCATAAGAAATCTTATTGATTCACAAGTTAGTGCTTGAGCTTAAAAGCTTTGGTTGAAATACAAGGCAGTAAAGATTCTTTGGGTGTCTCTTTGTATGACTATGTGATTTTCTTTTCCCAGCACAACAGCTTCAAGGTAGTCAAATGCATCACACTGAGATTCAAGCTCCAACGTCTGTGTTTCAAGGGAAAGACATCAGCCAAAATAGTAGGATTCATGAGAACCATCTGTGTAATGCACATACTGCATTAGCACCACATTCTGTGGACTAGAGCAGTCTTGGGTCTCCTTCCAGATTCTAAGAAGGAAGCAGCCTACTTTCCCCTATGAATCTGGATACAGGATCGCTAGAAAGATGCATGGACCTTCTCAGAAGACAGTTTTTCCCAGTACATTTCTTTGATCTCATATGCTTGTTGGCAAAGGCAAATGAAACTAGAGTACTGTTATATATTTATCCATCAATAAGGATTGTTTGAGAATAGAGAGCTGATGTTCTTTGTGGGATTTTTTGTGTTGTTGTTATTAATGTTCTTATTCCATTAATTTTCAAATTTCTATGCTATGCACTTGAATCTCTGCCTCTTTTTATTACTCTGTAAGGCTGTTATTCAGTTTTAATATTTGCAAGCACAGAAACTGCACATGCTTATTGTGTATACTTTGTGATGCATGTGGACATGTCTGAAATGTGCTTTTGATAATTTTCTGTCATTTCTGCCCTCTTTTTACTTTCATAAAATTTTCAGGATTCTTCCCAAGTCCCATTATCTTTTCTCTGTGATATACTTGTTTGCTGGTATTAGAATTTAGGGATTGTTTTTCAGTTCAGAAAAATATTATGCCAACCTAAATGGTCATCTACTGCTTCCTACCACTACCATTTAAATCAATATTATGGAGATATGTAATGCTAGAGTCACCAATTTCATTTGTTTAATTTGTATTTGCAAATTCATTTGGTCATGTGATTTTGACAGTAGTAATGTAGGGCACATAGATTAACCTAAATTTTCATCTTTTATACTTTTCATTCATCCTCCTTCTCCCTTTATTCCTAAGAACCCACTGATTGTCTTTTTATCACTGTGGTTTCTACTTTCATAATGTGATTTCTAAGTCATGTGATAAATCAGTACTTAACTTGTTGAAAAACTGCAATCTTTTTTCTTAAAAGATCCATATCAGTAGATGAAGTTTCCCTTTTTTTTCCAAAATCATTATGAAAATATGAATGGAATATTATACTTAAATGAATCAATATCACATTTGGTGAGAACAATTGTAGTAGTAGTTATAGTAGTAGTAGTTTGTGCAGGTGTTCATGTGCATATGTGTACGTATGTGCTGGTATATGTACATTTGTATACATGTGTTTATCCCTGTGAGTATGGAAACCAGAGCTTGATTCTATTTATATTTTTCATTTGTTCACTATGTTATATTACTCAAAATTCATTTTAATTATGTATATATGTGTGGGTATGTACATGTGAGTGTGGTTGCCCAAGATGGCCAGAAGAAGGCATTGGATCCCTTGGAGCTGGGTTACTTGTGGCTGTGAACATCTAGTGCCGAGTGCTAGGAACTAAATTTAGGTCTTCTGTAAGAGCAAACACTGCTCTTAACCTCTGAGCCATCTCTCAGGTCCCAGACCTTAGTTTTGAGAGAGAGGTTTTCGTTGATCTAAAGCTTAGCAATTCAGCCAGACTGACTTGCCAATGATTTCACATGATCCACTTGACTTCCCCTCTGCCCTATATAACAATGCTTAATTGTTGCTTTCCTTTATCAAATAATGCCCTTGTAAAAACATAAAATCTGTGTGTCAGGTATAGTGCCAAAAGCCTGCAAGACTAGACTTGGGGAGTTTGGGGCAGGGAGATAGCAGGTTCTAGGCTTGCCTAAGCTACATAGTAAGACCTCATCCCTAGATACCCAAAACAGGGGCTGGAGAGATGGCCAGGCAGTTAACAGTGTGGATTGTTCTTATAGAAATTCCTAGCAAATTTGGTTTCAGCACAGTGTTAAGGTGGAAGGGTGGGGCTCAAAAACCAAAACACACACACACACACACACACACACACACACACACACAAACCAGCCTATAACTTTTCTGTATTAAAAATGTTATGAACTTTTGCATTTAATATATGTCGAATGATTCAATACCATGTGGTAATAATATCCTAATCGATCTCATGGAGCTGACAGTGGCAAATGTAATGAGTAAGAGTAATGAATAAGAAAAGGCAGACTCTGGCTTCTCCCTTCCCTAAGCAGACACAATTTCATTGCTCTGTCCCTTAAAATTCAGCAGTTGGTTATTGTAAAGAATGAATCCGGAGTCCCTCATTAATTTTAGCTCTCTCATGCACTTCACAAAAATATGACTCAGTCTCTTTTCCTTGTCAGTAAATCACACCAGAGTCTTGGCGCTCTCCATTTCTGCCATTCTTCAACCTGGAAAGTGTTTTTGCTTTCTCTTTCTCTCTACTCTTATTTGTTCTGGAATAGCTTGTGGTTGTTTCATCTTATTTTCTGGGAGCATCACCCAATCACAATTATTCTTTTCATGCTTATTGAACAATAACTTCTTGAACATTTTTGTAGTTGATGAGAATATATTAGAGTTCGGTTAAAAGACTTCTCTTCACCTACCTGACTTGGTCAGAACAAGCATTGTATTTTTGTCAACTTCAGAAACAAGCCACATTGTCCAATCTGTGGCATAGTTTAGCTGCATAACAAAATTTACTGCTTAATAAAATTTAAAGAGCTGTTTGCAGTGTTGGCTTAGTGGTTAAGAGCACTGCTTGCTCTTTCAGAAGAGGGCCTGTTTGGATTCTCCGCACTCATGTGTAGCTAACAACAGACTGTAACTCAGACACTACGGTGATGTGGTACACAGACATACATGCAGGCAAAAGACCCATACGTATAAAACAAAAATGAGAAAATATCATGTAAAGGGGATAGGAGGACACTTTAAAATATTCAAACATAGTTTAACATACACAAATATTTGGAATTCTTACAATGAATAAAATAAAAAGTAAGAGCTAGAGCTTTCAAAATGTATACTATGCAAATATTAAAGTATGTAATATTTTGTAATTTATTGCATTTTTACAGTGAGTGAGAAGACTGATTCAAAGCAATGCATATTCCACAAGAACTTGGGGTGAAGCTATGTAAGTTATCTGGTCCCCCCCCTTCCCTGCAAGGAAACGCTATTCTGACTTATTTGTAAAGCTCAAGTATAGTAGATGGAGTGCTAGAAATTTTGCTCTCTGCCTAAGGCCTTCTATGCTGTGTCATTAGGCTTTCTTGCCCTCTGGCTCCAAGATACCAGAAGGCAGAGAAGGAGAGAAATGAAGCTACTTCTATTTGCTGTCATCTGAAGGTGTGTGTGCCCTTAGGTTAATGCGTTAATATTGATTCCCTATTCCAATAGTGTGGCTGGGATCTAGAAGAATGGAGGCTCTTTCTTAATTCTTTGTTTCCTAAGTAAAGGAATCTGAAAACAAAACAGAAAGGGAAGTGAAGGATGGTTTATTGGAGTCAGGGAGAGAATGTAATCTGAGGAGGGAAAGCAAGCTTACAAGGCTGGTACCTATGAGGAGGAAAGAGATGGAAACGGGAGGACTGGAAGTGACACCTTCTAAGTTAGAAGCCACAGCATACTCAGACACAGTAGTGAATGTGCCGCAACTGTTGTTAGGGAAGGTGAGGGAACCTGTAGAGTCTGGGGTTTATGTCGTTGTGGGGACAGCGGTTCTCCCATTTCCTTGTCTTGGCTTATATGTATCATATTTCTTTTTTGCATTTTTGGCTATGGCTGGTCTACTGTCAGTTGTGTAATAGATTTCCTCCTTTAATGTTAAAAGAAATTGAACTCAAAGGATGTTCCAATCTTACCTGGACAGGAAAAGTACACCCAACCTACATCAGAAAGATCAGAAAGGTTGTAAACTGGCTATGGATCATGCCATCTGTGCCAGAGGATGTGGACATATTGACATCAGTATGTCCCAAATGGTACCAAGGAAGCAGGTGGTTGCAGACGATGGATATTTTTTTTTCCTGCCTAAAACCCCTTTAAATAGCATGATGAAATTGAGCCTTTTGGGGGAAACACTCAAATCACAAGGGGAGATCTCCTAGGAATGGGACTAGTGCCCTCATCAAAACAGCCAGAAAGAGCTGCTTTAATTCCTCTTGCTTTGTGTGAAAGGGCAGCACTAATGAAGCAGGTATGAAACAGTGTGAGCCCTCATCCCACAGTGAATCTGTTGAAGTGTTGGTCTGAACTTGACGCTTTCCAGTCGTTGAGTAGCCAATGCACTCTTTGCAAGTTTTTCCATCTAAGATTGTTATATGATTATATATCGTTACTCTGATCTGAACAGATTACAGAACCTCTCTTCTTCTGGAGTGCCCTTATCTCTTTCTTTACTCAGGAGCTCAGCAGTTGGGGATTCGTTATTCACAGAACAAGGTCCTGTATGAGGCTTCACAGTGGCTTCAACACGCAGCACATATATGCAAGTGTTGCTGAGTGCAGCCTGTCATTAAGTAGATTCTTCACACTGCTCTGTGAGCAGGATGAACTTGGTGTGAGCAAGTGAACAAGCCAAAGAAACCCAGCTTCTTTAAAGGCAGCTCCATGAAATTGGTAGTACCCACATTGCCTCAACACTGGGCTGGGTTCCTCATCTGGGTATCTACCATTCCCTCAAAATTCAGAATGATTTCTCTTCTTGTACAAAGATTCTGCTTTACAGTTTCTTACATACATTTTGTAGTATTTTACAAGTCATTTCTGTGATAAAACAAATTTGGATAAAAGTCAAAGTCTGTGTGCCTGGCATCACCCTGCTGTTTAACACCGATAGTTGTTGGCTGGAGACCTTTGGTTTGTTGGCTTCTAAGCTTTGGCTATGTTTTTCTCCATGTTCACAGGGTTAATATATGTCAATTTGTTAAAATATCTGCTTGAATACTTCTACATAAGAACATGTCATTCCCTCAAAGGGCAAGTAGTTTTATTTTTGTGTTTCTTTTCCTTGTATAAGTGGCCACAGCACTTGTTAGAATTGGTGATCATATATTAAGTGTGGCTTTTCTTTTCTGTTCTCTTCTGTATACTCTATAAAACAGAAGAGTCAGAGTCTTTACTTGGTGGCCATTATATCAAATACTCAAGAGACTGACCTGGTATATTTAAATACTTCAATGTTTCTGTTTAAGTAATAAAGAAAAGAAGGTGACATGAGGTATTCATTGAATGCAATATTTTAGGAATCCTGAATGCCATGGTGGAAAAGGAATAGCATACCTAAATTGAAAGGCAGTAAAAATTACAAAGATTCATGCCTGTGCTTCTCTCTGAAAATGCTAAGAATTATTGAAGTATGTTAAATTGAAATGAATTAAATTATGCCAACATTTCTTTAAAATAGATCCAACTGATATCAGTTACTCAACACTGGGTATTTCCTAAGTGAGCAAGGTTGTACTTAACATCCAATGTGAAGTTCCCCCTGACTTCAGTCATAAAGGGAAATAGTCATCTCTTACTCTTTGTAACTTATTTTTAAAGTACATTTCATTAGTATTTGTTTTCAGAGTTATGATCCATCCCAGAGCCTTTTTTCATGCTAAGGTGTAAACCTAACCAAGGCCTTATTAACTACTTATGTATTTCTTTTTGTTTTAAAGGTTTGTTCAGCATTACAGTATGTCTTTTATTTTGCAAAAATTAAGTTAAATTTTCATTTACTGATTTTGTGAATCTCTGTGTGTGGAAGTGTGTGTGTGTGTGTGTGTGTGTGTGTGTGTGTGTGTGTGTGAATAATTTGCTGTAGTGGCTTATCCTGTTGACCTTGTAATGTCTTGTGGTTTGTACTTGGGTTGTCAATATTGGTGGCAAGTGTCCTTTCCTTTGAGACATATTGCTGAATGAAACTTATTTTTTAAATTTATTTAAAAATTATTCCTAAATTGCTATCTTGTTAGTTCACCCTGTCAACAATTTTACATTAAACTGATTTCCTCATATAGTATTATGAAATTTGTAACAGTCACTGATATGAATTGTTTTAAATATCATTTGACTATTCATTTAACATGCATGTTTTTGGTTATCTACTTTTAAAAGATAGAATGAATTATCCAGTGCTGATCTCTGCACCAGTTTGTTGTTCACACTGAGGTTAGACCACAGGAGAAGGAAATAGTATTTAAAGTATCCAATTAACTCTTGCCTTGAGGTCTTGAATCAGTAATATGATTTGATGATTCTTTTAAAATTGAGAAGAGGAAAGATTTACAAATATTGAGCAAACCAAAAGCAAAAAAAGAAGGAGAAGAAGAGGAGGAGAAAAAGAAGGAAGAGGAAGATATTTCATATCCAGTCAACATCCACTCAATCAAGGCACCCGTAGATAGATATGTAGATCCAAATTTTAAAACAATAGAGTGTTGCCTTGTAGTTGCACTGGGAAACATGACCAGAAATATAATTTGTGAACTTAATGCAGTGTGAAAATTGTGACATACTTTTTGCAAAACTCAGAAAATGAAACCTTTCTTTTCTTGCAGGGTAATTCATTTTCTCTCAATTTTTCATTTTTGTTGGTGTTGTTTTGTGAGTTTTTGTTTTGTTTTATTAGTTAATATTGGATTATTATGGATATAAAGTTTCCTACAGAGTAAATAAAAGTCTTCACAAAATCCAGGCATTATTTTGGGATTCCTGGAGACACATATATTAACACAAAACCTCTCACACTTAATCAAAATTTCCTGAGTGGCTGTGTTTTCTAAGCATGAATAGAGTACACATGTATTGTAAAAGAGATGGTGAAAGGCAGACCCACACATGAATGAAATCCCCCAAAACAGGCCTCTTTTCCAAACACAAATTCACAGGTGAGATTATGATCTTCAAGATAGCCACTGGCAGGCCTTACACCTATGTGTGGATTTTCACTCAGAGACTGGGACGCTTCATATATCTCTAATCGTTTACTATGAGATGTCCACTAAGATGGTAAGTGCTGCATCATAGCCTCAATTAATGAATCTTTCAACATTTAGAGCTAAAGCTTTTGAAGAGCCAACTGAAATATGATTATAATCACACAGGTATTTGAAGCTGAAGCATTAGACACCAAGTTCAAGACCGTCCTGGGCAACTTAATGATACCCTGTCTCAAGGTCATAAATACAAAGAGATTTCCTAAGGTTTTATTAACATTATCTAAAGCAGCAGTTCTTGATCTGGGGGTCATAATCCCCTTTGAGAGTCTAATGACCCTTTCATAGGGGTCACCTAAGACAATCAGCATATCAGATATTTACATTGAGACCCATAACGGTAGAAAAATCACAGTTATGAAGTAGCAATGAAAATAATTTTGTGGTTGGGATACACCACAACATGAAGAATTGTATTAAAGGATTACATCATTAGAAAGGTTGAGAACCATTAATCTAAAGCTTAATCAGCTCAAAGTTATCACTTCAATAAATTATCCTACTTTCAAAAATGCCATTAACCCTTTTTAAAGACTCATTCAAAGTATATCACACTGCTATTTTATTCATTCATTAGTGAGAACAATTTAGAAGAGTCGTAAAGATGTTAAAAATTATTACTCTCAAATTTCAGTAATACAGATTAATTCTGTATCTGATGAATGCTGTCAAGAATTTTCTATAAACAACACTGGGTGAAGGAGAATCAAAATCTGTGTGCTTCCAGTTGTACAAATTACACAGTACAGAACCAATGCACTTGAGCAGTTGGATTCAGATTCTAACCCTCTAATTCACATTGAGGAGCCTTCTGACCTTTCACCTAAATTTGCTCTTTTGTAAGATGCAATATTAGCTTTAAGGATCTTTTCAAAATTATCTTTTAATGGGAAAATTATATTCTTAATTTGTCTCTGGGAAAGCAGTAGACATTTGAGAGAGACAGAAATCAGTATTCAGCATGGAGATCAAGATGGCAGCCAGATACAGAGAAGACAAAAATAGTGTTTCTAGAGCTGGGAACTTGATTTTTGGTGCAAGGCTGAGGATGAACTTCTTGTGAGACTCAGTAGTGTGTATCAATTTCATATAAAATACTATACTCTCTACTTTCTTTTGACTCCAACAGTTTAGCAGAAAATCCTACAACCGAGATAGGATTTAATATATCAGTTGCTTTCTCTTTTTCTAAATGGAATCCAGGGTCCATGAGGCACTTTCTGTGTTATTTAGTGCTTAGGAACAATTCATGTCTTGAGAAAAGGACTGAGAGATTTTTCATAGTATGAGCTGCATAATTGGAAAGTTTTAGGTTTCAGTGGAAAAATATAAGATTGAAGGATACATGTTGAAGCAAATAAATATTCATTTGCTTGTTTATTATAATTTGAAGACTTTAGATGGCATCATCCTATGGAGTAGGATCCTATGAGTATCTTGCCTTATGTTTTCCTTTCATCTTTTTCTTCTTCTCTTTTCTTTGAGCTTGGGGTTCACTGTGTTGCCTGGACTATACTTAAAGTCTAGATGCACATTCTCAATCTTTAATGGATATACAATACTGTATATCTGGAATATTTATGAAATCTCTTTGAAATATATCTCATGTGTAAAGATTTATATGAATACAAATACTAAGAATTGAAATGTTGGTAGTGATATTCAGGATATGTGTTTTTAGATTTTCAATAATACCTTGAATCTTATTATGCTATGGTCACTCTTTATAAGGTGACTAAAGTTCATAGTTTATTACTAAAATAAAAAGTCTTTATTATTACTACTACTAACACTATTTAAATAGTATAAGAAACAATCAGAAAAATGCTGTGTTTTTAAGACTACACAGTGTTTGAAAGATGTTTATAATTTTAGTTTTCAGTTTTCTTAAACTATAATGAGAATTGTTTCAAAGTATACTGTTTTTCATTATTGGTTTTATCTACTTTCCATCTAAAATAGAAACAAAGAGTATGAAAAATAACTACTGTTTGGAAAGATAATCTTATTGTATTAATGAGTTTTGGAGGTCAAGGCATAAAGTATTATGTTCAGCTTTACGGTGTAGTTCATGACATAGACTAATTTGGCCTATAGGAAGTACTCTTAGGTAAGATTTTGGTTAAATGATATGCAATCTATTTTTTATATAGCAAAGGCATCTCAAGTATACCAAAAAAACATTATGGAATTAAAGGCATGTGAATTGACAAATATTCTTTGTGAGTTGAACTGTAAATTACTATTCTGAAAACTTAAATTACTAATGCTATAAAAATTATCAGAATTAAATTTGCATTATGACAGGTTTATTCGTTTGGGAAGTATGGATGTTATGTGTATTATTGGTTTGGAGCTGACATGGATGAGCATGTTGTTATCCCTAAAAATCCCTTATGAATATATCCTTGTAAATGTTCTCATTTCTTTTCTTACATGTTGAATCTGATCTTTAAGAAAACTTGAAATTTCCAAATATAGCATGCCTCCTTTTGCTGGAAAAAAAACATAAATTGAAAAATACTATACCATGTTATTTAAGAAAAATAAAGCAGATACAAAATACTGTCTTGTATTTACAGACAAATTTTAATGGAATATTTCATGGTCCAACACAAAATCAGACCCAATGGCACTAATTCTTGTACAGCCTTTGGCTTACCCTGTATAACAAAATCTGTTATTTAAAGTAGACTACAAAATACCTCATGGTAAGTGAACTTCCAAAGACACAAAGAAAATCTTCCATAAATTTAAAAGCTTATCTCAAATTCTTATTGTTATAAGCTTAGGATGTATATATGGTTAATTGCAATATCTTAGGTAGTTGAAATATATTGGTTAAAGTGTGGAGATAAAAAGAAATTATTTTAGATATTTTTGCTTCTGTTCCTAGTCAACATTAGTAAACACAAATAAGTGGGTGTAAAATTACCTTTACAATGTTTTGAATGTTGGCACTCTCAAGCCAAATTATTTAGTCAGTGACACTTTCTTAACCCTTAGCCAGCATATTACAAGGTTCATACATTTCAAGGAGTAATGATTAAATGTTGTATCAGCAAGATAACATTTATTTTTTACTAGCTCTCATTTTTTTAAAAAAGTTCCCTTTAGAAATTTACAAGAAAATTATCTGTCATTGAGAAAACTAAAATAGATGGTTATGATATGCAATTGAGAAAAGGTATTCAAAATAAAATATTTGCATAACAGAGTATGTTTCACAACATATTGGAGAAAAGAAATTTCATTTTTCAATGTCTGCTTTCAAGCCTAAAATGCACTAAATGAAGAAACAGTTCAGTAATGTCCAACAGATAACTAAAATTCAAATTTTATTTTTTTCATATTATCAGACAACTTTTTCTGACGAGACTTTACTGAAAGGATGGAGTGCAAATGGGAACCCTGTAGGCATGTTTATAAGAGTTGTACATGACATATTTTAAGCGCCACTCAGTACACATTGAATACTTTGTAAGTATATAGGCATATCAACATGCAAGTGTCATGTACTTAATATTACAATATGCATTTTGTTTTGTGAAAATGTTCATGATAAGAGTAGATTCAATAATTGTGTTTGTTTTCTGTGTAGTGTGCTCCATTTTGGTGCATCTTCTTTACAGCACAGAATATATTTAATGCTGTCATAAGTATACCCTTCCAAAAGATATGGATTTCATGTCATATAAATAGAGCATTGTATTTGTGAAACTACATTACTGGGACACCTGCATTTCTGGATACCATTTTCAGAGATAAGTCTTTAAATTCTTTTTGACATGGCAAATTTGTTGCAAGGTTGTTTACCCTGAAATGTTTATGATAAGAATGGATGTTTTCTTAAGGAATATTTTTGGTTGAATAAATAGCTAAACAACCAATTCACACATATTGATGTGAACTGAATATGAAAAGAGATGCCATTCCAAATACAGAAATCCTTGGGTCACTACCCAATTGCATCATTGAATCTACAACACGCACAGCGAGTACAGCGAAAGAAGTTTGTAAAAAGATTTAAATGTTACATATTTATAAGGAGCAATATTTCTAGCTTTGAAAAACTTCTAGATTGCTTTTAGTTCTGTTTATGATATTCAGTCAACACATTAGAACCACAGAGAAAAGCAAAGAGGAGAAAGATAACAACTCTGTTTACATTTCATACTTGTCTTTAACCGATTAGTGACTACTGCTTTCACCCATTATATTTTATTGCGCATGACTTTCACTATCAGCAAATATAAAAACATGTCTACTAGGATCATGTACAAGGGAAAGCATCTAAAGAAAGAAAACATCTGAGGTTTGACAGTACTGTGTTTTAGTGTTAAATGCTGCATTCCATGCTGCACTGAAAAGTCCATGTAGGAATCGCTACTGCTTTGACCCTGGGTGTGGGAAAAGTGCTTAAGTGCTGAGCCCTGGTAGATTTTTCTGGTGCCCCTGCAATTGTCACTTATCTTTAACATCTTTGAAAATACAGTATATTTCCAAGGGGATATAGTGTTTTCTTTACATCTTTTTCACATTTGGGCCCATTTTCTCCAAAATAATCACACATTTCATATATATGTATATATATGTATATATATATATATGCATATATATAAGCTTATATACATATATATATGGGAAAGATGGTAAAGAGTAAACCAAATAGTATTTATAACATAACCACATAACATAGAAAGATCTTCCTTTAACCTTAAGCATATTTTATAGATTCATCACCATAATTTGATAAATTTATGTAAACTATTTTTTCTAAAGGAAAAATATTCTCATAAAATGTCATTCTAACATATTTAAATTATACCATTGAAAAGTTTATATCATGCCTAGGCAGAAAAATTGGGCTTTTGAGGCAATATTTTGAATTATTGGGGTTATTTGTTCATACGGAGGCAGTTTTAAAATACTTAATTTTTGTTTATATAGATAACACTTCTCTGGAAAATCAAGTCATACACATGATTTGTACTTCAAACACAGCATTGAATTTCAAGAAATAGTTACATTTTAAAAATGAAATGAAATATCAGATTGGATTGCAAAATGTTGCCATCAAATCACTTTTTAAAAGTCACAATTACATAACAGCAAAATATTAACTAGGCATGGAAAGAACTCTCCACACCAAGTTTTCATATTTTACCTATATGAAGCTAGTGATAGAGAAGCTAAACAAACGCATATCCAAACACCACAGAATACACTACAGGAAGTTGGCTTTTGAGATTTCCCAGGGAGTGAGGAGTGCATTGTTATGAAAGTCCCAAAATGATGCTTCCTGGGATATCTTGTAAATATTTACTTCCTCTATTTATATTGAAGTATCATAGCCCATGTTAAAAGTGAGAGGTAGAAGGATTATTGTAAGTATGCATGGCAGAGAAATTACCAGCGATATCCAATAACTATTGCATTCATTATTAATCTCAATACATAAAAATGCTGATGACTTTAGAACCCATTCATAATACTGTCCCCTTTAACTTTCTATTATCTTGCTACTTTCAATCCACTGCCTTTGGAAGGGTATATAGAAGTGCAAAGGGAATGTTTGGGTTGCAATAGGGAGAAAGAGAAAAGTATAAAAGACAAAATTTCTCCATTAAAATATAAGTGATTTTAACTACTAAATATGCCCTATGTTCTTTGAATAAATTGTACTTACAAAGTACTTCAATCTATTAAAGCGCACACAATTCAAAGAAAGTTTAAGAATATCAAATTCAATTAGACATGAGTTGAAGTTTAAAACCCATGTTATTTCATTCTCTGCATAAACCAAATAATTTTTCTGTTACCTCAGTAATTAATAAAAATATAACTTGCTTTTTTTAGATCTTTAATATATTATAGGTGAATTAGCAAACTCTTGGATCTTACTTAAGAGTATTTTAAATCCCTTTGCATTAAGTATCCAGCAATAGAATTACATATGTTGCACTGAGTATATTTCAATATTGCCAATGTGTATTTCAAAACAAATTATATTATCTACACTAAGATTTCCTCTTTCCCAGAATTCAAAATGCATATTATAATTACATGGGTTTCCGACATCCATACACAGCTAGTACAAGATACTTACGTGTACATACACTGTAGTTACCTATATTTTTGCATAGTTTTTAGTGTGTACTTTGTGCCACTTAACAAAAAGCATTACTCATCAGTAATTTTTGTTAGGGTTTTCACTTATTTCAGTTGTGACCATGGATTAAACATTTCATTTTTTGTGTCCATCACAGATTACCATTTCCTAAAGAAAATAAAGTTGGATATTTTCAAAAGGTTCCTGCAACTAAAATATCATGCGAAGGTTGAGGAGTCTTATTTTTGTTTTTGTTTTTCTCACAATTGGAAAACTGTGTAATTTTATATTTTCATCTTTTAAATTATACTTATATCCAAAAGGTGGGGAAGGAAAAGCATTTTCAGTGTGCCCGTTGGTAACACTTTGCAATAAGTGGCACTAAATCACACGATAACTGCTATGTTACATGGAAGAGCCATTACTGTCAAACAGCTGCTGTACATGTGCCTATATGGAATCTGAATGCTGTTACAGTCATGAGTACATAATTACAAGTGAGCCTGTCTTTTTAATTGAATATTTATATTTTTACAAAAAACAAAAAAACAAAACAAAACAAAATAAATGAGGTGTTAGCTTCTTTGCCATAATCAGGAAAGTTGGTTTTCTTTCTCTATTTGTTATTTTAATATTAGAGTTTCTATGAAAAACTAAAAATCTTTAATGAGATCATTCAGTTTCTAGATTAAATCCCAATATCAGGTTCTTTAAATTGCTTCTTGTAATTTCTGGTAAATGAAAAGAAGTTGGAGTCTCTTTCTCTGTGTTTGTTTTAATCTCTCTTCTCTTAACTCTCTCTCTCTCTCTCTCTCTGTCTCTCACACACACACACACAGAGACAGAGGCAAATGCACACACATGCACACACATGCATGCACACAAATGCACATGCACACACAGGCTCAAACACATCAATATTCCAGTGGGATATTTTGTCTTTACTAATCCACTCATAAACTTTTCATATTTTTCCCTAGTTTTGGTCCCATTCTTCCCAAGACATTCAAAAATGAAAAAGAAGACAAGAAGAATGTTGTTTAGATATTTTTGATGGAGGACAATCAATGTACACTGTAAACATTTCTGGCAGAGAGGAACTTTTTTTTGTAATGAATGATGCTCATAGTCTTTGAGGAGTATTAACGCACTCTTTCCACTGTGTCTGCTACTTACTGAACACCCTTAGCAGAGACAGAGTGGCTCCATGTACATATAACTGTGCAAATTTCAGGCTTCTCAGTTGACATGAGTCCGATTTAGAAATCTTATCTCATTTTTTATTGGTAGAATGGGAAATGCCCAGAATTCTTTAATGTATTTCATTTAGTGAAAATCAAATAACCTTTTCAATATTGGAAAGTATAACTCCATCACTTTTTTTTCCCATGACAGCAAAAGATATTCAATCAAAACTAGCTATGTTTAACTGAAAACTACTTGATTAGAGCCCACAAATTTTTATCTGCCAGTGATTTTCTTTCTACAAGTTCTAATGGGTTTGTGTATTTCCTGGAAGGGTTAAATGAGTCGAAAGTCCTGAAATGCAAATAGTTTTGGATTTCTAATTTTACAGTGCTATAAATAATGATTGTGTTTTTAGGCAACAATTTTAGCAGTTGGAGCCAAGTAGAATATAGATAAATAAGGATGTAAATACACCATCGATGAAGAGTAGCAATTTTATAAATGTATCCTGAAATTAGGCTTTAAATAGTAATTGATGATGCAGTTATACAACGTACTTAGCAATAAGAACCTTTCCATTTTGTACTAAGAGGATGAATTTGCTGTGTGGAGTCTTTCTAAAGATTATGCATTGAAAGATATGAGCAGTTTATAAACCTATTCTAGTTTCAATGTGTCTAGAGGCACCTACCTGATTCTCTCAAACTACCATACTATATTAACATATTATTGCATTTTTCCACAGATGGTATGGAGTGAACTGTAAAAACAAGCATGCAATCACATCAATGCAGACTTATTTCCTTAAAATGTCATACTGTATATGATTTATTATGTTAACACTCAACCACATCATATTATTTATGTTCTGTATATTTTGAAAAAGTGCTGCTTGACTGACATCGTCCTTGTTCTTTGTAAGAAATCAACAAGATAAATGCTATACAGTTAAAAAAAAACTTAAAAATTCTAACATTGTCCTTAAAAGTTCAGTACTTTTCTCATAAATAATCTAAGATACAGCACCCTTGTCTTTCATTTGATATCAACACAGGATGTTGTATTCAACCATTCTTATTCCCCCCAAATAAATTCCAAGGTATTGTTAAAACTCTAGACCATCATGCTGTCAGACACCACAAATACAGCTACCATATTGTCATGTTGGTTTTCTTCTTAAAGGTGCGATGCTTGTAAAGGGAAACATAATTTTTAATCTAACTGGATTTTTATTCTTCAGCTGCTAATAAATTTAATGAGAACTATTCTAGCAATATTATATTTCACCCAAAGAAATAAGACTTTAGATTGAATCTGTGTCATATTAAGAATACAGAATTTCATAATAGTTCAATACACCAAAATTTCAAAATAATCCAGAGAAAGAGACTTTCACCTTGGAGTTAAGAGCATGGCAGGGATTTCCTATCACTCACTGTTTCATAAGTTTGTACCTCACAGAATGCATAGACAGTAATTTAATATAAAGAATTAGTTCATTTATACATAAAACATATTCTAAACACTTCCTTTTTGGCAAATCAACATAGTTAAGCAGCTCTAAAACTGCCAAATCAAAATGTGTAAGTTTTTTTTTTTTAAATCAAACCAAGAGTTTGTTTTTAGGTTATTATTCAACTGTGGTTGTGATTTAAAACCTGAGGCTGTGCACTGGTTGTTAGCTTAAAATTACCTTTCCTTGTAACATTGTGCTTCCATTGTATAACAAATAAAAACTAACAAGAACTAGAAAAATTTGTTGTTGACAGTGCTAGGACATACAGACAAAAATACTAATACATGTTATCTACTTATAATATCAGTTTAAGTAATATCTAAAGGGATATAATGGACGTTAGAAAATGTGTACTTATGACTGAATAACCTACAGCCAAAAAAGTTAAATATGTATCAAATAATGTTTAATTGGATTTATTATATGCACTATATACAGATACTAAAATGTCTCAAAATTGTGCCCTACTTCAGTTTTGTTTAGGCAGGTGAATCCCTAAGGAACAAATAAATTATAGAATCAAATAGAGAAATGAATGAAATCTTTATGATTCCCAAAGCAGTTAAATGTTTGTAATAATTTATTGGTAAATGAAGCTACAATAACCTAATGGTAGGATCTATATAATAATATAAGGTGCCATGTCATAATTATAATCCATACACATGGCGCCTGTATCAAACACTAAATTTTAAAATAGCAATTTGATACAGTATTACCAGTATAATCTCAAACATTCCAGAAACTACACTACAGTGTTTTCAGTTTGTGTTTTCTAGGGTATATGTTTCCACAACATGTTATCTTTGAAGATAGACAGGTAGAAAACATTGTTTGTAAACCTCTAATCTTCGATTAAACTTAAGCACATTAGGTTATTACCTAATCCTGTGACTTGTGAAAACTGTCCAATGGCAAACCAATAAAGTCTATGACATAAAGGAAAACAAATGTGGGGGAGGGGCTCTTCATACATTTTTTTTTCAATGTATAAAAACAACTCAATATCATGATCCAGTGAGATGAGTAACATTGTTAAGGCTGTATATTCAAGCACTGTATGTTAAAAGAGCAATGGTGTAAAATTTAGGCAATAAGAAATGTCCTGCATTATGGATGGTACAGTAATTAAAGAATGATGTTTTCAACTGCTGATTGTTGGTATACACTGGCTACTGAGAGCTGTACAGTATGGGTGTTAATAAAAGTAGTAGGAGATGGTTGGAATGATTTCTGAAAGATGATTGCCAGTTTTCTCCAGCAGTCAGCCTGGTAGGTAAAACTCAGAACTTGTGGCCTGAATTTTAAATGAAATACTCTTTTTTCTCTTCAGCATTGACTTGGCTGCCTTCAGCATTGATAATGGCTGTGTCAGCATCTGGTGCATCCTCAGCGCCTTTAGCTTCATTTGTTAAATATGTTCCTGTGGATATGGGAAGAAAATTATGTTAGTTCTGGGAGCCTAGTAAAATAAGCAGTATTAAAGTTACATTTGCTTAGATGCAAATTTTGACAGAATTTTGTATTCTGTACAATATTCTAAGAATTAATAAGATACCCAATTCAATGCTCTAAATTTTTTTTCATTTTTTAAGGGATGTATTTCAAGTTGAACTGTGATGCAATTATTTAGAGGCAAGAAAGGGATTGAAATGACTAATACATAATTTTGACATCTTTAATGTTTGAGTAGATCAGAAAGGAAATTCAGTTAAAACAATCAGGATCCTTTATTAGCAATCATGAAATTAATGGTCATCTTTAATGCTTACAACTATTTTTCTTGCTTATTCAAAACTGAGCTATCAAAATAAAAAGAAAAAGAAAAAGAAAATAAAGTACAATAAGACAAAAAGTATCCAAACAAAACAAAAAATAAAATGCTCAAAAAAAAAAAAATAACAGAGTCTGGATTTTTATTGGCCAAATATTTCTGGGCATGTGAAAACACACTGAACAATGTCAGTAATGTCTAGGCTGGACTATTACAAAAATCATAATTTCCTTGCACTTAAGGCTACATGTATTCCCATAAATGTGCAAACAAAACTTTAACCAAATACTTGAGTTGAATTTTATTTCTACGAATATATTATTTTCCTTCTACTTTTGTTCTCACTCAGGTTTTTCACTCAGAATTAGTTTGGTATACTAAAATAACATTTAACAAAGGCAAAAGTTCTCAGAATGAGCCAGTGACTCAGAAGGAAGAACATAAAGTAGAAACATTTCTCTAGCACTAAAATCTGACTACAAATATATGGATGCTGGTGCTTGTTTCTGTTTTCAGAAATATTTATATTGTTTTTCCACTGTTAAAGGTAGCACACCATTTACCTTAGATTTAATAAAATTTATGTTAAACCATTTGAAATGACAATTATTATCACTTCCCTGAAATAATTTAGAAATTAGATTTCCAAATTCCTCTTTCTTTCTGTATCCCTGCCTCCACACACTCTAGAAACACATACACCTATTAAGATTTCAGAAAGAAATAAGTGTTCCCAAGATTTTCTTTATCAAAGCTAAGAGTGTTTTCTTTAACTCTTACTCACCTTTATGTCTTGCCAGGTATCGGCCAAGCAGAAATATGGAGCACAGTGTGACAAATACAACTACAGCCACTATTCCTCCTATGAGAGCATGATCAGGGCCATTCTGTCCAGCCAGAGAATTGGGATCTGGAAGAGAGAGTGGAACACTGTTATAGTCAGTCTGTCACTTTCTCCTTAAATACATATCTTCACCTAGACTGAGTCATTTTGAAATAGCATATTTCTATTAAAATGAAATTGCATTGATGTATATTATGTCATCACTCAGTGAGCAAATACTAGTTGTGTGGCTTCAGCACACAAAACACTTGGAGAATTAAGATTGGACACAGTAATAATGTTTTTCTACTGAGCTTATATTTTAAGGAAAAGACAACATGGATTAAAAATACATACACGAGCTTCTGCAGTTACATGTTTTTATTTGGTATTCATATTAGAAAGTATATACGTACATGAGAAGCTATGTATGTATATGTTTATATATACATATATGTTTACACATGATGTAGGAAATCCAAATGTACCGTTTTAAAATAAGATTGCTTCAATGGAAAAGCTGGGTCTTATATCAATTTGATATTATCTTTATACAAATAATATTTAAAGCTATGAAAATTTATGCATGCTTTAAGTAAATCTTAAGAGAAATCTTACAATAATACCTTGGGAACTCAACTTAAAATCCAGATAATCATATCAAATAATTTCATCAGAGAAAACTGAGGAGAAGAGGAAAGAAAGGTTTTGAAGGAGATACTGTGTTTGCTGAAAGAGAGTAATACACTTTGGTGGCAAGGTTAAACTCCTTTGAAATGTTGACAGAAGATGAGAATTAAATCGTCTTTGTATTTGTACTTTTAGAAAACATGATTGGAAAAGATTACCAAAAACTTTTACATTCTGCAGTTAATAGAATTTCATTGGAAAGAGAGAAATGAGAAAAGGATGAAAAGTTCAAAAGAAATTCTTTATGTTCCTTCAACCAAATGTTTGAGCATTGCCATTTATGAAATTCACATAACAAGGAAGAAAACTCAATGAAAACTTGAGTAAGAAAATGCATTAATGCTAAGCTCCATGGCAAAGATCAAATAAATGTACCATCCTCTCTCTAAACTGTCTTCCTGCCCAGATCCTTATGTGGTTTCTTATACTTAAGAGGCAGAATCCAGAATGGAGAAGAGCAACATATAAGTTGTGGCTGGCACTAATGCTTTCAAAACCTTGAAGAGTAGCTGTAGAACATGTATCTGACAAATAGATTTAGTAGTGTGACATTTAATGGAAATAGTGTCCTGTCAAAGAATCACATCCAGACAAAAATAGCAACCTGTGTTTAAAACTACAAACAACTGGTATACCCCTATACCTTGTAAAAGGAAGAAATGGAATATAAAAGCTGTGTAGCCCTGATGGAGGTCATATTTCCCAGTACGTATTTCTAATGCCTTCATAGAATAGGACCTTACAGGTTGAGAGCAAAGGGGAAACACTACTTTGAAAGCTGAAGGATCTTCTGGTACCAGACTGACATCCTTTTGCAAGTATTTTCCCGTTACCTCTTATTTTCAAGTGGGAGCAATAATAATTAATGAGTGAATAGCATGTCTGTGTATGGAGAACAAAAGTGTATTTAAGTACTCTTGTGTATGAAATGGAAAAAGTATTCATGCATAGCTTGTCTCTTTATGTCCCCAACTCTGATATAATGAAGCCAGCATGATAAGGCTGGACATACTAAAACACCTTATATTCTCAGTTGAGAATATTGGCTTTATGGAACTTTAGGTGGTCTCTGTAAAAAGATAGCAAATTTTTTTTGTAAGGAAACAGAGGTAAATGTTACTGGCAATCGGAAGGCTGTACTATGGCAAAGCATTCTGACAACACATACTTCCTTTGCTTTTAATGCACAGAGCTAAACGTTGTCCATCTTCTCCTAATGTTTGAGAGAATCATGTGATATGTGTTTTAAATAAGGAATAAAAGCCCAAACAATAGATAGTTTGTAGAGAATAGGCCTATGCTATATTCCAGGGGTCTATGTTCAAAGGCCTGTATCTTCTGGATGGAATGTAGACACATCTCTAATCCCAGTATTCAGAAAAAAGTGGTAGCAACAACTTTAATCCCAGTATTCAGAAGGCAGTGGTGGTTCACACCTTTAATTCCCAAAACAAAAACAGAGTGTGGAAGCACACATAGGAAGCAGAGCTCAGAGGGAGTCATTATGAGATTAGTAGTGACCTCTGAGATGAGTCAGAGTGAAGAACAGGAAAAGTGACAAATCAGAGGAAGAGTTGGCAGAGTGAGTCAGAGTGAGGACATGCCTAGATTTCACAATAGAAAGATAGAAAAGATGAGCTCTCAGTGCAGAGTCAGTCAGTTAGAGCAATGAGTAACAGCAGGCAGTATGAGGACAGCAGTCTGAAACAGGCAGACAGGGGACAAGACACAGAGACAATGAAGCAGTCTGACGGTGGAGCAGCAGTCAGTTACAGTGGCAGTATGGACCACTGAGAGGTCAGGGAAAGACACAGAGACATAGAGGCAGCTTGACGGAAGAAGTCAGAACCAGACACCAGATGGGAAAAGTGAGTCAGTATGAGCTCTAGCAGAGCAGTTTAATCTGAGGCACTCAGAGAATCAGCCAAAGTAAGGAGAGACAGAAGAGCTTGGACAGAAACAGTAAGCCAGCTTAGAAGTAAGTTTGAACCTGCAGGTTGGAGAAGAGTTTGAACCAGAAAAGTAAGTTGAGTTCAGTACAGCTCTGAGTTCAGAAGAAACTAGTTGGGGTGGCTCAGTCAGTAGTAAGTCATGTAGGTTAAGGAGATTGTACAAAGGCCAAAAAGCACCAGGGTTCCAGGAGGGCTCCAGTACTAAGAATCAAACATTGAATTAGACAAAAGAATAAATAGCATTTGCCCTAAACATTGGGTTACAATGGGTCCCATAATAACCCACTCATGTGAACTATGGAGATACATTAAACTTGAGAAATTCATAGGCATAAGTGATACTATCAGTCATTTCTTCATGGACAAAAGGAGACTAAGGATACATGCCTTGAAGTGCTTGAAAAGACACTCGTGTAAGCTCAAAAAGTTTGACTTTTAAAAACAAGAATAACAAAAACTTAATCTGCTAATTCAGATACTTTTAGCATTTTATACATTTTTTGTAGTATATTTGTAGTAATGCCCATTCATCTAAATTTATTTTAAAAAGAAGAAAGGCTATATTACTATTATTTTTTTTGTTTACTCCTATGTCACAGATCACAAGTCACAAACTTCTAGTCTATATTTCATGGTTAGAAGTTTTCAGCTTTAAGATTTCTCATTGGTTCTCTTTTATTATTTCTCTCTTAAATTTTTCCTTCATATCATGCATTCCTTTTGCTCATTTTATTGTATGGTATTATTACTTTCCCTTGCATTCTCGAGTTACCGTACGATAACTTTTTGACATCTTTTCAGGCATGTCAATTAACTTAAGGTTTTTATGCTCTTTTTTCTCTCCCTTGAATATCTCTTTCTTCATTTTTCATGTTCCTCATGTCACTTTGCACACATTTGCATATTCTGTATTAGTAGGTGACTTGTTCTATTTTACAGTGTAAAGTAGATGGAGAATATCTAGTTTCTTTCAGTGGAGAATACCATGCTTTTCATTTAGGTGTGTTGTAAGATGTGCCCTGAGCAGGTGTTTGGCTTTGATTATAGTAAGCTCAAAATGAGGCCTCAAAGTCATTCCTTTGTTCCAGTCCATACTGGCAAAGCCTTTAACATTCAGATTTTCCAATTTGAAAGCTGATTTTATAAATGGTGTTATAATTTTAAAATAATTTCTCTTCAATTCCTTCTGTATTTGTGGTCTTTTTAAATGTAGGTAAATCTTAAAATATTATATAATCAAGTCTAATTTTTGTGTTATGACACAAAGGCTTATGGGTCACAGTATGAAATACTATGCCATATCAAAATATAACCACAGTGATATATATCATCACCATAAAATTTACAAGAATCATATGTATAATACATTTAATGTAATCTGTCTTAATTTATTAACAGATTTTGTAACAGGCACTCACAACTCAGTGAACCCAGACACCTTGTCACAAATGATGCCATTTTAGAGGCACAATTTACAGAACATAGCACATAGGCCACAATACTTGCCAAAATGTGAATTAAGATTTAGTTCATTCATCAAAGATCTTATCCATATTTACAGGATCTGGAAAAGTTCCTAAATGTACTAATCTTGCTTTTTTGACTTCTATAATTTTAACTTCTTTCTAACTGTTCTTGACAACTGGAATGTCTTAACTAGGATGTGGCTTTTGTGGATAAAAGACACAGAATCGTGAGCCTATATGATTTGGGCAAGTTCCCTGTATAGCTCACCAGCTGGTGAATAAAGCCTTTCTCTTGTCTTAATGTGCATGTATGCTTTCTGAAGGAGTTACCTCACAACATTCTGGAGTCCACAGACAGACTCGCAGTGATATCCAGGGAGGCAGATTCCCAGGGCCAATAGCATGGGTAATGGACAGTTCCTAGAGAGCGTGTATCCTGAGATGTTGCAAGCTCTAGGGCCTTTGTTTCTGTCAACTCAGAGACACCATGATGCCTCCACCAAAACAGGAAACTACAAAAGTCACCTGGATCTGGAGGTGAGTCTGTTTATGGGGTCCGCTGCATAGGATACTTAGGAAAGGCTGGGAAAACACCAATTTCTGGTGTCTTGGGCCCATGTGAAATGTCACTTGAATCACTAGTTTAAATCTACATGGTGGCCACCTCTGGTTGTCTTTACTATGTGTCACTTTGTGTCTCTTTGTATGTTTTTGTCAGTTCTGTCAGTAAGAAAAACAAATCAGAATGGAAAGGAGAGTAGTCCATCCTAGGACTGTGTCAGTAACTGCCTTTGAGATAGTGGAGGAATTCCGGTAAGCTCAAACCGGTCTGCCTGCCTATTTTTCTCCCTCCTTCCAGCAGCAGCTTTAGCTACAGAGGCTGCTGCTGCTGCTTCTACTGTGGCACCAGTGGAGGCTTCTAGTGATAACTTTGGGGGTGACTTCCCAAGGACAGTTTTGCAGATAAAGACAGTTATTCAGACCCTCTATGAAATTGACTGGCACTCTTTTAGCATTCAGTGGCCCAGTGATGTTTCTGGGATATCTCACCCACCACGACTAGTTTTGCTGTACTGACTAGTGGCTTTCTCTGGTGTGATACCTCCTCTGGCTTAAGACCTGTGCTCTCTTGTTGGGGACCAGAATCCTTTCATTCTTCCAGGTCACTCAAAAAAACCCCAAACGTCTACGTGTTCTTTCAGACCTGACAGGGGAAATTGACCATCCCATTCTAGGAGTGCTTGCTTCTGTCTCTGACTGCCTCATAATTTGAGGCCAGAGGCACTGGGAAACAAGGGGGGAAAGCATATACCATCTTACATAAGGGAATCCAAAGAGGATACTTTCCCAAGCACTGGGACCTTGAAAGAAGACAGTGCCCTATCTGTTCAAAAGACTTGATCTTGTTTCTACCAGTTTGCAGGCTTTTTCTTTGCGGCAGATGCTGCTAGTACTGCTAGTAAAAAAATTGACAAACTGACTTTTGGCCAGGAACTATGCCTAACCATCCTGCACTCTGCAGAGCACTCTTGAAGAGTACTCCTGGGAGGTGGATAGCTAATGCCCAAATAACACATTATCAAACACTTCTCCTGGATCAATCCTGTATTTAATTTTGTAAAACTTTAGCTATTAATATAGACAACTTGGTGCTAGATGACAGATCAATAGAGCCTCTCAACAATTGCCCAGAAGTAACTAATGCAGTCCAGTCTTTCAGATCTCACCTAACATTTGTCCCAGTACAAGAAGTAGAAGAAGCACTATACCCAGATGGGATCAATTTTGTTCAAGGTGGAATCTTGTATGCCAGAGCCACAACTGTCACTTTATACAAGTCAGTGTGAGCCTAGTCCCTTAGTGGAACTTCACAGCACAAAGGGTTGAGCTTCTGGTATTGATTAACCCAGCCATTTCACTGCAGGAAGGGCAAAGCCATCACTGTGTACATGGACAGTCTGTATGTATTGGCCATGTCTCACATCCATGGGGCCCTCTACATATAGGGGGCACTGCTCACATCAGCAGGAAAGGAAATCAATACAAAGAATAAATCCTAGTCCTAGTAGGAGCCATATGACTGTCAGGAGAGCTAGTCATTGTCCCCTGCAAAGGGCAACAAAAGGAGAATCCAGAGGCCAAGAGAATACAGCAGCAGACTTGGCCATCCAGAAGATACCCCTAGAAGCAATGGGGTCTTTCCAGATCTTGGTTACCCTGTCAAAATTGAATTGCCTCAACACCCAACTTACCCCATAAAACAGGATCACTTTTGGGATAGGAATGAAGAAAGACTGGAACTGAGGAACTCATAGCCAATCTATCCCCTGAGACGCAATCAAAACTTCCATGTAGATATCTGTAAAATATTCCATCCAAAGGCTACTGGGAGATGGTTCACTTGTTCCAGGGGAGGAACATGTCCCTTGGGGTGTGAGTCCACCAGTGAAGAGAAGGGGCTCTTACCTATCTAGTACAATGCCTGCCTAGTTGACAACCCTTTGAGCTGACAGAAGTCAAGCAAAATCCATTGTTCTCAGTGAGGTTGCAAACTGAATCCTCCTAGGGGCACACATGTCCCTTCAGAGTCCTAGTAAACCATTGCCACTTGCCTATGGTCATGATCAATGTAATCTCATATCCATTAAAGTTAGGGCATGACAGGAAACCAAAGATCAGTATTGCAAAACTGGCAGAATCTTGGGAGTCAGGTTATACCTGAATGGTCTAGATTCAGGAAGCAAAGTTATTATCCAAATGAAACCTAAGCCTTGAGTCATCCAGCCCATTGTCCCAAATAGACCCAAATTTGTATTCAGGAATATGAGCTCCCTAATGTGTCAAATCCCAAGACTCTAGTTTCCTAGGGATTTGTTTGATAACTACAAGGCTAAAGGCCCAGGAGGTTGTAAAAGCCAGGCCCCCAATGTTCAGGATGCTAGAAAGAGTATATCAGTTCTATGATCACTCTCAACTGTACATCGGTCAGGACTGCTAGCTGTGCCTGGACCTCAAGGTTTCATATTATGTTGGGATTGAAATTAATTAAGCAATAAGCTCCATGTCCTACTCTAACAGCTGCAAATGGACCAATCTAAGCTCCAAGGGAAGGGCATCCGCTTAATGTCACCAAAATACCCTTTAAGTCTTTTCCCCTGTAGATTCCTACAGCCCCACAACAGGTTCATTCCAGGCATGGTAGTCAAGTGTATTTCCAGACACCAGAGATTACCTAGCCTACTTGCTCTAACAGCTTGACCAAATGTGCATCTTCTGAATTATTTGCACTGGAGGAGATCCCACCCTTTGCTTCCACATGCACGTCATACTACAGGTATTCATCTATAGTGGAGAAGAGGAAAGGGCCCACCTAAATCTAGATTCTGTGCTTCCCAAGGCAACAAGCCATCCCCATTCTCATTTCCCTGTTGGTGATGGAGACATTACAGGCTCTGCTGCAGTTGAAACTTCAGTCCTAGTTATAAGGGGATAAAAATTCTAAGGAACTCAGTGCTTAAGTACACATACACCTAGGACATCTAGAAAATAATGCTTCTTGTCTGGTAGCCCAGTTAGATTCCTTAGCCAAGGTTATTCTTCAGAATCAAAGAGGATTGGATCTCTAATATATGAGATAAGGGGGTCTTGATATGGCTCCAAGACAAACTTGTTTCTTGTATACCCATCAGTCAGGGATAATTAGAGAAAATTTAGCCATGGTCAGAAATAACCTTCAGGAAACAGAAGGAGATGTTAGGAATGTAACAACTGGTACCAATCTTTGTTTTTCTGGTCCCCTGGTCAATTGTTCTATGTACGGCCTTGGCTGGACTATTAATCTTTTTGCTCATAGCCCTCAGTATAAGACCCTGCCATCCCCTACCCATACACACACAATGTTGTTATTTTTTCTGACTTGATCTTGTGCAAAGCTCATGCATATTGCTTAAAAATAAAAAATAAAATAAAAGCAAAAAAATTAATTATTTCAGATTTATTGTGGTGATAATGTAGCTATTGTTCAAATAGTGAAAACACAGAAAAATTCTGAATTATTATGTCAACTTAACACTGGGTTTTCTTTAGACAGCCTGATACTTATCCACAACAAATGGCATATGTGGCAACCTTTTCTTAAGGTACAGACCTTTAGTCCTTATTGTGAAGAGTTGAAGATATTTTCTATTTAGTTTTGGAAAAAAACATAAATATGACCATTGGGATTGTAAGTAAAAAATAACATAATCCCCTAAAATACTTCTCCCAGAAGGAGAAAGTGGGAAAGAAAATATGAAAATTTGTTCTCAACACAATGACATGACGAAAATGGATCAACAACGATCAAAAGGAAAACTATGGGTAGAATGTTTCTGTTTCACATGTTGATTCTGGAGCCTTCAAAATTAACAGTACACTTATTGTTATTATTGTCTGTAGGCTGATTGACTAATGAGCTCTAAGTATTCTCTTATTATGACCTGTTACACTCATCAGGGGCTGCAATTGTACCTGGATTTACATGAGGGGTAGGAATGTGAAATCAGATCTTCAGGTTTGTATAATAGGCACTTGGAGACTGAGGCATCTCCCTACACCAATGTACACTTGTTTATCTTTTTCCTTGATGTTAGGATTAATTCACAATATTGGGAAACACTTTTAAAACTGCATTTTATTCTTGACTTGTCTGAATCCAGATTTACCACATTTCTAGGGGAATTTGTGATCATTAAGAATATAATTTAAGTACTTATCATTTACTTTGTGTGTTGAGCATGTGGATATGGCTGTGCTTTTGTGTGTTTAGAGATGCACATGCACGTGCATTCAGATAGAGAGGTCAGAGTTGAGCCTTGTACTTTTTTCCTTAATCATCAACCTCTTTGTGTTTGGAGACAGGGTCTTCCTCTAGGATCTGGTCTAGACCAATAAGATGAGTCATTGAGCTGTGGGGATCTTCCTGTTTCACTCCTCCTTTCTTGGATTACAAGCATGGAACACCACACAGAGCTTGTTTCCATGAGTGCCAGGGATTTAATTCCTGCCTGTCTTCATATTTGCCTGGCAGCCACCTCACTAGCTGATCTGTCTTCCAGCCACTCTATTATAAGGTTTTAAAATTAGTTTAATTTTACAATGCTCATCATTGCATTTATATTTTCACTTGGTTTCTTACTGACTATGGATACCGTTTAAATTTTGGGCAATGTCTTTCACAGCACTAATAATTAGTTTATCTGAATCATCTTTATAATTCCTGCAAAACATTACAACTTTCATCTCATCAAGAAAATAAATACAGATGTAGCCCAATACTTTTAATATTTTAATAATAATTTAGATACAGAGATTCTTTACACCTCCACTGGTAAAAATATCTTTGTACAAATTGACATTCACTATATATTGTTGGATATGCTTTTTATTTCACTATCATCAGAAGTAAAAGTCTCTCCTGAATTTCTATTCTTAGCAACTAAACTCAGTGATTGAGGATCAGATAAGTAACATCTGAACAATGCAGGGATAATGCTTAATTTAAATGGCTAAATCCCAGCAAGAATGTCTTATATAGCCTTCCATTCATCTCCTACTGTCAGAGAAATAAAGGATGAAGTGTGGCCTTCTAAAGGTCTTTACAGATAGCTAAATTTGCATTATTACTGAAATAAATACATCAACTATCTATGAAGATCATTATTTATTCTGAAGTGTTAGCTCATGACTTTCTGCAGTTAGTCTGTGAACAAGGGAGTAAGTAAACTCCACTAGACTTTGCCATGCAGTTTTATTATTCTCTTCCACCTGGCAGGGCACTGAAGACAGGAAAATGGAAGCTGTAAATTTAAACTTTTTTAATATTGTTAGTTAAAGTATTTTTTTGGTGCTTAATAAAGTATTCTAAAGAGAAACATGTCAAATGATATGTAGGATTAGTAATTCTTCACAATTAAAAGTATGGAAGATAACATTACATTATAAATTTATCTTAACCATCAGTATGCATAAGTCATAAACTATAAAATCCTATCTGCAAATCCTATCTGCCAGGCATGATGTGTCTAGTTTTGCATGTTTTTTAAACAAACATAAATAATATTGCAAACACTTATGAGTTTTTAAGTCCACAGCATGTATAAAGTATAGAAGAAACTAAAAATTTAAATCAAATGGTAGAGCTGTCTGAGGCATCTGTAAAGCATTAGGTCAAGAGGATATGAGAAGCCAGGCTTCATGCAATTCTACTTCAGACAGGATGAGGTCCTGTGCAAGATACATTTGCATCTTCCCAGATCTAGTAAGATTCCTTCTGTGGCTTTTATGCTGAGAGCCAGTTTTTCATGAAAATAGATCATTTCAGTCTCGAGATTAGAATAGAAGACCCTCTTACTCCTTTTTGTAGCAAATTTTGATTCTGTATATTCCTTCTGGCCCTTTCTGAGAATTATTTTTTCTAAGTTATTATATCAACCAGTTCCTTCACTTAATCACACATAATTTACACTACCTGTGTCAGTCTAAATTGTCCTCAAATAGCAGATAATATCATTCCTCTTTCCGCTTATGCCTTTCAAACCTGTTTTAAATCTCTAAGGTCTTGGGAGCCTATATTCAATTCAGCCATAGTTTCTGGATTGAAATTCTTCTATAAGAAATTTCTCTTAGTTTCTAATTAATTTTTTTGGTCTGTTTCTCTTAAGGTTCAGGAAATGGATGAATACTATGTAATTTAGCCCTCAATTGTTACAATTATTTTATAAAATGATTTTAATTATAGTTTTACATATTTTTCAGCTTGAAAAATATTAAGAAATAGAATTATATGTCCTTATGTGAAGTGACTTAAAATTATGTTACATGATTACTTCTAGGAAGAGTGAAGCATTATTATAGATTAAAATAAGTAACTTTTAAAGCCCAAATTTTGGTTAGCATATAGCTTAATAACTTTTTAATTGTATGATACTGCTGATAAAAGGACTTATAAATTATTTGTTCAAATTATTAAGCCATTCATTCATTATTCTCTGTGTCACACACACACACACACACACACACACACAAAGAATTATGGTCATATTCATTCCTTGTGCCTCTTCCTAGTAGTTCCCAGATCTAACTCCTACTTCCCACCCTCTCCAAAATCCATATCCCTTATTATTTTTTTAATAAACTGAGAATCAAAGGAGCATTGTCAACCTATCAGGGCAATACCTTTAAAAAATATAAAAATATTTCTCCTTCCCCCAGAAGTCATCAACTGTCATGTTCCACAATTAGGGGTGGAGGCTCTTGAGCCATTTACCCATCTATGTTAGAATTTTGTCTGGCTTGATATTGTTCAGGCAACCACAGATGCTGTGGTTTCATGAATACAGTGGTCCTACTATGTCTAGATACACTATTTCAATTTGGTCCTGCATGACTGCTGGCCCTTACAATCTTTCCCTCCTACACTGCTAACAGCTCCAGAGCTTCAGAGGCTGAGTGATGTTGATGCCCACTCTGACTCAGCATTCCAGTGACAATTATTTTCTTTACTTTGATAAGCTGTGACGTTTTCCATTAGACACAATGTTGTAGAAGTTTATTTTTAGTTATCTTTAAATTTTTTTTATGCACTGTTGGGTGAGGGGCTACCCTAAGTCTTGGAGTTTTGTATTGTTTGAAGGTGTTGGATTTCTCTTGGGGTTGTTAATTGCTTATGGTCTGCATGTGGTATCAATAGATGACCTTAGGAGTGCTGAATCAACCAAAACACCTGAGCACAGATGCATGGGATTCCACTGTTGATTGATTATGCTGTTGGCCAGAATGGTGGCTCCATCTGCTGAGGTCTGGAATGGTTTGAGTCTATAAAAGTCCTCCTTGTCTTCTTTAGTGAGCTGCCACAGCAGTGCACAACTACAACAAAAGTTGAATCTCATTCTAAGAATGTGAAAAATTCTGACTGATAGGATTCACAAAGTTATATATATGCATAGTCATTGGATGATAAAAAATATGTCATAAAATAAACATCACCTAAATGACAGAACTATGTTACAAAGATGGTGGAATAAGATGATGATTAGAAAAATACTAGCTTTCCCTTTTTTTAAAAAAAGACACACTAAGCACTTTTGATGTACTGTGGATGGCAATTGAGAATCATGGATAATGGCTAAGGAGTTGAAAGACAGGGAAAATATTAATAATGGAAGATTTTGTATATATATATATACATATATATTATATATACATGTATATAAATATATTTATATACAAATTTATGGGTTCTATATTAAGATTATCATGCCACATATTTTCAAAAACAGATAAAGTAAACCTTGGGAATAGAAATACCAGCCTTCCTATTCAAGATGTTATTACTACAAGTTTATTTCCACATTAATCTGAGGCAAATGTCCAGTGTTAGTCAGTATTCTATCACTATTAGAAAATAGCTGAGAAAATTGATTTATAATGGGAAAAGTTTAATTTGGAGCATGTCTTTAAATGTTCTAGTCCAAGTGGAAGCACAATCATTGCCCTGGGCTATGGTGCTAGGTAGCAATGTCACAATGTATGGGGTGAAAAAAAGAGTCCTGAACATGAACTGCCTTCATGTTAGAAATGATTCAACACTTCTTTGTAGTACCTCCTAGGACCAAGTTCACATTGCAGACATTTCGAGCTACTCAACACCTACACTGTTGCATATACCTGTGTTTCTCTCTGTTGAACTTTCTATCCATAAGGATTGAACAGTTATTGAAAATTCACTGATATTATTATTGTTTTATTACATTTTAGAGTATGTATTGCTTAGCTTAGGCATGATCCAGTTTTAGATATTTCAAGCTAATAAAGCGCAGAAATGATGTTACTACACTCTATACTAATTTCACATACTCAGATATCCATTTTCTCTTCTAAGAATGGCATTCTTAACATTTCCACCAAGAGTTGTTATATTAATTATATAACAATTGACTTGATGAACTTTCACTTATAAAGAAGCCATAATATGCTGGTCATGAATAAAATACAGATTCTCTTTGTCGATGAGTATAAGAAATTAAATGAGACATGTTTCATCAAATAATAATTGTGTGTTTAGAAAATAAATGTCTAGCATCCTTCCTTTCTTTTTACTGCTCTTTCTCTCTGGTTAACTCTAGCTAGTTTTTTTTTTTCCTTACTCCTTTAAAGGAGGAAATTTCTCAACTTTGAAGAACTGTACAGCTCCAGAGAGGACTCTCAACCTGCTGAGTAGTGCAGCCATTAGTGCCAAGAGCCCTTCACAGAATGGTTCACCTCCTTTAGCACTGTCATCCAGGAAGGGAGAGAACTTGCCAGAAGATTACCTGTGTGATAAGGTGAAGAGAGTAAAAGAAAGGAATGTGTTTCATGTTATCTAGGTGATCAAGGGAAAAACCTTTAGCTGCTGGGAGAAGGCAGATAAACTACCCTTTAAGCATCTGACTCAATTCTAATTTTCTTTTATTAAGTACTAGTACTCTTAAAAATCAATGAAGATCTGAAAAGATATCTTACAGGGAACTGGAAGATCCAAGTTCCAGTTTAAATCTGAATGTTTCTTTCAGTTTGTATATCTATAAATGAGGATATATATGCTCTGCTTTTCTCAAAATAGTTTTGTTAAAAATGGTTTACAAGGAATCTGCTATAATATGAATGTTTGCGTCCTCTTAAAACTCACTTGCTGAAATTTTAAACATTCTTATGACAATACTGGGAGAAGGAGAATTTGGAAGGTGGTTACTTCACAAGGGCTGTTGCTTCATTAATAGAATTAGCACCCTTATAAAAGCAACCCCACAGAACTTCTTTGCACTCCCAACATGAGAATCCAGTGAGAACTTCCCAGTTACAAAACCAAAATCGGACATGAATTCTTCCAGTGCCTTCTCTTTGGCCTTCCTTTCAGGCTGCAGTACTGTAGAAAAATGTTTCTATTTTGAATAAGATAACCAAAGCATGACATTTTGTTATTGGAATCTGTAGGGACTTCGACAGAATCTATGCATATGTCTTATCTTATGGGATTCAGTTAATATAATGAATAAAATAATGATCTGTCTAAGCCTAGATTTTATTGGTATACCTGTATTTAGTAACACTACCCTGGCTTTATGAGAAAAGACATTAGTCAAACTCATTTTCTACATCACTAATTTCTTTACTTTTAGGAATTGTTCTATCTGGTTTTTCTTTTTCTTTCTTTCCTTTTTTTTAATATTTACTGAGTTTTCTCCTTTGTTTTCCTAAGTAGAAACTCTTCTTACTTTAAATTCAATTGTAGCTTACCCTTTGTACATTACTTTTCTCAGATTACAAACACAAAACGAATAAAGACAAACAACCATTGAGAAAGAAGACAAATGACAAATTAATAATAATGGCGTATATCTATTTTGACAATGTATTTGATGGAAGTTTAAGTAGATTAATGAATGTAGTTGTCGCAAAGTAGTGGTTAAATAAATTGTATGCAATAATTCTAAAAAACATACAATTTGGGACAAAGTACATTTCTGAAATTCAGCAAAAAAAATTCATGAAAGATACATGAATACTTTAATTAAACTAAGAAGGCTTGCCAAGTAAACAAGAATATTAAGGGTGATTTAAAACAATGTTTATACATGAAAAGGAAGAAAATGTTTAAGAATGAGCAAATTTTTCATACCTCATACTATCTCAAAGCTTTAGTATGCACCAATGGATATTATGACTGTGCATTGACATAAATGATTATGTTTGAAAACAGGAAAAGGTCATCTGTTGGTAACATATATATTTTACTGAATCAATAAGCTACAAACAACCTAAAATGACATCCCTTTAAAAATGGTTATTTTTGAAATATGTATATTAATTCAGTCAATTAGACTAAATTATATTAAATAAAAGGCTTCTTTTGATAAAATGTCATATTGACTATATTAAAAAAATTAAACATTATGAATGTCCTATGAAGATGTTTGTTGCTTATAACAACCATAAACATACACTGAAACTAAGGTTAACCTAGTTAGGCCTTCTGTAATTTATACTTCCAGAATTATCAGCAAACCATACCTATTTTCTCTATAAAAAGATATTCTATTATGCAATAAAACTGGACGGATGAAATTGTATTTGTAAAAATTATAAGATTATTAGGTGTTCTTCAATCTGTAAAGCATATTAATTTATTCAACTATTAAAAAACTGGAGGAAGGCATAACCAAATGTAGTAATTTTTGCAACATGGATTCTGAGGAAATTCTGCGTATACAATTCAAGGCAAGACGGGCAGTGGTGGTGCACACCTTTAATCCCAGAATTGGGAGACATAGGCAGGCAGATCTCTGTGTATGAAGCCATCCTGCTCTACAGAGTGACCAGGAGAGCAAGTTACAAAAGAGAAACCGTGTCTCTAAAAACAAAACAAAACAAAACAAAACAACAACAACAAAAAATTCCAGTCAAGATAATGTTCAGAAACCTAACTTTATTTAAAATATTTGGTTATTTAATATGCTATATATTTAGTGAGAGAAGCTATAAAGTCTTTAATATTAAAATCTTAATAATTGGATAGTTACTTCAGTGACACAGATACTAATTATAACAATAGTAGTTGTACCCACATTTATGAGATTATGTTATTCTCCATAACTGTCCAAAGAAATAAATGTTTATAAGGATTATACTATTCTTAAATTATGATAGTGCTTTGTATTTAAATATAACATTAACTTGCATATATCTTAAATTAATAGTGTATTTTTTTTTTAAAAAAGTAAAAATTAAGTATGCAGAGACCAAAGCGCTGGCTGACAGATTAAAAGAACCTAGCTGCTCTTTGGAAGGATACTGGTTCAGTTCCCAGTACCCACCTGGCATCTCCCAATCATCTGTAACTTCGGTTTTAGGGAATCTTAATTCATCCTCCTGGCCTCCCTGACCATGCACTTGGTACATGTCCATACTCATGAAGACTGCTCATAGACATAAGATAAAAATACAATCAATATTTAAAAAAGAAAGAAACAAGTATGCAGAGTAAAGCTGCTTATTAACTCCACAACAAATTCTTTCTTGGTAGGAAATGGAATTGAATATTGATAAGTCACAGGCACACCAATAAATTAATTCATCTCTTACAGGTTTCTACAGAGTTGTATCTAATATTTCATCTTACAACACTATTGAACAGCACTAGATCTAAATTCTTAATATACATGAAATTTAATAATTTTAATATTTGTCACACAATACCTTAAAGACCAAACATTGAAGTTGAAGGTCATAACTGAATGAGACCATTTAAAATATACCAAATGAAAATGTAACTGGCAACATCAAAATACCTCTGCATCATATTTATAACCATTTTTACAGTATGAAATTAAGACTCTAAAACCGTTTCAATTTGATACCTAATACTTAAGAGTGTTCCATAATTTTGATGATAAGATTGTTTATTTTTCATGAACTTGAGCAATACAAATCCAGTTTAGAGAAGGAAACTTTGTGCAAGATAGAGGTTGATGAAAGGACTATCAGGGCACCCCCTCAAGATTGGCATCCTTGGCTTTTCAGGAAGGAGTCCTTGGTAATTCTCAGAAAGCCCTGAAGCTAGCTACTGTCCAATTAGAGCTTTCAACATGTCTCTCACATGCCCCATTTCCCCCCAGAATCCCTCACTTCCTTGCCAGATGTAATGAGTCAATCCAGTAAGTACCTATCATCCTCAGGTCCTGACAAATCAGAGAGATCCCCCTAATGACTGCTGTTTCACTTAAAAACACGTGTGCACCACATTTGGGGCTGCCATTTTTTTTAATTGGTCAGCCCTGGCATGTTAGTATGTATCCCATGGGAAATAAACTGCTTTAACTTTAAATTGGCCACAGGTTACTCTCAGTGTTCATTTGAGCTATTTTGCGGACACGAAAATTATAAAATATATAACTTGAATAAATCATTTGGTAGGGCCATCAATGTGGAGGGTGTAGGTAAGTAAATGTGCTCACTAACATTAGTGATGATCTGAGTTTGATAACCAGAATCAGGAAAAGACATCCCTGAGTGCTGAAAGCTGTCTTCTGACCTCACTACACATGCTTTTGAGTGCAGGTCCCACTTACAACACTTAATTTAAAAAATTTCAGAATCATACAAAAATTGTGACTGAACACATTGTGCATTCATTTTTCTCCTTCTACTTTTAGCATGAGTATTTATCCCTGTCTCTATAATAAATAGCTGTTTCCCTTCTTTCTATTTTCCCTTACATTCAAACATGAACAATCACTTTTTCAATCCACAATCCCACAAGGTAGCAGGAGAGAACTGACTCATGAAAATTGTCTTCTGAATTCCAAAGGCACCCTGTGATGGTCTTCCTGCTCTCTTTTATGTGCTCTCTATCTCAAAAACAGAAACAGGAAAACAAACACACGTATGTATGTTATTGCCATCATGTTTCTATGCTTGAATTAGTGTTTCCATTTTAATATAATTTAATTTAATGGGTTTTATTTTATGTAACCAATTTATTATTTTAAGTAATAGAATAAAAGCCAAAGCAATTCAGTTAGGACGATATTAACAGCCACTAATACAATTTTAATCAAGTAATAACATTTGAAGTCATTTCAGAATGTATTATTACTTGACTATTTCTCTTTACTAAAATTATCTTTTATTTATTTCCTTTCTAATTTTGTGTACCAATGTGCCATTGTGAGTACTCTTTCCCACAGAGGTCAGAATAGAGGGGTCACATGCCTTAGAGATGGAGGTACAGGAGATCGTGGCCCTCCCAGAATGAGTCCTAAACATGTCCTCTTCAAGAGTAGTATGTACTTTTATCACTAAGTAATCTCTCCAGGCCCATAGAATTATTCTTAAGCTCCATGAAGATAGAGAAACTTGTTATATTTATTTTTCAGTAAGGCTTAATTTTTCCCTTTAATATCTCAACAATATATTAGAAAATGTTGTATTTTCAGGAATACATATAGATATAAATATTCCATCTATGTACATAAAATATATATTTCAGCTATATACTGATGTACACACACATATGTGAGTATCTCTATCTTTCAAATAAAATAGCATTAGCATAATAGATAAATTTAATAGTTAAACATTCTGCATGTGCACTAATGCAGTAAAGGTTTTCCTTCTCTTTCATTTCTAGCTATCATTCATATATATTTGAAATAGGCACATTATTTCAATATTTTCATGGAAACAGATATGTTTCAATTTTTCTTATTGGCCATATAGTTTTATATTAAAATGTGGCTGAAGAGCTGGTATTTAAATATCTAGCATCATACAAAACATGCTTTGTCTATTGTTTTATCTATTATTTTCCTATTTAGAAAATTCTGAAGAACAGACTTGGCAATATCTTCCTTTTCCAATCATGTACACAGAAAATTGTGTCCATTAGTTTTGAATAATATAAGTAGAGCAGGCAGGTCAGAATGCTTCGTTGGAGGCCAGAAAATTCTGAGCATTTCATTTTCGTAAACCTTTACTTGTCTACATTTAGTTTTGGAGACATTGAGCATATCATTTCTATTCCATCCTCCTTATTTGCTGTGCATGAGAGAGAGCACTTCTGAAACAGCATAAACTCTGTCTTGGGCTCATTCTCCTCTCATACAAGCTAACTAAGTTTCTCTTTTACCCTACATCCTGGAGGTACAAGTGATTTGCATTTACACTTAGTCTAGGCAGTGATAGATGTAAACTCTACCCAGAGGGTCATGACTACAACGGTCTGCAACCGACAAACTCATTTTCTGACTTCTCCTGAGACACTAATAAGGCCTTGAATCAAAGGTCCACAGTAATTACCATGTGTATTTCAGATTAAATAAATGTGATAAAAGCTTCCATCTGGCTGTTGATCAAACACGTGGGGAGATGCTGATTTCCAGTGACATATTGCAGTATGTCTATTCTAACAGTCCCTGATGCTGTCTTGTAAATTACTTACATTTGGGATTACTTGACTTAGGCAGACTGAACTATCACTCACTTCTTAAGTGCTGCCCAATGGGAATTTGTGAAATGTGGTCTAATCTTATACTTGTTAAGGAAGACATTAAGAAATAATGGAGCCAAGTTTATTATACTAAATGACAATTGTGCTCAGACTATTTGAAGAGAGGCAAACTCAATTTTATACTAGCCAGTAACTTGTTCTTGATGACAGAAAACTACATCTAAAGAGACTGGAAAGATGTTCTTTTGCATTACACAACAGTCAAACTTTGATAAATGAAGACTGGATATTTATTTTACAAAGAATACCAACAGTACAATGGGAGCATTGAAAACTGAGAAACATTTGGTTGAAAATTTCCCTAGGCTTCTGCCTATCACTACCATTATCACATTTTTAGGATTTAAAGGATAAATAAACAATATATCAATTTCTATTTACAATGATAATGAGTGTGGTAGGAGAAACTGTAGAGTGGAGTATGGGAATAAAAAAGCCAAGAGAAGCCACTTTGCTCTGCTAACAAGAACAGCTCAGCAGTCCTTTTCGTTTTGATTTCAGGTTACTTGAGCTACCCAGGCTGGGAATTTTGCTCTCTTGACAGGACTAACACATCTTTAGGTGGGAAATTTTTTTGTCCTGAGTGTTGTCCCACGCATGCAGGAGGTTTAATAGCATCACGGTTTTTACTTGCGACCTGCCAGCAAACAAACTCTTTGATAGTGACTCACGACAAATTATTTCCCCAAAGTGCTAAATCCCTTAGGAATCAAAATCTTTGTCTGCCCTCTATTAATCATCCAAATAAACCTGCTTAATAATGGCAGAGGATACATTGTGGATAAGAATAATAAAGCTTGTATAACATGACATAAATTGGATAATTTTGATTCAAAAGACAATATCCAATGTTATCTCTCATATGATGAATCTATAAATGTGCATATATTTCAGGAAAGTAGTAAGGAGACTCTGAGAAGGGATGAAGAATATAAGGGATGGGCAGCAGATTAAGGGTGGAAAATTAAATGTGTGTGACAAGAAATCATCAGGAGGGATGACTTAGGGGACAGAAAGGTACCAGAAAGAATAGGAGAGGTTGAAAAGAAAAGGTGGAGAGGGTAAATAAAAACATCATTCGATGGTACATTTGTGTGAAAATGTAGTGGTAAACCCAATAGAATTTATGTTCACTAAAATGAATGATTACAGTTGAAAACCTTACTAAGTTTTATGAAAATACACTTAGAATGTTCAGATGCAAAAATTTTTAAGTACATCTGTGTAGGAGTTTAAGAGACATGAAATTGCCTGGATTAACCAGTATGTAAAACACAGGATATTTTTAAATCAAATTGGATTTTTAAAAGCTTATAACATTGTGATCTCTAATAAACATTCTTAACCAAACTGTACTCATTTCAGTGTAGCTCAATTTCTCTTCAAAATTGAACTGATTTATAGCCTGTGTAACAAATTGGACTTTGAACAAGAAAATCAATCTGGACACAACAGTACTGTTGAGAATATAGTACTTAGACTCAGACTTTTTATTTGCCCTTATTTAATCATTATTTTAGCACTGTGATGAGTACCACAGTGTATATGTAGAGGTCAGAGGACAGCTTGTAGAAATCATTTCTCTATTTAGACCATGTAGGTTCTGGGGATTGAACTCTGCTTGCTAGGCTGCACTAAGTGCCTTTACCATTTCATTAGCCCAGTTTTTTAATGCAACTAACAATTCTTGCTTCCTCTATATAAAATGAAAATAATAATAGTATTTACTCTACTTGCTTAATGAAAGAGTTTAAAGGGCCTAACATAGTTAAATCATATTAAAACCACAATATTTGTAGTATTGTTAATATTATCTCTATTGTTATTGCAGGAAAATAATACTTGAAATCAAATAATGTTCAAAGCAAGAAAAAGCTTATATAGCAAAGAATTTCACTTATATATAACAAAAACAGAAGCCTAAAAACACTTAGGTATAGCTAAGAATAAGTTTCAATGAACAAAAGAGAAAAGTTTGGTTCAAAGGTTTATTTTTCTTTGTTATCCAATTTAATATCGCAGACTAATATGTTCCAGAGAGTTTAGGGAATTATTGATTAGCATACACAGCAGGTATTCTCATACCTTAGTTGTAAAGAAGCTGGGACAGTGTCTGTCTCCAGAAAGAGGAAAGAATGGGACAATCCTAGAGATAACAGACCAATATAATTACCTTCAGCTTCCAGGTCTACTGTGGAAACAAGTACACTAAGTAACTTACACCACCAAGTAAAAAGCAAGACTAACTAGCTACCCTCCCTGTAATGCTGCTTCTATGAAACTTAGTACATTTGCAACATTTATATCCTTTCTTGTATTATCTTAATGCAATGGTAGTCTATAAAGACGCTGGAAATTATGGAAACAAAGAGAAGTATAACTCTCCTCTTCTGCCTTCTGGAATCTTAGTCTAAATGTCCTCAAACATTTGTTACCAATGGTAGAAAAACGTAAAAAAAAATCATATAGATGTGGTTGTTACCTATGTGAATTTACCAATTCTAACTTTGGAGCCTGGAGGTCATTCATTCACCTTTGGAAATTGGATCTAACTTCTGGGAGAGATAATTCGTATATATAAAATGTACTTATTTTTGATAGTTGTAACTAAATGTTAAAACAGTAAAGAAAGGAGAAGAAACTCTACCAATAAGATTAAGAGGGAGAATAGGGACCCTAACACCCATGATGAGGTTTAAAATATAATTGAGTGGCACAACGTAAAAACACTTGCCGAAGGATGTGAAGAATTAGTGGATGTTGCAGAGAACTATGAATGGAGTGTGGTCATAGTACATCACTGGCTTCACTTTTATGGGATAATGCATTGGTTCCTTAGAGGATGCTTGCTAAGAAACTAACCCAACCATGCATGAACTTCTATGCCTTCCTCTGAAATCTTAATGGAAGCTCTTTGCTCCATTAACTCATGGAATCTACGTATTTCCAAAACTAATTATCACATATGTGGTATCAAAGTTATTCATCAACTCAAGTATAGTGTTTGGCTGAAGCAGTGTGTATCCCTGAGTGTGTGCCTAACTGGATGTAGGAAACCATATTGCTATAGGTAGCCTGAGAGAAGCAGTATACCCAAGCATTTCTTTCCCCTTATGGGAAAATACTTCAAACAAGGAGCCTAAAATGAGTAAGATATAACAAGTTTTTAAAATGCACTAAAGGTATCTTTCCTATTGATTTTTTCTTTAATTATTTCAATTTCTTTAACACTGCCTTCTTTGAAATTTTCAATTTGTGATTTTTAAAACCAGACACCATATGTTTTGAAATTCTCTGTTATCTCCTATCAATTCTCCCTGTGAATCTAGTTAAATACAGCCAGAATCAACCAAGTCAAAGCTTTGTAGCTTCCTCCACAAAAATATGTCTATCAACTTTTAAATCAACATCATTCAAAATTTCACTACAAAGAGAAAGTGTGCAAATTATATGTCAGAATGTAATGTGCTAGGTATCCAGCCCATATCATGAAATTTCTGTCATATAAACCACCATGATAACCCAAACAGCAGTCTAGTCTTTCATATTTTCCAAATTTATGTCACTCCAGTCCTAAAAAAGCCACAGTCATATGTAATTAGTGCAACAATCTTAAACCAAGTGCTAGTTTTCTACAACAGCCATGTTTTTGTATCATTTTGACAATAGCCATCAGAGTATTTTAAATAATGAAATATTTATTTCAGCTTAGTTTCAGATGTGTCATTTATTATGACAAGGTGTGCATTTTGGAACAGAGCTGTTTAACCAATAACATCTGAGAACCATAAAAAGGTAGGTTAAAAAGGAGTTAGGGTAATGTATGTTCCTGCGGTCCCCTTCTTCCAACTAAGCCCAACTTCCTACCTTTCAGAACTTGTCAAAAATGTTATCATATTCAAATATACTAATCCATTCATTAGTTCATAGTCTTCAATATCTACTGATGACTTGAAATGTAACCACAGAGACAGAGTTGAGCTGTTTTATCTGTCCAGTTATTTAAATCTGAAAAAGCTGACAAGAAGAATTAACCATCTTTTTAATATTGATGCTTACCAAGGATGACAAATAGAAAATGTATTACACATTGAATGTACATGCCCCAATCTGCAGATTTATAAGTTGAAATACTAACCCACAATGCCATTCTTTTCAGAAGTAATGCTTTTAGTAGGTAATCAGCTTTATGATGGAGGACTCAAAAATGAGATCTCTACCCACATTAGTATGAGAATATATACGAAAGTTTCTCTTTTTGATATGTGAGGTTACAGAGAGAAAGTGATCTACTGCAGGACAGAAGAGAGTGTTCACCAACAACTGAACCTGTGAACACACTCATTCTGGACTCATTCTGTGACTATAAGAACTTAGTACTTGCAGCTGTTCTACAGAATTTGGGTATAATTTCTTAAGCTGATACCTACAAGATACATTTCGGAGTAGGAGAAATCAGAAGACAGTTTGAGGCTAATAACATCTAATTATCATGAAACCTGGAAGACATAATATTAAATGGGATGATTAATGTGCATATGTGAGACATTTTTCAATACGAAGTCACAAGGGTTAGAGAAGCCAGCTTTAAATGATAGAAAATATTTGTCAAAAACGCGCATAATATCCTCCATGTTGATGGAATGTTTTTGCAAATTGGAAGGCTTAGGAGATGGGAGAGACGTCTAAGCATTTCTAAGCACTTGTTCTTGTTCCTGAAGACTCAATGGCTGTTCCTGCATTCACACCACCTGTAATTCCAGCTTAGAAGCCTGATGCCCTCTTATGTTTTTTGTGTGTACCCACACACATTTGGCACACACACACACAAACATTAAATTTTTGAAAAATATTTGTAAATGAATTAGTAGGCTTAGTAATTTCATTCCTCAGATGAAATAGTTAAACTCAAGACTCATAATTATACAGGAGAAAGTGAAGTAACCAAAAAAGTAGCTATGAGATAAACAGAAGCAGAAGAATAAACACTAAATTCATCAAGACAGATAACTCATGCATGAAGTGAATATTTGAAGGAAAGGAGGAAAGACATACATGGGTATACAGTCATACATGAAAAGTTCCTGGTTCAAAAGAAATCATGACCTATCCTTGTGGAATAAACCATGCAGCTTAAAATATCTATAGCATAAAACCATGAATCTAGTCTTCCAAGAACAGAGCAGAGGACAGAATGTGAATACATTTGTATGCCATGTTAACTTATTTCTATTTTATTTCATGACAATGAAATGTCCATAATTGCAATCTAAGCAGTATTCTGTCTAAACTGAAAAAAAAATGGGTTTGAAGGAATCATCATCAGAGCAGAGAACCCATCCCAAACCTTACCTAATTGAGAGATAAATAGATCTGGCATAACACAATGGCAGGGCATGGAAAGTTCAAGGACTGGCCAATGAGGGACTTGGGGGATGGCTCAGTGGTTAAAGCATTTGCTTTGTTAATGTGAAGACTGGAGTTCTGATTTTCAGAATCCTGCTGAATATCATATAGCATAGCAGCTGAACTGTAATTCCAGACTACAAAGGCAGAGAAGGGGTATTCCTACAGCAAGCTGGATTGAGAGAATAGCCATGTAGACCACCTCTATATTTGAATTAAAAGAGGCTAAAAGTACAATCAAGAAAGATGTGCACATCAACCTCTGGCCACTATAGGCACTCACACATATGCATACCTACACATACATGGATTTATGCATGTGTCAGAATACATAATCTATATTTCACATAACACACACACACACACACACACATACACATACACACACATTGTGGGGAGAAAGAGATGGCTAAACTTGAGTGACAGAGGGGAATTAAAAAAATTGTGTCATTATTTGCTAATAGGTATAATGCCATGAAATTAGCAACTTAGAAATAGCAGAAATTTATTTCTAAGAGTCTGGGTATTAGAAACTTTTTAATCAAGGGGGTGGAAATTTCAGTGTCTGGTAAGCACTTGTTTCCTCTTTGAAAATGTATATATCTGAATAATGCTGTATTGAATTAATCTAGTCTTAGAAAGACAACTATTGTATGTTTTCACTCATGTATTTCTAGATGTTCTCAAGATCCCTAAATTCATGTAAAAGTAGTATGTATTACATTAAAGTAGAAAGTAAGGGAAACAAATACAACTAAATAAGAGAAAAGACTGGGCAGGAGATATGAAGAGAAATTAATCAAAATACAATATGTAATTAAATGAGATCATTCTTATGGAACAAATCCACATACCCATGGAATATATACAATAGTAATAAAAGTACTTTATTTTCCTTTAAGGGAAAATAGAGCCTATATTTGAACTTAACAGAAGTTTGTACATCTTGAGAACAAGGTTAGTATCCATTAGTGTAAGGATCCTAACATTCAGCACCACAGGTGACTTAATGAGTTTGATTAATGAAGTGGTTTTCTGGGAGACTTGGAAGCCTGTCATCAAGTGATGTCAGAAACAAGTGTACAGCAACTGAGATGAAGTGGAATTGACTATGAATAAATGCATGATAGCGGCATCATTCAGAGAATGAATTAGAACTGAGAATTTTAGAGGACATATTAATATTCAAATAAGAAACAAAGGCAAATAAATAAAGAGGTTGATACAGAGTAATCTTTAAAATAGAAGAAAAATATATTTAAAATATTTACAGAAAACTAAGGTAATCTGAAGAAAATGAGAAAAGAATGGTGGGTTTTAAAGGAATTTGAGGCAAAAAAAATCTGTTGCTTTGAAAATAGTTCTGCACAAATGGTTCATCAAATATTTAAACAGCTTTACTTCCTCTGTTGGTGTTCTGTCAAATTTTAAGGTGTAACTGTTAAATCACAGGGATTTCATTTCAAATTGTACCTCCAAACAGCAATTAGTTATAGTATAAGTTTTTGGTCACACCTGAATTGTCTGATAATAAATATTTGTCATTTATATATACAAGCTCAGAGTTGAAGGGATTATGTCTTACACTTTTATTAAAAGGATATATGAATAATTTGTTACATTTATATTTTTCAAAGCTATTAATATATATTGTATATGAGCAATACACCTGAAACATTTAAATGTTTCCTTTTACTACTGTTCTCTGATATTTTTTATTGTGTATATTACAGTAATAATAAATATAAATCGTAGATATTGTACAATATATTGTGTATATTGCATGAAAACAAATCTTTATTCTCTGAAAGTTCATTTTATGTTTTATAGCATTGTTTACTAAAAGTATTATGTCTATTCTAGCTATAACACAAATGTCTTTTGAAACAGCCGCAGTTTTTAAGCTTTATATGTCTTTGTAATAACTGGCAGACAAATTACAAGGAATTTTAGTCAGAAAATAAAAACCTGGCCTGAGTGTCTCAATTGACTTAAAGGAATATTTCAGCTTTCTTGATGTAATACATGAGAACTGTATTGTAGTTGGTTAATATGTTGCCTATTTCATTGGTAGATTTTGATTAGAGTTCATGTAAAAATAATGGTTGCCATCAAAAATAAATCAATAGAGAGATGACCAGTAATTTGTATATAAAGAAGGAAAATCTTTTGAGTTTAGATATATTAAATTACTTTTTGGATCAGCTAAACACTTCCATCTCTATATATTAATTATTATGGAAATATCTCCCCCTTATCCATCTAGAAATAGTCTACAATAGTTTTGTAACTTGGAGTAATTAGTTTAAGCATTTTCCTAGTTCTAATTATGTATATCTTTGATTGATTATTTCCATTAACACTGTCTGTGATTACATTTACACACATAGTATGATTTTTGATTGTATTGAACCCAATACCTATTGATCTAATCACCAATTTATTTTTCTATTTAAGAGTTTAAATTTCATCATATTAGGATCTTTACGTATTTCCCTCTGTTGTGATACCACACTCACATGCAAAAAATAAAATAAAATCAATGAACTTCTTATATTAGCACCTATATTAGAATAACTAAAGCCTAACACTTATACAAAACATACACATACACCTTGTCCAAATAGGTTTTGTGTTGAAAATTGTTCTTTGGTTTGTTCTTAATTTTCAATGGAAATGATCAGTCCATAGTTTCAATTGATGGCACTTGAAAATCCACTGGCAGAAAGGCAGGAAAAAGAGAACAGCTATTCAGAGCTGGACAATTAAACAGTCCTAACTTGTTGAAACTCCAGATAACCATGTACAAAAGCTCAGATTTTATTGTTTTTATTAAGTAATGATGCAACTTTTTTCAGAGTATTAACAGTCAACCAAGAAATAATTACATTCTTTGAGTGTCATTTAGGTAATTTTAATGGAGTCTCACCAAGGCAAATCTTTATTATAAGATTTGGGACACTGGCCTCCTTAATCTACAGTATTTATATAATATAATTGATGATGTAATTTTGTTTATTAAAACACCAAATCTAACCAGGCAGAGTAGCTCATACCAGCAATCCCAGCCATGCTGGACAGTGAGAAGGTACATCACAAGTTCAAGACTAACCTTGACAAGTTACAAGATTCTGTCTCCTTTAATAACACACACACACACACACACACACACACACAAAATGAGATATGTAGTTCAGTAGTTAAGTGTTTCTACAGTATAATAAAAGAATGGTTTAATTCTACATCTCATATCCTCAAAATAGCCAAAGCAATAAACAGTGTCAGTCCTAAAATAAATTGTAAATTATTAAATCTTTTGAGAACATTTGTATCTTTGAAAACCTATGTTCACCTATTTTCTACATTTTAACTACACTTGTTGAGAAGACCAATATATTTATAAGAAAATATTATTCTAAGTAAAAAATAATTATTATTTTAATATAACTTGGAAGATAAAAATATATTTATTTGGAATTAATGATAACATTTAAATAAATTATTGCTTTGTGTGTTAGGTTTTAAATTAATATATATTCATGAAACTATTGATTAATTCACTTGTGAATTCCCACTAAATTCAAGAACCTGTGCTAGATTCAACTTCAAAATTCTAGATCAGCCACATAGTGTTTATTGAGTATATCTCATTTTTTTATTCATAGACAACAGGATAAGATTAAATTTCTGAGATTATAAAAAGAGTTAAGTTTATGAAATGACTCCTAATGACATTTTGCTATACTCATAGATCAGGGTCTTGCTCAGCCATCATCAGAGAAGCTTCCTCTTGTAGCAGGGATGAGCAAGTATAGAGACCCACAGCCAAACAATGTGCAGAGAGTGAGAGACTTTGGAATTTTCAGCCCTAAAAGGGGGTCTCCGTCAAATCCCTCCACTTGGGGCTCAGGGAAACCTGTCGAAGAGGAGGCAGAAAGAACGTAACAGTCAGAGGGGATGGAGGACATCAAAGAATCAAAGCTCTTGAAACCAGAAAGACTGATGCACATGTGAACTTATAGAGACTATGGCGGCAGGCACAGGGCCTACACAGGTCTGCACGAGTTGGAGTCCTAGAGCTGAAAGGAGAAATAGACAAATGTCCCATCTCTAATCCGGAAGTTCCCTCCAATTGATAACTACTTACAATGAAAATCGAGTCCCTCACTGAGGAAACAAACTACTCTTAAGGGCAGGCCCTTCAATAGATGGCAGCAGAAAATGCACTCAGTGACACCTTTGGAGGTTCCTTGTCTTATAATTTCATGTCAGAATTTTTTTTCTTTAATCTTTATTTTCTATTTTTTATTTTTTTCTCTATCTGTTTTTGAACCCTACAGGTCCTTCGCATGTATATTATGGTTTATGATTTTTTGTGATTTTTATAGACTCCTGAATGTGCAAGAGTGGGTCTCTGGGCTTATATTAGTTTCTTGTATCAACCGTTTTCTTGGGCTCATTTCTTTCTGTTAGTGTTTTTCCTATTCTGACTTTTTTTTTTTAATCTTATCATATTATGTTCTATTTTTTAAAAATCATTATTTCTTAGAAGCCTGCCTGTTTTCTGAGAAACAGAAAGGGAGTGGATCTGGATTGGAGGAGAGATGAGGAGGAACAAGAAGGAGTAGATGAAAGACAAACACTAATCAATATATATGATAAAAAAATCAAATCTCTTTTCAAGAAAAGAAAAGAAAAATAATTCAGTGACTGAATTCTCAGTTCACTACTAGAATCTGAGCAAGCCAACAGAGCTTTTTAATATTGATATCTAATGACCACATGACAGGGACAAATGTCCTAATGACAGGTTAATCAGAAACTATTTGGTAGAAAAGTTCAATGAATCATTAATATTACAATCTGAAAGAGAATTCCCATTTAGCCACAGAGCTATAGTTGTCTTTTAACAGCCTCAGATGTTTATCCAGAAGGGAGAAAAAAATAAAACTGGTCATTTTGGTTAGTGACTTCAAAATTTCAGCAGTGACAGTCTTCTTTCTGCTTACTGTAAGGCCACATGCATCTCCACAGTCAAACAAAAAGCATAATCCTGCCTGTTACATGTTTTATTTTGTATGCTATTCTCTTTTTTTTAACCTATAGAGGAAAGGATAATTGTCATTTAGTGTGAACTCCTCCTTTTGGGTTTTTCTTTTGTTGTTCATTTTCTTTCTTCCTATTTTTTTTATTTTTTGGACTCTCTGGAAACATATACTTATTCCTGGAGAGTCCAATTTCAAATTGCTTTCTGCTTAGTGCTCTCACATTCAAGGATACTGAATTATATAATAATATACCACTCCCAAGTCCCAATACTATTCTCAAAAGTAGTAAGACTGGGCATCTTCCAAGGTTTTCCCTGAAATTCAAATATCTAACACACTGTAGCTTATATAATTGTAATCCAACAGCCAAAAATTTAAACTTATATTATTAACTTAAGGAACATGGAGATTTCATTCATCATTTTAACTCTCATGAACTCATGATTGAATCATAATTTAATACAAAGAACATTCTCCAGCCGTTTTTATAAATAAATGAGATGAAATGGCCAGTAAATGAGATGGAAATATTCAAAACCATAAATTATTATGTTATGTTTTGTCCAAAATAAATCCTAATGCATATTCTCCTATCACCTTTTTCTCAAACTTATATTACTTATTTACTAAACCCATTTTTTCCCTTTGCTGTCTCTACAAAAGATAACTTATTACATCCTCTGACACACTCTCACCTATTCATTTTCTCTCTCTGGAATTCCCCAATCTACACAAATTCCTCATTATCTTTGACTTGAATGTTCATCAATTAAATTAAGACATGACCAAGAGTGTCTTTACCATTTTTCATTCAAAGACCCACTATAATTTTAATATTTTAAAGGACATTCATTCTCAAGGCCCTACTCCATCCAAAATGTTCACCAGCTCTTCACAGTTCAAAAAGCATCTCTCTAACTTGACATTTAAAGTGTATCTCAGGAATGTTTCAAAAGATGCTCACCATGTTTTCTTCAACTATCACTGCTTTGTCTTCTACATAAACTATACTATAAAGAGTTTACTATATATTTTTGTTCTCAGACTCTCACCATAAGTACTCACAATTTACTTTATCTCTAATTGCAGAGGAATATTTAATCATTTAGTCTAGCAACATGGCTGCTCCAGCTAAGGATCACATAGAAGGGTTGTGTGATAGCCAGGAAAGGACCACATCCATGGATCTATAAGAAGGGATTATAGTCAGAGGCTTGTGTGTCTGGATGGAATGTAGAAGGGTTGTTAGTACATACCTTTAACCAAAGTATTCACAGGGCAGTGATAGCAGAACCAGATAGTATACGCAGAACCAGAAGGAGTCAGTGTCAAAAGGAAATGATATCTGAGTTGAGTCAGAGTGAAGAACAGGCAGAGGGACAAAACAAAGGAAGAGTCATCAGAGTGAGTAAGAATGGGGTCACACCCAACTCTTATGATAGAAAATCAGGCTGTCAGCTCAGAGAGTCAAGCAAAGAAAGACACAGAATGAGAAACCACAGAGTCAGTCTGAGGCAGTCTGAGGCAGTCTGAAGCACTCTGAAACTGTCTGAGGAGACACACAGAGGCAATTCAGTAAAAGAACTCAATATCACATCGGAAAAGTGAGCCACTTTGAAGCCCAGCAGAGCAGTTCAGTCAGAAAAGTTGCAGGAATCAGTCAACATCTGCCTTAATCAGAAGAGTTTGGTCAGAAATAGTCAGCTGGCTCGAAAGATCAATTTAAACCAGTCAGCTTAGTGAAGAGTTTGAGCGAGAACACTAAGTGAACTAAAACAGAAGAACCAGTTGAGTTCAGTATAATTCTGAGTTCAGAAGGAGCTAGTCAGAGTGACTCAGTCAGCAAAAAACAAAACAAAACAAAAATGTTCTAGACTGTACAGAGACTGAAGCCTTCCAGTTCTAAGCTTAAGAATAGATTACAAGGAGGCCAAAAAGTTCCAAGGCTCCAGATCTAGGACTGGGGATTGAATTAGCCAAAGAATAAATTACTTTCAAACTTGAATCAACCTCTACATCTAATGATCCATCTGTATCTATCCCAGATCCACTTATAAATATATCATTATTCAATTTTTCATTTCTGCATGTGGAATCAATTTTATTAACAGAATATGTTAACATACTGGGGTGCTTCCTTAAGAAATGCCCAGTGAATTAGATAAGATGATCTGCAGTAAACCAAGTATGATTGTTACAGAAAGAGTGTTTCACAGATGTGATAGTTGAAGAGTGTTAAAATTGTATAACTGATTCATTCACCTAGAAATTAAAACTGAAGACCTTAATATATCTAAAAATTCAAAGTTGATGTGTGTAAATGAAGGTACACTTGAGAAAGACCTTAGAAAAGATTTTAAAACTCCTAGATGGTTTGATAATATATTTTGTAACCACATTTTTTATGACACTTGATATAACTTTGGAGAAGTTTCTAGACATATTTTTATTCATCAGCTGGTAAACTAAAGGAAAGAAATTAAAAGTGGTTTACTAAATTTAATTCTGCTCAGAATACTGTCAACTCAAATATAATTTTATATGAATTTACATTTACATTTTAGTATATATTATTGTGTGAGGGAAATGTGTAAGCACAAGCATAGTATCACTTTTATTTTCACATGTAGTTATGTAGTTTGCTTTTCAGCATGAATTTACAAATGCCAATCATAAAATATTGTTCTGCTGCTTAAATTGAAGACAATAAATACTTTACTTTAAAGGTTAAAGACACAGGTTTCAACTTTTATAACTACACATTATCTCTAAAAAGGAAATTCTCTCTATTAAAATGAAATAGTTAAGAAGCTGGGGAGATTGCTCAGTGGATAATGGAAAGTACTACAGAAGAATCTGTACCTCACTTCAAATTCCATGTACAATTAATGATTACCATTTATTAGCTCAGAGATAGGTAGATCCCAGGGACTCGTGGGACAGCCATACTAGCAAGTATGGAAAGGCCTTGGGTTAGTGAGAGACCTTCTTTCAAGGACATAAGGTGGAAAGTAACAGGATAAACATCTGACATTATATTTCCTGCCATGCCTGGATAAATATAGGTACGTGAATCTACACACATACATACACATGTATGCATATATGTTTACACATTCAACTTCTCAACAAAAAATAAATAAATATTGTTTGGATATTGAGTGGATATCAGTATTCTAGTTCTCTGGAAGCTCGGTGAAGTAATCATTTGTTTCTGAACACACATATACAAGCGCCAGTTGTAAAATACTATTCTGTTGCTGAACCATAGTTCAATACACATCCCACTTTAACAAAGATAAAAAACACACACTTACATCTCAGAACCACACTTCTTTGGGATGCTCCTGAGAGTGGAGGTAGGCTTTGATTTATATGTGTATTCCTAAAATCTAGGCCAGTATTTAACTTAAGTAGGACTCCTTATAAGAGTCTTGGAATTGACTATTTCCCATAAAGAAAAGTAATTTTAAAATGGAAATCTAATTAAATTTGTATATTTAAAAGCTGGTTTAAAATAACTTCCATGGAAGTAAGTTTTTATTCTAATTTTAATGTGGCAAAATCATTCAAAGATAACTTTTATCCTTATATTGTTCCCATAAACATGATGAGTCATTTCAGCAGGCTATGCCTCATGGAACATTGCAAATCAACTTGAGAATCAATTATGAGGAAATGGGTGCTTTGCAGCTTGCAGCAACACTCAAAAGGAAGCCCAGACTTCCTGTGACTATGCTGATCTAATTAACAGCAGCTATGTATTGAAACATTATGTCGTATGATGCTTTAGGATGAAAGACACAAAAAGATTTTTTTTATAAGTGTCTTTCTCCCTCTAATGTGGCTGAGATTTTTTTTTTGTAACTGTTGCTCTACCTTGGTTTGCAATGATATTATAGCAGCATTGCAAGCTGTAAATATTCTTGCCTTGCTCTCTGATTAGTGGCATGTAGTTCTGGGAAGATTCTGGGAATTCAACAGATAAAGGCATATAATGAGCTATCAAAAAAAAATGACTAAGTTAGTAAAAACTTGTGAAGAAGGGTGGAATGTCAAAACAAAAACAAGGTGGCAGAAATATAATTTATATTAATACAAATATAAATTAAAAATAAAATTAAAAAGACATTTTCTTAAACAATGTGCTTTTAAAAGAGAGGTTAAGATTTGTAGTTCTATTTTTTAACAAGTGTAATGAAAGAACACAGAATGATGATGGAGAAACATTGGACAGAACTTCTACTTCCAAGCCTTTGAGGGATAAGTAGCAATGACAAGGTAAAGAAAATACAGCAACAGTAGGATAGGAAGACACTGTAAGTTTCTTCAATAAAGTGGCAGCAAAATGTACCCATTGGGGAATGTTGGGAGTTGAGTTTGAGGAAGACACTAATTTCCAGTTAACTCCATTGTAATCCACCTTTGCATACAGTGTTTGGGGACAGATATAATTTGTTTAATTTGAAATTTCAGAAAAAAAATCTGTGTCAATGTCAGGCAAGATACAAATACTATAATGAAAGCTAAAACCTGTATTTCTTAGCAGACAGGCTGACACCGCAAGATTCACCGCTAGATACATCCTTACATGTTTTAAATTCAGACACAAATGTAATGTGTAATGGGGAAAAAAAGGAAACTTCTGGAACTAATAGTACTGAAGCCTTGACTGTAGTTTTGACCTTAGTTAACAGAACACAAACGACTTATTGTGTTTTCTTAAAACTCTATTTCCACACAATAAATGCACGACCCTGATTTATAATCAGTGAGAGTAGCACATTTCCAGGTATACAATAATTACTCATTGCATGGGACTATTGGCATTTGACTTATTTTTATTTTGAAATGATCATATTCATATCACTCACATAGCACATTTTCAGAATGAGTTTTTAAAAAATAGAAACCTCTTTCATGTCTCAGTAGATTAGATTATCTACTCAGAATAGTTCTGTCATTTTCTCATGAGTTTTTATGTCACAAATTGTAAATAATCATGCATTTCTCTGTTTGCTTATAGTGGTTTGTTCCATGGTTATTTCAAAGAAGAAAAATAAATATTTTTATAATATTTATTATAGAATATAAATATATTTTATAAATATAAATAAAATAAAAATATTATTATTATTATATATATTCCATATTATAATATGGAAATGGTTAATATAATACAATCTTCTGAAAAGAAGACATGAGACAATCATGCAGAATGTGTAAAGACAAAAGATCATGTTCAGGTGCCTATGAGAGAGACAGTAATGAAATGTTCTTAACATCCTTGAAAAATATTTATATTCTAAAATTCATAGAAAATATTTATTTTGATCCCAGTCACTATCTTGCCTAAAATAGAAAGATGGATATATAGTTCTTAGTGGAAGTTTTTATTTTAGGCCTATATTAAGAAAGCTTACACTGTAGATGTTGATTCACCAGATGTAGAATTTGATTTCAAGGCAAAGGATAGTTTATTCTTTTGCTAATTCAATTACTGATTCAAGCCTGGAGCCCAGGAGCATTTTGTCCTCCATACAATCTACTCCTTAGATGCTTGCTTGGATTTAGAAGGCCTCCATACAATCTCATTAACCCCAGAGACTACTACTGACTGAGCCACACTGACTAGCTCCTTCTGAACTCAGGCTCTTCTGGTTCAGGTGCAAACTGATCTTCTGAGCTTAATGTTTCTGACTGAACTGTTCTGACTCTGATAGATTCTGGCTGATTCTCTGATTGCCTCAAACTGAACTTCTCTGCTCTGTTTCAAACTGACTCACTCTTCCCATCTGATTACTGATTTCTTCTGCCAAACCACCTCTGTGTCTCTGTCTCTCCCAGCCTACCTGCTTCTGTAACTTATTGCTCCATACTGCCTCTGTCAGCCTCTCTGCCTTATCCTGCCAGGCGGTTTCACTGTCTCTGTCTTGTCTCCTGAACTATCACTGTCCATACTGCCTCTGTAACTGACTGCTGCTGTAACTGAGTCTGAGCTCCTGCCTTATAAGTGTTGGGAGTGTCCTCATTCTGAATCACTCTGCTAACTCTTCCTCTGATTTGTCACTTTGGTTGTCATTCACTCTGACTCATCTCAGATGTCACTTTCTGTCTGACACTGACTCCTGAGCTCTCTGCTTCCACATTCAGGTTTTCTTAGGAATTAAAGTCATAGAACACTATTGCTTTCTGAATACTAGGATGAAAGGCATTTTACCAACATTATTAACATTCTTTCTACATTCTATCTGAACCACACAAGCCGCTGAATGTGATTCCTTTATATAGACCCCTGAAATATAGACCCTTCCTAGAGTTTGCACAGGCCTATTTCTCTACATTACACAAATAGAGACAGTCCATTTGTACTTTGAATTCTACCCATGAAGTCAAATTACTTTCCCCTACAAAGTGTCTTTGAAAACATCAAAAGTAATAAGAATTTTTTGGTATATAATTTAAGCCATTAAACTGTTTTTATTGTTGTAACATATTTACTATTTCATAGCATGAATAACAGTGCAGTTAATACATTAAAGGCAATGTAAAACATATTGCCACAAATTATATTGTTTGTACGGTCCTAATTTGTATAAACCACAGACAGGAGATACATTATTGGTTCTTGAAGATGTTATATACTAAGATACTATGAATCACATCTTTGTAAGAAGAAAATGTTGCTTATTTCAACTCTTGCTCACATTGAGAACAATAACATGTAAATAACAAAGAGGAAGAGATATAAATCAATGATGCTCTGAGCCAGAACAAGGGAAAATTAATGTTTAGAATATGTGCTTTAAAAATGTTGTAAGGTTTTGGTTATGAAGACTTGTTTTTGAAGCAAGATTTTCTGTGTATGTATGCCTTCATACATATGTGTGTATGTATGAATTCAATTCAATTCACTTAAATTCAATTCACTAAGTAGCCCAGGTGGATGACTAATTTGAAGCAACTATTCTGCCTTAGTCACCAGTGTTCTGGGATTACAGGAATAAATCACAAGGCTTGGCTATAAATATGCACTGAAGTAGAAAAAGCAGAGGCCAAACCAGATAAGCATTTTACCAAGGGAAGATAGTTTAGAACTTGTGTAATAACTTTGGATCTGTTAAAAGGCCAATATACTCTGCCAATTTAAACTAGACAATGGAAATCAGGAATTATTTCTTAAAGGCTACTTCTTCCACTGAAGCTGTTTGGAAAAAAATGAGACCCACAGGCACACTATATCCCATTCATAATTTATGTGGCTTAATTTTTCAGGTTATATAAATTTTATTTTAGTTCAGTGGATTAATGGTTATCACTGTGAGAGGGAAGTCAACGTAAATTAGGTTAAAATAGGAGCATAACATAAGTGTGCTTAGGAATTCAGCTTCTAGTGCAACTCAAGACTTACTGAGAATCAAAGGAAAGATAAAACTAAATAAAACTCAAATGGTTCAGAATTGCATAAAATACTGGCTCAAGTCATGGTGACATTAGACTGCAATGATAAGAAAGAGTAGTTTTAAACAAAAGATGGGTATAGACAGCCATGTCTCTAGAGAGAGACAGACCTTCAGAGAACAGGAAGCCATTGAAGATAAGTGTATCAGTTACTATCTGCTGCTGTGATGAAAATCATTACCAAGAACAACTTGTCAAAGATTATTTCGGCTTATGCTTCCAGTGTGTTGGTGTCCACAATGGCCAGTATGGGATGGTGGTAGAAGGGGGAATACCAAGGATCACATTTTATCCACACACAAGAGAAAGAGAGAAAAAGCAGAAAGTAGGGATGAGGCTGGAGAATCCCAAAGCTTACCTTCAGAGATGCACGTCCTCTAGCTAGGCTACACCTCCCAAAGATTCCATAATGTCTCCAAACAACTCTACCATGTGCTTAAATACATGAGCCTATGGGTGATATTTGTTATTCAAACTACCACAATTGGGGAGTGTAATTGTTATAGGAATCATGCAAATGTGCATCTTTCACTCCAAACACTAAAAATAATCTGAAACCTTATTCAGGATAATAGTGTTTTTGTTTGTTTATTTGTTTGTTTGTTTTATTTTTGTTTTAATTTCTAGTTATTTCTGATGTTCTTTGTAAGAGAATCAACCACTGATGACTGTAATCACTTAATCCCTTGATCTGTCCATCTTAAAGACCTGCGTGTATTCCTTCCTTCCTTTCCTCACTAAAAATTTACAGTCAGTTTTGCTCTTTATTTATATATTCCAAAGTTGTTTTTATGGTTCTACATACTAGTGAGAATGTACTCTCATTCATACAAATCAATGAGACCCTGACATTATCACAAAATATGTAAGACAGGAGGACATTACACAAGGAGAAATGGGCCAGGGAGAAAGCATAATGAAAACGTGTTAGTTTCACTAAAAAATAGCACTTATCTTATTGGATACCATGTCTTAATCTAAATGAGTACACAGAATACATATTATTTTGGTAATAGCACTTGAATATTAATTTATCACTAATTTAGATGGATTACAATATTTTTCCAGATATTCAAACAAAATTTGATCATGTACGTGATTAGAAAATTATGTTTAAAACTAGAATACGAAAGTATATATACTTGAGCAAATTATAGAAATGCTAGACATTAAAAAGTAGATTTTTCTAGACTGTGGTTTAGGTTGTTATAAAATTTTATGCTGTAGGGTGTAAGCCATCTTTATCTGAAAACTCAAAGTGAATACTAGGTTCTATGACTGTAAGAATCTACAAAGCAACTTCTCTATTGCTTATTGAGAGTATTAAAATCACACATGCTTCCCAGAACAGGGATGATGCATTGAGCGTACTGAACATACTGAAATTTTAAGAAGCACAGAAGCTTAATATTTAGACACTATATTTATAACATAGTGGAAGAGTAAATGAGTTTTCCTCCTCCTGTAGCTTCGGTACTCTTGATGAAAAGGAAAATTTGATGGACTGTGATTACCAAGACTTAGGCTAGTTTTCATGTTTGAAAGAAAGAAGGGGTCATAGTTATAACTGATGACATGTTACTCTGCTACCATTTAGTTATATTACTTGCTCGTGTAAGAGGATGCTCTCCTTATCTGTCAATAATCTCTAAATCTAAAGCATTTTAGCAGCTAGATAAGAAAATGCATCATTTTATTATTTTACACATGGTTAAATGATAAATTACTACATAGAAAAATTTAACAGTTCATCTCATACCTTTTTATTAATAATAATTAATTTTAATAATTAAATATTAAAATAAGTACATAAACATATTCCATGAACATATATATATGTAAGAAAAGAATAGTATAGTTTATATGTTATGCTCCTGCTTCAATGTAATTAATTTAAATTAGGTAAGAAGAAATGTATGCTTATGTGGTGATAGACAAAAATGCTAAACTTTCTTAAATATTGTAACAGTGTGTATAACCATGGCAACATGAGAATAAATTAACATGTGCATGAACTAGAGTTGAACTTTAACATACTTATATATTGACATCCAAAACCTTTTCGTATATATTATTCTATACTAACAGGTATTTAAGTTCATTGATTTGCTAATTAAAATATGTAAAACTAAATTTGTCATACAAATGATATTCATATGTAGATAGATAGATAGATAGATAGATAGATAGAAACAAATCTCAAGTGAATTTATAGTGTTCTGAGACTGACTTGTAAGCATTGACTTAGAAGATTTTATATATATATATATACACACACACACATATGTTTATACATATTTATGCATTTAATTACATGTGAATATTGCATTTTATTCATGACTTCAATGTACTTATTTATTTAATTGTATTTTTGAATGGTATTTATACTCTACCACATGTTTCCTTTAAGATGCTATATATAGATTTTTTTACAAGTCAAACTGTTTCCTCTCTACTGTGTTACCAAGCTCTTAACTTTTGAATTTGTGCTTGTAATTTTCTAACATATGGAATTTCATTTTCTGGTGAAATTTAAGAAATTTTCTTTAGACTTTGTGATATGCAATCATCATCCAAAAAGCATTACCTCTTTTACAATATTATTGGCTGTCCATATTGTATACAGATTGGGTATAATCCAGCATCTGATCTGCTTCATCCTTCTCTCCTTGCTTCCATCTTCCCTTTTCCTTTTTCATCTCTACTTCTTATCTGCTTGCCCCCAAGTATTTTGATGTGTACATTCCCAGAGTATTATCACTAACCATGGAAAATACCTTTGGTTTATATGTTTTTGCACAGAAATCCTTTTTCTTTTAAAAAGTGAATGCAAGTTGTCAAATTTCAAATATTGCTCAGTATCTTAAGGCATCTGCAGATACAAGTTGACAAGTTTGTTAAAGTAGTTAAGTATATAGTTAGATTTTCACAGATGTGAATTTTTCATGCAAAAACACCAAGAAACAAAACTAGTGTTACTGTGAACCCTGGTCAGAAAAGTTTCTTTTTGTAGTTTCCAGTGTAGAGATTCATAATTGGTCAAAGTACAAATATAGTTTAGATTTACATGTTGACATATAGTTTACAAATATAGTTTATAAATATGTTAACATGTCCACCAGTTTTACTACTATTTGGTCCTGTTTATGCAGCTATTTCTAGGAGAAATTACATATCTCCTAGGAGGTGGAATTGCATGATTTGGCATTGAACCAAACATTACTTTCTGAACCAAAATGGAAACCTGAGTTATCAAAAGCATATCTCTAAATGAAGAGCTCCCTTATGTCTTGTCCAATGAGTGTGGGCGGCCATGAAACCATATACACAATAACAAAAGTGGATTATATATATACACACACACACACACACACACACATACAGACACACTCACACACACAAACACACATATATCACAAATAATAATCAGAGTAAAAGAGGTTGACATTATGGTGAGGTATGCAAGGGGTTTGAGGGATGATAGCTAGATGGAGCTGGAAGGAAGAGGGAGAGAAGGGAAAGTGAAGTAATTCTATTTCACTTAAAAACATACTGAATAGAAAAAGCACAGAGAGAATCAGTGACTGTTGAATGTTCAGGATTAAATGGGACATTTATATCAACCTGCCCACTCAGACACAGGAAACACCAAAAGTGAAATTGTAGAACACTAAGAGCTGGAAGAGTCTTGTGTCCTCTGGATGTTGAACTACTATATTTACAGCTGTTCTAGTTTCCTAACCAAGATCAAGCCAGTAAATATTCACTATGGAGAGAAGAGAGGTTCATGAGGCTTAACCACTAACTGAAGAAATACTGACAATTGATAGTTGCTAGAGGAGAGGATTGTTTTTATTCAGGTATATGTGGCTGCTGGTAGAGTACCCACTGTAATTTCAATGATCAATGCTCCATCACAGGCTCACATATTTGGTTACTTGGTCCTCAGCTGGCAAGACTATTCGGGGAGGTTGTGGAATCTTTGGGAGGTGCTGGCTTTGATAGTTTATAACCTTATCACCCATTCCTGAAAATCTCCCTCCTTTCCGTGTGCGGTTGAAGATACGATATTTCAGCTTCCTCCTTCAGCTGCCTACTGCCGTGCCTCTCCCACCATTGCAGACTCTCTCACAGGAACCATAAACCCAAATAAAGTCTTCCTTAAGTCATTTTTGGTTATCTTATTTCATAGCAGCAACAGAAGAGTAACTCATGTGGAAGTTGGTACAGGGGAGTGGGCTATTTCTATAAAGAAACGGCAATGTTTTTGGTGTTATGTTTTATATTTTCACACATTGAAGATAGAACATTAAAATCAAGTCTTTAAGGAAACAAAGTTTTTCTGTAGCAACTAGTATTTCATTTTGTTTGAGTATTATATTCTTTAGGATTATGCGAGGGGTAGAAAAATCAAACACCATACCTAAACAGTTTTATCATCTTCAAATCTTCCATTTGCTTACTAAAAAAAAAAGTTCTCATTATTTTTAACTCCTATTTGTTTAGCAAAAAATTAGTATGCGTTAAGAAAAAAAATGGTATATCCTGGCCATACACAGTTAGATGTGACTGAACAACTGGGTAGGCCCTCTTTCTTTTAAAACTCTATGAATATTTCTTTGATTGCCATGTATGCTGAAGATTCAATTAAATATGTACTTCTTGCCCCACAGCTCCCATCTTGGAACACAGACGATCTATTGATACTTGACAATGACATTTCTTTTTTCATTTTGTCCTTTCTCTTGCCCCAAAACGTCCTAATTTGCAGATTTAGTTTAACTTCATTATATATTCTCTTAGTGTGCTATGCACATGTTAGACAATCCAGGCTATTCCATCTTTAATATAGGCAGTTAAACACAAATTTGATTGCTGAAACAGGGGTGTTGTGAAGGTCAGAAGGTGAGGTAGAGTGCAGCAGTCAGAAGAGAGGGGCACCTACAAAGTCATTTTTGGTTCAACTTCTTAGATTAGTAAGGTCTCAAAAGATGGTTCCAAAGATGTTTCTGGAGCACAGCGGTCACTAAAACCTGAGATGAATGTTAGATGTATCTATTTAGTATTAATTCTCTTATACTAGAAAACAAATGCACAATAAATGTAACAAGTAACAAAGTCATTGATGTATTTCCCTCCCCAGTGCTCAATCCTCTTTCTTTAAATGTTATCACCCACTAAGTTCTGTTTAGCTGTAATTTCAATTTGTTCCTTAGTCCATTAAACAAACAAAACAAATGGTGGACATTCCCATGTCAGGTTTAATTATCTCACTTTATTTGTAGTTTCAACTTCCCACTCCAAAACATTATCGTCTCTCACCATGACTATACCAATAAATCTTTAAACTGTCTCTCACTCTCCTTTTGTGCCCTTATCTTATACATTTGTTGTCATGTACCCCAAATGACTATTTAGACATAAACACAGATTTATTACTTTTAATACCATACCTAATTTCTTTTATGATTAAAGTACCAATTAGTAAGTTAAAAGTCCTGTTTGTAGGGGTCAATTTTAATGTTTTCCACTTGTTCTCATGATGTTTTCTTGAAATGTTATTTTAGCCTCAAGAAACTCTTTCAGGAGTTTGAAGTAGGTAATTCTTCCCTTCAGGACCTGTGCATTTTGCAGTGCCTCTTGCTGAAAGTTCCATCTTCTTCTACATTCCTCCACTTCCACAAATAAGGCTTTCACTTTACAATGTATTTCCTTAGGATGGTCCCCTAGGATGACCTCTCAGAGAAAGCCATAGTCTTCCACTTGTAACTACTTGTCTCAGTGAAATCTTTGACTACACCAATGTGCTGCTTACCTATCCCAGACAATTTACCGTAATGCCTGATGGAAGTAGGTAATTATTAATAAAACGAATAAGAAAATCTTCCTTAGATGTAAGTCTTCTTTAAATCTTCTTTTAAAATGTAAATTCCTATTCCATTTCATATTCCTTTTGCATAGTAGTATATCAAACCTTCATCCCTTTTTACAACTACATTCCATTTCAATGCTCCACCATCCAAGGATAGTACTTCCATGTTCTTCACAGAGAAAATATAAGCCCTCTAGTCAAAGCTTAGCTAATTCTTCATTTGGTCTCTAATACTGTATTTCTATTCTCACTCCCTATCCTTTCACAGAATGTTCACTGTCTAAAGCTAATGATCACATAGAGCAGAGATTAAGTATGTAGCTCAGTTGGTAGAGAGATTGCCTACCATGCATGAAGACCTGAATTTAATACTTAGCACTTCATGGAACTTGGATTTTAATGCAGACTGATAATCCCAGACTGACAATTCTCCCATGTAGAAATGAGAGGAGCAGAAGTTCAAGTTCATCTTCTGCAAACTCAAGGCTTGCCTAAACCACATGAGAAACTGTCAAGTCAGATGATGGCATTTGGAGACTATGCTGAAGTCTTCTCTCAGTGAAGATTCTTTTTTGATGCTATCTTAATTTCTTGAATGGTATGCTAATGACATTTGAATGGTATGCTAATGCATCTACTAATGAAAAAAAATGTCTCACAGAAAAGTTGCACAGGAGAGACAAAATAAAGAAATGCATAGAAAATGTAACAGGTTCACATTTACATTGAACATTTTTAACCCAATAACACAATTAATTGTCTTCTAATATTAATTAAATTTATATGCAGTAAAAATTCAGTTGACTAAACTTTAAAATAGAGTTTTACATGAATTATTTCATTGAGGTTTTTTTTAAAAAAATGGGTATTTTTCATTTGAAACATTAAAAAATGATCAGTGATTTTCAGGTCAAAGGAAGTTTTAAATAAGACATCAATGAGAAAAAAGAATTTTTATAATTTATATATTCTCACCAGTTCTCATATATGTAATTGTCTGTCTCTGTTTACAGATTAAAAACAAATGATCAAAGCGATGATGCTAAGCTTCCTCTTTTAAAAAAATTAAGTTATAGTTGAAGCTCTTTCACTGAGACATTATTCTGGTGGCTTAAATTATGCCTATGCTCAGATAATAGGGTTTATGTTGCTATATATATTTGGTGTCACATGGATTCTGCGGGGGTCCTGGCGGTCCAGCTCTGGCCCCCGCGAAAATGGGGGTTCTTTCTTCCACGAAGGATGGGTAAACCCCAAAGAAACACGAGACAGTCTTGGTGGCTGTTGAAACCGCACGAGGCCTTTTTATTAAATGAACTTGGCGCAGCGGCGGCTTGGGACAGGCGCAGCGGCTTGGGCCGGCCGCCGCGCACGGGCGGGAGATGTGGGCCAGAGGCGAGAGGGCAAGAGGGCAAGAGAGCAAGAGAGACCCCCGTCCAGGGCTTTTATTAGGGTCCCCCAGAGCCCTGGTCTTGAGCTATTTTGATTGGTTCCTCAACCTCGTCGGTCAGGTGTGGGGGTAGCCGCCCGTACCTGAGACGCAATGGTGCCTGGGTATTCTGGGGAAGAAAGAATCCCTGCTGAGTGGTGGGGAGAAGCTGCTAATAACTACTAACTTATGGGAATTTTCTGGGTTTTATATTTCTTAAATCTTTGCAATAAACCTGGGTTGCTTTATTGCGATTTACTTCTGGATAGCATGGGTGTGTTCCATTCCAGCCCACAGTAGCCAGCTCAGGGATTGATTTTGCTATTACTATTGGCTTATACAGATCTTATTATTGATGAGAGAACATATGCCACCGTACAGTGAAGACAAAAAAGGGGCAAGGCAGTTAGGGAATTCCAGTTCCCGGCAGTGAATTCGCTTCAGGAACCTTGTCAAGCTAAAGCATTTCATAGCCTGGGAAACCTGGGCCCCAACAGGATTCAGTATTTTTGAAGAACTAAGAATTCAGCTGCAACTTAAACAAAATGGTTTCATTGTAAAGTCAACTTGCGTGAAAAGATGAAAATGATAACTTTGACTTTGAATTGACTCAGAGAAGCAGTTTATGAAGGGCAAAGCAGTCACAATTCCACACTGGCCATGAATCACTCAACAATTCTGGTTATGTGATGAGGCTCTCAGAGCTGGGATATGTGGATAAAAGAAAGTTATTAAGCAAGGAAGCATCATTGATATACAGTAGAAAAGGATTTTAAAGATGCAGAATTAAGGAATCATTGGCTTTATGACTTGATAATACATTATCAAAATCAAATATGCAGAAAAACAGTAAAAGAACTAATCATTATAATTGTACTTCAGATTTAAAAATATTCCTGAGAGCCTATAATTCCTCTAAACATTTAGAAGGCTTATTCAATAGGCTCACAAATTTAAGGTCAGCCTTCTTGGCTGTATAGGAAAACCATATAAAAATACAATAGTAAAAATAAAAGTGAGTTTCCAACTAGGCTTCAGTGAGATGCATAAAAATAGTAGGAAAAGTATTTGCTGACTTTTATAACAATAAAATATGAAGCTACTCAGAATATTTAAAGTACAATTCAAAACAAGTCCTCCAGTCTCCCTCTCTCTCCCTCTCTCTCTCTCTCTCTTCTCTCTCTCTCTCTCTCTCTCTCTCTCTCTCTCTCTCTCTATATATATATATATATACGTATGAGGACGATTTCTGCACACTTCTGGCTGTTTCCATGAAGAACATGCGATACCTTTCCTATTTTGATTTACTACTCCTTTTTATTTATTATTTGTGTGTATGCGTGTGTGCAACTGTGTTTCCCGGAGGACATGAGCATGGGGGTCAGAGGACAACATTCACAAGTTGGTTCTTTCCTGCCACGGTGGGACCTACAGTCAAACTCAGGTCATTAGGCTTCATAAGGCTTGTGTGGAAAGTGCTTTGAACTACTCAGTCATCCTTCAAATATGATCTGGTTTTATAAATTAATGTTTCTATTGCTTAGATACAAGCACATTTTAGAAAATACATTTACATATTTGTGCATTTTAGCATACACCTAAAATTCTAACTTACAACTATTTCTAACATCTTCTATCTATGAGAACATAAGAACTTTTAATTTAGAAAAAACTCCATAAAGAACAACTCATAGAGGCAGATATGGAAAGTGAATTAAAATGACTTCAAATTCAAATCTCCTCAGGTCTGTGCTATTACTCTCAAATATTTCCAATCAACATAATCTTAAAATATTTTAAGAAGCCTGTTTTTTACTCTATTATTGTTTCTGACTTTTGCAATAATTTTAATTAGTACAAAATTAGAAATTACAAGCTGATACTGATTTACTGTGGAAAAGAACACCTGCCATAGATTTTGCAGAGGGAAGCATGGTAATGGGATGTTGTTTTATTCCTTCTAATTGCACAAGTGCTGCAGGATCATATGCATATCAGGTCTTTTTCCTCTATCATTGCATGTTCTCACACAGAACATGGACAGAGGTAGGTCACATTCATTAATATTTTTGCTTCCATACTTCTACTTTCCTACTATTTTAAAATTCCAAATAAATGCAAAAACCAATGATATTGTTGTAAATTTACTTAGTATTTGATTGACATATCAATATACTTTTAAGTGTAACTTAATCAAGAATAACATTTTAAGATGAGGAAGAACAAATTTCTGGTAGAAGGACAGACCCATGAACATGAAAAACATATAACGCTATTTTCTCTCCTAGTTTAAAAGCTATCGTAGTTATTTTATACTTCTTTGAGACAGATTAGTGCAGTGATCTTAACCTTCCTAATGCTGCATCCTTTTAATACAGTTCCTCAGGTTGTGGTAACATCTAGCCGTAAAAGTATTTTTGTTGCGACTTCATAACTGTAATTGTGCTACTGCTATGAATCATAATGTAAATAATTAAAATGTAGATGGATTAGGTAACTTCTGTAAAAGGATTGCTAGTCCCACAAAGGGTTCATTACCCACAGGTTGAGAATTTCTGGATTGGTGATTAAAACTGTAACTGACAGTGAAGGTATAAAACTCTTGGGGAAGCTCCGTGGCATCATAATGGCAATTTTAATTCTATAGAAATTCACTGAGAAGTGAACTTTGGGGACCGGCAAGCATTTAAATGGCTTACTTAAACCAACTGTGTGATGTTTTTATTAGTAAATTTAATCAGAATGAAGTAAATTTAGCCAGGTGGTAGTGGTGCGCACCTTTAAATCCCAGTTCTCAGGAGGCAGAGGCAGGAAGATCTCTGTGAATTTAAGGCCAACCTGGTCTACAGAGTGAGTTCCAGGACAGCCAGAACAACAACAGAGCAACCCTGTCTCGAAACAAAACAAACAAAAAAGAATGAAGTAAATTTAAATAAACAAATAAAGCAAAAAAAGTGAGGAATTGAAAATTGTATAGAACTTTTACCTATTTTCCTGTTTTTTAATTGTTATTATGCAGTTCTACCTAATTTTAATTCAATGCTGAAGTGATTTTAACAACCACAATTATAATTTTCCATACTAAAAACATATTATTAAAATTTTAGATTTTTATGTATGATATTTTGGTTAAATTCACTAAATATACAGCATATCATCATTAAATGCCTTAATTTCTCTTCAAACTTTATATATATATATATATATTCAAAGCTAAGGAAAGAAGATTATTCTGAGTTCCAGGACAGTCTTGGGTAGAAGTGACTCCCATGCCTGCTTAGGTGACAGAATGATGTTCTCTCTCAATAAACTGCCACCAACAAGTTTCATCTGCTATCTGTCTGTATTTTAAGTACACAGTTGGAAACACAAAATACGTATGTTGGACTGTCTCACTATTGTTTCATGCTGACCATATAAAGAAGATGGAAACTGTATTCTCACAAATTTAGGAAAAGCTATTCATATTTTTATGAAGATTTTAAACTCAAGAGAAATCTGAAGGAGATGTGCACTTGTGACTATTCTGATAGTGAGATGTGCTATTGAATGTTTTTCTTATCTTGAATCTGTTAAGTAAATATGTCAAATGTCTTACAAAGCTTCTTAATTTACCAGATGATTTTAAATCTATTTTAATCAAGTGACTTTTTTCATCTCTCCTCATACCCATTCTTTCCCATTTGTATCCTTTCTCTCAGTGTTTTTCCTTTTCATTATTCTTTTGCCCTTATCCTGATGTTGCTAGGCACTTAATTTAATCATTTCTTGGTTTCATTTATAAATTTTTAGGCTTTATCAATATTTATATCTAAGAATTATCCAAACAATACAAGATAGAAATTGCTTTGTTCATCAATACAGGATAGAAATTGCTTTGTTCATATTTACATCCATTTACATACACACACACACACACACACACACACACACACACACACACACACACCCCTAACAGGCTAGTAACTGTATATGACAGAGATTATATGCAGTTTTTGTATTTATAAGTTTCAATCATCTGTCCTAATACTAACTTTCCAGACCTATTCATTTGTATCTAAATATTCCTTAATTTTGCATTTCTTTCCAGATAGATAAAACTGCATTGTGAACATGTACCACAGTTTTATTATCTATTCATCTGTTAATTGATATTCATTCCTTGATTGACATCTATGTTGGTTCCTTTTCCTAGCTACTTGAATTAGTGAATAAAACTATAATTGATAGTGAAGGTATAAAACTCTTGGTGAAGCTTTTGTACTTCAATGGAATGAACAAGGATGTGCAATTATCTCTGTGGTAAAATATGGGTTCATTGGGTTTGTGCTTAGCAATAATATAGCTGGGTCACATGAATTTTTTCTTATTTGTCAAAATTAAAAGGTATAGCCATTGTCAAGAATGGTTCTTAACTACCAATCACCAACTACCTCACAGGTAGCACAAAAGAACAAAGTCACTTCAATCTTATATCATTTGGATAATTCTAAACATTTTGTAAGAAATTTTACAAAAGTTAATGCTTCTTGTGAATCTGCCATTATTTTAAGTAAGCTAAACATATTAACACATCTAATTTTCATAATTATAAAATTGGCATTATTATTCTGTACCCAAGTGAACTTAAACCTTTGGCCTTTTGATACAACATTGTCATCTATAAATTTTGTGGGAGAACTGACAAGGCACACAGGAAAAACTCATAATACTTGAAGTAAGTTGACAATTTCTTGTTGGCCTATATTTGTAGTTATTCTTGTAATTTAGGTAAGATCATTAGAATGAATGGGAAAATAACTATGATCCTAGCAAATAGAAGTTCAGTATCCATTCTCCTAAGCATTTTATTTCTCTAGTATTTTCACACAGTCAAAAAGGTATGTTCTATGAGCAGTAAACTTTCTCCCTGTTGGCTCCCTTTCATACTGCTAGAAGGATCTATGGAGGCCATTGGAAAACAAAAGTCATCAAAAGTCAGGCTTACTCAGCAGTTTATGTGGCATGTTAATTACAAATAAAACCTTCCAGGAAAGATGTTCCAAATGGTACAATAATGGCATGATTGTTACAGGGTAACTACTTTCTGTTTGTATTCAAGGTCTGCTCTGCAGAAGATAATTCATGCCTGGTAATACAAAACTGGCCATTACTTGAAAAATTTAAGTAAATCCCAGGGGAAAATCTAAATTTAGTATTGTTATTTTGCTAAAAATACATCAATCTGCATATGAATATTTATTTTTATATCAATAGAGTACTACTGCTCTCAATATAGTCAACGATTTTGTTTTCAGTGGTCAGTGACAGAGACTCATTATTAGTGAGAGTACTGAGAATAAGTCAATTTGAGTGATCATTCATAAATAAGATATCTATAGTCACACCTCTTCCTTTCCAAGACTCAAGAAACATGGGGGAACAGACAGTGTAAGAGCTGAACAGTGAGAAGAAATGTAGTTAAATGTTATCTCCTGGACATGGTATGGCATTAGTTACATTCATAAACTCACTGCAATTATGATGAGGAAGATATAAGGCTTGTCCAAACTCAAGTCAATAAACATAACAGTATAATGGGAAAGAAGCTCATGAGGCCTCATCCTATTCTGAGGAGCTATTAACAATTGATGTTTTCAGGAGAAGTGATGGATAGGCTACCCATGTTTCACTGGATGCTCTCCACACATATGCACATGTAGCCATCATTAAATTAGGATTCTGTGGAGATACATAAAAAAGAAGGAAAGACAAGACATCAATATTGGAGAGGTAAGTATTTGAGAGATGTAAGAGTGAAAGGGGGAATTAGGCTGGATATAAACAAGATACATTGTACACGTTCATTTGAGAGCAGCCAAACATTGGACAGAGCTTGGAGAATCCTGAACAAGAGGGAGAGGAGGAACTATGGGGAACAGAGGACATTAGAAAAACACACCCCACAGAGTCAACTGAACAGGAATCTTTGGGGCTTACAGAAAGTGAAGTGCCAGACACAGAGCCTGCATAGATCTGCACTATGTCCCCAAAATATTTTTATTTTTACTTTTTTGGTTTATCAAGACGAGGTTTGTGTAATTCTGTGATATCTCTGACTGTCCTGGAACTCATTTTCTAGAATAGAATGATCTTCAACTCACAGTGATCTGCCTGCTTCTGCCTCCCAAGTGCTGGTATTAAAAGCATGAACAACCACCACCCAGCTCCCAAGATATATCTTAAGATTGTCTGACTTGGTGTTCTTGTAGAACTTCTAAATGTTGGGGGATGGGTCTCTGTACCTTTTATCTGCCACTGGGACCCGTTTCTTCCTACTGGGTGACCTCCTCTAGTCTTGATATAGTGACATGAGTCTGTTAAGCCCTGTTCAATTGGTAACCCTGGGAGTCCTGATTTTCTGGGAAAGTGAGATTGGGAGCAGGGAAATGGATCTGGAGGAGAGGGAAGATCTGGGGAAGAACAGAGAGGAGTGCAGGTAGTTGAGGCTGAGGTCTGGATGTATTGTACAGGTGAAGAAAAATAAATTAAAATAATAGAATAAATAAAAATATTCTAAATCAATTCTGAATTTTAACAGGACTGAATCATAATCTTTGTTGAAGTTGTAGATTTTTATGTGGCCATGGTGAAAGTTATACTCATCTTCAAGACCAGAGCTCAGTATGGAAATCTGAGAGTGAGCCATACTTACTTTGTTCATGGGTATCACATCTGAAACTCAGTATTTGTATGTCCCATAAGTGAAGGTTAACAGAGTATTCAGGTGCATACATTTGTGATAACTAACAACTGGAAAAATAAGGATACAAATGGTAGCACAGGAAAAGCAATGGGAATATGTTTGGATAACAGTGACATAAAGCAAAACAGACAAAAATAAGCAAACTAAAACAACTATACATTGAAGTTAGCTTACAATAGTAATCCAGATTTATTCATTTAGACTTTTCAGACTTTCCCAATTAAAATTGATTGAAAGTGTGGAATCATGTTATGGAAATTCTTCACATCTTTTCAAGTGTTAGAAAGACTGTATCTCAAATTACCAACTGGAATACTCAACTGAAATATTCTGGTCCCTGAAATTGGAGGAAACTCAGGTATGAAAATGAAAGGTAGATCACGTTTCCCACAATTGGAGAATTGATGGCTGTCAAGGGAAGGCCAACAGAGTTGTATACCTCAAGAGGAAAGATAGACCCCAAATGTTTGTGACAAAATCCCATGTGCTCAGGACTAAGACTAGATAAAGAGGCAAATGTGAGTATAGACACCCAACTCTCTGATTTCTGACAGAGATTCAATGTGACCAGATGCTGCCTTCCTACTACTGCTGCTACAGCTTGAGCATCTCTTACCACCACACCTTTCATATGCCAATGGACTATATCCTTGTGCTCACTGGAAGGTCAAAGAAACCCTTCTTTCCCCACCATTTTTGTCAAATATTTTATTACAGAGAGGATTTGACCAATTTAAAGGAACATAAGAGGCTGAAGAGAAGGGTTAGTAGTTAGCAACAAATACTGATTTCACAGAGGACCTGAGTATAGTTTTCAGCACCCACATGGTAGGGGATAAATTTGGCTTCAGGGAAACTTAACACTTCTGGTCTCCTTAGGTTAACTCGAGAACATCAACCCATAGAAAAACATTAGTGTTCGTGCATGCACACATGCACGTGCGCGCGCACAGGCGTGTGCACACACACACACACACACACACACACACACACAAAGAAGAAATATAAAAAAAGAAATGTAAATATGAGGAAGGAAAATGAATGGAGTGGATGAGTATCCATATCCTATGCATATTCATTTATTTAAACTTGAACTTGAGGTAGAATGAGGCTGAATTCAACCTGGCAAGACTAGCAGGGAAAGCTATGCTTTTTAATTCCTGCCTTAGTTAGGGTTACTACTGTTGTGATGGAACAGTATGACCAAAAGCAACTTTGGGAGGACATGGCTTTTTGGCTAACACTTCCACATCATTGTTCATCATGGAAGGGTGTCAGAGCAGGAATTTAAACAGGACAGGTACCTAGAGGCAGGAACAAATGCAGAGGTCATGGAGGGGCGCTGTTTATGTCTTGCTTAACTTAATTTCTTATAGAACTTAGTACTACCAGTCTAGTGAAGGAAACCACAGTGGTCTGGACCTTCTCCTGTCAATTACTAATTAAGAAAACATTCTGCAAATTTGTGCACAGCCTGAACTTAATGGGGCATTTTCTTAATTGAGGGTCCCTCCTCTCAGATAATTCTAACGTGTGCCACATTGACATAAAACTATCCAGCACAGTTCCTAATAGAATATCTGGAGCTACATTGATTATATCCAGGTAAAATCAGGTGCCAGATCACGAAAAGCTTCGGAGAATTAGATTTATTCTCAGCCTTAAAAACAAAAAAGAAGACATTCTTAAAACTGTACTCTAGAAAACACAATTTGGACTTTTCAAAGGTTAAATGCCAAGAACACAGTTTATAGAAAACAGATAAACTACAAAGGAAAAACAAACAGTCCTACTTTTATTTACAATGTGACTGAGTTAATAACACGTGCATACTTTAAGAACATCCAAAAAATCAGATTGCGTGCTAAGGACTTTGATTTTTGTTGCTAAAATCTTTCAAGAGGATTATTGCATTATCTGAAAGCTATTATTTTAGAACTGAAAATTACTTTCCTATGTGATGTTAAAATTCTCTTAATGGAAAGAAAACTAATAAGACACACTTGCCTAATTTTTATTAATTTACTGATAATTAATTTTCAGATCCTTTCTCTCTGTAGCCAGATTTAGCAACCAATTACTCCATAAAGATAAAAAAACAAAACAAAACAACAACAAAATAATAATTGAGGAAGAAGAGACTTTGCGCTCATACAGGTAGATTTGAGTACATTTTAATGACAAAGTCCTCCCTACTCTGAGAATCAGATATTTAACAAGAGTCACATTATTTTCTCTTGGAAAGTGAACAATTAAAATGACAAAAGATATTTTTTGTAAATTTCTTTCTGTTTCACAGCAAAGCCAGTCCTATCAATTTTTGTCATCAGCTTACTACAATCTAGAGTGTTGGGATCTTCATAGTTATAGGGTGTAAAAAGAAACAACAAATTTAGGTGAATTATGAAGGCAGTTATTTAATAGCATTAGTAGCCAAATATGAGTTTTCTATTACATACTTGTAGGTGTTGGAGACAAATTAAACATAAGAATAAAGGTACACATATTCCCACTTGAATAAACAAGCATATTACTTTGAACATGTCTTTGTTTTTTTATTCCTAGTGAAATCTACAAATCCATGTTGCATCATGTTTTCCCTATGTTGTCTTTACATTTCTCCACTCAGATTCCTCTGATATCCTCAGAAGTAGAAAGGTATCAGAAGACAGAGCAAAAGGTCTTATTTGAATTTCACTTAATTCCAGGTCCTCACTTTATCAAAATTTTGACACTGCCTGTGGCCTCCAGTAATTATGGTGCTATTCAAACTGGACCTGTATTGGCTCCAGCTCTCTCAGGGCAACCAGAGTCAATTCCTTGTCTATTTGACCCACCTCCCACTGTTTCACTGTTGGTACAGTCCTATACTGTGCTCATCCTGAACTATTTCTCCAAACTAGGCACATGATTCTGCTAAATACAAATAGCTTTTTTTTCAGGTTGACTGTTTGGCACTGGACAACCAGTTGGTGTGTTCTTCCCTGGGGTAGACCATTTCTCCTGTTCTCAGCTTTCCTCAGTTGCCTATAGTTCTTTGTGTAGGGTTGAGTCCTGAAATATCCATACAAGTAACATTATATACACTGAGTAGATCATAATTAAGAATATATATGTATATACACACACACACACATACATACACACAGTTATACATATATACATGCAATAACAGTAAGAATAGAGGCAGTGAATTTGAAGGAGAATGAGGAGTGGTATATGGGAGGGTGTGGAGGGAGAAATGATGTAATTAAGTTATATTCTCAAAAATTAAAAAATATTTTATTAAATATTTTTAGTTACTTCCTTTGGAGATTTTCTTCTGCTTTCTCCCTGTATATTCAGTGAAATAATTTAATCATTTTATAAAGTTATCTACTTATGTAAGAATCAGAATTTTCAGGATTTCTACATAAGCATTGATGAGACTAAAATTGCAAAAACATTATTTTCATATTTCAAAAGTCCGAAGAATCTGTCTCCTCAGCCTGTAATCATCTTACACATACTTCACATCAACTAGCTCAAGAAGCCTTTAATTTTCTAGCCACAGACTAACTTAAATGAATATTGAGAGCTAATAGGAGCTTATTTGAAATCTAGAGAAATAGGAAACTACTGTATTATTGAAGCAAAAGAAGTTTAAAGTACTACAATTATCTGAGCACTTATTGCAATTCCACAAACTCCCCAAAGTTAATAGATTTTATTAGACCCTTTTCAGAAGTCATGCTTTGTGGCATTTGGATTTATCTGTTGTCCTGGATAAAAGTTTCAGCTGAAGTCAAGGTCATCTTCTACCCCAAAGTTGGTGTAATTAGTATCAATTCAGTGTTTCACCGAGTTTACATTGAGGTTATTAAATGTATTTCATGCAGAGTGTCAAAGCAACAAGGGCAATACTGGCAATCTTTCCAGCTTCAAAGGAACAGCTCTTAATTTAATTCATATGTTAGTCAGAAATGTGCAGTCAGTTTAGTTATTAATGACTAAAAGTCATTTCAGAGATGTTCTAGAAATATTTATTCATGAGTCATGTATTTAAAATATGAAACAGAGGATCACATGTAACTCTTTTTAACCCTAGTTCTTTAAAAGCAATGTGCTTTCTGAAATAATTGTGGTATAATTTAATTTAATATTTACATGAATAAGCATATATATATTCATAACTTCATATATATATGCTTATGTGTATTTATATATACATGTATATATGCTTATGTGTATTTATATATACATGTATATATATGAAGTTATGAATACTGACTAAGGAATCTTGTTTCTGAAGGTTGTTTTGCAAGAAATACTTGTACATTCCTAGGCCATATTAAGTCAAGAGTTCATTACCATACAATTACTTAGGATAGTCCTAAATTCATATAACATAGAAACAAAAACTAGTCCTATTCACTTAAAATATATAAATTTTAACAAGAATTGGTTTAAGTTGATGTAAGATAAATAGAAAGGCAAGGTTAAACTAACGTGCCCTAGAGCATTCACTGTCTTATATTAGGCAGCCCATAAGAATGCCCTGAGAAAATATAATATAGCTTGTATGTTTACTATCTTTAGGAATTGGTATTGGGAAAAATATATAAGCAGATTTTCCAGATATATATCTTATATGTTGTAAAAGCCAGTAAATATTTAAAGGCTTTTAAACAAACATTGTCAGAGGACAAGCCCACATGAATCAGAAGTCCATTCTTCATTTCATTTTAGAAATGATTATGTAACAGCAGTGATATGCATGGGAAACCTCTCCCATATGAGATCTGCTACAAATCACCACATTTTACGGTAGCCTGCCTTGAATTACCTGACTTGTTGCTCTTATTCCAACGTTCAGTTAGTACCTGATTACAGCACCTAAACCCTCAGCCCTTAATCCTTCTCATCTTTGTAGTAGTCACAGTGGCAATGTGACTCATAATGAGACTAGAAGTATCTCCAACCACAGAACACATGTATTGTTTTTTCATTTCAGGGGAGAAATATATGTGGTATTTTGTTTCCATTTTGAACCACATTTCACATAGTTAATTATAAAAAGAAAGACACAGGGTCATATCGTAGAGGCTTTTCAAAGGACTACAGAAAAGAAATCAGCTTATATATTATATTAAACATTGACACCTGTCTTCCTGTCAAAAAATAGGTTTCCCTAAAAAGACTATCAGGATAAGAAATTATTACTTAACTTTTATCAAGTAAAAAAATTTAAAAAACAACATATTGGCACTTAATTTTTAAAAGCCCATAACACCATGTAAACTGTGTTTTATTACTACCATAAAACCAGAAGCATTTTTAATAGCTAAACACTCATAATAAAAGCTCATAAACAACTTCTTGATTTGCACACTTCAGGACTTAACTGTGTGAAAATGATATATTCTTGACATTCTCAATACTCTATTTGAATGTGTTTATTCTCACTAACTCAGAACAGGCATGATTTTGCTACAATCATTCTTTGTTATGGCTCAATTTCTTTTCCCTTGTCCTGATAAATGTTTATCTATTTGCATTCTACTATTTAAACTCATCCATACAAAAGAGAAAAGAGCAGAGATACTAATGAAGACAAATAAAAATTGATTAAAGGTATACAGGATTTGCAACCCACACAGACACACATTCTAGATACAGTAGACATATATAGGAATGATAACAATGCACAACTAAAATACTTGGTTTAAGCCTGTTTTAATTGAATAGGTATTTTGGCACTAGTTTCAAGTGCACATATCATTTTGCATTTATCATACTTCAACTTATTTTATATTGAAACAATTGAAATGAATGAATATGCAGACAAATAATATTCCTTTAGGATATATATATTTAGATAATTGGAGATCTTAAAATGTCTATATTTGATAATCCATTTGAGTTTGATAGAGTTTGATAATCCATTTCAAATACTCTAAGCTGGCATAAAACAAATGCTGAGATAAACTGTATTTTCAAACTACACAGCTCCGTTGTGTTAAAATGAGCTCTCACTTGATTGCTTCAATGCCTTTTGAGAGGACAACTAGTCATTTATTAAAAATTTTTAAAATTAGTATTTGGAGAATATGTTTACATATAAGGTTCTGTATATTTATCTATATTTAATAAACTAATTTTTAATAATTCTGAAGATCTTAAAGAACAATTTTGGCTTTGGGGTTTATAATGTCTATACGGAAGATACATTTATTTTAAATGCATGCTAAAGCTTTCTCAGAAGTGAAGATGGCATATATATATATATATATATATATATATATATATATATATATATATATATTCATGTTTTTCCTTACACCCAAATTCCTATGTTCAAAACCTAATAATTAACATGATAGATCTAGAAACAGATCCTAGAAGAATCATCAGTCATGAGTATGAGTCCTTTTCTGCAATGTAAGCAGTCACCCTTCTACCATATGGTGACAGATGTAGAAGCCACTAAATAATGAGCAGTCCCTTACCAAATACCAAATCTATGCCTTAGATATGGAGTTACCTTGAGAAATATAAGAAATAACCATTGTTCATAAGACATTAGAGTTATTACATTACATTTTGTAATAACATTGTCTGTAAATTCCTTGTGCTGAGATTACAGCTGTGTCATCTATGCCTATTTTATAAGATACTGGAGATCAAACCAAGGGTTTGTGCCTGTTATAAACTAAGCTATATCCTAGCCTTGTTTCTTTCTTTCTATTTTAGTTGAATGGAAATAATGTCTTTGTTTTGTAATTGAATGGTCAAATAAGTTTCTACTGAAGTTAGAGTCATAATTAATAACTAGTTTAGAGTATTATCAAAGTAATATCTTTCCTAGACTTTAATTTTAATATTTATTTATGTGCATGTTTACATGTGTAAGCATGTTCACATGCATGTTGTGGTGAGCTTCTTGCATGGGTGATGAGAAATGAACACTGGTCTTCAGGGGAAGCAGCGAGTCCTTTGATCCACATAGCCACCTTTCAAGCCCAACTGTTTCAGTAATATAAAGTTAGGTATTTGTCATTACAAAATTTGATATAAATTCTCTAGAATAGAACCTATAATTCTGATGTTTACATTGATTATATAAACAATTTCATTACCATTTCAGGAGCTTTTGGAAACACGTGATTGTTTGAACAGATTCGTTGGATATGTAAATGTCTTAATAGGTATCAGGTTATCCCTATACTTACGGGATTTTTATTATATAAAGATATATCAATATTTATGAATATTTTAATCTTAAATATGAAGGTAAATTATGAAAAATTTAAAATACTATGGTAAATATACACAATTGATCATATTAGTTGTCTCCCATAAAGCAGATGAATTGTAATTAAATACAAATCTCCATCTATAAAATACGGGCACCATTAAAGATTCCTAGATCTTGACAAGGTTATTATGAAATGAAAACCATATTTTAAGTGTGTTTTAAGTGTTTACATTTTCAAACTTAATATTCCATAGTGAAGTAATGCTTATATTTATGTAAAATCACATTGAATGAATAAGAATCTTTCTCACATATAATTTGATTTAACTCACTGAAAATTCAGTGACTCAAAGAAAGAACATTTATAATGGAGAAATACACATATATACATACATATGCATATGTATGTATGTATATATATATAGTGTGTAGGTGTGTGTGTGTGTGTTTGTGTGTGTGTGTGTATATGTTGCAAAATAATATCCTTTCTTAGGTTTTAAAAAACTTGAGACTCAAAAAGCAAAACAAAATGTGTTGTCCCAATGGTGTTTTATGATGGAAGTATTTAATGGCTAAAGCATTCTATTTTAGCTATATTCAGCAAATCATTAATGCTTTAAATGTCAAGGAAAGTTTATAAATTGATAGCCTTCAAACGATACAGAGCTAGGTGCTCGAGAGCTGGAGAATGTTCATATGCTCTCGCATTGTTTTTACATATTTTTCTTCAAGTTCTTAACAAAACTAGGTTGAAATTAGAACATAATTAATAGATTACTACTAAAGAATTCTGGAAGAATTAGAAATGTAATTGTGTCTTGGAAAATAAAATTCCCTTTTCATTAACTTCATAATTACACATAAACCACTTGTTTTTCTAAAGTAACTGATTCATTTTAAAAACTCTACCCTGATAATTACCTTTTAAGCTGATAAATCAGGCCCAAGTCTTTATCTATTCTTAAGTGACAGAACTTTTTAATTATTTATTTTACTTTTGAACATATAATAAAATCACACCATTCCCCTCTTATTTTCTCCCTCCAAATCATATCACATAACTTTGCTTGATCTCTTCTATGTTCATGACCTCTTTTATCTTTTATTAAATTTATTTTTCCTCTCTTGTATAATAATACATTCTGATCTTTTCCTTCCTCCCTTCCACCCAAGTCCCCCCACCTCTTCTTAACCTAGAAAAGAGCAGGTCTCACAGGTTACCAATCAAGCAGGTTATAACACCATTTTTCATTAATTGTTGAATACCTTCAAGTGTATGCATATACATACATACACATATATGTATATGTATACACACACATATATATGCATATGTATAAGCATACACATATAAATACATATATACACATATACATATATATTCCTAAATACACATATATACATATATATATACACATACATACACACATATATATGTTTATACATATACACACACTATATATATGTATGTATATTGGTATATGTGCATGTATATGTGTGTGTGTGTGTATACACACACACACAGACACACACAGACACATATATATATATTATATATTCATAAATACATAAATATTTGTTTGGTGTATATAATGTTATTTGTATACATATTTTCTGGACCGACCCTTTGGCATTGGACAATCAATCATTGTGCTCTTTTCTGGGTAAGACGTTTTCTCTGGCTCTCTATATTCATTAGTTTCATTTAGTTGTATAGATTTGCAGCCACTTATACTTCCCCTGTCCACGTTGTCATGTCTGTTGCATATTTAGTCATCACACTGGTGAAATTGGGTGGTAGCTTCCAATAACAAAAGGGAATCAAAAACCTGGTACCATGCCTAGTACCCAAAACCAAAGCAACTACCTTCAGCTAATGAAGCCATGAACCTTAGAGGATAATAGTTCTGTGAAAAGTAAATTTTACTTCCAGAAGTAAAATATGAAATGCAACGTAAGTTAGTATAAAAACAAACTGGTAATTTGAATATATTTTGTCAACAGAAAACTAAAACCGAATTACAATAGCCACACTTCAGCCAAGCAAGGCTGCCAACTGACCAGAATAAAACCCAAATGTGTGTTCATACCACATGCATATAATACAAATGATGCTTTGCCAATCTGATTGTTTCTATATGCTACCTCCTTTTCTCTGGTTATAAATATAAACAGAAGATATGGTTCAGTGAGACACTTTCAATTTCTTTTCTGAATGTAGGTCACTACTAGTTTTTCTTTTTTTTCCTGAAATTTGTTATATTAATTCATTGGAAAAATTTCCTTAATCTATTGAATTTCCCACGCATCCCTGGGAAAGAAATATTTCTGGTTTTTGATTTATTTCAGATGAGTGAATGAGAACACTAAGACTTGGTTTGATTCTCCTTTCAAATCCCAAAACTCCCTCAGAGAAAGGCTTACCACTGAGCTTCCAAGACAACTCCAGTGTTTATTTAATCCCTGTCATTTCCACAAGTACTCAAAGAGATTCAATTCTTTGTGTTTGAATGCCTTTGTTAGTATATGATTTGTTCCCATTATAGTGAAGATAGCTGTTAACCTTCTTTCCACAAGTACTGCATTTGACACAAATAGAGATGAGCTAAATCTCAAGGTCATGACTTAGATTATTTGGGGACAGTTTATTTGCTACAACTCATTTTAGCTTCTAATTTGGACACAGCTATGGTTTGTTAAACTTATTTCAAATTGGACGCATATCATTTCTGGGATAGAATCATGTTTAATAATATGAATTGTGAAATTGTATATGAAGATAGTAGCATTGATTCACTTGCTATAAGTCCTTATACTTGTAAAGATAAACGCCACGATTTCATAAAATTTGAAGAATTACCGTTTAATCCTAATAAAATTACATGTATTCAGTATATTTCAAATTACTCTCAGAGAATGGAATTTGATGATAAATAAGAAGCAATTTAACAGAAAAATCTTATCCTTCTCTTTCGTCCTCAGCTTTTCTAAGACATTATGTTTTTTTGTCAATCCTATTAATCAAAATATTGAAATATTTCATAAAATTTGAATAACAAATTATCCTCAAACATACGTCAAAAAATTCAAATCTGATTAGCAGTGTGCAAGTACTTCATATCACAAAACTTACAGAGGAAAACAGCACAGCAGTGCTTACAAATTGCATGATTTATCTAAACATCCTCCAAATCTGAACAAGAATATTAGTGATGTAGGTGACCTTGGCTACTTCTCCAATCTCCAGGTGTTTGTTGGAGAGAAAAGAGAAATAATGGATATTAGGATAATATTCAGTGTCTTCTACTATTTTTTATGACACAGCAAAAATAATATGCTCAGTTAGGAAAATATTCTATTTCTTTTCATCTTACTGCATTCTAAATGTTTACTTAGAATTTATTTAGAAATCTTTAAATAGAAAAACAAAAGAAGGGGGATGTTTTATGGATATGTATGGGTGAATGTAGCTTATAATTATTTTACTTTTGAAATTATGTTTCAATTGTAACATTTCTCCCTTCTTGCTTTCCCTTCCAAACATTTTTATATACCCCTTCCTGCTCACCTTTAAATTTATGCCCCCCATTTTCATCAACTGTAACTGCATACATATATGAATTTTTATATACATATATTCCCCAAAATAACATATTCAGTACACAAAGTTACGTGTTTGTATGTTTTCGGGTCTGGCTACCTCTCCCTCTCCCAGTTCCCTCAGCTGTCTGCAATTCTTTGTGTAAGGTTGAGGCCTGGTGGGCTTTTTCCCATGTAGTTTGGCCTATCAATTACTGTTAATTATGTGTTAATTATAAAAATTAATTTAAAAAATTAAAAATAAATAATATTGTCAATTATTAATAATAATTAATTATTCACTTTCAGATAGTCATGTTGCTAAACCTATAAAGTCTATGTATGCATCTCTTTTCAAATTTATTGACATGCTTGTCTGAGAATAATATTAATCCTCTCACTTTTAGTATCATAAAATTTATAAAACCATTGTAGGATCATATAAATATATAAACGATAATCTGTAACAATATTAGAAGGATATTTGAATAAAGAAAAGTAGAAATTTAGACGTCTGTTATTCTTATGCCTTAAATACTTTTTTACTTTCCCCCATAGTTTTGTTTTTCTTTCCTCTGAACACAAATATCTTTAGATATTCCTTAAATCCTGCTAACAAAAAATTAACAGATACAGCTGGAAAAAAAAAAAAACTTCATTCACTAGGAATTGAGATATTTCTAAGAAACTTATTGTTTCTAACATGAAATTATATTTCACCACTCATTGACGTGTTATAACATAGCTGGCAGTGGTTATTAACAAACACAGTTACCAGACATATTTTTTTCTGAAGGAGATAAAAAGCAGGCTTTTGAAACTGTTTTAAAAAGCTACAACTCAATTTCTTATCAAGAATGAATAAAATTCCAAAGAGAAACATACACTATACCAGAAAAGTCATGTAAGGCAAGATGAAAGATAAGAATAAACCATACAACCATTCTTGCTTTAATTTAATTATCCTTAGGAACATAAAAGCTCCATGAACATTCAGTAAAATCGTTATACTTAATACATTAGTTCAGCTCTACAATACAAAATGCATGTAAGCAGGAAAAAGGAAGGGTTAAATGAGAAATTCTCTCTGCAGACTGTTGTAAATATATTAAATTTAAAGCATGTTTTCTTTCTATAATTCTTGAAATTGTTGGGGTTTTTTTCCTTTAATTTAAAGCTGCTTTCTTTGATTTGAAATAAAAGTTCTTATTTTAATAGTAATTATAGAGTATGTATAGAGTCAATTATAAACTCACATTAGGTTAAAAAACTCTAGAATATTTTATTCTAGAATATTCTATTAGTGGAATCACTTTATGATGACATATATTTTGAGTATTTACTTGAAAGTTCCAAGTGGTGAAACACATATGATTGTTTGTTTTAGAACAAATTCAACCCTGAGAGAACTTCAATTTGTAGAGGAATATCAAGTCAATAACATTAAAGTGGGATATTTGCAGGCAAATGCTATCTCTGCATCACTGAGCATGTTATTTCTTTACGATTCAAGGCAAGGAAATATCTGTGTGCCATCTTCACAGATGAAGTTTGTTCAGTGTAGTAGAGATTCACATACTTTTAAACTACATACCATAATATTTTGATACTAGTCATAAGTAACACTAAAAATAAAATATACCAATTGAATTATATTCTACTTTATGAAATCTACTTCATACTAAACGTGTTGACCTAATTACATCTTATAATTTAGATAATATAAATATGTAAATTGGATCTCAGATATTCTAATCTGAACAGCACCCTCCTACACAGCTCCACTTACTGGGCTTCTGAGGCTATAACAAAGAAGCATACCATACCTCTTCTGCTGCTGCTTGATGCAGATGTGCTTGGGCTGGATGTTATGGCTACAGTGGTAGTTACTGGTGCAGTGGTAAGGGAGGGGATGATAGTAGTGGGAAGCAAAGTGTTGGGAACATCTGGTGAGTGGAAAGAAACAAAATATAAAATAAAATCATATCATGCAAACAAAAGAGAAACACAAATGATTCAAATTATAAATGCACACGCTGTATTTAGGCTTAATTTTGTAAGCTGGATCAGAATAACAGGTACAAAACATCTGTAGCACACAGGTTCTGTCATTTTTCTTTCACTTCTCTTTCATGCTCCACAAAAAGAAAAATCTGGGAGCTATGTTTGAGAATAAGTAAATCATCTGAAATATTTAGAGTGAAATGAAATTTAAAATGACAAAGAATTCACTTTTTTTGAGTCATTTGAAAAATCTCACATGCAGTAGCAAAATACATAATATGTAAAATAAAAATGACATGCTTTGTCAACAAAGTAAACAAAGAAACAACACATACAAAAATAAACACAAATACCACCATATAAGATTAAAGAAATGTTAACAATGAGTATGTATATGCATGTTAAATGCCTTTTTTTTCCCATTTAGGAAAATGATAGGAAACAGGATGAGAGCAATCTTTAGAAACAAGCAAACAAAAGAAGCCAATTGTTATTATAATTGTTATTTTGCTCCTCCTGTTTTCACAAGCAATGTTAATATATAGTTTAAAGTCTTGCAATTCTTACCCCAATTAGCTGGTAACGCCTTCTAACAAAATTGCAGTACCTAGGAGTCTTTAACAAGTATTGAGTCAACTAATATGGAACACGATTTGATGTTCTGACAGGTTTATGACTTATTTGAATACAGAGCATCCAAAGAGAAGTTACTGAATATGGCTTTGAACTATATCATTCATCTCCAATCTACAATTAATCAAGTTGTCATAAATTAAAATTTGATTCAAGTCCAGGAATAACAGTGAACAGAAAGAACAGCTTATTGTTCAATGTCAACTCTTCCTGCATTTCATTAAAACCAGTTTAAACTATTCAAAGCCACAAAAAGAAAGCCTTCAAGCAATTCTGCTAGTGTCGAGCTATGAAAAACCTCAGAAAAATCCTTAGAGAGAAATTTTGTTTCCAGCAGATAGGCATATAATTTACACAGCAAGGAAATTAAAAAACACTTCCCCAATTACCTGTAATTACTGTACTGGGGTTTGATTTCATATGTTTGTCATGCAACCCCAATATATTCACAATCCTTGACAGATTATTTTGCTCTTGAAAGGTTTCTTGTCATTTTTTTTTCGGTAAAAGTCTTTAAGTCACACTAAACACTTTCTCTAGTTCTTTTCTTCTGATAAATAGCTCTACTCAGTCTGCCTGACTCTACCTGCTGAATCCTCCACACTGGAGACACTGAAACCAGCGTGAGATCACTCTCTTATCTTGAGTATTGATGTTTACACCTGTTTTTCAACAGGGAAAATGCTTCCTGGCCAGTCAAATTAAGAAAACAACCTCTGAAAACTCAATGGTGTTACATTAATCACTAGGGAAAATGGGCATTGCCTGGAGAGCAATTTATCATGATCATAAGGTGGCATTGGCTTTAGAAAGAACATTGCGAATGAATAAAAGTTATGTATTCATGCCCATGGGCTTCTTATTTTTTACCTTCTATCATGTGTTCTTGTTGCTTAGTAAGCTTTTAAGAATAGTTTACATAGAATAAAAATAAATGGAAGCATACTGAACAAAAAAGGTAGTTAACTTTATTATGCTTACTTAAAGTAGAAAATAGTACATTTTTATTAGAAAGAAAAGATCATTGACTCATTGGGATCTCAAATGTATTTACATCAAAAATACAAAAATAACACCTTCTAGTATTATAATATTTAAGAGCAAAGAATATATTACTTTTGAATGTCCATGTATGGAACCTGATATTACTAAATTTATCATAGATTATAAGATTAATTTTATTATTATTTTTTATCATTTATTATTTTGTTTTCAAACAGTAATCCAGAATAACATTCTTCTAACCCTTACTGTAGAAAAAAAAAGCCTTTTATTCTGAAAGCTGCCCAAGAATATTAGACATATATTCATTTTGCTAGTTTGGTTTATCCAAAACAATAGTATTTGGATTTTTTCATCATTTCCAATTTCAGCAATGACAGAATTTCTGGAATATTTGGAATCATATGTATGTTTAAGTTTTCTAAGCATTCTTGTATGACCCAATCATGTAATCTCTTACAAGTGTCCAATTCAATAAATATAGAAACTTTTGTCATTAGCTAGTATTTATTGAACTACAAAATAAAGTTTCAGAACTTATAAAAGCCTTGTAAAATATGCAGATAGATGAGAAAGTATGCTGCCTAGGCTGACTCCCAAGTATCTCCCGTCTCATCCCTCCATTCTTCCTTAAAGAGTCAAGTGTAATTAATAACAATTTGATGACAATTGTGTAAAAGAGACATGTCAAGAAGACATCTTTCCCAGCCATTGCATGTTTTTAACTCTCAGTAGCCAATGTGCTATGTCGCTTTTTAAATATGCTTATTTTCTATGAGTCTTCATCCTGGTGTTTTATTCACCGCTATCCATTTTAAATTATTTCAACTCTGTTGTGAAAGAGTAAAAGTTGAAATAAACTAAAATGTTCCTTCTCAAAGATAATTTAAACAGGCAAAAATTAAATGATTTGTTAGGTGAAATTAGTTAGAAACAGAAGAAAGATCAAAAAATCACATGAAATTTTTGCCTCCTACTTAAACTTTGTTTTTGATTTGATTTCATTCTGGTTCTTTCCCAGTTGGTAATTCACTTTGAAAGGAAGAACTCTTTATAGGCAACGGCTCAGTATAAATATATGACACTTTAACAGAAGTTGGAAAAAGTCCATACATGACAGGATGGATTAAATATAATAGATTTGAAAGAGTAAACTATTTCTCTCAAAATTACCTTCTACATCTTCAAATAAGAAATTGTTAGTTTGAAGTGGACGTTTTAGAAACAAAATGTACTTTTCTTTTCCAATTTTCAGTTTAAAAAGATAATAATAGAAGCAACAGTATCAGAAACAAATATTTCCTAATGCAGAAGTGAATTATTATTCCAGATTCTACATATATGAATTATATGACTTAGAGATGACTTAATAATATGACATTCACTGTTTTGAGAGATTTTTCCATGGACAGCTCAGGATCTCTGAGCATGGGTGGCTTGATTAGAACCTAGAAAATCAGATGTTATCAAATGACTCTGAGATATATTCCTTAGTTCAAGTATTTTTTTCCATTTTTTAAAATTTCAACTTTGAATTTGAAATCCCTTGCTTCTATAAATGAGGAACCATATTTAATAAAACTTAGCAAATATCTAAGTGATGACTGCTTGAAGTATTAATTTTGGCCCTTAAGATACTGATTACAAAAGTAGGTTTATCTTTGCTTACAGTAATATGAGATATAGAGCATCAATACTCTTCACCTGACTTATATTTTTAAGACAATTTCTTATCATGTAGCCTGGATAGCCTGAACCTCCCTGTGAAGACCTGCTTGTCTCTGCCTTCCAAGTGCTACATGCTCAGACCCCATATTTCTGATTTATCTAGAATCAAATAGATTTCTAAAACTATTATACCATTAACATACGAAATAATCAAATAGAGCAATAAGATTTAAAACATAGCCATACTTATCTTCTATCATTCATCTGTTCATTTTCAAAGAAGAAAACACTTATGTATATACAAAAATTATTCGCAAGCACATATGATAAAATATTAAATATTGGTTCAATTTTAATTTATTAGTTCTGTCCACAACGCATAGTAATCTGCTGCCATATGCTATATGCTTACATATTTTTCAGAAACATTCATATTATAACATGTTGAATATAAAATATTATGAAGATCTAGGTACATACACATACATAGATATATACACACACAAATATATTCCTTATGTATTAACATTCCATGATTATTTATAGAAGTTTGAAGCACAGACACTATGACCTATGTATGTGAAGTTATAGTCAAATTGATGGCATATAACTATATAAATATATATATATATATATATATATATATATATATATATATATACAAAACTATAAATTATAAAGAGTAAAATTCTAGAAATGATAACTAAAGTCAATACATTTATATAATACACCATCTCTAATGTTCACAATGTCAATGCTTGACTCAAAATCATCTTAATATTGTTCCTTGTAAAATTTACTATATACTAACTTAATCAGTTGCTGATATATTTGTGTGAAACAAAAACTATGGAGCCACTTGAGTAAGCAGGCAAAGGTATCTGATGGATCTGAGGATCTGAGTTCAATACCTAGGACACACATAGTAGAAGAAAAGATACAACTCTGGTTTAGTTTTCTGACCTCTGCCTCTGTGTGATGGTATAGATAGACACATAGTATATAAATAAAATACAATAGTAAGTTCAGCATTTGTAATTTACAAAAGAAATTATGTATCCATATTATATATTCTTTCAGAAGTTATATCATAACTAATGGAGATTAACAATTAAACAAATTTTAGAAGGTAAAATGTATTTAGGACACTAGACCAAATAAATACAATTATATTTTGTTTAGATCTGATCATAAAAACTAGTAAATTTTACAGAAAGTACTGAGATTATCTCTTAATTCATGCTACAGATACCTCACTTATGGTCCTAATTACCAGGTGTTAAGACAAGCTTGTGGTGAATTTATTGTATTCCCACATCAGCTGATCACGATTTCGAAAATGGTTAGATTGACTTAAAATTTTTTTTGCTAAAAAACTAAATGGTATTATATACAAAATACTATATATTTCAACATTCTAAACTAAATAAAACTCTCTTGATAATTTTAGATAGATTGTTAGACAAACTCACTGAATTCTTCTAATCATTAAAATTAAAAAATACAACAGAATTTATTGAATATTAATATGCATATATTTCAATACTATTCAATATAATATGCTACATCCTATGCACATAAATATTTAAAACTTAATGATCAAGTAAATGTCTCTATAATTACACACATATATAATACTTTCCTTTAAAGCTTTCCTTTAAAGGAATAGGAAACTAAAAAGTTCTAAGACGTAAAATTGATTTATGTGTATTTTGTGTACACAAAAGCTATACATTGTAAGAAAATTAAAATAATCATTTTGTCTAAAAGAAAAATTCTAAAGTTTTATAAGAATAACAGACAGAAGCACTACATCTCAACTACTGACCATTAGTGCAGACACTTTTGAAGTAAGCTTCAGGTGTTATTCATGAAGCCAATGTTGAGTTACAAATAAATGCACTCTAACTCATGGTAATTCTTTAACAACCTACTCACTTGAAAAACCGTGTAAAGATCTTGAACTAAGGAACTAATATCTGTGTGGAAGAGCATGACTAAGCTTGTTTCATGGCAAATCCATCAATCTATTTCCACTCTTTCTTGGCTCCCATAACTGTGCTGGGAACTCCACACCTCGACTCCATTCTTCCAAAGCAGCCAGTGTGTAGATCTCTATCAGGGATTGGAAGCCCTCTGAGAATAAAAGCCTAGTATCTTCATTTCATTTCCCCTTATGCCAGTTCTGGATCAAGAAAATCCTTGATCAGGGCACACAAAAGGACATCTGCTCTGACCCACTGCTTTCTTCATGCTCTAGATCCATCGCTTTCTACTCCCTGGGCTGTCATCTTCTCACAGTCACATCATGGTTCACAGTGTCATCACTTTCCTGTCTTTCTTCCAAGTCCCTAGTTATGACCTCATTTGGAAAGCATCCTCTCTTTCTGAAACTAGTTCATGTTTTCCTTCTCTGTATTTGCAAATGCTCAAAGGAACACAGTTGGAAGGATATATATCATACACACATATCATCATCTGAGCCTAATAAAAAGCTTTTCTCCACTATTTACAAATACCAAATACCATTTTGTCTGGAATATGTACACTCAACCCAATTTTTGTTTAACTCTTCTGAAAAGAGCCCTCATTTATTTGAATGCTCAGCTAAATATGACTTTCAAATCTGGAGAGTATGTAGTATTCACCTGTTATTCACCATGATATATATATATATATATATATATATATATATATATATATATATATATATATCATGTTTCATTAATATATTTTTAATGAAACAAAAATTTTAAGAAAACAGGAAGTCTTAGTAATACCATATTTTTGAGTTTCTTCCAAGTTATATATGTTTCAGGTACTTTGTAAATATTACAAAGTAATATAATACAAAGTAAATGGATGATAATAAAAATGTCAGCAGATAAGCAATATATTGCTTCTAAGACCATAAATCTGTATCCAATATTCAAAAATGATTAATATATACAAAAGCTACAGTTTTTACATGAATTATTGGAGAAATTCCTACTAAAAGTCTACAAATTCGAAAGATTAGTCTAAACCATTAAAGTGCACCATTCTGAAGAAGCCTCAGCTCTAAATGCAGTGTGTCAGCATTTTTAATTTGTTGGAATTCTAAATGCCAATCAAAATAATGGGAAAGTGTCCCTCCCTTCGCGTGGTAACTAAGGAATTAGAAAACAGGGGAATCTCATCCTGTTACAGAAGCTCATTAGAGCACAACAGATCCTACATAGCCCTGTCAGAATGAAGTCACTTCCAACAGGCATAGCACGCAATAACATGCAGAGTGGTGCAACACTTTTCTTTCTAATAACAAGTTTTTTCAGGTTCTGTTTTCTATCAGTGTGGTGTATAATTTCTATCTTGTCAACCTGTTTGGTTTTGTGGCAGTTTCTCTTTTTTAAAATGGCACTCAGAATGGATTTTTGAAACAAAATGAAGCCTAAAGAGCCCCAGAAGCACAAGTTGCTTGTTTCCTCTCTAGACTATTGCCCAAATAGGGAGGTAAAACTGCTGGAGTTTAGACTGGGATCCATACATCTACATCTTTCCTGCTTGATGGTATAAACTTTCTGTTCTAAAGTGGTCAGAGTAATCAGTTCACTTCAAGAGCCATTACTGGAGGTGCATTCAAAGGGTCAGGATTCTGGAGATAACAGAATTAAGGTAAAAGTTGTTATTATGCATGAAAGAATTCACATTTCCCTGACTTAAAAATAATAATGGATCCTTAATATTCTCATTCTGCCATCATTGAGAACAATGGTAAGATGAATGTTTACTGATTTGGGTTTTTTTTTTTTTTTGTGAAGAAGTACATTTATCTGCCCCCATTATATTCAGCCATATGTAGCAGCCTATTAAAGTCACAGCATAAACTGATGACAACTCGAGAACTTTCACTGAATCGCCTGATATCAGGCTGACAGGATATCACCTCACCAATGTGACCCTCCTTCTTGGAAGAGCTATCGTAACCCCATCTGCTTCATAAAAGAGACTCTTCTCAAAATTAGATTGGAATGAATCTCTTAACATCTTTCTGGTAGCTTCCACTGGCTTCTCTTGCTAAATGGGATTCTTATACAAAGATAATAGCAAAAAGCTGTGCCTCAAAATTGGAAAGTGCTGCAATTTTAAAATGTGGGTGGTAGCCAACAGTTTTAATAATTACGAGAATACTTTACAAATAAAATCGATGTCTTGAAAAAACAACAACTATGCATTGCCCTCTTTAAAACACATTTATTACATTCCGACCTGACAAAAGGGAAGTCAAACTTAAAGCAAGATCAAGAATGTCTTCAACTTAGATGATTCTATGTCATTTAGCTACACAGTCCTCATTAGTCCTTTCCTGGAAGCATTTATTCAAGTAAATCATATGATTCTATGGGAGTATATTACTTCTGTTTTAAACAGAAAATAAATGAGACCAGAGATAAAAGTGGGAATTCTGAAAAATAATGAGAAATATGTATTTGTTTTTCCATATAGGCTCTGTGATAAAGATCCCAAGAGGCGTTTTGAATAATATTTTATTTAACCACATATAATCATTTTTAAAAATGCTGAATTTGGTCAAGTAATTTATGTAGTTCTTTTTAGACCTGATTCTTGATTTTGATAAGTCAAAACTGATCTAAAAGAATGCTTTTCTGAAAACTGTAAGTTTAACATCTTTGCATGTAATTTGAAGAGATAATATTCCTAAAGGTATTGGTCTGTTTAAGTGCAATGAAGTAAATTTATATGGTACCTTACACTGTAAATCAATCACTCTGAAAACTTCAAAACATATTTGGGTACTTATAAAAAATAATGTGATAAAATGTTGATATCAATTCATACTTTCAAGATAGACAAATGAAGCTTCTTAATAAGACATCCATGTTTCAATATAAGAAGCCTGAGGTTTAAACTTCTCTTTATATCTTTTGCTTGAATATTATTTTTCTCTGATCTTTTTTTCAAATGCCAAACTGGTTGCTTAACTCTTGTTGAGTGGTATCTATGTCATTCTATGTATTTCTCACAGTGAGTTCCCTAGAAATGTTTCCTTAGTTGATTTGGAATCTATAGTTTGTTTTATGTTTTGTTTTGGTGGTTGTTGTTTTGTTCTTTTGTTTTTCTTTTAATATTGACCTTTTTTTGACTTTCTGAGACCAGGTAATATATGGTTCAGGTTGCCCCAGTGTTTGTATGTAGCTGAGGGTAACCATTAACTTCTAATATGCTTTCCCCACCTCCTAGGTACTTGAATCACAGATATATGACATCATACCCATTTTTACTTTTATTATTTCCCTCATTCCCTTCCTCCCCCTCCCTCTCTCTATTCTTTCTCTCTCTTTCTCTCTCTCTTTCTCTCTTTCCTCTCTCTCTCTTTCTCTTTCTTTCTTTCTTTTTTTCTTTCTTATTCCTGGGCTTTGTTAATGCCTGGCTGCCATCCAACCTAGTGGTACTTCTAAAGACTTAAACTTAAAAAAAGTTTATTCTAATGATTTTTGTTTGCTTGTTTGCTTTTCTTTTATTTTGTTCTTTGCAGCACTGGCAATTGCACATGCTAAGCAAATGCCCTGTCACTGAACTATATGAAAAGCACTCTGTAAAAAATATACATTTGAAACATTTTTGAGATTATAATACATCATTTCCCTCTTTCTTTTCTCCCTTCAAATGTTCCCATTTAACTCCCACCTTGCTCTTTTGCATAGCTTCTTTTTCTTTAACTTTTACTACACATATATGTTTGTGCAAAGTAATGTATTTCTAAATACATAAATATGCCCTGCTCAGTCTCTATAATGTTACTTATGTGTATTTTTTCAGTTCCGACCATTTGGTGCTGGATGACCAATGGAATGTGCTTCACTATGGAAGCCTGTTTCTTAAGTACTCAGCATTCCTTAGTTGCTTGCAGTTCTCTTTTTTAGTGAATAAATTTTATTAGAGTAATACTTGCTCCCAGAGTATAGACTCCTAACTATACTGTGCCACCTGTGCTGAAGTAAAAAAGAATTGCATCATCAAGATAAATACAAGAAAATATGAAATATTATAATTTGAAGTATTTTACATTGGTGAAGTGACCATTTCTTACAAAAGACTGTATTTTATACAAAATTAATCTGGGAAGATTATCAATTTTGTTATCACACTATAAGTAGGATTTTACTTTTAGAAAACGTTTTAAATTTTAGAATAGCTGCATTTTAAAGAAGGTTGAAACTCTGTAAACTGAAGTTTCAGTTTATTAGACAGAACTAATGTTAGTGAGTTTGTTCTTTAACATAGATTATTTTAGTCTGCCTATAGGACAATGTTTCAATGCCTAATCCAAAGAGGTCAGTGAAAAGACAAGGACAGGCTGGAAGCCCCACATACAAGCAGTGTTCACAGGACACCGGTGGGAGAAGAGTAGAAAAGAGGCAAGGATATTTTATGTTTAGATTCTAAAATAGAATGAAATATATTTTATAGCACATTTGTGGAAACTAAAAAACAAGAAGCTGCAAAGCATATTTTATGTAAAATCCATAGTTTCGGAAAGGCCAGAGCCTAAATTCTCTCCCAAGGGCTGTGACATACAGCTTGAATTCTGTAACAAATCACACAGCTAAGGTACATGTGTTTTGGTAAAAGAACTCTGTACACATTTGGAAAACATAAGCCTAATTAGATTTCCACATAAGCAAACCGAGAAAACTTGAGTGCAATTGATTTCATCATTGTGTTTACTTTTCTATAGACTGCAAATGGAATAAAGGTTATAGATAGGTAGTGTAGGCTATATTATTAAATGTTGAAAATTTTGAATGATAGATTTTGAATAAAGATTTTTCCTTTCACTCTGGGCAGTGGTTCATCCAGATCTGAAAAGATATTTACATTAGTGTGGTATATATGCATAGATTTTGTACTGTGACAGCTGAAACTCAATTTATCCACTGCATTTTCATCTTAAAAAGATGGAATTCAGTTCAAATTTTTTGAGTGATCTATACAAAAGATTCACACACACACACATCAGTTAGAAAACAAAGTGCTCGTATCTCTACTTATCTCTGCAGAGTTCTGTAGCATATTCAGTCAGAGGCATGCCTTTCTTACAGGCCTCAGAGCTCTCTCTATTTTTCTCATGCTTAGAAATTGTGTGTTATCTTGAAGTTTTAAAAAGGGAAGGTTTTAAATAATTATTCAACCAGTGACTGTGTAGGAATATCTCAGCCAGTATTGCTACGAGCAGCAACAATAGGGCTTTGCCTTTATTAGCAGAATGTTTGTTGTTGCATAGGGATGTCTTTTCTATTATTTTCATCCTATACAAATGTATTTTCCATTTACATTTCTAACGAAAGCTTCTCTAGGAAAATATGCTCATTATTAGCACATATAATTAATTTACCAGCTGGTTGGGTCTGTTTATGTATGAGGGAACAGATTTTAGTTGAATCTCTCTTTAATATTTGGTAAAGCTGTACATCTGCTCAAAATGCAGTCTTGTCTTTCCCATTCTATATGCAATTTGTTCTCTTGACGCCATTAGGATCTATAAGAATCTTCTTATAAAGGAATACAACTGGGCAAATAATTAACAAAATGCATAATCTTCCAATGCCTTAGAAATTTTTTTTCTGGTAATTGTAACTATGTGTCAAAGAGACTATCAAACTTCTGTCTAGCTACAATGATGAGCAGAAGAATCCTTTTGATTTTATTGTGCTGAGAATACTCATTTACTTACAATTCACTGCTTTCCTTGATATAAAACAGAAAATTTATAACCCCATAGTAGGTATATGCATGTGATAATAATATTTGTTTAGATGAATGCAAAGAGTTTAGTAAGAAAATTAACATATAAAATTATGATAACCATCTATTTGAAAATAAATTACATCATTCAACAATACATGTATGATTTTGTTAAAATTATCATCAAGTAATAATAAACTTAAAATTTGTATTAATTTTCTGTACATTAGGTCAGTATTTGAAGGCAGTGATCCACTAGAATTATTTCTTACAGTGAAAAAAGTTTACTTTTTCTGCCTCAATTTACTTTCCCACTACAATGAGCATGCTTTGGGACCCAGCACCCAGATGGAAAGGAGCTGCCTCCTCTGCAATCTGAAAAGGGACAGCAAGCCACAAACATTGGAAGTTTGGCTTCTTGTGATGTTCGGTACTATCTACATGTACAACACCTTAGAGCATTTTTGACGTTTATTATTAACAATAAATATGGATGAAAGTAGCAGTTGTAACTGGCTCTTAAAGCTGGAAAGGCACATTTAATAGCTTACAAAAACATAAGGATATTAATAGCAAAAATAGTCTCCTACTGTTAATTTTTTAAATATTAAACCACTTTTATAATAGCTGTTAGTGACTAACAATAAAATGTGACAGATCACTTATTATACCTATGTGGGTTATTTAAATGTGTTATTACTAATGCAATTATCTTGCAAACAAACAATGGTAATGTTTTTATCAGTACTTATTTCAAAAATACCTGAAGAAACAAATGAACTAAAAATGCACAGTGATATTTTAGAGCTATTAAATCAACAACTGTGAAACCTTGATTGGGAGAATAAAAATAGAAGCAAATTACAATTCTATTTTAATCCGTGCTATCAAAATAATAGATGTAGAGAATTTTACTTATTTTATATGGTTATAAAGATAAAATTTCCTAGAAAAGAAGATACATGTGTGTAAAGTAAAAACATGGAAAAGTCCACAGTGTTAATTTTATTCAAAAACAGCACAGCACAAGTTAAGTCATAATGAAATGATTAATTCTTTAAAATGTCATTTGTAGAAGAAAATAAGGGCACAAGAAAAGAAGTTGGACAATGGCAAAAGAATTTTAACTCATCTGTAAATGTTGCTGTGGTGAGACAAGGGTAAACTTGAATAAGCAGGATGAATAACATGGAAAGTTTCTGTAAGGTTGCTTCCATTACCATAAGGCTTGCTTTCTTCATTGATGCTTTGAAATTGCTACCCTCAGTGCTGGCCTACACTGTGTACCTACCCAAATTCTGCAGCTAATGGTAGAAGAAACAAACAACTTGGTCATTTTCTCTGCCTTCCTTGCCATAGTTCTTCATTAATCTTAGAGAAGGCATAGAAGCCAGAGTTGTCTTGCTCTTTAGCATGTTTGCTGAATTAATATTCTGTATACCACATTTAAAAAAAAGATATGCACCAAAATCAACCCTTTATGATTTTTTACTAAATTCGCTTTTCCTTCACTCTCAGTCACACATACATACACCTATGTAAACATGTATTTGTGTGGGTATGTTGAATGTTTTGGGTGTACTGCCCAACATTTGTGGGCATTTGATGTGGAAGTTATAATTCTTTCTAACATGAGATTATTAATGACAATAATATGAGAAATTTAAGAGGAAAATAATTTAAGATTTAGTAATATTTGAATTTATTCCTCCCTCCCATATATATTATGTCTCAAAACCTTCATATTTCATACAACTGTGATGTTTTCAAGAATATAGACTTCAACGCTTCTGTTGCGCTTAATAACTTTTCACAGATAGGCATGTACTTAGCCCAGTTGTATAGTTAAGAGGGCAATTGAAATAGGTTTTCTCCTTCTATCACATGGGTCCCAAGGAACAAACTCAAATATTCAGGATTGTCAGCAGTGTCATTATTTGCTGAACCATCTCAAGCCCTAACTTATCCCAAAGAGTAAAAAATTAGTCAGTTGATGAAAAATAATAACTATGAAATATAATAATTGCTTTCAATCATAAAATTAATTAGACTAAGATCACCAGTAATTCTCTGTAGTCATAGCTATCTGCTATGAAGCCTTCAGTAGTTGGATCCTAGTACTCACCACTTGGGAAGGATAATATATATATAACTTCTTAAGAAACAGATAGTTTCTTAGAGAAACAAGATAGTTTTTGAACTTATCCTGCTCTATATATCATTAGCTTTTACACTGTGAGATATTTTCCTATAGTTCTTTTTAGTAAGAATTTAAATTTTCTGTCCTTTCAGGAATATTTGGAGAGTTAATATTGTACACAGCACATTTAAAAAGGATTTGGAGCAAAAACTCTGCTATGTGTTTGTTCAGTAAGAATTTGTGTTGAATATGTGCTCATGCATTCCTATATAAGAATGCTAGTCCAGTTCAGAGCACATCTGTGTAACTGATCATATGCTAAATATTTCCATTTTGATGTCATTTATTTAAGACTAATATGGAACTCTAGTGTTGCATTTATGTTCTACAATTCTGAGTACTTGCTCTGTATCCTCACAGATTGTGCTAATCTATATGTCTCTCTTTTTTAATTCTTCGCTTGTATTGATTTGTATTGATTATTTGATGTATACATTTTTGTCCCTATTAAACTATCATTGCATTGAAATTCATTTGAATATGAATTCATATTCATTTTGGTTTCATATTGTCATTGTAGTCAGAAGATTTATACTAAATTATCGATGAATAAATAAATTGGAAGCGGTACAACTTATTGAAATACAAGGAAACCAAAGGAATAAAATACTATAATCTGTTAAACCTATAGATACTGAATTCTAAATAAATAGGATGATAAAAATAATAACAGAGAATTTTCAACATTTTTATAAAGAAGTAAAATATAAGGAACTATGATGTTCACAGAAATTATATAGTATAACTAATTCTGGCTACTTACTTAACAGACCAATTTTTTCATTACAGAGCTTCTTAATGAAAAGTTCATTTTCTCCTCAAGTGTATCCTTAACAGAGCAGATGTTTCCTATGTATAATCTTACAGTTACTTGTATACTGACTTTCACTATATCTCTCATTGAAGTAATTTTTAAACCAGAAGTTAAGGCTGCCACATGTAGTCCTAAAGCTAAAAACTTCAAAGGAGTAATGGGAGAGAAGAGTTGAAAAATAAAAATTGCATTGTCCTTAAACACAAAACAACAGAGCTTATAACAAATAAATGCCATAAAACTTCAATACATACTATCGTTCACACCCATAGAATAAAATCTAACCAGAGCCTGGCATCCGTTTTGTTGATGATTTTACCGACAAGTGTTCCAACCTCCATCAAGTTGGGAATCAATAGATATAGGCAACTGCAGTAGATTCAGACATGAGTCCTGGTCATGAAAACCCTTCTGTACTAAAATTATGTTAAAGCATCATGGCTGTTGTAAAAAAATCAACCTTTGTGTAAAAGATAAAAGGGTAAAGTTATCACAAATGATCATGTACAGCAATCATTACAGATCAAAATGCCACTCAAATTTCATCATTTGGTAGAGTTTTGAAACAGCCAAACCATTAACAGAACAGTGTAGCTTTTGCATTTATACAACCAGTGACTAATGAAACATTATACCCTGTGTGCAAAGGAGAAAAATACCCTTTATTTTGTAATGAACCCAATTGGAGTCCTCTATAAACACAGTGTAATATGGTTTCACTGTTTCACCGAACCTCTCATTACTTGTGTCAATAATACTAGGTAAACTACTGTTGAAGTTCACAGCATTTATCTAGCAGCATGAATAGCATTAATCTATGGGGTGCCTTTGATGAATTGGAGTTCAAAAAGCAAAGCCAAAAAATGACTTCTTAGAAAGTGCTTAGAGAAGTATTTATTAGAAATATGTCAACTGCCAATAGCCTAAATGTGGCTTCGCTATTGGCAAAACCCATGCTGTTGCCAGCTTGCAAACACTGAGATAGCATGAATTTTCCCCAGCTTAAATTCCTTTAAAGAAACAAGGGACATAGTTTTCATCTAGTTATATTATTTCTTCACTCACTTCTCTTCCAGTTCTCCACAGTTTTAAGGTACCCTGCCATCAAGACAATGTGCCATGCTATACAACATGCTGGCAGGAGTCTCATTTATTTGAGAATAAGCATTTAGAAAATTTAAGATGAATCAAATATAGTAGACTTAAGGTGGGAGCACATGTTGTACACACATATGTACTCTTGGATCTTGCTCTTAAGTTTTGAAGAATTTTTGTGATTAAAGTAGTTTTTACACACTGGTAATGAAAGTGGTATGTTCACCTATATAAGTTCATCACATTTAATTCCAGCCTAATTATTCCAATTTGATAAGGGATCTTTCCACTTAGAAGTGGAATACAGAACTCTATAATTTCTTGTGTATTTGTGAGAAATCTATTCAGTATATGTCTTCACTGTCTTTTACAGCAACGTAAAAATAAAAAGAGAGATTTTATACTACAACAATTTTAAAAATAGAACTATATGTTATTATTTTTTTTCATTTCTTATTGTGTTATGAAAAATGAATACCTGGGAATATAACAAAAACAAGTTTTTACCCCAGAAAATTAAATCCTAAATTGTTTCTAACAGTATTTTATACTTGGATCAGAGGATAGACAGTAAACATAGTCTTTATATTATATCTAAAGTCCACTGATTTCATCACTCTATTTTATTTTATACAATACTAGCCCATCATTGTATACTATTAAGTAGAATAAAAAAGTATGCTCAGAAAAAAAAAAACTGCCATGATGAACTATATGAAGGAGACATTCCATCTGCTGGTAACCCTTTCTCATAGAGATCACAGTGCATTCCAACATACAAAAGAGACTGCTAGAAACAGAGCTAAATAAGAAGATAACTATATTTGTTACAATATTTATGCATATTATAAGAATGCTATCACTTCTAGCCAAACATTAAAGCTATCCTATGAAGCCATGGTGTTTAGAAATTGAGTAAAACAATCAGTCTCTTTACCCATAGCCAATTCTGCCTTTTTTTCATTCATACTAATTTTGAATTAAATGAAGTCAAGAGAAAATCATTTCAAATTGTCATTCATAAGAAATTAATCATATTATTGAAAACTTTTGTCTTTACTGTATTTCACTGGCATATTATTATCTTATGTATGGGGCAATGCAGAGTTTAGAAAGCACATTATAATGTTAATACAATGTAGTTAGCTTAAGAGAAATGTCTTCCATTGTTCTGAATTATAACTAAAAATCATTTGTGACAAACTTAGAAATAACCATTAATATAACTTACAAGTCACTACCAAATATCAAATTAAATTATTTATAATAAAGCTGTTAAAAATAATTTTATTTTTCATATATGCTCTAAATTTTTTTTATTTGTCAAACCTGGAACATATTAAATGTATATCTTGGTAATATTTATACACATGAGAAGACCTTCTGAAAGAAAAAGAAGACCTGTTTAACTTATTTTTCTAATGATTTTTGACAGATTTTAACAGTTCTCAATATTTACCTCCTTTCACATGTAATGTTTCCCCCAAAGAACTCACCATGTACAATGAGGACGTACTCTGCGCTGCTTTGGCCAATGGTATTTGTGGCTTCACACCGGTACGTGCCATTGTCTGTTTTGTTCAGGAAAAGAATGTTGAGTTCCCTACCACTCACAACCATACGATCAGGATCTGGTAATTCTGCACCATCCTTCGTCCACAAAACAGGTTCTGGCCTATTGGACACAAGCAAACAGATAGAAAAATAAAGAAATGTTGAGTTTTCTGTAAAGGAAATAAAACACTTTATACAGACACAGTTTTTTACGCCTAACTATGCATTGGTTTTTACAAGGTATCAAAGAGCCAGCAAGCATTAACTGAGAAGAGTTTGAGACAGGTTAAATATAATTTAATTATGTTCTACTTAATTAGATATGTGTTAAATGATGAATTTGTCGAGTCGCTATAGCTGTCACTTCTGGTCCTGCTCAGGATAGTTCTCTGCCTAGATGCTGCTGTTAAAGACTAACATCTCACACTGAAATACTTACTTTGGGCTATTGAGACATTTATTCCAGATTTACCTGGAATTATACTATTATATCACATGCCAACCTCTGTGGCATGCTGTTTTCTGAAGCTACCCATCACCCTCTTATCTCTACCACACTTCCCACTCTCCTAAAGAATTTGCCTAGAAGTATTCTTTAATAAAATGGATTCAGAGGATGAGGTAGATGGCTCAGCAGGTAGGACACTTGCTAAAAAACCCTGACAGTGCAGATACCAATCTTGGATGGTATGGCAGAAAGCAAGCAAGTCCTAAAAGTTGTCTCTGTACACATGTTGTTGTGGGAAGCACACACATACACACACACACACACACACACACACGCATACATACACACACACACATATATGTCACACACTGTATGACAGTTCTTCATCACTGAAATCTATGATTATGATATTTACTGTATATGAAATAATAGGTACTTTTCAATTTTATTAGAACTGATATAATATGAAATATATATATTTCTTTCTGCCCAAGTTCCCAATATTGTGGTCTTAAAGACCTTTTACTTAGGAATACTGATAAAGCAATCGGGATTTGACACCAGTTTCTGGTAATGGTCCTAAATCCATTGTGACTGTCTGTGTAATAAAAATGGTTTTTGTTCTAATGAGGTGTTACTATGAAATACTGTAAAAAGATTCTTGCCATGAAGGAGAGGCTATTAGTTTCAGAGCTGAGACTTTCTATCATACTTTTCAACTTCTATGAGGGGACAGGGGTTGAATGTTGAGTTGGTAAGCAATGTCCAATGATGTGATCAGTCATGCCTATGCAATGTAGCTTCCATGAATACTTGAAGAACTATGTCTTCTGAAAAATTCATGGATGGAAAAAATTGTTCCTAGTAGTCATAACTTAGCAAACAAAAAAATCTACTAGAACAAGCAGGATATCCACTTATGACCTGTTGATCCGTAATGTCTAGCGACCTCCCAAAACAGTAGAGGCATGTGTCATTTATCTTCTTGGTGAAGCGCACACAGATACTTCAGATGCATGTTATAGAAATGTCAAGCTGGATCTGAGCTGGAAGCTTCCTCCTTGACATCTAACTTTCAAAGCCTCAGAAGTTATTGTGTAGGCTGCTAGGGGGAAAAAAGGCATGTGCAGTCTTACCAGGTAACGTATTCTATAAATGATAAGACAAATATGCCAGGCAAGATGTGCCAATGCATGGAGTTGTATCATAGCTGTTATCGGAGTAAAACTTGCTCTTTGATTTATTTTAAAGACTGCTCCATAGGAAGGAATCCATGACTTATAAGTAAATTTGGTCATATTCATACGTGGTGGATGGGGAATCATAGACCCTAGAAGGTAACTAACTGAGTACTTTTATTTAACTAAATTGAGTTGCAATCAACTTGTCTTCAAAATATTTATATTTATATGCATAGGCAAATGCTACTCCCAGCCTTAATCAGAAAAGCTTCTCACAAGTGAATGACAGGAGATTCAGAGACTTCAGAAGGTACCAGAATAAGTGATTGATGAGTGCTTAGCACTATACAAAACTCAGGTAACATTACAGAACATTGGGCAGAAAGAATGTAACAGACAAAAAATGGGGAAAAGGGCTCTGAAATGACACCATCTGGGCAAGACATAGGTATTGTAGTCATAGACTCACAGTGGCTGAAGATACCTGCACTGGATATATGCAGGAATGAACCCACAAACAGTTGAGCAAAGACAGAAGAGATGCTATGAGTTTTCTTATCCATTGCTGCTGAACTATTTGCTACTGTTAGATCCAAGGAAAAAGTAGTCATTGCCTTTAATTGTGTACTGAATGATGACTCTAACAAGATGCAATGGATAGTGGAAATCCATCTCCCATGCATAGCCCCAATCAGATTAAATGGGTCACAAAACAAATAAAAAGTTATGAATCTGGAAAAAGGATTGATAGGGATGAAGGAGTTAATAGAGATAGGAGTAACTTAAGGGAAGGACTGGACCATATCATGATAGCATATGTTATATTCATGTATGAAATTATAGGACAATCAAAACACACACACACACACACACACACACACACACACACACAACACACACACACACACACACACACACACACACACACACACACACATATATATATATATATATATATATATATATATATATATATATATATTTATCTGGAGGTGTTCTTAGTTTGAGGGAATCCAATTTGTTTTGTTCCTCTACATCTTTCCCTGTGAAACTATTCAACCAGCTGTTCATCTGTATTCTTTGCAGTAACCTTTGTAGCAAACAGAGAAGTACGGTGCTTCTCTGAGACACTCTAGCAAATTAATTGAACCCAGGGAGCGAGTCATGGCAATTCTGCTTCATAGTGTGTTGATCAGAAGGATGGTTTACAGCTCACTATGTGTAATTGGCCTAAGACACAGTAGCAGTTTCCTGGGATTGAACCTTTCTACTGTAGGTTTTGACATTATCTGCAGCTACATAGAGTCAGAATTGAAGTGAATTACAGGCTTTTTGTTATGTCCCTGAAAGGACTGATGGCTGGCAGAGAAAAACTGGCTAGCACATATATTTTGGTGACCATGGTGAATTATTGCTGTGTGCAAGTAGAGAATAGTAAGCACTTTGTTTTTCACCTATCACTTCAGAAAGAGAAAGCAAAGAAATGAAAGCAATTTTATCAGAGTTGTATTCATGAAATTTCTGAGAGAATATCTTTATATGAAATCAACTGCATAAATTAAACATGAAATTGTTGGAAAACATATTTTTTCTCATACAATTATATAAAAAGCATTTAAATAGTATCTTTGGTAAAACAAAACCAAACATTAATAAATCTCTACTTGCTGCATATATCCTACATATGCTACTTGCTATTAGAATTTACTAATTTGAATTTCAGAACTCTCTATCTAATCTTAACTTCTGTAGAAATGATACAATAGGTACATTAAAAGTATGATTTGTATTAGAGCTTAAATAATAGTTTTTTGTGTTTTTCACAAAGCCATAATAAAACAAATAATAAAAACAACACAAGGATACATTTTTTAAAAGACACTAACTTCTGGAGTTCTTCTCAAAGTAAGCACTTATAATAACAAGGCAATGTTTTCTTGATGTATATGTTGAGATTGATAAACACAGAGATATAATTATCCATAAACACAAACTAAACCCTCAAATCTAAATTGTGATGATGTTCATGTTTTCAATTGCTACTTAAGTACATGGTTCAATAAATACAAAATTAAATTTAGACATGTATTTTTAAATTATATGGAAACATAAAAATCTAAAGAATGCACTGAAATTTAAGTGCTCAGTATGAACTTTAAAAAAAATGAATAAGTAAAAATAAAAAAACACCTTCCAGTTTACCCCTGGCCAGTATAGGTAACCTGATAACTACCCTGCCTGAAGAACATGTGGTTCTGATCCCACAACCCACTCCTTCATAGCCACTCCCTCTCTTCCAGCACTGTCACCCAAGCCCCCAGTGCTATCACAAACCCAAGCCAGCTGAAGAACAAGCCCCCAGCACTATCACAGCCCACTCCATTGGAAGAACGAGGGCAGACCAGGCCAATCATCCAGAAGACCAGCACAAGCCAGGACAGACAGCCAAAAGAACAGTAGCAAAGTTCCAGACCCCAACCCAGGCATAGAGTACCTGTTGGAACAGAAACCAAGTAGGCCACCAGAGCTCCAGCCCCATAATTGGGTGGAGACCCCTAGCTTAACACAAAGAACATAAGACCAGAGAAAAGACAAAGAAAATCAAAACAAACAAACAAACAAAAATCATCTAATAAAGACAAATGCAGGAATTTAGCATATAAACCTACAATCACCCCAAACCCAGGTACCTAAATGCCAGTGTAACAAAATCAACAACAAACAGGGCAATAAAAGCCCAACTCTACTACTACAGAAGCCCTGAACAATCTGACACAGCTGAAGCCCAAGAAAAATATCTAAACCCAACTTTATCATGATAATAGAGGCCTTTGAAGAACAAATGAATAAATTTCTCAAAGAAATTGGTGAAAAGACAATGAGAGGAATCAAGTAAATTAGTTAAAGAAATGTAGGAAAACACAAACAAAAATTAGAAGAAATGAATGAATCTCTTAAAGAAAACCAAGAAAAAAATGAAATGAACAGAACTATTCAAGACATGAAAATGAAAATACACAAACAAATAATTTTGGAAATGAAAAATCTTGAAAAGTGGTCAGGAACTGAAGAGGGAGGCTACAGCAACAAAATATAAGAAATGGAAGAGAGAATATCAGGAGTTTAAGATTTTATAGAAGAAATAGAGACATTGGTAAAAGAAAATGTTAAATCCAAAAATCCCTAACACAAACCATCTAGGAAATCTGGGACACTATGAAAATGACCAAACCTAAGAATAATAGGAATACAGGAAGGAGAAGAATTCCACTTCAAAGGCCCAGAAAATATTTCAATGAAATTTTAGAAGAGAAAACTTCGAACATAAAGAAAGAGATCTAAATAAAAGCCCAAGAGCATACAGAACACCAAATAGACAGGACCAAAAAAGAAAGTCCCTTCATCACATAATAATCAAAACACTAAACATACAGAACAAAGAAAGAATACTAAAAGCTGAAAGAGAAAAACAGCAAATAATATATAAAGACAAACCTATTAGAATTACACTTGACTTTTCAATGGAGCCTCTAAAAGCCAGAAGAGCCTGGACAGAAGTACTACAGATTCTAAAAGAACACAGATGTCAGCCAGACTACCATATCCCGGTAAAACTTTCAATTACCATAGATGGAGAAAACGAAATATCAATGACAAATCCAAATTCAAACAATGTCTATCTACATTCAGCCCTATAGAAGGTTAGAAGGAAAACTCTAACCCAATGAGGTTAACTGCAGCTATGAAAACACAGGAAATAAGTAGCCTCAACTTCACCAAAATCAAAAGAATAGAGACACAAACACTTACACAAGCACACACAGAGAGAAACACAACCAACAACTACAAAATAACAGGACCTAACAGCCATTGATAATTGATAGTCTCAATATCAATAGACCCAATTCCCCAATAAAAAGAAACAGACTAACAGAATGAATGTGAAAACAGAAACCATCCTCTGCTGCATACAAGAAGCACACCTTAGCATCAAAGATAAACATTACCACAGAGTAAAGGATTTGGAAAAGATTCTCAAGCAAATGGACCCAAGAAGTAAGCTGGGGTAGTCATTCAAATATCTAACAAAATAGACTTCAAATGAAAATTAATCAGAAGAGAAGGGGAAGGACAATTCATACTGATCAAAGGAAAATACCATCAAGACCACATTTGAATTTATAAAATCTATGCCTCCAACAGAAGGGCACATGTTTAAGAACACATGATCTGATTTTTTAAAAAGTCATAAATACACAATGGAACAAAGAAAGCATCTTTAACAAATGGTGTTTGTCTAATTCTATGTCTGCATGTAGAAGAATTCAGATTGATTCCTAATTATTACCCTGAACAAAACTCAAGTCTAAGTGGATCAAGGACCTCAACATAAAACCAGATACACTGAACCTGATAGAAGAGAAAGTGGAAAATGAAATAGCCTTGAATGCATTGGCACAGGAGACAACTTCTTGAACTGAACACCAATAGTTCAGGCACTAAGATCAATGATTAGAAAATTGGACCTCATGAAATTAAAATGCTTCTGTAAGGCAAAGGACACGGTCAGTAACACAAAAGGGCAGCCTACACAATGGGCAAAGATTTTCACCAATTCCACCTCTGATAGAAGTATAATATCTAAAATATATAAAGAATTCAAGAAACTAGACATCAACAAAACCAATAATCTAATAAAAATGGGGTATAGATCTAAACAAGGAATTCTCAAATGATAAAAATCAAATGGCTGATAAACACTTAAAAAATGCTTGACATCCTTAGCTATTAGGGAAATGCAAGTCCAAGAGACTTTGAGATTCCATCTTACACCTGTCAGAATGGCTAAGATCAATAACACAAATGACATCTCATGCTGGACAGGATGTGGAACAAGGAGAACATGCCTCCATTACTTCTGGGAGTGCAATCTTGTACAGCCAGTATGAAAATCAATATGATGATTCCTTAGGAAATTGGAAATCAATTTACCTCATGAAAGAGCTATACCACTCCTGAGCATGCTCCATCCTACCAGATGGACACTTGCTCAACTATATTCATAGCAGCTTTATTCATTATAGTCATGAATATAAAAAACCCTAGATGCCCCTTGTTGAAGAATGGATAAAGAAATTGTGGTACATTTACATAGTGGCGTACTACTCAGCTATTAAAAAAATGACCTCATGAAATGTGCAGGTAAATGGATAGAACTAAAAAAAATCATCCTGAGTGAGATAACCCTGTCCCAGAATGACAAACGTGTGTACTCACTTATATGTGGCTATTAACTGTTAAGCAAAGGAGAACAATACTAATATCCACAGACCCAGAAAAATCATGCAACAAGGAAGGCCCCAGTAGGATAAAGGAATCTTCCTGGTAACATAGAAATAGAACAGATGGTGCAGGTAGGCTTGGGGAGGACAGGAATGCAAGAAGAGGGGAGAAGTAGGGGAAGAGGGAATATATGGAGAGACAACCAGATTCGTGGGACAATTAGGGTGTGATCTTGAGACCTTGTGCAGTAGGAACACAATGCAATGTATAAGGGAGATCCCAGCAAGGACCACTACTAATAAGGGATGGAGAGCCTGAATAGGCCATCTCCTGTAAGCCAGGCAAGACTTCTAGTGGTGGACCTGGGACAACATACCAGCCACAAAACCGCAGACAGATGGCCTATCATTCCTGCAGGATATTCTAGGACAATGGAAGGACAGAATCTCATGCCAAAGGAGGTAACCCCTTCCTGAAAATGCAGGGCAGGCCAGGAACTAAAGATTGGATAATCCTGAGATAATCTCTAATGAGTCATGCCCTGCTCATTGATCAGCGCTTAGACTAGTCTTCATCAGAGAAGTACCCTCCAGCAGGTGATGGCAGCATATTCAGAGGCCCAGGACCAAATATCATGCAGAGCTATGGGGAACCCTGCAGAAGAGGAGGAGGGGGACATCAGGACAATAAACCCCATATGTCAACAGACCAGCACTCTTAGGGGCTCACAGAGACTGAAGTAGCACACTTGGAACCTACAGAGTACCCCAAATATATCTTATGGCTGTCTGACTTGGTGTTCTTGCAAATCTCCTACAGGCTGGATTGGGGGAGTCTATGACCCTTTTACCTGCCCTTCAGATCCTTTGCTCTTGCTGAGTTGCCTAATCCATTCTTGATGTAGTGCTTGGCCTTTTTCTATCTTACTATGCCATGTCCCGTTTGAGTGATAACCTTGAGAGGACTGTTCTTTTCTGGGGTGAAGTGTGTGTTGGGTGTGGTTGATGGGTTGAAGCAGGGGTAGATCTGATGGAGAGGGGAGATGGAGGGAACTGAGAGGACTAGAGGAAGGTGAGGAGAGGAACTGGATATATTATATGAAAGAAAAATTAAATAAAATAAGAAAATAAAATAAGAAAGAAAGAAAGAAGAAAGAAATATCAGTCAGAGCTTATAAGAGCTGAGCCATTTCTCTAGCCTATAATTCATCCTTTTAGACTAAGCACATGTTTCTTTTTATGATAAAAGTGACCCAGTTTGAAAAACAAAACAAATAAAATAAGATACCTTCCTTCTAGTAAATGAATCAAAAATAAAATGACAAAAAGAAAGAAAAGGAAGATAAAATAAAATTGTTGCTCCTGTAATGATAGGAGGAGGCTGTGGTTTATGTGTGTGTTACATCAAACTAAATTCTTCAGGCATTCAGGATCCTACTCTGCGAAGTAAGTCTTCAAAGAGTTCACATCACAAAATGCTGCTTTAATGAAATGGAGGTTAGAGGTTATATACAGATTATCAATATCTTACAGATGTTCCTAATTAGTATTTAAAATGTTCAACTTCTGAAATATAGAGTGCTTTAGCATGCATTGATATAGTTTCTGTTTCATCTTAATGTAGAGGAACTCTAGGCTTTTTCTAATTGAAACATACAAATGATTGAGTTTCTTGCTCCAGGTAAATAACAATCTTTCTTATGTTCAGGCATTCAAAGAGGATCTTTATAAGAGTTCTGGCCTATAGTTTTTATGTGTTTAGGTTAGAAAAGAGCAGGAGACAGACCTTGGGACTAAACAGGAGAGAGAACAGCAAAGGTGAAATGCCACTGACCAGCTCTACAGTAAGAACTTAACACAGTCAATTCAGAATGCCTCCCCCATCTCCTGAGCCTGTATGATTCTTTGTGGATAATTGAAGCCTGGGGGATTTTTTCCTGTCTAGTTTGTCATGTTCATTGAGATCATTCTTGTTCAGCTCACATTTTGGCAGTCATGATGGTGAGACTCCTTGAGTTAACATCTGAACTGTACTGATCTGAGAAGAGGATCCAGTGTCATTCACAAATTATTTATAAACTGATGTAAGTAAAAATTACTATAATTCTCTCTGATTGAAGATTTATTTGATATGTTAACCCACATTAGACATCATATTGGTTTAATAACTTCTACCTGGTTCATTTTGTATTTAGGATACCTGTTCTCTGGAGTTTGGGAAAGAAGCAATACTTATAATACCTCCAAATGAATGTGAAGTCATTATTTCTGTATTCTGTATGCACTGCTGACAGGAAACTTCTTGGACATCACAATTATTTCACAGTGCTATAAGCTCATGTTTTGAAAGGAGAATTAAAAATGAATAGGTAATTTAGTTATATAATAGTGGGTTTTATGATTCAGGTTTCCCTATGAAAGCTTTCTTCTGCTGTTTTTATAATTGGACGAGAACAAAAGAACATCAAAAATTTGAAACTCTGTCCAGGATGAGACTCTTCCTTAATATTAATAACCTTTACTGAGTCCTATAATTTTTTTGCCACAATCACATATATGTTGATCTCTAACATATAAGATCGAAAATTTTATGAAATTACTAAATGAAAAACCCTCATTGCAATAACATTCAATTCAAATATTCTGGTCTTATGTTTCCCTGATGACAAAGTGGACTTTCAATAATATTCTGGGTTTTCTTTTGTTTTGTTTTTATCATGTGATCATATGAAATGCTTTATGTCAGTTTTTGAAATTCCACAGTTAGTCAACAGATTTGATGAGATGTTTTAAAACGCAATTTCTCATTATTATCTGTAATATTTTCATGGGATAATGAAAAAAAGACTGTATGATTTTCATAAACATTTGATTCATATTTATGAATTAAGCAAAGCCTTTTTAGATTATGAAAATATTTTTATGTATTTGTGAGAAATCTCTTTGTTTACACTGTCAAGTTTTAGAGAAACCCTAATGAATATTAAAAGTAAATGAATTGTAAATCAGTTAGAAATTGATACATGTAAAAAATTTCTAATTTTATTCTTTTCAGGAGTGAAAGATCCTGAGAGGATTGCTACCCTTGCATTTTCCCTATATGTAGACTAAGAATGCTTCTAACATCCAAATTTGTACTGACAGGAAAAAAAAATGTGAGAAAGTAAGGATAGGGAAAGTGGCGTGGGGGTGGTGGGGAACAGGATATAGGAAAGAAACAATGAAAGATGAGATTTCTTGGTATTTCAAAAATTTAAAAACAAATACAGGAATAGTTGAAGAGAAAAGTCTTCTTTAAATCCTGAAACGGACTCAAAGAATCATTTTGTTATTTTTGCCTGTTGGAAGTTACAGATGTTAAGCAGCGAAAAGCAAAAATGATTACTTCAGGGCTATTTTTTTCATTGATCATCTTAAATATAAAACACACACAGTCATTTGTTACTGATGTTCAAAGGCTATGATTCTCTATAATTTGTAAGTGCTAGTCTACATTTATGCAAATTATTGTAAAAATATTGCTCTATATGTTTGTAATACACATCAAGCTTCATTTATTTTTTTCAAATTTAACTTCTGGGTAAAGGAAATGTTTTCAATGTGTCATTTTTTATTTCTTGTGTGTTATGTATATTTATATGTCTAGGATTACACATGTACATACACATGTGTGGAAAAATTTGTGAGAACCACAGATCAACTTCAGGTGTCCTCTTGCTGGAGCTGGACAACTTTTTAAAAATTTAAAATAATAATAATAATAATTGTTGTTGTTGTTATTTTGGTGGTGATGGTGGTGGTTGTGTGTGTACATAGTGTACACAGTTTGGGTAGGATAAGATTGAGTGACAGTATGATTGAATGACATGGCAAGGATGTTAACACCAGAGTACAGCTTCCTGGAATTGGTTGTTTTTCTTTTACATTTGCATGGATTCCAGACATAAGTGGCAAGCACTTTTACACACTGAGCAATCCCAGCAGCTCTACCTTATTTTTTTTGAGACAAGGTACATTATTAACCTGTAGTTTGCCAGTTAGCTAGATTGTCTAGCTAGGAAGCCCCTTATCTCTCAACTTTATGTTTCTACCTCAGCAGCCTTTGGAAGCTATACACACAAAAGTGCATTTTTCCTTTTCCTGCTAGCTCTATGATCAAGCAGCCCTGCTCTTATGATGCATAGAAATTTCTGAAAGTAGGAAATAAATGAGCTGACTCCCATTAGGATATGCATGTTATATGTGTTTCTACTAGAAGCATTTCCATATCTGACCAATAGCTCTGTTCTGATATTTTGGAATTTTATTGTAACTGAAAATATAAATACCAAAGACAAGTTTGAAATAAATAATCATACATGTAAAGAACATATTTAATATCTTCTATAAATACGTATTTTCCAATACATTCCTAAGTGGTTACAATCAGCCAGGAACTAGGTACATATTGAGACCATGTTTCAAAAATAATATAAAATAGAAGATTCATTGTGTGGTTGAAAAGATCTAATTGCTCTTTGTTTTCATTGATAATCACTCTTCTGTTTTAATGGGTAAAGAATGTTCCTGAGTTATATAGTCATCTCTGTTCCTGAAACATAAAGCTCTTACACATTCACTCCAGCTTCAGTAAGACCATGCCACTCTTGTGTCCTCGCTGACCACAAATGTAATTTGCAATTTTTTTTTACATCTAAACCACTGTTTTATTAAAATTATTTTCTGTTTGTTCTATGTATAGTTCATATCCTCACAAATTTCCTATTGAAAAACACAACAGTACCTACTTAAAAATAACCTTTGGTACTTCTATGTTATAGAGTCAAAGACATCTTAAAATGGCCATAAATGAAGTGAGGTTGAAGTTCAGAATTGAAATGTGTGTCATCCCTTAAGTTTTCAGGTGAAACTCTGATTTCTATTTCTTCACTCACATAGACAACCCCCCCCCATTAATGTGTTAAAGTATTACAGCAGCAAATAAAAGGAATTCCATTAATGTTCATATTTGGCTGGGGTAATAAGATTAACATTAGACTTATTATATTTAAATCTAAAGTAGCAAATACTATATGGACTACTTTTCTGTAGTAGTCCATAAGCCTCATCATATACTACATGAGTCTTATTTTCTAAGACACTTCTTGCTTCTATGTTCAAAGACTTATGATTGAAATGGGAAATAACTTGTATGCAAGAGGCAAGAACCCTTTAAGGCTTGATCATAATGGTAACATTTTAGTGTGACTGAGAAATCTGCACCACGTTTCACTGATAAAGTGGTATTTACAGATGGTTATTTTAAAACACTGATATATAAAGCCAATCATACTTCACACTATATAATTCCAACCAATTTATGCCACAACAAACTGAGGATTATATCTAGAAAAGATAAGATTTTATGATCCTGAAGGAGAGACAGAATTTTGTACAGAAGTACAAAGTATTCAAAATTGAGAAAAATGCTTAAACTAATCTCTTAGGAGTTTTTGACAAAGGAAAACAGTTCCCCAGACCTTATCTACCTTTAACACTTATTTTTGATAGGCTATTAATTTCTCATTAAATCTCAACAAATATTGAGTAAATATTCATCCCTTCATACAAAAATATAACTATTAATGATTTACTTTAAGTATAAAAACTCTATGATATGTTTAACAATGATTATTCTTAAATAAGGAGTTTGTCAACTTCTTTTACAATCATGAGCACTTGAAGTTTCCATCTGAAATATTTTCAAATTTTATTTTATACATCAAAAGTTTTTTAGTGTGATGTTCACAGGCTATGACAGTTTCTCAAGCTGTGTACAGTGTAAGATAATCTGATACCAGAGAACACACTTTAAGCATAAAAATCGATCCTTAGTTTAAAAGTCAGTTAACAGCTATATTGAAATGATAGAGTTCTAGTCCCTCAAAGAGTAAAGATCATTTTACTACAAAGTGGCACTAACTAACTTTGTTGATAATGCTAATCACTGCCCATTATAAAAATTTTCCTCCATGGCTTGCTTCTTGTCTAATATTAAAACTGATGGTCTTGACAAAGTAATACTGAGGTATAACTCATTTTATAAGAGCTGGAAATTAAATGATTTATGTAAGCAAAGGCTGAAGATAATTGAATCTGAAAGTTAAAACTTTGAAAGTAAATGTTAATTATTTCAATAAAATTCTTCTCAAAGAATCATACCTTTTCTGCATTATTAACAGAACATCCTTATTCCTGCTTCTTTTTTTCTAGAGCTAAAAGTTCTTCAGTTGGAACATTTGTTTTTTATAAAATGACTTAAAGGTTTAAAATTTAACCTGTTAATTCCCAGATTGTCCCAACACTCAATTGAGTTTAGATTTTATTTTGAATGTTGAATTTTATGTTATGCAAATGATTTTCACATTATTAAAATTATATTTTACACATACATACACACACACTCACACACAATCTGGGTAACACATGCTGTACCTATACCTTTTTGTTTTCTTTATATTTCCTTTTATTTTTCCATATCTACAATATCTTTCCTTCTTTCTTATTTTCTATTTTGGGTTTTATGAAGAAGGCTCAAGTAAACTGACTTGATGATATTAATGAGCCACAAAAGGCAATTTGAAAAGCACTCCATTTCTATCACACTTGAGTAATGCTCTTATAAGTCACCATATCACTACCCTCTGTCCCTTTCCTCTGTCCTTACCCTGTTAACAGTCTCAGGGTTCTATAAGTCCATTCCACTTTTCAGTCTTTGCTTGTACTTTAAAGTGACCATAGAGCCTGCTGACCATGAGTTAAGATCATTGATGTCCTAATTCCTGGCCTTTAAATCAGAAAATATCAAGATGGAAAAAGACCGGGGACTAACCCCTTCATCACAGATGGGCTAGGCAATCCAGGAGGAGGAGGAAAAGAATTCCCAGGGCAGGTAAAAAGGTTAGAGACAACCCACACACACACATACACACTCCAACTTATAGGCCAATTCCATCTTGCTATGCCCTGTTCAGTGGTAATCCTGGGAAGACTGCTCTTTTCTGAAGGGAAGAGAGGCAGGGAAGGCAAGTAAATGTAGGGTAGAGGGGAGATGGCTGAGAGGAAGGAGATGAGGGAGATCATGATCAGATTATAGGAGAAAAGAGAAAGAAAGAAGGAAAGAAAGAAAGAAGGAAGGAAGGAAGGAAGGAAGGAAGGAAGGAAGGAAGGAAGGAAGGAAGGAGAAAGAGAAAAAGAAAAGAAAGGAAAGGAGGAAAGAAAGAAAAAGAAAGCAAAGGAAGCAAGAAAGAAACAAAAGAAAGAAAAAAAGGAGTTGTAGTTCTAAGCCTTCATCCATCACAGAGCGATTCTGCCTATTATATTGGAACTATTATTTAATGTTGATATTTCTGACAACTTGTAACACTGTTGTTTAATGTTTTTCTTGACTTTACACATTACATCTTCTGGATGGCTTTGTTAAATTGAGGTTGTGTGAGGTATATACATGTAAAAACAAAGATTCATGCAAGAAGTTTGGTATTACATGTTTTCATTGAATAAAGGATTTTTTTTCTGGGAATACTTTGTTTTTACCTCATTGTCTAAAATACCTAACCTGTACAGAGACTCTGTATTATTATATTTTACATATTTTCCCTTCATATATTTATGCAGAAATTATAATTCAAATATTAAACAGTTGGTGTAACATGTAGTGTATATGCTTCCCTGTAAATTACACTGGCAACTATCAAAGAGGTATTAGCTCCAAATGTTTGACACATATTATAGAACAAAAACACTGAGAGGAAAAAAACAAATATTGAGTAGAACTTTTTAAAGAACAAACTGGTACATCCTTTAGTTACAAACAGTTGTAACAATTTCAGTTTTCTTTAACATACTAATAAGAGCACATATAATAGTTATTTTTCTTTTAGGTAATTACAGTGACCAGATGAATGCTTCTGTTAACTGCATAAGCACATGTGCAATTTCCAAAGTAATGTTTAGGTAATGATTAAAAATTGCATAATCTCACAGTCAATATATTCACACATTACAGATATTTTAACCATAGGAGTCAAAAAGTGCATTTCCTGACAGTCTCACCCCTGAATAGGATGATACCTTTTCCAGGATAGTGTCTAAAATATTGAGACATTCTGAGAAGTATTTCCAGCTGAGTATTTACATAATCCCTCAAAATAATTGGCTTTTTTTAGCAAAAAAATTGCCTTCCTGGAAAACATTCAAGAAGTCTGTATTCTCTGTGGATCTATAACCATGGTTCTGCAGGCTCTGAGGGGACTTTCACAAGACACTGGAACATTTAATTGAAAATGATTGAGTGCCCAGCACACCACAGATGCCCAACCTCAATAACAGCCATGGAGATTACCAAGAGTCAGCTTCATGTTTCACAAACAAAACCAAAATATTCAGTCTCATTTCCAAGATAACCACTTGTGTGCTTCCAGAAAGTGAATGCGTGATTAAATTTTGAAGCCATGAGATGGAAGCAAAGGACCATATGGTCTTCAGCAAGTGAAGGACAGAATGTGGCTGTATCTTTATTATGAAAATTTGGAAGTAATTTCCTAGTATTGTACCTTAGAAAGCACCTTAAGGATAAAGTAGAGATATTGCTTTCAAGTTTAAGTTAATTAATTGTGATAATTACATAATATTATAGATTCCAAATAAAGGTAAATAGCTAAACATGCAACTGTTAGTATTCAGAGACTTTTCCTATAGTAATTTCTATATGATAGATATATACTTATTATGCTTCTTTCTGCCATTTATCTCAGAGACACCTTACATATAGTATCTAATAAGAAAGATAGATTCTTGAGGAATGTTCCCTTTAAATTCCCTTCTTATTTTTGCCAGGATTTTTTGAAATTCATTGTCTTGTATTGGTAATAGTTGCTAGGTCTATGTATAAGCTCCATAACTATATATCTGTATGACTATTTGCCTATTTATATATCTATATCTATCTATATCATCATCTTTATATCTATATCATCTATATCTGTATCAGCTATTCATACATACATTTAACTATAGCATCTATATATCTTAGATATCAGTTGTCTAAGACAGAATTGCATTTACATTACTGTTTTACAACTATTTGACTAAAAGTTGGGCTGATCATTTAAGAAAGCTCTATAACTTTTGCTGAGCTCATTACCATTTTGAAAAAAAATTTCTTCAAGAGAATTGAGAACATTGACTGAATAAAACAATATAGCCATCAGTGTTGTTGATATAGATTGCAATCCCAAATATACTTTTAATTAGAATAGGTCATATAACATCCAGAAGACAAATGCTTTATGTTTAAAAATCAGAAAATAATAGGGTTTGTAAACCTTTACCACAAAGTAGTTGTATGATTTAACTGTGACAACTAAACATAAGAAAGTTTGGGGCTGGAGAGATACATCAGCAGTTAAGAGCATGTACTACTTTTGCAGAGAACTGGAGTTCAATTCCCAGCACACACATTCAACATCTCACAGATCTCTCCTGTAACTCCAGTTCCAGGGAGATCCAAAGCTTCTGGATTCCACAGATAACAGTGTTGAGCAATATTTAATCATATATCCAGTAGCATGGCTGCTCTAGGAAAGGATAACATCCAGGAGTCTATATGAAGGGATTACATTCAGAGGTCTGTGTGGTCTGGATGGAATGTAGGAATAATGTTAGTATGCACCTTTAATCCTAGCATTTGGAAGGTAGTGGTGGTACATGCTGTTAATCCTAGCACGTGGGAGGTAGGAAGTAGAGTTTGTAGGCAGGAAACATAGCTCAGAAGGAGACAGTGTCAGAGAGTAAGTGATGTCTGAGGTCAGTCAGACTGAAGAGCAGGAAAAGCGTCGAATCAGAGGAAGAGTTGGCAGAGTAAGGCAGAGTGAGGACATGCCCACCTCTCACAATAGTAAAGCAGGCTCTCAGCTCAGAGAGACAGAGAATAAGACACAGAGTCAGTTACAGAGAGGCAGTTAGAGGATAAAACACAGAATCTGTCAATAAACAGCAGTATGAGGAGTCTGAGGCAGAGACACCGAGGCAATTTTGCAGAAGTCAGTATCGGATGGGAAGAGTAAGTCAGTATGAAGCCAAACAGAGAGTTCAATCTAAGACAATCACAGAGACAGACAGAGACTGCCAGCATCAGAAGAGTTCAGTTGGAAACAGTCAGCTGGCTCAGAAGGTCAGTTTGAACCAAGTGGCTTAGAGAAGCATTTGAGCCAGAACAGTGAGTTATCACTATAGCTCTGGGTTCAATAGGAAATAGTCAGAGTGACTCAGTCAGCAGTAAGTCTCTAAGGCTTAAATGTAGTACATTGCATGGAGGCTGTAAGCCTTCTAGTTCTAGACTTAAGATTAGGTTGTATGAAGACAGAAACACTCCAGGTTTCCAGGACTAAGACCTCAGGGGATTGAATTAGCCAAAGAATAAACCTTCCTTTGAACCTACATTTATGTCTACATACCAGCAATCAGATTCACATACCCACACTCACACACATACACACAATTAAAATCTTTTTTAATTAATAAATTAAGGACGAAAGTGTCAATAAAACAAAGCCTTATATTTCACAGACTTAGGATTATTAGCATCTATTGAATATGCCATCATGTAAGACCAGGTTGTTTAAGATCATTCCAATTTTTTTGCATTTGCTTACTGTGCAAACCAGTTACCTGGTAATTATTCATTTCATCATAATAATAGAGCCTGCAAGGACAGATTTACCACACTAGTGGAACAAGAATTACTTCTTTTCTCTTTCAATTCTCCCAAGTTTTGAAAAATAGTTCCTACATGTTTGCTCAGATATTTCTGAAGTAGACATTTCCATGGATTCAAATTTGCCAATCACCTATTTCTCATTAGTTTTTATTTTGCCTTACCAGCTCTTGCTTCTCTGCTTTCTCTGCATATGAATATTATTTATTATTAACATTACTATTGTTTATGGCATTATTTAAGCCCTAGTAATAGTTCCCTAATGGTTTTATATGATTTTAGTATTGATTTATTTGCCTCCAAGATGCTTCTGAGAACTCATGAACCACTGTCCTAGAGAGTGTTTTTCTGGTCCAAATCCTGCATTCAGGATCCTTGGAATAATCTGCGGTCATAACTTTGTTCGGTATTTACTATGGTAGCTTACTAATAATTTAATACTAAATATGGTTAAGACTTTTTAGTAAAAAACTTGGTAGGCTACTTTGTACTTAATTCTTTTACCAAATGATACTGAGTAGTCGTTATGATCATTATTTATTAAGATGCTACTTAGAGGGAGACATTACATATATACTATCATTAATCCATATATAATTTGCTTATTAGATACAAAATATATAATTTTCGAAATGAAAAATACTCCTAGAATAAGAGTGAAATTTGTGCAAAATGACAGGATAAATTGCTATAATGGTTGACCAACATTGCTCAATTAAACACAGATGTGCACCCTGGATAAAGCTGCATTTCTCACATCCCGTGGGGAGAGCAGCAGCATATAATTTCCTATACGTTTTTGCTAAATTTAGCTGTGAATCTAAAATTGTTCTACAATAAAAGTTTTTTAATGAAGAAAAGAAATTAATTCAAGTGGCTAAGAATCTGACTCAAGACAACTAAGGCCATGGACATCCACTGATTTATAATCCACATCTAAGCCTGAGTTTCTGCTTCTACATCACCTCAAAGACTGTGCCCCAGAGTATCATACCACTGAGACCTGACCTTCAGACTAATGCTGATATGATAGTTAATTAGAAAGAGTGCTATTTAGCAAGAGAAATAAAATGCTGGTTAATAGCATCTCTTACAAACTAGATAGAATGATATAAAATTGCTGGAATAATAGATACTTATTGCTACATCAATATCATATCTTCCCCTTTTGGTAAACAATATTTCATTCTGGATAATAACTTGCCTTCATTAACTCCTGGTTTACTTTGCAATTTCTCCTCACTAATTGGGTTGTGTAACAATTGGAAAATCACCTGTGATTTGTACTTCGTAAGAAGAGCCCACATTAGCCAGAAGAAACTAACTGGTATAGAGTTGTTTTGTCTTAAATTTTGTGTCTTTTGAACAAACAATTCTATTATGCTCATGGGGAAATGCATTTGTATGTACATATCAGATGTCTTCCTTAATTTTTGATCATATAAAAATATGTATGTAATTCTTCCTTTCCAACACCTCGCTAGTTGTTTGGTAACATGTGATCTGTCGTTCTAAAGATTAAAATCTTTCTTCTTACACGGAATAGGATGTTTGTCTCTTTGCAATTATGCATACCAAGTTTCTGCCAAGAACAAAAGAAAAATTATAATTACTAGAAAGTAAAACAGTAACTACAACATAAACATTGTACTGTATACACAGAAAAATTCATCAGATCATGTAATAATTTTCTTCTTATGGAATAAATGCCAAGAGCACACTTTTCCCACTTGGAAAATTTCTCATTGCTTAATGATTTTTTCTAAGTAAATTCACAATGTGCTAAACATTGAGTTAAAATGAATGGTGATTCACTTGTCACAGCATGCAGAGGCCACCCTGCATCCTCTAAGGTCATGACTTTAATGAAATATAAAAGGTATTTTTCTTCTTCTACTTTTATAAATGGAGAATGTGATGCCTAAAAGCTGTCTGGGAATTCAGCCAAAGACAGAAGAGGGATTGCAGAAACTCTGAGGACTTGAAAGAAAAGTGGCTGGCATTAACTTGGTCCTCACTTTAGACAAAAATTAAAACAATAGACATGTACAGTAATCTCTCTTTTAAAGAAAGAATAGTGTGCCTCTATAGTAATGTCAAGTGGAACAATTTGGTACTGGACCAAGTTATGCAGCTGTTCTACAGGAAAATGGCAAAAGGCTCCTGTCCAAAACAGGCAAATAAGGCATGATTGTTCATAAACAGTCACTGGGGCCCTCACATTTAGAACAAGGACAACAACATTAGCATTCAGGATAGCAGATTACAAACCCGAGTCTCATTCCAACTTGAGTCACACTATAGTTTTATGATTTATATCAAATACAGTGGAGTCATTTTAACACAAACAATGCACCTAATAATGATAAATTGTTCATTCTTTAAACTTCACATGTTGGTCAAACATAATTTAAAAAACAAAAGTTTTGGACATTAAATAGATACTGTGCAGGTTGCTTATAAGATGGAAATAAATGCGATTATCTGTTAAATATTTCTGAGTCTCACTTGCATGTTAGCAATGGGTCAGGTAAATAGGAATAATAATAGAAATTAACTGTCTTGGGAAACAATTGAATGCTAAGCCAATAGTGCTGTCTCTCAGTGATGCCAAAATAACAAAGTGGCGAATCAGGTGTAATAGCTGCAAAGTAATGAAGCAGAACTATAGTGGTGATTACGAGAATAAATGACACAATTTCAGGATGCCCAGTGGGGACATGTGATACCACACTCTTCATTTTGGCTCCTACTCTTTTGAATATATCTTAAAAAATGGGCAGTCTCCATATTCCTTATTTGAAATTGTTTTAAAATGGTTTTTCTCATCTTTTTCCTCCCTTTTTTGTTTTGTCTGAAGTGAGTGAATGGCCTTCCCATTTGTGATTCTCTTCTGCAGTAATGAACTTCCTATTAATCCTCTTCAGTTTGCCTTCTGTTCTCTGTGCTCTACCAAGACCATTTTCTTTATGATCAGGAAGAATTCCTTCTGGGAAAAATCAAATAGTTTCTTTACAGTCTTCCCTTGCTTTGCATCCTGTCTGCCTCATGTGACACTGTTGGGAATATAGTATCAACCATAGAGATCTACAGGCTCAATTATCTTTAAAGAGGTTAATGCTTTCATTTATTAGAAATGATACTTTGAAAATGGCGAAGAGTGGGGTGGAATCTGAGAAAATTTGGAAGAACAAAGAATGCAGTAGTTTAAACCAAAGAGGGAATCAAAGAAGTTGATTCTAACTTTATTGATAATTTCCTAGGAGATTATAGGGAAATAAAACAAATAAACACTGGAGATGGGACTATAATACAGAAGAAGAAATTCAAATGCAACATTTGTAGGATGGTACTACCATATTTATTATATCATTGGAACTAATAAGGATAAATGCAAAATATAACATGTTTAACCCATATTGATCTGAGTTAATACTCCAACGTACTACATGAATTGGTATATTTGAAAATATGGGTATAAACTCTTGATACAAATCTCAGCTAAGTAGGATTTTGGCAAGTATATAGGAAAAGTGTGAATAGAGAAGAAAGTCTGAGGAAGAAGGCAAATATCATATCCTTCAAGACTGAGTCACTCTCCTCTCTGAACAGTCAGGGCTTCAACTCCAGTGCTGAAATCACCATAAGCCTCATTCTTGATATTACAGAGAAAATCCAGCTATCAGAGTGGTAGTTTATATTCAGCAAGGGAAGTAGCAGATAGAAGACAAAAGACTCTAAGCTTTGTACAGGACTGAAGTGTGAATAAATTCTGGCTTCCCAAATTTAAACCTTTGTGAATAAGAGAAAAAAAGGCTCATATTTTTGTGATTAAATTTTCTGTCCTGTAACATAAAAAAACTTTCGTACTTCTTTTTTGTTTGTTTGTTTGTTTGTTTGCAAGGTGCCATTTCTCAGCATCCTCTGGGAAAAATTAGTCATGATCTTTGGAGAAAGGTAGAATGTATGATTTGTTAAACTTATCAATATTTTTTTTGTTTTTCAATAAAATAACTAAGATATTATTGTACTTTGGTACCATGTTTCATGCAAGGATATTATACATTCAAGATTGTTTCTACATAACTGTAATTCAGAGACTCATTGAGTCTCAGTTTTTGAATCATTTCTAAAGGAACTGATGCATATTTCTTAAAACAATCCCATAACTTTCATAATTCATTATTCCTATAAATAAAATATCTCTAATATTGGAAGGGAGAGATGGCATTAAATAAGATATCTGACAGGCTACTGTATTCCATTTGAGCAATATTACATTCACTTTTAAGCATTTCAGACATCTTGCCAATCATCAAGTCATTTGATCATGCACTTTGTATTTGTCTTCTAGATTTCTATACATTTATTTTAGATAAATTTGAAGGAGAAAAGAATAAACATGAAGAGCCCATTCTGTTGTTTGACAAGAAAAGGTAAAACAGGAGATATCTGCAGTTACATTTTGTCATCAAAGACTGACAGAAGAAAGAATGAAATCTTTCTTTAATGAATAGCATTCATTAAATCACTTACAGTGGTTTTCCTTTAGATTCACAAGTCAAAGTTAAAGCCTGTCCTTCTTGTGGAAAAGGAGTGGATGGTATAATCTTAACTGAAGGTGTATCTAGAAAAATTAAAAAAAAGAATAGAAAGTTCATTATTCACACATAAAAATACATTTTGTATCTGTATAAATTATGTTCAGCATCTCTTAAGTTACATATATATATATATATGGCTGCTACTCTCCTATCTGTGCAATTTAACAAAAATATCTGAATATCATTGGAGTATAGCTGAAATCTGAATTTAAATGTGACATTGTTAAAAAAATTGAGTGGTTTAGATGAATATCAAGTATTTCAAACAATTGTTTCTTCAACTATTTATAGATGGCTATGAATACTATTATTGTGGTGTGAATGCATTCATGTGCATTTGAATAACAACACTTTCATTGTCGCTGTGCTACCAGGGATTCACAATAAGGAACCCCCAATGAACTCAAGATAAACTACAGTCTCAGAAGCATTATGCAGAATCCTTTTGAAGAGGCAGCCCTGCAGCTCTGAGCTCATGCTGCTTTTCTAAAATACAGTGGACAAAGCACATCAAATAGCTACTTATTATAGTCCTGAAAGGTAACATTTAGTTTAGTATAAAATGATATAATTTTTAAAATGTAATTGTTTCTATTTAATAAAATCAACCCTTGTAGGCATAGATTCAAGAGAATTTTAGGACACCTAGGATTATAAATCACATGACCTGTGATATCTTAATGAAGAAGAAAGTACATATTTCATAGAGAAAATATAAAATAACATTTAAAGAGTAGAGTGACAATATAAGCACAGTAACTTCTTTACAGTTGTGAACTATGTGGCCAAGTTCTTTCTCTCTTATCTCTATATCCTGTGCAATGAATACAATAGCTCTGACTCTCCAGTCTCAGTCATTTTCCTCCTTCCCTTAGGCTTAGTAGAAGAGTAAAACTCATCTGACATCATATTAGTACACTAGCTTTGAAACCAGCTCAAGCAGCATCAGCCAATTCTGCAATATTTAAGTTAGTTATCTTCCTTAATGACATAATTTTGAAGTTCCTCTAATATAAAATAATAATCTATAATCATGTGAATGATCTAATATTTTGAAATTATTTATGCTTAAAATACATTCTTTCTCAAGCTTGTAAATAAGACAATACATATAACTTAACTAAAAATATAAGACAGGATTGATTAGGGGCACACAGATATTTGTAATCTCATTTGTATTGTAAGGCAAAGACAAGAGTAGTGTTCTTGAAGTCCAGCTTAAGGTACAGAGAGATTTCAGGGCTAACATTATATATCAATATCAGAACAATTGCCTAGCACATACAAGGCCCTGCATTCAATTCCTATCATCACACACAAAATATATAGGATAAAAATAATATTCTGGTTATAAATAGGCTTCTTGTGTATACCATGGTAAATTACTATACTATAAAACGATTGTGGAATAACCATCAATTTGAAAAAAATATGAAAAACCCATTATACTTCTTGAATGACATAAGAATTTAAATACAATTTATAAATTTTAGAGTTTTTAGTAAGAAGATATTTATGAAATAACTTGTTGACTGGGGTTTTAGTGTAATTTAGTAAACTGCAAGGGAATGTTGATAATAATGTAGGACCATAGATGTGTTCCAGTATTATTCTAGTCAAATTGAGGCTTATTGTCTTTTGACATTCAGCCGATACTTACAGCATCCTCTTTGTGAAAGACAAGTTCATTTCTAGTGGAAAATATGGAGAACAATATGCTAGAAAGTGTGATTCTGGGAAACTGTGTCTGGACAATATTTTGTGTTTCAGTTTGAGTGTAACTCTAGTGTTTATCGAATTTAATATAGGAGTATTCTAGAAGTTTCTGTGATGATGATTTGGTATTAGCTTAAAATTTACATTGGAATACTGTCTAAAGCAGATAGTTCTTCAAAATGTGGATGGGCCTTATTCAGTTGAATTTCTAAAAAGAATAAAGAGTTAAGCCTATCTTAAGTTAAGCATTAGAGATTTTCTGAATTTCCTTTCACCTTTGGACTTGCTAAAATCTAGAATATCCTCCAAGGATATAGAGATTCTGGCCAAACCACCTAAGAAGCCAACCCATACCATATACTTTATTGAGTGAACAAAGATAATCTATTATGTAGAGATGGAGTCAATTGCAATGTTCAAGGTCACCCAAAATTGTTAGGCTTTTGGTTAAAATAACATATTTTGAAATTGTTATCTGGTAACAAAAATATTTTCTCTTTCACAAATTATGTATTCATAAAATAAAAATGTGCATAGTTCCTAAATCTTACAAAACACAGTGTTTGCATCTTTTTTAAAAGATCAGTTATTTTAAGGGACTTATAACAATGTAACAAAAAACCATCATTCATCCATTGTAGTGTCCTGTTTTTAGTTTTCAACTGAGTGGCCTGAGTAGACATTAGGAACAACACGCTTTTATCATGAAGCTGAGTCAAGACAAGATGAAGGTCGGAAGGAGCAAAGGGAAGCAGTAGAGGGCAATGCATGCATCAATATCTCATTCATACTTTTTATAAACTCTGCAGCACATGATTTTAAATACATTTGTCAAAATACTGTGCTTAGGAAACAATATTTTATTATTTCTTGTTTCCTAAAATCTCTTTCCAAACAACAAAGCATGTTTTAATTTTAAAGATAGATTTAAGCTCGACTCTCTTGCACTAACACTAAAAAAACATGAAAGCCTTTTAAAAACTATTATACATTACAAAATCATGCTTTTGCCATGCTTTCTATATTATATAGAATGCTGCTACATCAGCATTCTAGGAATTACTGCACCATTAACTCATCAATTATGTATCCTACAATGATTAAAAGAACTAATGAAAACAGAAGAGGAATGTATGATGACATCATTGAGAGCAGAGCTGCCTAATAAATATGTGGCTATTTAAATTTAATGTAAGTAAGTTAAAATTAAATTCTAAGTGCAATTTCTAGTCCCAAGAGTCACATCTCAACTTCTGAGCAGTCACACCAATAGGTGATTCATGATTACTATTTGAGGATAAATGTAATACATTATCAAATGAGAGTGCTGCAGCAAGAGTGTCAAGTAAGAAACCATCACTGCCACCTGATCTTGATTTCTTCAGAAGATTTGGGATGTGTGGGGTTTTTTTATTTTATATATTTTTTTGTTTCTGGTGTTTTTTTTTTTTTTGGATTTTTGTTGTTGTTTTGTTTTGTTGTTGGTTTTTTTTTTTGTTTTTTTTTTTCTGGCTTATTGGTGGTTTAAAGAGGACTATAAAAAGGACACCTGGAACTAGAATTATGGATAATTGAGAATCACCATGCACATGCTGGGAAGTGAACCTGGGTCTTCTACAAGAATAGAAAGTTCTCTTAGACACTGAACCATCTCTTCAGCCCCAATAGTAGTTTTATATTTATATTTTGATTCTATAAAAGACTTTGTATATGGACACAAATATTTGTGTTATAAATTAATCCACAGAAATAAAATAATCCTAAAAATGTTGGAATGTCAAATATACTCATTAAAAAATGAAACAGCCTATTACCTTTCAAAGCTAAATAGAATTACTTTCACATTTGGAAATTAAAGCGGCAATGTGTCAATTATTTGTGCTCTTTAAAAAAAAATGTTGTTTCTTTTTAACAGTTTTTTTTAAAAGGTCTTGCACAGTAGATCAGAATGGCATATAGCTTAGTATGTAGTCCATACTTGTTCTAAACTCACTATGTTCAATCTCCTTCACAGCGGAATTACAGAGGTAAGCCACCACATCCAGATTCTTAACCACTTTTAATTCTTTATTACAGTTATTTATTAAAATTAATTAAAATAAATTATTTTCTATATATTATATAGTGCGTATACATTTTACAGCTTTGCTATTAATCTTTCTTTTTTATGTGTTTCATTTCCATGCTTAAAATAATTTAAAACATTCTTAGCAACCCATTTTTTAACTCTTTCTGTGATTTAAGTTTCTGTTATTCTACTTCTCATTAAAATCCTTGCTTTTTTGATCCTCAGAACAGTAATTAGAATACTTTAACACTTTAACGCTGATGCTGAAGCCCTTTGGTAGAATACTTGCTTCTCATGAAAAGGCTCTGGGTTCTATCCTCAGCACTATAAGAAGTAAAGATAGAATACTTTTTAATGAGCTTTGATCAGAAAAAAAAATTTTAAAGGGCATCATTTTTTTTAAGTAATAGTGTCTTATTTTTGAAATTTGGAATTGTACAGATAATTGTGTAGCTACATAGATTGACTTCACTGTGTAAAACAAAAGATGTTATGATCAATAATATAAAAAAATGATAATTTCAATTATGGCAATTAGAAAGAGTAAAATATTTGATAATTCAATGACTTTTAATAATTTGTTATTGAAAGGTCTAACTAGAATATGTCTATCATATATATATGGGGCAAACACATATCTAATGAATGAAATATGCTTGTAATACTTACGTCAGGTAAAGAATGTAACTCTTGGAAACTTTTAGAATCCTGTTGGGTATCTGACTAGAAGTCTTACATTAGCTTTCTTTACAAACAAGGTACTTAGAAACCAGCACTTCTCAAAGGAGATGCCGATTGAGTGAGATACATTGTTCTAAAATGCATAAACACGTAGATCTGCCTGTCTTATAAACCTATAAGGTCTGAAACAACTTATTTTCTAAAATTAGTGGGAAAATTGTGAAAGCACAGTTAATACATTTCATACTAGATGATTTAAAATAAACTTTGGGCTTGTGGAACACATGGGTTTGTGTAAGATGGAATGATGAAGGTTGATTTCTAATATTTTTATTTGCATTTATTTTGTATTTGTGTGTGCTTCTGTGTATGTGAGTGCTCATGGTGGGGGCAGAAGAGAACATTGAATTCCTAGAGTTACAGGGAGTTTGAGCTGCCTGGTGTGGGTGCTTGGAACTGAACTCATGTAGCATCAGGTGCTCTTAGACGCTGACACATCACTCTAGCCTATGGATCTTTAATGCATTTTATCGCCAGAAAGAAAAATACATGGGAAAGTATGTTGAATGAAAAAAAATCTGTTTGAACTTGAAAATATGTTTGTTCTGCATACCAAATACCCAGAAGAAAAAGAGTACATTAAGGGTTAATGGAGCACCTTTATTATTCATTGTCCTGCTAACTAGATGGAAAGTACAAGTATCAAAATGTATAGGCCAGGAATTGATATTGACCATTAATTCCTTATAGAAATATTACTTTAATTTAAAAAAATGATACTATGTGTTTGTGTTATTTTAAATGTATTTAATGTATGTATTTTCATTATCACTAGCCTAACTGATTTCATTTAAATAGTGTTAACCCTAAGTCTGACGCTTCTTCTGCCCTTTCCTACTTTTTCAAAAATCTTCCTTCCCCTTCCCTTTCCTATCTCTAATCTTCTCTTCCCTCCTTTTCTGTCCCCTTTCCTGACTCTCCCCTTCCCTTCCTTTTATTTATCACCACTCATTATCACTCAGATAAAATGCCTGGGCTCAAATGGAGGGCCCATGCAAAACACATGCAAAAACATTTTAAAAATTCTGACTCAGCCAGGCAGTGGTAGTACATGGCTTTAATCCCAGCACTCGGGTGGCAGAAGCAGGCATATCTCTGTGAGTTCTCGGCTAGCCTGGTCTGAGTTACATCAGAGAAACCCTGTCTCAAAAAACCAAAAAAAAAAAAAAATTCAACTATTATTTTCATCTCACTTTAGATTGTTACAGTGTTTTCTCGAAAAAATAACATAATTCAGACACATTTTAGTAAACTTTTCTTTGTGTTTTTCATGTTCAGGAAGAGTTACATTTTAGTATAATTATGTTTATGCAATGTTGTATGCAGAAAAGCAGAAAATAGCTGCTTTGTTTATTTTTCTATTATGAGCACTGTGCACATACATTATTTCTACTGAACATTGAATAAAGTCAGGTTGATACAATCTACTTTCCTAAAAATTAAATAAGACCAACAACAAGTTTTTTTTCAAAGAATTATGAGTAAAGATACAAAAATAAATATGAGTTGTCAACTATAAAAAAAATGAATGACTTTTCATGCTGTTTCATACTCTTACACAGTTTGTGAAATTTGGAAGCATTTGTGGTTGACAGGGAAAAAAAATATCCGTGCTTTCCTCTCTTAAATTCCAGTATAAAAGGATTTCGTTACATCGAAGTGGAAGCATTCAAATTAATGATTAATACTTTATAAAATGTAAATGCTGCCTTGATATATTTCATAGGATAATTCCTTTAAAATCTATGCATTATAGCTGGGCAGTGGTGGCACATGCCTTTAATCCCAGCACTCAGCAGCAGAGGCAGGCAGATCTCTGTGAGTTCAAGGACAGCCTGGACTGCAGAGTGTGCTCCAGGACAGCCAGAGTTGCAACAGAGAAACCCTGTTTCAAAAAACCAAAAAGAAACAAAAAAAGAAAAGGAAAGAAAAGAAAAGAAAAAAACAAAAAGAAGAAATTGTTCATCAACTCTGACTTGCAGTTTTCTACAGATCTGGCAATAAATATTTTGTGTTTTGTGCTGTTATTATCGTGTACATTATTAAAGAAACGCATATGTCCTCATTTCATGAACTAGAAAAAAACATTGTTATCTCTTTCAAATGTTTTTCCTTTTGGGACCGTTCCTGAGGTCATCCTTAATGGGAATATTGGTATATTATGGGGAAACACTGAATTTACTAAACACTCCATTTTATCTCCATTTCCAAAACTGCTTTCTATCTTCTTCTATTTGAATTCATGAGAATTTGTATGTCACATGAATTACGTAAGTACACCTATGTGGTATGATTATTTCCTTTTCCTCCGTGGAAAATACAGACAGTTTCGGCATTGCCCTTAGCTGTTTATGAAAAGAACATCATTTGATGGTGTTTGCTCTAATTTTAATTCTGACTGATCCTGCAATTAATTGTATTTGTCTCATCTTTGGGAAATGTTCTGTATCCTTAAAGAAATGTTTAACTTACCATCAGTTAGTTTTAATTAACTTCATATACTTCAATGATGGTATGTTAGATTTGTGTGTGTGTATGGGTGTGTGTGTGTGTGAAGGAATTCTCACCTGCACACGCTCATTGGAGGCTAGAAATAGACTACTGCATGTCTCGCTCTATCACTCTTCATCCAGTTGGAGACAAGGTGTGTAACTGAACCCATGGCTCTCTGATTATACGTTTTTAGTTTGACAGCGAGCATGCAGTATCCACCTGCCTTTGCATTCTCAGCACCGGCAGTAGGTACATGTCACTATGCCTGCCTTTCGTGTGGATTTGGGGGACTTAAACTCCTGTCTTCACACTTGCACAGCAAACACCCACTGTGGAAAGTACCCAGCCCCACAAGCCTGATTTCATTCAAAACACAGTATGTTTTAGTAAATAAACTGAACAGTTCCATCAGCTGTGTCTTCTCTATCAGCAAAAGAAACTATATAATGTAACTGCTTATCTGAAGGACTTTGCCTTGATGGTATTTCTCAACTATTATTATGACTTTATTTTTATTAATTTTGTTCATCATATATTGGAATTATAGTCAAATAAATAAGAAACATTTTTTCTAAATACTACTACCTCACAAATTACAAGTATGTTTAAAAGTTCTAACCATTATAATGACAATATGAGTCTTCTAAAAGTATCAATTTGCTCTATTTCCTGTAACTTGAAGATTCATTGATCAAATAAGCAATGCAATAGGATGGTCACTGATATCCATTTGAAATCTTTTAAATGTCACAAACTTGACTTAAATTGTCTCCAGCTCATAGGAATTAATTATCTAGTTTATCATCAAATCAACACAGGAATTGATTCTCTAGTTTATAATCAGTCTGAGCACTTTCAGCAACATTCACAAAGTCATTTTTATATAAATGTTGAAACTTGGATATAGCATTCATATGGTCTCTATGTATGCTAGTGTTGGAATCTGCTTCAAGGACAGCAGGAGAAAATCTAGTAAAACTAATCTAATACAATGCAAATCACTTAGAAATTGCAATAGTTTCAGACATGTCTCTGGTATTTTCTCCTAATTCTATTTATTCTGCCCTAGTGCATACTGCTTTGGTTTTTCTGATTGCCTTGATGTTTCTAGAAGTACATATAGTTTAAATAAATTGTTTTCTAATAAGGACCAATGCATCATTGACTAATAAAGAAAACAAAATGCCATAAGGCATATTAGAACAGTGTTGTCTATCTACAGTTGAGCATTTTAGGGTTTAATACAATTCAAAGTTCAATCTTTAATTTCACCTCCCAAAAAAGCAACCTCCCAAAAAAGCAACCTCCCAAAAAATGACTTTATTATCTCAAAGAAACAACTCATGAAACTCAGGAAATTTGATATTTTATTTTCTCCTTTTAACTTTGGCTTACATATTTAAATTATATCAGCTTCATTTTAGTAAATATGTGTCCTAGGACATGTCTAAGTAAGAGATTGCAAGTCTACCATTACACACAGTTGACTTATTCTCTCTGACTTTCACAGTTAACCTGTTGACCTTGTAACTCATGACACTGGTTGCACATCAGGCTGTGTGAGACAATGGCTTAAAGATTCAGCACTGCCCCTCATGTGTGAATGTACCTCAGCTAACAATGTGATTGCAATTGTAAATGATAATTATGCAGGTAATTGAGGTGTCCCTGAATTCAAAGAGACTAAAATATGTCATGTAGAAGGTAAAAAGAAGGGAAAACAAGTTGCAAGTAACTACGTTGTTTTGGTATGACCCCACTGTTCCTCGCCCACCCTGTCCTGCACATATGTACATCAAGCCACAACAGCCAACCATAATTAAGAACATTAACTCTGAGGTGTCCTTTATTTTCCTTTCTTGTTAGGACCCATTCTCAGATAACAGACTGTTCCCTCTGAATGTGATTGAGACAATGAGGATAGGTTTCTGGAATATTTGCTCTAACTTCGTGTAATTTAAAAACAGGTTTTAATACAAATAAAGAAATGCACTGTAGACATAAAGGGGATGGAGTTGAGTTTACTTACAGTGTATTTCTAGCACCTGCATGGCTACCTGAGGGGTGGCATTGAGGGACTCATGGTCTACTCTACAGATGACTGCCACTCCATCGTCACTACGGTCCACTCGGAAATCCAGCGTGCTGCTGACGGTGAAGGTCTTTCGGTTAGCATCCTCCTCTTTCAAATACTTCACATCTGAAAATACAAGTTACAGAAAACTTCTGTGACATTTCCCACAACCCATCATCACATCTCAGTCAGGGGTGACTTAAAAAGTGCCTTGAATTGTCAGTTTTTAAGAGCAAATTTATGAATTTACAAGTAGACTATTAAGACCACAACAGATATGAGTAACACTAGAAGAATGTTACATATTTTGTCATTAAATATATTTATGGATGTGTTCATAATTTGAGACAATCATGCACATGTATTTCAATTTGATGACAAAAAATACAACCCCCAAAATAAATTCTAAGTGTTAAGTAGAGAAGTAAAAATGAAAGGGTGAATGGCATTCAACATATTTATTTCTACTTTCAAACTTTCCTACATTATAATGAGGTTCAAGTGTGTTTGTCCCCAACCTACAAAAAGCTCCATTTTATGAGTGCAGACTCTCCTTCTGCATGTGTTTACATTTCTCTGGAGCTTTATGTAACTTCTATGAACTGTAAGCACATTTGGAAAGAGTGTGATCATTGCTATTGGCTTATCACTTAAAGAGTAGAATGCATGGTGTCCTCTGATTTTTACTTGAACTACATAAGGAATATTATGAAATGTTGTTAAATTATTTAACAGAAAAGTGTCCACCTTCAAATGAAAAAGCAAATTTTGAATATTGAAAATATTTAATATATATTTGCTTTGAAATTTACATAGAAAAAAAATGTTCTTTCCTTGGTTGAAGAACTCATTTCAGCATAAATGAAAAGTACTTCTCTCAAGATATGAATTCATTTACTGGCTAAAGCTTAGTTTTAAATTCTAACTCATGGTTAAATGGACACCTTGGAATTATTTTTTTCCGTGTTAAAAAATGCTTATTGAGTATTTGAATAATTTGTAATTTCTTAGGTTTGAGAGAGTTGGTAAATTTTAACAGATTAGAAATCATATAATAGGGTAAGGTTAATATGCATTATAAAAAGTTCTTATATGTACTTGAAAGGATAATATACTCAGTGTTATCATTCATTCTTTCATTTCCCATCTCTCCATATCCAATGAACAATGATACTTTCTGGAAGCAAGTTTGTCACTAAAGATATGTAAGTTACAGTAACATAGAGATCTTGTTAAGTGAATGCTGTTGCTTCCTAGCAAAAGGAATGACATTTATGTCTGGTGAAAAATGTCAATGTCATCTCCCTTAAAAGTTAATCTAATTGGGCTGGTCAATTGTCTGGTCATTGAACCACTTCTCACAATGCATATTCACCTAATATGCTAATGATGTAGTTGGAATAATTGTTCTGTCCCAGAATTTCTGCTCCCTACCACATTCCCTGTGAGCTGCCCTGAGTACTATTTTGTCTGACCACCACTGACAGTTTTTGCTCAGAATAAATTTTCCTTCTATTCTTCAGTCTCTTTTATGTGGATGCTTGGCCAGAGCCTAACTCAGCTTCTCTGAGTTAGGGCTTTTTCACTCTTTCACTGAAGCTCCTCTCCCTGCCATGGGGTGTTGTCTCCCCTTATGGCAGATCTGCAAGCATGATTAACTCAAATGTCATGGTTCTTCATCTTTCTTCAGCTCTTACTTATGAATCTATAATAAAAGTCATCTAAAATGCACCCCTTGTGGTCTTGTAGAATTTAAGTCTTTTAATTTATGAGACAAGAATGTGAAAACCACTACTGCAGGGTGGTTTTGTTGGCTTTCTAGTTTCAAGGACTTCTATTTCCTGAGAAACACTCTGCTGCTCCCAAATATTCTCATGCAATATAACCTGTTAGTCTACATTTAACAATTAATTTTAAAAATATGAAGAATATGGTAGTAACAAGCAACATATTTAATTTATCTAATTTTCAACTTTCTAAAAACATTGTAAATTAGCATAAGATTTGATGTGCATACAGCATTATTGTTTGAGTTTTACTTATTTCTGGGAAACAGAAATTTGTTTTATTGCTTAATTTTAAAAAAAAGAAAAATATATATCAGTAAATGATAGAGCTACATAACTTAAAAATTTTGCTTTTAAAGTTATATATGCTTATTATTGTGCATATAAAAAACTCAAAATTTTACCATACACACACACACACACACACATAGGTGTAGATGTGATGGTTTATTTAATTATTCTCGTGCGTTCATGGCAGAGGACATTTTATTCTTTGCAAATTCAATTCCTGATCCTAGAGGGTTTAGCCTCCATTCAATCTAATCTTCAAACCTAGAATGTTTCAGCCTCTTAGACTTACTGCTGCCTGAGCTCACTCTGACTAGCTGTCTTCTGAACTCTGAACTGTAAATCATAAACCATCTGCATCTGGCTGCTTTCTCACTTAGGCTATTCTGGATTGGCACTGCTCTTCTCCACCTCTGAACTGTCAGTCTCTGAACAGACAGCACTCAAATTGCCTGACTGAACTAACTCTCTTCTCTGCTTCTTTGTGGAATTGTCTTTCAGCTTAGAGTGTGTTGAGGGCGTGTAAGACCCCAAGCTCTCATTCTGAAGAGCTGGCAAAAATCTGGCTCCTCCTCACTCTGCAGCAGACAGGCCATAAGCCACAACAGGATACTGCCCCTCCAAGGGCACTTCATCTGGCAAGACTGTTTATATAGAGTTACAACTAAACTCTTCCATATGAGGTCTATCCTTATGGTCTCCAGAAAAATACCTAAGCCCTCAATATGCAAGTGTGATTGACTGTCCTAACCAATGAGCTTCCAATAACTTTCTGGGATACAGGGACCATTTCTCTGGCTATAAACATGTAAGCCTTTCCCCAGTAAATGAGTTCAAGCATTCTACCCTTGGCTCCCCAGAATCCAGTTCCCACCGGGAGCCTGGGAGCCCTCCCCAGCAGCTGCTGACCTGTAAGCAGTGGAGCTACCCTCACAAGACCTGGAAGCTGCTGTAGGATTTTTTATTTTTAATTTACAACACTTCTTCTTTGTTTTCACCTCTGCTTCTACCTTGCTTCTCTCTAAGCTCTCTGCTTCTGCTTCTTTCTTGCTTCTCTGAGATCTGCTGTTTCCATCTTGATTCTATACTTTGCTCTACTCTCTGAGTTCTCACTGCTTCTTATTTGCTTCCACCTCTTTTTGATTTCTGCTTCCAATTTCTGCTTCCATAGACTGCTTCTACTACTTGCTTCTGTCTCAGGGATTAAAGGCATGTGCTACCACTGACTTCTGGGTTGGGATCAAATACAGGCATATGCTATGTTGCCTTTACCACAGAAATCCCTTTAACCTAGCATTAGCATGGAGGACAGGATTAGTGTGACTAACATCCATTCTGCATTCCATCCAGACTACTCAGGCCTCTGAGTGTGATCCCTTCATACAGACTTGGATGTGATCCCTTCTTAGCTATCACTCAGGTCTTTAAGTGTGATCCTTTGCTAAAGCTATTGGATTAAAAGATTAAATATTCCTCTATACACACACACACACACACACAATTTTATGGCTCTTTGACAAGTTTGGAGAATAAAATATATCTAACAGTTTGAAATGGTGTAACTATCTTTTAATTATAAATTCTAGAATAAAATTGGAAGTGAATTACTTTTCATAAATGCATCTCATGAATATCATTTCTGCTCCTATTGAGGTCATTAGCTGATATTTTTACAATTAAAACTAATAAAATTTCAGTTAAAATATAAGAAAAAATTAAATTAACACCATTAAGTCAAGTTTTATCAGGATAATACAGAATTGTACAGTTGTGTTTATGGCTATTTAGTTCCAATAAAAATTTATGAGTTGCTTTTAGTTTTTATTATCTTAGAGATTTTTATATGAATGTTACCTACTTTCAGATTTTATTTTCTTCCCTGCCAATCTGTATCGTATGGATACTTGGTCCTAATTCTAAGTGGTAACAAATGAAGACAGTTTAGATTTTTTGACAGTTTTATAATTATGTCATATGACACTTGAAAATTATTATTAAGCATCACTAATTGTTCTACTTTAAAAACAGATGTATTTTAAAAATTCACATATCTGCTTCATTTGGTTGCTTTCTTCACAAAAATATCATCAATGTAAAATTAATTTTGTTGAAAAACTTGAGAGTAATTGTATACAACCTAAATTTTTAGAGAATCATTCAAATAAAACAATAATAATATAGTAATTAATTTTATAATATTAATTGTTGATTTATAGGGCTAATGCAGGCCACAGTGTGGACAGATACAATCACTTAGGTAAGGCAATCATACCTTTCTGCATTTTAGATGCTTGTCTTCTGCAAACAAACAGGATTTGGAAATGTAAAAAATATTTAAATTTCTCTTCCCCCTCTCTTCCCGCCCCCGTGTGTGTGTGTGTGTGTGTGTGTGTGTGTGTGTGTGTGTGTGTGTGTATGTGTGTTGCATGTACATGAATGTGTTGGTTTAAAAGCCTGCTGAGGCCAGAACAGGATATTTGGTGTCTTCCTCTGTCATTTTCCATGTTATAGTCTTAAATAAGATTTCTTACTCTTCTGAAAACTTGCTGTTTTGTTTAGACTACATTGGCTGGCCAGCCAGCTCCCACGATTCACTGGTCTCCCCACCCCATAATATTGGCGTTATAGGTCATAATGCCTGATGTTTGACATGGATTCTGAGAAGTTGAACCCAATTCCTAATGCTTGTAGGTACCATCTCCCTAACCCTTTACATTATTTTTTTTTCAAATAAGTTACTAAATGGAGAATTATAGAGCCAATGTAAATTTTCTTTCCATTGCACAGCTTATTTATTGTTTCTACATGCTGTTTTGATTTATATTCTATCTTTAAAGTTTCCATTCCATTGTCTTAAAATGGAAATATGCACAGCAATATCCTTCACATCCAATTGTGATGGAGATTCTCATGTCATAGGCAGTGTGGAACCTAGAAGTTGTCTGATGGTTTAGAGGCCACATTTTGAGATTAAGAGGATAGTGGATACATTGGCATTACATATTTTGACAGTACCTTTAGGCCAATGATTGTAGAATAGTAATCTCTTTATATACAGAAAGTAGGACCTGTTCGTTTGTTTTATTTTAAAATGAATGGTTTCTCTGTTGTAACTCTGACTTTCCTGGAACTCACTCTGTAGACCATGCTGGCCTCAAACTCACAGAGATAAACCTGCCTCTGCCTTCCATGTTCTGGGATTAAAGATATGTGCCACCACTGCCCAGCTAGAAAGTAGGATCTTTTGACTAGAGTTAACATAGGCAAGAAACACAGATGAGAGTCATTTAGAAAGTATGACCTAAAATAAATGCATATTATATACTGAGTTACATTATCTAGGAAGGAAAAAAAGAATCACTTGATGTTTTAAATATTCATTTTCCCCACAAAATAGCGGTTTTCATGAGATATCTCCATAGCTATATTTTCTTGGCTTATGGTATTAGGCTACCTGTCTCTTTGTCTGCATTCTGACCATATACACAGTGGAGTTTCAGAAAGAAAATCCTCTTGAGGGAAGTTCCTAGGGAAGTAGCCTTATGTCAGTAGTGATTCAAACACACCCTGAGCAGTTCTATCTGAAATGTTTGATTCATTTGGTCTCTTCACTTTCATGATTTTTGATGCCATTCAGAAAGACTTAAAAAGAAGATACTTCTACGTTTGTAAAGGTAGTTCAATTTCCTGAATTCTGAAGTAGACCTTCATACCAGCTGGACACATGGATAGGACAGTCTCTTTTTCATCCATTGCAATTTAATAGGTCATACTGAGAGCAAGGATGGTTTTAGGTATAGGTTCTCCACATGGCAAATGCTATCTTTTCAATCTCTTAGAGTGACCAATTAAGAATTATGAATGATGTGAAGCATACTCTCTTGTTTGTACCTTGTATTCTCTAGCTATGAACAGTTCTGTGAACCTCAGGAATTAACACATTTTATAGATGAATTTTGATAAATTATACATAGGATTTCTAAATGATATTTTGATGAATCAGATGATAATCTCAGGAGGAAAAAAAAATCAAAGGATGTATTCTAAATTTTTTTCTCATGGTACAAATACCCTTGTGGACACTCTAAGCAAACGGGGTATATTCTCTTTGCTATGCAGAAGAAGAAGGTACAAGTTGCCTAAGGTTTGGCATTAGTATCAGAACCTGGAAGAGGTTGACAGATGTAAACATTGTTCAACAGAAGTTCCCAATGGCACATTTTCTAAAACTGAATGCTTTACTTTTGGAATAATCAACTTTCATTTTAAAGTTTTTTGACAGTTCATACATGCATTTCCTGAACATTAGTTTCTTTCATTCCAGATTTCCTCTCTCACTTATCTCAGAACCCTTTACTTCCCAATAAGTCCCTCTCTTATTTTTATGCCTTCTGTGTGATGCACTGAGTTTAATCATATTTTCTCATACATGTGTGGGTGGTTATTTACTAAAACATAGGCAATTTATTAGTGGCTCCACAACTGAAGAATGAAGAAGAATGGGCCTGTGTGAAAGCTAGGAAAGGTCTATATTTCAGGGGCCTATATAAAAATAATCCTTCAGATGCCTATATTCTCCAAATGGAAAGAATATTAAGAATATTGATACACACTTTTAATCCCAGTATTCAGAAAACAGTGGTAGCAAAAATTTTTAATATCAATATTCAGAAGGCAGTGATGGTCTATGCCTTTAATCCGTAAGACAGAAACAGAGGGTAGAAGCAGACACATGAAGCAGAGCCCAGTAAAGAGTCAGTGTCAGATATGAAGCAATGTCCAAGATGAGTCAGAGTGAAGGGAAGGGAAAGTTAATAATCAGACAAAGAGTTTGCAGAGTGAGTTAGAATGAGGACACATCCAACTCTCATGATAGAAAAGCTGGTTTTTAGCTTAGGGCTGAATCAGTTGAAGAAGAGTCAGTTACAACAAGCAGTATAAGGTGGACAGTCTGAAGCACGCAGGGGTAGGGTGGTAGAGACAAGACACAGACAATGAAGCAGTCTGACTGAGGAACAGAGAGGTTGCCTGAGACCATATGGAGCAATGAGAGCTCAGGCAGAGACACAGAGACACAGAGGCAGCTTGCCAGAAGAAGTCAGTATCAGAAGTGAAGAGTGAATCAGTTTAAAGCTGAGCAGAAAAGTTTAGTCTGAGGCAGTCAGAGAATCAGCCAGAGTAAGCAGTAGTCAGAAGAGTTCATTCAGAAACAGTACGCAAGCTCAGAAGGTCAGTTTGAACCAATCTTCTGGGAGAAGAGTCAATATAGCTCTGAATTCAGAAGGAGCTAGACAGAGTGAACCCAGTCAGCAGTAAGTCTCAAAGATTTAACTATTCTAGACTGTATGGGTGTTAAGGGGGAAGTTTCGAGCTCTAGGCTTAAAAGAAGATTATATAGAGGACGAAGCTCTCCGGGGCTCTAGGGTAGAACTGGTGATTTAATTACATAAAAGAATAAACCACCTTTGCCCTGAATCAATGTCTACATCTATTGACTCTATGGCTATAGAAGAAAGTGATACCCTACTTTCCTGTCATCATTAATTGCCAACAGAACTATGAAAAAAAAGTGACTATACAACTCACTTAAAAACATAAAGTTTAACATCTGCAAGAATATCAACATTTGTTTGCTTTTTATATTAAAGTAATCAAAATCTTTTACATTATTTTAATATTCAAGCAAAACTTTTCATATTTGCTTCAAAACTTCTCCAAGCCAAATACGGTGAGAACAAGTCACACATAATAGAGTTTTAAAATTTAAAACTACTTTCTCTAATGCACTTGAAAAGATCTTGAAATGAATTCTCCAGAAAAAGGACATTAGAAATGTTTCATATTTCCCCATTCCTAAAGAAGTGGAGTTTAAAATCCTCATCAGATTCAACCTCTACAATGAAGCCAATAATAATCCTGATTTTTGACAAAGTCATAAATGGTTGATACTAGTATTAGTTGGCACACAAAATTAAGTGTTCTTTTGAACAAGACATACTCCTGAAACTCAACCCTTACAAAAAAAATCTCAAAATATCAGGCTAGAAAAATAAGTTTCATATTTATGAATATCCACTTTCAATTTATCTTGACTTGTAGAAGGTTAATACTTTTTTGTCAAATTTCTGATTTTTTTCAGCAAATGGAGATGATTGCAAAGACCTTGAATGAACATAATGCTGAGTATAGGGAAGGATTCAGTGTTCAAAACTACATAAGATAGCAACATAACCTCCTTAAGGCTCAGGGAACCTTGCAGAATAGGGCACAGAATTTATGTAAGAGCCAGAATGTAGGAGGGGGCTGAGAAATGCCATCTTCTGAGAATGACCTCTCCATGGCAATTATGACAAAACAAAAAAACTGTCCCTACTGATACTAAGCACCTGTTGGACCTTCCTAACAATCTGCTATAAGAGGAAAAGGGTTTCATGTGGTTTTTCCACTTTCAGTTGCTCTATTGGCAACTAATAGATCCCTAGTGAGTCGGAGGCATACTATCAATTTTTAAACCACTGGTAAGTCCACCAGCATCTGATAGTTATTCCAAATTCTGGATCACACAGATGTCCCTAGTTGAAACTTGTGGAACACTAAGCAAAACAAAAACTAATACATGTAGGAAAGAGGTTTATAAGGAAGAAAGGAGCACTTGCATGGAAGGAAATAAAAATTTATGCATGGGAGTGGTAACCAAAATATGTAGTTTTATATGAAATTGTTATAAAATGAAATGTGTTAATAATAGGAGTGCTTCACATACCCGATATGTGAACTTTGGTTAGGAAACCAGGTATGGCTATATTAAATATAATCATAGTGTTTAAAAATGTTGGAAACTTTTTGCTCAGGATCAGAAAATATTATGTCTTAAAGCCAATTGGTTTATGCGTATATTCATTAACTGATACAGTTTCTTTGATGTAATTGTAAAAGTACCTACCCCAACAAGAAAAGCACCAAAAAAAGTTGGTGGTGATTTGCCATTTGCCATTGGTAAATGTGAAAATATTGATGTAAGATAGCTAATAATCTCTTTTAAGTTTCATCTTTTTGACATTTCATTTTTTCTACAATAATTTGATTACTGTTATATTCTTAATACCATTGCATTTTATGTTAGTTTATCTAATATTTTTGGACTTGTCTAAATCCTTTGAGAACAAAAATGAGCTAAAATTAAAATCAGGCTCCCTCAAAAATATCACACCTAGTTTGATTTCTGAATAGCGTGAAAGGTGTGACATTTAAGTAACTGTTGAGGTTTAGGACTCTAGGGGAACACTAAGAACTATGTGGCTCAGTTTAGGAGACACTCAGCATTAAAGTCATCTGCTTTTGAAATTTACCAGTTGAACTTCATGACATTTTCTGTATTTAATTGATAAAGACATGAGTTATGAATTGACTAGGTAGCTTAGGATCAGGGACCCTAAAAGCAACAATTTCAGAATGTTTTTACTGGTGTTCAGGAATGCTAGAAGGAAGCTTTTGTTTATTTATTGTTTCTTAAATGAGCATTCTTGCCTAGAAGTTTAATTTGCAAACATGCCTTAAACTCCAGAATAGACACTAATATTTTCTAGTGAAGGTTTTAAGAATTAAGCTCTGCATTTTTGTGCTAGAGAAGAGATGTTTATTCACCAATTTTATCCTATCTTCTAAGATGTACAGATTATCTCTTTCGGGGTCCAGGATGTTACATTAATCTTGGACTATGCCTGCACTTTATTGAGATACTAAAAGGAAAAGTTATTTTTAATTGGTTTAAAAAATAGAATTTAAATTCTATCCCTAGCCTAGATTGAGATCTAACACTCTGTGATACTGAAAACCTAAGAGTTCATCCAGCTAAGCCTGTCAATGACTTAAGGATTCACTCTTAAGAAGGCTTGTTGAGCTAAAGTCAAGGTAGAAATATTGAAGGAGTAATTAGTCCTTTATTGATATAATGTACATTTGCTTCCTCCAAAATCCAGCTTTTTTCCTATTTATAAAAGCAAATATTCCTTCTTATTATTTATTTTTCTTTCTTTCAGATCATTTCTCAAACCTGAAATTTTTTTTTCCCTGATACTTTGGACTTTCTGTTTTTTCTTTGAAGCATCTATCCTCATTTCTACAATGGGACTGGACAAAACTGACAGTCTTCCCTCTCTCTTTCCACCATCTTCCTCCTTCAGGCATCTATTGATATCAAAGCTTGACTACCATGGAGTGTAACTGTTTTTCTCTTAAAAATGGTGTGTGTGTGGCTGTTTTCTACCATTTAGATCTGGGCTCTCAAAGGCTTCTAGCTGTTACTTTTTCACTGGGAACTTGACTCTGCATCTCTGTTCCTGGATGAAAAATTTCTAACTTGTAACTTTTTAAACCTCAGTTAGCTCAAAGGGTTAGGAAGAAAAGGAAAGGGAAGGGAAGGAAAAGATACTGTCTAAGCCTGGAGAACTGAACTAAGTCTTAGCTGCTTTATGCCAATAACATTTTTCCTCCAATTATCTCAGTAATTTCTATCTTCTTTCTTATTCTCTAGAATTATCTGTCTTCATATAAGCCTTGTTTCTCCCTGCTTTCCTATCATCAGCTTTTGGAGTTCATGTTTCTTGACATCACTCAGCTAACTCCGATTCTTAATCTTCCCCTCTCTTTCCCAACTGCCTTTGCAATGTCACTCTCTTATATGCCTCCCTACGAATTGTTCCCTGAAATCCAAGCTGCATGTAATCAAAAGGGGGAGGGACTTTAAAGCGCAGAAAGCTTCTTTGACAAAGAATTTCTTTACAATGGAGTCTTGGTTTTGAACTCAAATACAATCATCCTAGAGTCCTAGGTCCTAGAGCTTCCTATTGGGTCCTTTCTTTCCTTCTTTATTTGTTTCTTTTGTTATCTCTCTCTCTCTCTCTCTCTCTCTCTTTCTTTTCTTCCTTTGTTCATTTACTTATTTACTTGTTTTGGATTTTTGGAGACAGCTTCTCTATTTAGTCTTGGTTTTCCTGTAACTCATTCCATAGATAACTAGCCTGCATCTCAGAGATCTGCCTGATGTTGCCTCCCAAGTCTGGTATTAAAGGCATGAGCCACCACACCAGCTTTGAGATTAAGAACCCAAGTAAGGGACCCCAATTTCTCCAATAACAAAATGATATATTTTGATTCCTTTAATCTATATTGAGTTTTCATTCTTTTAGAAGATTAAGAACCGGATTGCCTCCCGAGTGCCGGAATTAAAGGCATATACCACGAGATCCTGACTATGAAACAGCTTTGTTAACTGCATTCTGGTTATTGGACTTAAATTTTTAACATTCTCTGCTTGCCCAGCAACAAACTTTGTAATAAAAGAGTACCATAAGCTTGCATTCTCTCTCAAGTAGGGTGTTGCCCAAGCCACTGTCATTAAATTCCTTATCTTGCAACCTCCTCATGGTGTATTCAGTTTTTAATTCTGACGTCATTTCAGATCTCTTTTTAATCTAATTATCATACTCCTGAAACACTGAAGATATCATTAATCTAAATTCTGAATAATTGATCATTTTCTATTTTAGCAGTGTTTAAAGCACAGAGATGATTAAGGTTATATCAGTATATCAAATGCATGGAGGTAAGTTTTATGTAATACAGTTCTATTTTCTTTTTTTGGGGGGGGGGTAGTACTGATAGTTTTCCTGTTATTTCAGGCAACATTTGGCACATTTTTTGTTTTAGTTTTCCTCCATTTTTACTCAGTAATGGTTGTCAGGTTTACTCCTTCAAGAGATTCATAGGTAATCTTAGAATTTTTGAGGTAATTTGAGGATTTTGGGGTGTATGTGATTGTGTGTGTGCATGGGGTGTATGTATATGTCATTACACAGATGAAGAAGTCAATGGTAATGTTTGGATGCTAGTCCCATCTTCTCTTTAATTTAAGAGACTGGCCATTGTGTGCCACTGGAATATCAGGCTGGTGGCCTGGTGCATAAGCTTCTAGGGGATTTTCCTGGCTCCACCTTGCGTTTTACCCTAGGACTCTGAGATCTATTCTGACATTTATGCAGCAAATTCTTCATTCACTGAATTATCTCCCAAACCTCTATATTCTTCTTTCTATTGTCCTTTCAATCTCATAAAATGTAAATGTTCCCTATCCTCATCAGATAATTGTAAATTACTTTTTTAGTGAATCCTTGCTTTAAGAAGTCATCAAGACATTGTGTGTGGCATGTAGTTTTTAAATGCTTTGTTTGAATTTTATGTTATGCATACGGATGTTTTGCCTACAAGTTATGTCTATGAACCTCATATGTGCCTGTTGCAAAGGAGGGAAGAAGAAACGTCAGAGGTCAAATGGTCCTGAAACTGGAGACACTGATCCTTGTGAGCTGATATGAAAGCTGAAATCAGGTTCTCTAAGAGCTGCCAGTATGCTTAATTACTGAGCCACCTATCCAGCCCTGAGGCATTTGATTATTAAAAAAAAAAAAAAAAGATTTGCATAAGCCAGAAGCAAAAGATAAGAAGTCTAATATACTTAACTGTAGGTTTAAAGAAAAGAGAAAAATGAAATTGGTAATATAATTGAGAGAAATAAGAACATAAAAATAAACTAAAAATATATCAAAATTTAAAATAACTTTTGAATAACTATGAATTTTAATAACTATGGAAAATTTAAAATTCGCACACTATTTTTCTCTATAAAATTCATGAAAAAAGTAGTGTCTAAAAACTTATAATTACAAGAAAATAAAATTGTTAGAGGAAAAAAATAATTATAACTATTTAATTATTAAGAAAAGAATTATGTGTTTCTTTTATAAAATAGCAAATATTAGAAATAAAAGAATAAATAAGCATAAAGAGATGAAGATAGTTATAAAAAGATAAATTAGTAGAAGTCATGTGATGACACTTTAAAAATCTTTGACTTAAAAACATCATACCTAGGAATGACTTTCAGAATGGCAGAACTTTTCTCCAGAACAACAAACACACTTAAAGTCTATAAAAATTTACTATTTTCATATACCAAATTCCTTAAATCTTTGAGAAAATTTATGAAGTCTTAGAAAGAACTGGTAGAATCTGTTGCCACTCTGTCTCCATCCTTTCCTCAACTCAGATCTGGTGATGGATATAGCAAACAGTATTAGTATCATCGTTCCTCAATTCACTTGGCAAAAGAGTCTGCATATCCTAGAAAACATTACCAGAGATAAGAGACAAGGTTGCCCCTTTCTGAGCATGATGAAAATAGTGTATTTTCGAGAGACAAGTAACATTAAACTGAGCCATCTGTACTTAAGTACTTAAAATATATGTTTTAGAAATATAACAACAATTAATGAAAAAAGAAGTCACAGATATGAAACAAAGCAAGGAGAGGTATATTGTAGCATTTGACGGAAGGAAAGGAAAGGGGAAGATGATATAATCTTAAAAAATAAAAGGAATAATTTATAAAAGGAAATTTCTATTTTTAATTTTCATTAACATTTTAAAGGAACTTTGAATTCTCACAATGAATAAGAACTTTTAAGTGCACTAAATTTCTGTTTACTAGTAAAATATTTAATATTTAAATTTAGATAAAATTTAATAAAAAATAGTCTACCAGAGTAAATAAAAATAGTCAAAGTTGGTAAAGATATATTTCATTGTCATACATTTTCTTTTTCTTTACTATATGTCTTGAAAATAATTTTTCCTTATTATATGTCTTGAAAGTAAGGAAACAGACAAAATTGAAACACAATATTGTTTTCTTAGAAGTACCATTCTTTTACATTTCACCCAAAAAAGCAAGAGCATTTGCTTCCAGCCTCTCACTTAGAAATTATATTTAAGACATTGGATACCTGAAGGATGAAAACATCTGAGCTAAGCACTATCATATATGTGAGGTGAAAGCTTGGCCAGAGTGTCATGCATAGAAGGAATCTATGCTGAGCTACCTGAGATCTGGCTTAAAAAGATAAAGCTTCTGAGAATGTCAAATCACCTTTGCAGGCACAGGATCCACAGGATCAAAGAAGAGAGCTGGGCAGAGAGAACCACATACCTTTAAGACCTTCTGTTAACATCAAAGTAAGTACTAATCATTGCATCTGAAAAAGAAACTGACTCTGGGGCAAAGCCACCTGAAAGATGAGAGGAATATAACACTGGGCTTGGACATGGGCTGTCAGTGAACTGTTCCACCAAATAGAATGCAGAAGCTCATGTTAGATTACTCGGTACTCAGCAATATTTTGTATTAATAATGAAAAAAAGAAATAAAACCTAGAAAAATACTTTAACCAACCAACCTAGGAAATCTGAAAGGGCATAGTAAAAGATGTTTTTTAAGTTAATTGCCAGAAGAAAGGTTAAGATAATTTTTTTAAAATAATAAAATATACTTAAAGTTGTAAAATAAAGGAGTATTTATGATAATATTCAGTAGCAAAAGAGGTAAAACTAACAATATTTGGAATAGAGTCAAAAGTGATTCACAAAGAGTGACGATAGTCCAAGGAGGAAGAATATGCGCCTTTATGAAAGAGAAGAATCAACCAATGGGACCTGAGCCTGAAATAATATAACTGACAGAACAAACAAATGCATCAAAACAAACATAACTAATCCATATTCAAATGAAACAAGTTACATAATGTATTAGATTAATTTTCTTATTTTAGATTATACAAAGTCCTGAAAACACGAAAGGGTAACACATGAAAAAAAAAATGACATAATTTGCATATTAGAAATTAGAACAATCACTCTTGAAAACAGCTAGTATCTTCCTAAAAATTGTGAATATAGTCCTGTCAAACAACATAAAATTAACAAAATTATAATGTAGTCTGGAAGTTGAAATGCTAAGACTTTCGATTGATCTTTATATATTTAATGCAAATGATACAGATAAGCTCTCCTTTTATTTTTTTATGTTTTATTTATAAAGTTACAATACTTGACTCACATGTTAGTATTTTATTGAAAATAGGATATTTATGTAACTAATATTGAATGACTTAGTGCATGAAAATTAGTTTTTGAAATAAAATTGAGAATACAAATGCATAATACATCATTTCTCAAAGTTGATCCTGTGCGTAACTTTGATTGAAAATTTAAGAAATAAAGAGGAAGGAAAAGTAATTATATAGCTAAGAATATTGCTCAGATGTAGGTTAAAGCGTAGTTCTCAGAAACATTAAAATACTAAAGTGCACTTTGATTTAATTTTAGATAATAACTCTTTAAGAACACACTTAAAAGGTTCAAAGAAGAGCAAGGACATCTTCTAAACTAAGGGATTTAGGAACATCTCCTTCATTTTTTTAAACACTTGTTAATACATTTTGTTTATTTAGTCCAAGCTTATGGATTTGTTAAATGTGTTTTATAATCATAAAAAAAATGATACTTGAAAAATAGCAAGAATTTGGCTTAGTATATCTGTTCTGAGGCAAGAAATCATGGGGTGTTTTAATAAAACTACCACCTGAGTTCATCTTAATCCAAATGGCCTAATAGTCACTGTTAGAGAAAAAAATCATAATGAGCTCCACTGTTAACTTTCTAAACAATAGCAAGTCATATACTAAGACGTGTAAAGTAAAATATGCTGTATTTAGCTAATTTAAAAATTGGCTTCAGCACTATTTTTGATTTACATTAAAATAAATGTCAAGCAACTGTTTTACAAGAAAATGTAGCTAAAATCACTTCAGGCTCCTTGGATGAACATCTGACATGCATGTAGGGTAATGTAGGGGAATGCGACAGTGACCTTGGACTGCAATGAATGTGTTTGGGTTCTGGCAAAGTTCAAGCACACTTCATGAAGTCAAGCTTTAATGGACATGCAATTCAATTAATTTAATCTCAGATTCGAAATAAATAAAACATGACTAATCACTAAATTAATTTCTGGGGCAAATGTTTGTTGTCCAAGTAATTCACAAACCTGGAGTTTATTACCTTGACTTTGTAGCCTTTGAAACGTGCTTGTCTTCTGAACCTATCCCCATGAAAAATTATTCCACTGTTCTCTCTTTATGGCATTGTTGGTTCATTCTTGAAATGCCTCCTACTCTTCTAACATTTATCATCCTGCTCTAAACCCCAAAATTAGAGTGATAAATTTGAGAATACCTTTCGGAATTCTGCCAGATGAGTGAATAGTCAAACGCATGCCTTCTTTGTAGATTTGTTTTCTCTACTGCAATGCAATAAATTTCCACAAGCTTAATAAATGAAAACAAAACATACTTGCTAATCTATGGGTTATAAAGCCTAGTCTGATCTTCCCGTCATTAACTTATGGTTCCCATGTAAACCTTGCAGGCCTTTACATTCACTGGTGGTCAGCAGTTCATTTTTATGATTCTGTGTGTCTGAAGTTTCAGTTTTCTTATTGCTGAAGGGGCTGATCTATGTTCCTATAGTTTACTTACATTTCTCTGGCACATTGGCTCCTATAAACTGTTTAAATGGCTATTGACTTTTCTTCAAGACCAACAGGAGAATCTTCGTGACTTTTTTCTCTTTCTTACATATATAATACTTTTAGTAATTACTTGAGAGTTTGTATCATGATCACACTCTTTCCCAGTTACACCCACCACCCTCCAAACCCTCAAAAAAATTAAGTCCAGCTTGTATGGTGGGAGAATGGATACACACATCATTATGTTTTTTTGGAGACAGCAGGCAGCTCTGATCATGTACATCCACTGGCCTATATTATCCTGAGATTAAATATGACAAAGTTCAACATGAAGTTGGGCTTTATTGCCTAAACAGTAAGGCACCCAGACACCCCACAGGCAACTGACATTGCTCAGACACATGAACATAGCACAGGCATCCAGACATCAAATAGGCATCAGGTCATTCAACAAGCTCCCAGACATTCCACAGGGACCTGAATATTTTACATGCACTAGGACATGGAGCAGGCACCAGGACATTAACTTATTAGGTAAGATCCACTTTTGATAATTTCCATTCCAGTAGCACAAAAGGGATCTATAGGTATGTATGTAAGACTTCTTTTACCATATTAGGTAAAATAAAGCAGCCACCTCACTTTATATTCAGGATTTCCTCCTACACATATGAAGAAGGGGTTACATAAGGATAAAGGGTCTTTGAGGGTTATCACAAATTTTGCTTAATAGGTTAAAGTAAAAACTAGTTATCCAGAAAAGGAAATCTCAAGATTGTGTAATAAGAAATGCTCAAACTGCAAATTACCGAACATATAAATAGAACGAAAAGTTTAATGCAGCTGCCAGCTCTCAGGGAGCTGAATGATTTAGGAAGGCAATGCACATCTTTTTTCACAGTAAATGGCAGAGACTCAGACTTCCTTGCTTCCCAGAAGATTAAAGGCTGCAGTGAAACACCTGTGGTTTGGATGCAGAGATGCCCAGAGGCACAAAAAGGATGTCTGAGTCAATACATGGAAGGACAGGAAACCCTGAGTTAGAATTGTGATGGTTTCATTCTTAAAAGCTTTTAGAAAAACAATAAGCCCCACTATTACTCAGAGAATACATTCCTAACTTCTTAATCTGGAATTCTCTTCTCTCATGTGCTCTGATACACTGGGAAGCTGAGACACATTAGAAAACCCTTGCTGAACTGAATTGGATTTGATTCTAGAAACCTCATATCCCCCTCTGTGCTATACTAAGGCTTATATGTATTCAAAGTTGCAAGTGATTCTATAGTAAATTCAGCCAGGTGGTAATGGAAGTCATATATTTTTATCTCTGGAAAGACAAAGTAGTACAAGATGATGATGGACCATCCATTGCAGTGTGCACTGTTGGCTGAAGTAACTGTTCTGTAAAAGAGCACTTAGCAAATTCAGAAGATAGCAAACAAAATGAATGTTCACGCTGTGCAGACTGCTGCACTTATGTTATTTACATGTACACCTATCAAAGTGAAGTTTACAGCACTCAGGAAGCTCACCATCTGGTTGGCAAGACAAATTACCTACACATGCAGAAGACTTATAAACAAACAAAATGATGTATAGATGAACAAAAGTGAGGGGTCCATAATGGTTCTATAAACCATTATTGCAATGGAGAGCATAAAGAAAGGAGGCTTCATAACTTCAGAATACACAGTGGAATTATATGCCAATTCTGCAAAAGGTTTTTGTCAAAATGTTTGTTCAGATCTTGATCCAGATGTCATTAAAGTTCAGTGCTTTATGAAATCAAACTTTTCATGTTTACTGATAAACATAAAAATATCATCTTCTTCCACATATCTTCAGTTTTGTTTTATATTCAGTGGAGATACCAGATTCATTAAAAATTTGTTTATTGCATAAAAATTTAATATATTATTATTTTTTCATTAGGTTACAATGTTAAGTACAGTTAATCAACATTTACAAACTACCTAATGTATTACCCTCTTTAACTACCTGGGAAACTAATTGGGACAACATGAGAGAATAGCCCTTGGAACATCAAGAAAATGCTGAGAACTTGGATTCAATGAACCAGATCATTATGTCAGTATTAGGAAATGGATGCACGTTATAAAACAATTCACTGGGCTGGAGTGATGGCTCAGAATTTAAGAGCACTTTCTCTTCTTCAGAGGATATAGCTTCAATTCCCATCGTATTCATCAGACGGTCACAACTACCTATAACTCTAACACCCTTTCTGGCCTCCACAGGCATCCTAAATTGTGGGCCCTACACTTTACACAAATACAAAGTATACACATACACAAATATAAACATAAATAAAATGTCATTAAAAATCATTGATATTACACATTTAAGAAATGGCTGTGACCCTAAACCAAGTCTTTCACAGACAAAAAGGCATATATGATGCTTAGGAATTTGCTGTATAGAAAATTCCTGTAAGCTACTGAAGGAATTTTAAAAATATCTTGCAGATTAGCCTTCCATTAGAAGTTTCTAACAGAAAACTAAAATAACTAGGGAAACATAATGAGGGATTGATTTAGGAAAGATCTGATTAGGACCAGAAAAATCTACCAAGTACACCTTAGAGTCAGTATTAGGATGGATATTACTGCTGAAATACAAGCTGAAATACAAGATTCAGGCATAGCAATTTGATTGTTTACTTTAGAATGGTCATCCAAGTGTCCAATTTCAATCTTATGCCTTACATTTCTCTTAAAGTGTATTGAATAAGATATATCAGGTGGTTAGGCAAAGATGGTCATTAAGGTTAAAAATATTGATAAGAGATTATTATGAGGGCACATGTGTAGAAGCCAGGTAGAAGACAGATGATAATAGTTTCACAGGTTACAATCTTGGTTTGATAAGCAAACCTACATACTGAGAATGTATTTTTCACTACTGAGAAACAAATAATTCGATTAAAGGTAAGAATCACATGTAAAATTAATTAGAATGGTTGATGTAGCATGTTTTTTAGAAGACTATGGCAAGAATTATATTATTACCATGCCATAGGCAACTTGTTTGTTTAATCACCACAAACAACTCTCATACAATTATTACTTGTGTATGTATGATATCAGGCTTAACACCTTCATATGGGATTAAAGACACACTAATCATACTTGTATGAACTATTTAATTCAATCATATACTAGCCATTTCCTATTTAAAATTTTATTTTTGAAAACCTCAGACTATGTATATTTTGTGTGTGTCAGAAAGAATCATGGAATCTACATAAAACTTCCAAATTATTATGAATTTTACCAGACAAAGCAATCCTTTTATATTTATGAGAATCACTATGATGTTCAATTTTTTCTTTCAAAACATTATAATTCCTGAAGTCTACAAGCTGAAGAAATAACTCATGGCATCTCCCTGGCTATAATATATATTATACCTGTGAGAGCTGAAATAATGATGGGCTTATTACTCTCTGTTTCCAAGTATAAATCTGTCTTTATTTCCTTATATTAATTTATTTCCCTCCTTGCCCCCTATGAAGCATGTATTAGTTGCAGACTTGTTTTATATAAGTGGAAAGCAAAGCACACAGTAATCATATTAAACATAATTTAATGTGTGTTTCAGTGTGGGGCACACATGTGTGCATACGGATTGTAGAGGACAGCTTACAGGAGTTAGTTCTCTCATTTTATTATATGGCTCTGGGGATAGAAATCTAGTTAGCAGGCTTGGCATCAGAACCTTATACTTACTGAGCCATCTTGCCACCCTGCAGTGATGAAGCTAATACACTTTATAGAAATATATAACAAGAAATTGGTGAATCTCATTCAAATTATGAGTACGCAAAAAATATGGGAAGTTCTCTGTTTTATCATGGCATACTAGTCTCCATATATTATTGTTGCCTTGGTCACTTTCCCCATGATTTACCTTTAATTTCTTTGTCATTTTTGAACCATCTTATATCAGCTGCAGGTTTACTACCGGATGTCTTACAAGTCAGCTGCATCAGGTCTCCTTCCATGACGGGTGATGAAAATCCACTAATCTGAGGCTTCTCCGGAACACCTGAAATTTAATCAAATAAGGAATGTGAGCTTCGGTCTTCAGGGATGATGTAAATTTCTGTATGATAAAATAAACATCTTTAGATTATAAACATATGTGTGTGTGTGTGTGTGTGTGTGTGTGTCTGTGTATAAAATCTAAAGATATTTATATATATATATATATATATATATATATATATATATATATATATATATATATATATATATATATATATCATCCAGAAAGAACTATAAGATGTATATACTTCAAAAAAGTTTTAACATAAAAATTAAAAAATTTCACCTGAAAATTATCTTTATGAGATTTAAAACACAACCATTCAAATACCTTGTGATTTACCAATGTAGCAACCTAAGAAAGTACACTGTATTGGGGAAAATATTCATGAAACATGTTTCTCTTTTGTTAGAATTATGATTTAATTAGACTAGGACCTTTCATTCTCAATGTTATAATTCTTAATCCTTAGAAGGTACCACTATGTGCCCTGTATTTTATTCAAGAAAATTAGTTTTTGAATAAGGGATTCATGTCACTTACATCCATACTGACCTTTGATTCAAAGAAGGGAGTGCATTTATAATTGGAGAATCATTATATTTACCTATTATTCCAATCAGTATTTTTATTGTATTTTAATTTACCATTTTAATCACTATTTAATCACCATTTTTTCTATTTCAAATCATATTAGGTAAATAATACCATATATATATATATATATATATATATATATATATATATATATGATTTGAAAACAGAATATCATACATTTAAAATACATTGTGTGTGTGTGTATGTGTGCATGTTAATGAATGTATACATGTTCGTTTGGGAGGCTGTACAAATGTCATGGCTAGTATATGGAAGTCACAAGAGAACTCACGTTCTGGTAATCACCTTCCACCTCGTTTGAGGCAGGGTATTTCCTGTTGTTAGCCATTGTGTTGGTTTCTCCAGGCTAGCTGGCCCACAAAGAGAATTCTCCCTTTATGACTCCTATTTAGCTGGAGGAATGCTGGGTGTACAGACCCTTGGTTTCCTCATGGAAACTTAAGCATGAGTCTCAAGTATCAGAACTCAGGTAAACTAGCTTCTCCAGTAAGTGTTTTGACCTGCAAAGCCATTTTCCTAGTCTGAATATCACACATTTCCTATGGGATATTATTCAATTATTTTCTTGGAAGTTTACTAAAATATCATGCAGCATTATTTTATAATAAAAGTGCCTTGCAGTTGTCCTATTGTAGTATTTTAACCTAGTTTTTTTAGATTAAAATGGAAAAATATTAGAAAGCTCCAGTGTGAGAAATTCAAAGTAAAGAGACAACAAGCATAAAAGAGAAATAAGCCTTAACTAGCTAGTTGGTCTCTGTGTGCTCACTTTTTTACTCTTTAAAAAAAAGTCAATGTTCTATTGCCATTTAATAAACTGAACTCCACAGTCATTTGTTCTTTGAGTCTTGAGTTGGATCTGCTGAACAATACATTAACCTTAGGCAATTGTTATCTTGGAACATTCCACTTTAGAAGATGTATCTTGTCCTTAACAACAAACTTGTGAAAATTTTTATGAAATAGGTCCAGTGGGACTTGCAATGAGATGTATTTTACATCCCAAGCACAGAACCAATTCACTAGCTGGATTAACTTTAATATTCCTACCCACAGGATTTTATGCATTGGCTATTTTAAATGCAATGTTGTGCCTTTATCTATCTAAAAAGGAAGGCAAGCTAGGGGCATAAGGGAAAAAAAATCAATCTTTAAATTTCTCAAACTTGTTCAGCACACAGGTGCGTTTCAATGAACTGCAGCAATTTCAGCTGACTAGGGCCATGTAGAGTCTATGAGCTCTGAGCTGCAGCTTTATTTCCTCTGAATCTCTATGAATGCATTGCTTTTCCATGTCACTTTAACCTTTCGGAAATGGCCTGATACTTAGAGAATAAAAGCACAAAGAAGTTATAAACTGTATGCACAAATGACATTACGTACTCCATTTACAAATCTAGAAAATACACATTTTTCTTTTTTAAATAGAGATACATGGAAATGTCAGGCTATCTAAAGGCGCTTCAGTACAAAAAGAGGTCATTTTTGAAAGCCACAGGTTATTAGGGGAGGCCTCCATCAGGGGAATTAGTCAATGAGATGAATGAACATACTTTACACACAAGTTAGAGCCATTGTGCTCAGTATCTTACTACTTTTTTAGAAGGCACCAAATCATAGAGCATATACATGATTTTGTCATAGCATTAATTGGAAGTTTAGAGAAAAAAAAAAAAAAAACAAGACTGCCTACAGTACAAAATGGCCTTATGCTTTCTGGTATTCATATTAACCCTTGTGTTTCTCTTTGTCCATTTCAAAAATTAAAGCAACCAAGTGATTCATAAATGCCTTTTTGCGTGTTGTTTGTTTGGCAGAAATAAATTAAATTATGTATATTGATTTGATGTTCAATAAATATTTCCCGACTAAAACGTGTTGTAACAGTGCACGTCTTTGTGGGAGTGTGATTACATGGTGTTAGCTTCTAGCACTTACCCAGAACAGTGAGATAGGCCTTGGAAGTCTTGACAGGCATTGTAAATAAGGAGCAGGTGTACTGTCCTTCATCGGAGAGAGACACATCACTGACACTGATGCTCAACTCATGCCAGGAAGCGCGAACCAGCTCGATCCTATTGTCTCTTAAAGCTGAAAAGAGAAAATGTTGAAAAATGTGAGTAATAATACCCAGTAAGTGTGTTTAAAAGACAGATTTTGGACACAATACAATTGACATTTTGTTTAAACATTCATTGAATTTTTACCTCCTGAAACATGTTAAAGGATAATTTAAGTACATTAAAACAAACCAACAAAGAAAGCCAAAACCAAAAAAGAACAATTAGGTGCTCCTTAATCATTGAAGGAATAACAATTTAATTAAATGCTCAAATACAGTATAATATTTTGCATGAGGAAGAGGTTGATGGTGCTAAAAATGGCTTTTTTCACGTTTTTTGAATAGAATGAATGCTAGTGGCAAAAATATATGAAAACGATGAACAGATACATTTGCAGAATTGGGATTGCTAATGGTCTTTCAAGAGACCAACAACAAATTTTGGTGTTGAAAACAAAACAAAACAAAAACCCTCTCAAAGAAGCACTTACTTATTTACACCAGAGCTGACATTTAGCTGAAAAGTACCCATAACTTGCCTGTAGTCTACACTTTCAGTTATTGGATAGTGTATTATGATAATATGTTTTTAAGTTAAAATAACTTTTCTATCACAGCTAATTCTAGAGCATCTGATAGAATATTAAAGAATTCTGCACCCTTTTACTCACCTGGGGTAGATAAAATGAAAGTTTATTATGTGCTTCATTAGGAATAGCAGTAATATCTAGAGTCAAATGAAAGATAGCTAAGAGGTTTCTCACTGACAGCCAGCCTCAGAAAGCAACCACATCTCCCCTGTGCCCTATGACTTGTTCCCATTAGAGACAACAGAACATCATTAGTACACTGCTGGAATCCCTTACATCACCTTCACCACTAGGCAATCTCAACAGGGTAATATCTGTTTGCTATAGTTACAAATCTAAGGTAAAAATTAGTGAAAACTCATGTGCAACTAAAGAAATCAATTGGTACAGATAGCACAACAAAGTCTCACAAAGCTGGACTGTTCTGGGAAGCATACACGAACTGTAATTGTAAACAGGGACTATTCAAACATGCTACTATTCAAGCATGCTAAATACACCTAGAAGTGATTATCTACTGGAATAGCACCCAGCCTTTATGTATCAGACAAAGATTCCAGGGTATAATTCATTAAGCAGTCATTTATTGTTATGGTTATTGATTTATACTCTTGACAAGATTCCCTTATGAGATAAATCTCAGCACATAACTATGAGGGACTAGATTAGGTTAGCTGAGGTAGGAAGACCCCTTGGTACCATTCCTTGGGCCGATGTCCTATCCTGAATAAAAGGGAGTAGCTGAGCACTTCTCTGATTTCTGACTCAGAGGCAATGTGCCAGCTGCCTTTTGCTCCTACTGCTGTTTTTTTCCCTGCTATGCTGCTCTATATTCCCAGGAATTGTAAGTCAAAATAAACACTTTCTTCCTCAACTTGTTTTTGTCAGATATTACTGTTACAGCAATGATGAAAAAAAACTAAAACACTTTCCATAACAAATACTAGGAAAATCATATTTTTACTGAGGACAATAACAAAAGAGCCCACATGGAGAAAAAGCAGATATTAGAATTTTCTGACAAAGATTTTGAAGCAGCCATCATGACTCTAAACACACCTTAACAAGTAGTTACTAATTATGGTGGAAAAAATACAAAACTAGAAAAGTTAATGAGAGAATGAGGTTACTAAAAAAAAAATTCATAATATCCAGAAAGTGAAACCAACCTATATGTCTAGCAACAAATGAATATATCCAAAAAACATAGTACATATATACAATGTAATTCTATGTAAAAGTAAAAATAGATGAGACCACAATATTTGCAGAAAAATGGGCACAATTGTAAATCATTATATTGCAGAATAAGCCACATTAAGAGGAGAAATTTTATGTTTTCTCTCAGAGGCAAAATCTAAATTTAAAATTATAAATGTATGTGCATTGCATTTCTATGTGTATGTTGGTACATTCAAAACTAAAAAGGGGACCCTGAGAGGGGAAGAAGAGAGGAAGAGACATTAAGGAAGGCAGAAAATGAACAGATTTGTGAAACTCATGTTAAAGGAAAGCAGGATGTGGAACTGACTGGGTGGGGGTAAACAGAAACAGCTAGAAGTGAGGATGGTACATAGATAGTCCAATAACATACAGAGCATGAGTGAACCAAGCATAATGACACATGTATATGAACATTCTATAACCGAAGTTCCTACACAGAAACACACAGCTACATTGAACATATCACAAGCCTGATTGACTGATAAGATCTTACAGAGCCAAATAATCTTGTGCTACATTTTTCAGTAATTCTCAATCTTCCTATTGCTGCAACCTCTAGTAGAGTTTCTCATGCTGTGATGACTTCCAATCAAAAATTATTTTTGTTGCTACTTCATAATCATAATTTTGCTGCTGAGCTCTGTCTCAATTCCTAAGACCATTTGTTTCCAACGGTTGTGACCACAGGCTGAGAACCACTGAAGTTCCTTAATGGGCATATCCTGTTCATCTCTGTGTGTGCAAACATTCTGTGACTAGTAGGTAAAGCATTTAGAATGTATAATTTAGATAAATATGTTTTATTTTGAAATAATAGCTTTTTGTTGTTGTTTTTAATATCATCAATACTGTGGAAAAACCCATTATTTTCTATGTAAAATTACACAGTTAATTAAAAAAATTGAATAGAATTTAAAATAAATTAAAGCAAAACTATAGAATTTTTAATGACATAAATTAGCCCTCACCAGATATGTTCAGTATACAGTTATTAAAAAGGACATTCAATAAGTATAACGTTAGCACACTAAAACTCATTCAGACAGAACAGTCAAACAAAAATGGAAAGTTAAAAGGATAGAAAACAACACATTCGCAAGTCACTCAAACCCTTTCTAGAAAGAAGAAAGAGAATAAAGTTGAAAAATTACTAAAAGAGACAATATTAAATCATTCCCAAATTGGCAGAAAGAATAAGTGTACAGAGTCAAAAAACTGAGAAATCTGAAGAAGAAAAATTCTAAAATCTAGTCCAGTATACATTAAAATTAATCTTCTGAAATTTAGCAATATTTTAAGAAAAAAAGTAACACTAAATTGCTCTATGAATATAAGTATAAACCTCTATAATTAAACCATAGGTTTGTGCTAAACTCTGAATCCCAGGAAACACCTAATTGCAATGTGCATGGGCACAAGCTTCAGAGAATAGTAGTTTGTTTGCTTTCATTTGGTCTCATCATGGCGAATCAATGGGATCAGGTAGTATTTTAGTTGTTTTAATGCACATTTACAGTGACAATTTAAAAATATTTTGAGTCTGAATCTTGGAGATAAACTAAATATTTTAATTTCCATGATTTTTCAGTCAGAATATTTACTAACTATATTTAGCATTTCAATGGTTTGATTACATATGCTATACCAAAGTTTACTGCCTAGAGTAAGGTCAACTAGAGCTGACCTTCAAAGCAAAAAGCAACAGAAGTTTAATGTAAGTTTTGTTATTTACCAATGAACTTAAGTTGTTAATTCTCTACCTTTTGTTTTCCTGTGAGCTGTGTATTAACTATAACTAAGAATGGCTTTGTGAGATGGAAAAGGAATCTGGTTTAGGACTTTACTGACACATGAATATATATTCAGTAATAAGTGCACAAATACTCTAAACTAAAGCACTGTTAAGATCTGCACCACCACCCTACCACCTCCTTATAGACCAGGCCGACCAGGAACATGTAACAATCCTATAGGCTTTCTAGTTGTGGATATTGATTCACCATCAGCCCCCTCTTACAGTCTAGATTTCTCAGTGACTTCATTTGCTGAAAAACAAAACTGCCTAATGAGATTTTCACAATAATGAATAATGAATGTTGAGCAAACCCCACCTTCACAGGATTTCACTCAAGCCCATAAATTCTGTGGTGTCATCTACAGCTTACTTTCAAACAGCATTTCAAGTGTGAGTGAATAAAGGAAAGCCCACAGTAGTCCAAAGAGGGATGCACTGCAACTGAATGGGTTCCCTGTGAACAGGAAGCTTGTCTCACTATCTCAGCACCCTGAGTCAGAGCTATCTGCACAGTAGGCATTCAGTGAGTGGCTATTGAATTGATACTGAGAACTAAACTCTGCCTGTATATGATAAGAACTGAGTGAAAAAGAACTGAACTATGAAGTCCTCTTCAGTATCTCACCACAGGATCCCTATGGGAAAGAAGCTAAAAAAAATTTTTTTTCACTTTCCCCTCAGATACTGATGAACATAAAGAACTAAAAGCATCATGCTAAGTAAATTTTTAAAACGGTTATAGTTTATTGAAAAGTGCTTGTGAAATAATCTTTTTAGATTATTTTAAAGATCAAATAATTGATCTTTAAAAATATTGCCATTTTTATCACAGTTTCCAACTGAACACAAACTGTGGTAACTAATCAGATATTATAATAACTATTTACCCTTTATGGATAGTAAGTTCCAAATACATAATGATAAAAGATTGTGATATTAGTTGAAGTAAATCCAGTCTTTAAAAACATCCCTTTGAAAACACAATCTAAATCACTACCTAATATAGTTTTTTTTTTTCCTTAAGAGCTCAAATGTTTTGCTTATGATATTTAAAATATTCCCCTGGGAATGATTAAGTGGGGAGTAGAAATGAGCATTTGTTACAAAAGAACAAAAATAACTTCACAGAGACTAAAACTGAGCTAATAGGTTAAGTAGGGTACTCTCAGGTCATACCTCATCAACCTGTAGGTGCTTGCCACCCTCTAGGAATATGATTAAATGGTCCGAAGCTCCACATTCTGGAGAATTTAATCTTAGCTGCAAATAAGCACTGACCAATGAATAAGAATCTATTAAATAGTACTTGACTGTGGATAAAATTATTTCCCCAATACACCATTAGTCTAAATGGTTCATCAATTATACAAATGCATATTTAGTTTTTATGCTTGGCAAAATAAAATTCCTAGGACACTTAGAGATGGAGAATTTTAGTCTCTTTTTTATCCAATTAGTAAGAAAGTTGCAGGCATAATTAACAATTTATATATTAATTTTAAACCAAATTGATTTAACAGTGATACTACTGAATTTATCTACCATCGTTCAACCAACAACTTAGTAGGAAAGCTAATGGGGTATATCACTAAAGTACCTGCTTAGAAAGCATGAGACACTAGGTTCAATCCCCAGCACTCCCACTCACATTTAAAAGGAAGAAAAAATTAAAAAAAAAAACTAGCAAAAAAGAAACAGTTAATAACTTGGATGTATTTTATAGTATGCCCTGCTTTAATGTATTAAATATAAATGATCACATACCTTCTGAAAAGCAAATACTTTATTATTTTTAGATCATAACATAATTATATCATTTTCCTTCTCTTCCATTTCTTCCCTCCAAGTCTTTCAAGTTCATGCCTCTTTTTCTCATTTATTGTTGTTATATACATATAGCATATGTATTTCCAAATATACAAATATAGTCTGCTTAACCTGTATAATTTCATTTGTATATATGTTTTTAAGATTGACTATTTGCTATTAGATAATAAATTGGTATATATTTCCCTGGAAAGAATATTTCTCTCACTTTCAGCATTCCTTAATTTCTTGAAGTACTTGGTATAGGATAGAGGCCTCCTCTTAATCACGGCACCCAGTAACTACCTAACTTGCCATCCTCACACCCTCAGCTCCACTTTAGAATGTCTATCACTGGTGTCCTTGTTCCGTTCATGTTTAGACGGTTAAGTTGGCAAGATTTTATGGGTGAAATTTTTTATGTTACTAGGAGCCACAATCTCATAGCAAACTTGCATGGTTTCTGGATTTTATAATCTTCCCCTCCCCTCTTCCACAATGATCCCTGAGACCTAGATGCAAGAATTGTTTTGTATCTCATGGGAATGGGCTTGAGTACTCTAGATTCTGACAAGGGCAACGATAATAGACATGCTAAAGAGGATGGGGTTTGTAGCCTGATCCATTAGGTAGCCTGATCAAATATAGGAATATATATGTTATAAGCACATACATATATGCATATAACAGCAATTAATTTAAAAAAAAACAGATATCATGAATTTGAAAGAGAGTAAGGAGGAATTAATGAAAAAAAAAGAAATAAAAAAGGAAGGACATGACTGATTCTAGGTATGGTGGAAGACAATGTTTACTGTAGATATAAAGGAGAGCATAACCAGAGGCAGAGGCATCTGGAAGAGTTGAGAGTAAACATAACCCTGAGCTGGGCCACGTGTAGAAAGGTAGGTAGAAGGGGAGAACCAGGATGCCAAAAGGGTAAAAGATGAAAGGACTGGCATAGTCAACATGGTTGGATTATATAAAGAAGAGCTGCCAGGGAAAGGATAGCCCAACCCAGTCTCTGAATTGGAGATTAGGAGAGGAGGGGTGGTATGCCAGCCATACTTTGTAAATCATAGGGACTGAGGGATGCTGGGAGAACCTGGCAGTCAGGTCTGCTTTGACATGTTAAATAGACATTGTTCAGCCATTGTTCCTGGGTCTGAGACCTAACATCTGGTATATGGGAAGATTTAAAGGGAGGTAGGGAAAGGGGGAATGGTGCAGTTGTACCATGATCTCATAAAATAGATGAAGTAAATAATACTGCAAAAGAAGGAAGAAAATCTACTCACTGATATTTTTTTCAGTGTTTTTGTTTGTTTATAGCTCAGCAATCTTGTTTGATATATTAAAATGTTTCTGTCCTTTGTAGTAGAACCATGGAGTTTCATCTAAAGCACACAGATGAAAGATCAAGCTAGTGATTTCTTTCCTGTTTTGTTCTCTTGCAGTCAGAGAACATAAAACAATCTAAATCAATCTCCTGGAAAATTGGTAAAAACAACTATTGCTTCAGAGCTACTATTTGGTATATGACACTTTAGGCTGTGTTGAATCCTTACTGAAACCATAGTAAATGAAGTTTTGAATCAAGCCTCTGAAATAAATCTGGGAAGTGTGTAGCTATTTGAATGAAGGTACAGCAGTGGAATTTGAGATTGTAAGCGCTATCCTTTCTCATTGTGGGTATATGAAAACAGAAGAAGTACATACTGCAATACTTATAATTTCTTATTATGAAACAATTGCAAAAGCAAAGTGTTGCCAAAGACAAAATGTAATAGACACGAAGAAACCTGTATTGAAAAAGGTCGTGTGTTTGAAGAATGACTATAAAGCCATATTACAGTGTTGTTCGGGCTTCTCGCCTTTGCTAAAAGCCTGTTTCTCTGCCTTTGTCTTCATGACAAGTCCTAAGAAACTCCTCTCTGCTCACACTCAAATTCATAAGAGTACAAACACAAATAGCTGCTATAGGCCTCCCATATTTTTACAGTATTCTTTCTCTCTTTCTCTCCGCAAGATCACCTTGATCTGTTTGTCATATAATATGCAGTCCTAGAAATATGACCAAAGTCTACTTTTATTATCTGCTTTCCCTTTCTTCCTTAAAATAACTTGAAGAAATCCATGAGCAAAGTGCCTCTTTGAAAAGGCACATATTATCTTTTTCATGTCCTCAGTTCATAGATATCTTTCAACTTAATATTGTCCATTTCTGAAGAATCCTTCTTTCCTGTCTACTTCAAAGTATATTTGGGTCTTCTGTTAGGTTCCCCGAGTTATGGCAGTGAGAGGCTCAAGGTCAGGTTTTTCCCCTCCATTATTGTGTATGATGGCATGCCTGTTTTAAAGCTTTATGGTTAGATAAACATTGAGCATCTTAGTTGTGTAGGAGAAACTTCCAACTGCCCAGAGCAATTAACACAGTGAGCTAAATACAATTCCCATACTCTCTATTTAATAAGTGAATGCATAAACAAGTGACAGTACAAATGTGTAAATAGAATGGTAGTATCATCTACAAAGTCACCTCATAATGTGAAATAGCAACAAAACTACACACAGGAAGGAATGACATATTTGCAAGTGACAGTGACTTGGACATTTTGTACTAGAGCCTACTTGATGTATTTTTATTTTGTAAACTTGGACTTAAGGGAACTTTGATCCTTTTGGTTTTAGTTTTTTTTTAAATCTTTAACTACTTTTACTCACATGATACCAAATATAATTAGTAGAGATAAAATTTAAAAGAGATATACTTTGAGAATGTATACTCTTATAAACTAATTTTATTAGACTATATTTTATATGTCTCTAAATATCTAAATTTAATTCTAACTACTTAACTGAAAATAGAAGAGGGCATTAAATATCCTGTTATGTTATAGTGACCTACACTTAGAAACGTTCAATTAATTATATGGTTTCAGACACTGTAAATTTACTTTTCTCACAGAAAATATGTAGGATTGTCTTATAACCTCTTGCATGATGTCTTATTGAATAGAACTTTGAAAAGACAAATTTTAATCTGTGTTGGTCTTTCTAATTAACCATCTAGATCAAGACTACTTGAAGTCATCATGGGTATGATTCCATTTTGTTCAAGAAATTTGATGTACATCTAAATACATAGGACTATATAATAGGTAGAAAATCAAATATTTACTGATAACAATTCATAAAAACATATGTTTTAGAACAATGACTTACATATAATACACTATTTAGGAAAGATGGTAGTGTACTCATTTACTGATGAGGTAGCTATATTGTTTGGTTTTGAATAAATAATTAAATATTTTCTAAATATTTGGTATGACAGAACATAGAGAATCTTCAAAATTTGTCAGATTTGTTCTATTTTGTTCTGCATAAATACATAGTATAGCACAGAAGTATGTTTAAGTATATTTCCTAATTTTTTTGAAAAATATTTTCTAATTCTATTCCAAAATTCACTTAAATGTCTTTTTAAAAGAAATTCAAATCAGTCACTGAAACATCAATTTTTAAGAATTCTAACATTTGAACAATCCAATCCAAAGAAAACTAACTTAATATCTACATGCCGGGGAATGGTTGTAAGACAATATTGACAATATTTCATTTCTATATTGAAACCATCATATTTCCATATGAGCAGAAAACCTTGCATGTATGATAAAACACACAATTTGTAACAGTGTAAAATCATAACTCAGCTGTTTCAGAGAACTTCTAGTGGTTTTGCATAGTCTGAGAACATGAGCACTTCAAAAAGTGCATGTGAGTTCTAACCAAGGGAGCAGTGAAGTCATCCAATTCAGCCAGGGAAACACTGCCAGAAACACCTGATTCATTATTCATTCGACTTCAAATTCATTGCATGAGACGAAGAATGGAGTAGAATGTTGAGTGGCAAAATCAAATTTGAGTATGTTGGAAAAAATAGTCATATATTTCTTAATACTTAAATTTATCAAGAATAGTTATAAAGATATGCACATATACACATACAGCTTCAAAATTTTAAAAATATTTTTACAGATGATCTCTTGGTGAAATTAAGATGAACTTCATTTTTATAAACTATGTGGTTTTTGTCAAGAAGAAAAGAGTATACCATCTGACAGATGACATAAAAATACAACAGGCAACTTTATGAAATTCTGACCTAAAATGAGAAACAGTCAGCTATATGCTGATTTCAATGCTGTGTATTTGAAATAAAAAGGGAGGAGTCTATAGTAAGAGTAGTAAAATATCAATAAAAATATGCATCACTACAGTTTTGTCATCCTTAGAATTCAGAATTTTTTAAACCTTCAAGGTTAAATAACTAATGAGCATAAAATTTCAATCATGATATATTATATGTGCCAAATGCCCAAATGCTGTGATATGTGTGATAACAGTCACACTTGTTAAATAAAGATCATGTTTACCTGCAACTTTCCCTTCAGATGAATATCTCACAATGGCTTTAAACATATATCTGTTCTATACTTAATATGAGTACTTTTATTAGTGAAGAATGTTGATAGAAAATCACCAAGGTTAAGTCCAAAATTTCTTACATTTTTCAGACTGTATACTGCCATGACAATTTCTTTTATTCCTTACAATTGTTTATATTTTGTTTGAATTCTCAGAAAATTATTTTCCTATGTATCTGTGGGGAATTATTTAGAGTTCAGAATATTTTCCTAGAACAGATTACAGCTTAGGGATTCAACTAGATTAGCCTAAGTCACTCCATTTTACATTAAAGCTAGACCTCAGTTTATCAGCACACTCTGAGTTTGCTTATTAGCCAGGGACTTTCCACAATGGTTGGGGCATTCTGCCAGGGACTTTCCATTCGGGACTTTCCATTCTCTTTGTTACCTGCTTTAGTTCTTTGTTGCAGTTAGGTTGCTTAGCTACACAAACAATAGTATTTCCTTATTCTGTTCTGTACTTAAACTGTATGCTGGTTTTCAATAAACAAGACTTGATCAGATTCCTGTCTTGTCTCATTTCTTGCATCCCTTGCCCTCTTTTTCTTTAATTACCCCTCCCCCTCTCTAGGTTCACGTTGCTGACCCATGGGTCGAGTCATGTATCTGTCATATTCTTATTTTCCTTGAGAATACATTTTTCTGCATTTGATATACTTGGTATTTGAAATATTTCTCTATTGATCTAAATTCATAGAATAGAAAATGATGTGGTATTTGAAGTGAACAATTTATATGTGCTTATTCTTTCCAATAGCCTACAATAGTGTAGAGGAACATTTAATGTTTTAATCCAGCAGCATTGCTGCTCTAAGGTAGAAAGAATATTAGTACACACCTTTAATCCCAATATAGTACAAAACTTTTATTCCAATTCAGAAGGCAGTGGTGGTGCATACCTTTATTCCTAGCACTTGGAAGACAGAGGCAGAGCTCAGAGAGAGAAGCATAGAGTAGAGGTAGAGTTCAGAGTTCAGAGAAGGTAGCAAAGTAGAAGCAGAGCATGGAGGCAGAGCTCAGACAGAAGCACGATGGAAGCAGATGGGAAGCAGAAAAGAGTCAGAGAGATCAGAGTGAGGAGAATCAGAGAGGTAATTGAAGCCAAGAAGAGCAGAGCCAATCTAGAATAAGCAGAGAGAAAACACAGTAGATTAGAAGATTGCTAGTCAGAGTGAGCTCAGTCAATAGTAAGTCTCAGAGGTTAAAATGTTCTAGGTTTAGGTTTGAAGATTAGATTGTACAGAGGCTAGGTCCAGGCTTGTTATCTTTAAGATTAGATTGTACAGAAGCTGAAACTCACTAAGAACTGGGGATTGATTAGCAAAGAACAAACTGTCCCCTGCCTTGAACTCATGAGAATAGTTCAGTAAATTAACACGTCTACAATATATCTACAATATAGTGGTCTTCCCATAACATAAGAAATTGATAAGTGACAGCTACCTATATAACTACCATATGCAACCAGGAAGTATATCTTTCATAGATATCAAAGGGACACAAAGATTATATGCCACGCTAAAGTAGAAATGCACATAAAATGGTGCCTTGGGAAGGAATCCATCTGCTGTCACTGAACAAGAAAATCAGCTAGTAAAATTTGTTATCTTGAAACGTTGTGGCATCCATATTCCGTGAAAGCCTTCAGCTAGTTGCTGCCACTTAGGAAGGGAAACTTACTTTAGATTTATGGCATGTAAGACTCCAGAAATCCCCAACATAGACTACCTCGGACTTCAATTTTGCTTCACATAGTTTAGGTCTGTCCTCATTACAGGGAAAGGATTATGAGTCCACTGAAATTTTACAGTCCACACACACTTATATTAACATTGGATACCTAGAAACATGTTATAGAGTTCAGAGAATAGTTTATCTCATTTTTACCTTTTCCAAATTCAAGCCAATTTTAAAAAATGTATATACAGATTTTCCAAATACTTTCTATCTGATGTGTATAATGTGTCACTAAAAGTTAAAATAACTCTTCTGCTTGCTTTCTTCTTTCAACTTTTTTGTTAGTTTATAATTTTTCCTTCTCTATATATTTTTTTCTTCTTTGGGAAAGGCAAATCTTTCCCAAAGAAAATATTTTCTGAGAATAAAAAGCAGGTTACTAAGTATTATGAATACTGTTTCTAAACTACATACTTAAAAGAGAAAGTTCAGAATGTCAGGACAAACATTTTGAAACTCTCAATTTATTAGGCAAAATTTTAATGATGATGGCTACTTTTTATGAGTCATTTGAATCATTTTCTAAACATACTTTTATTTTCTTTTTTTAATATTTAAATAGTATGATATTTTACTTTGCTTCAGTAAGTTTAATTGTTTTTTTCACAATTTTAATATTATACTAAATTTTATGCAATCTTTTTGAAATTTCTCACTGGATAGAAGTTCTATAGCATTCAAACTTTAGCTATAAAAGTTAAGCAAAATTAAATTAAATTTAGTAGATAAATAGAAGATTATAATTCATCAAATATTGCTATCACTAAAATTTTGATAATCTAAGTTTTATTATGTTGTATTAAAGTTTTCAGTGTGTATGTTGTACATTATCATTTAAATTATATATCCATACTTACAATATATTCTTCTTTAAGTAATTAAGTGACTTTACAAATAACTGCCTATAGCAATAATAAATGCAATGTGAATTTAGAAGAGGATAGTTCCAGGTGTGTAACCCAGTTTACTGAAGTGAGCCAAGAACACATGAAGAACTGAAGGAAGTTAATTTTACAAAATCTTATGGGTATGAGTTTAATTTGGATTTATGATGAGTGTTTTGCCTTTTGAAGTTTTAAGGTTGATGATTTTATATTATACTTCAATTTCCAATATTATTAGAAGCCCACACAGAACTCGTTGAATAGATGAAAAACACACATCAAATTAGATACATGACGTGGAATGTAAAACAAAAGAGTATATTAGTAGCATTAAGCCTAACATTTCAGCAGTTACCTTGGAATCCTACTTTGTATCTAGGTTGAAGTGGGATATACTGAGCAAATGACTTCAGAACCCAAAGGGAAAGCTTTGAACTCACGCTTCTCTTCCTAATTCTCAAGAGGAGTATCCCTACTGTGGTATGTGTACTGCTTCAAAGGCTCTTGTACTTGCTGACTCCATAGCGTTCACATGAAGCTTTGAGATTGGACACACAGGCTTTGAGCTTGGCTTGCCTTTGGATATATAGGCAATTTAACAGTCATTCTGCACTGCAGAATAGATCCTAGCTCTACTTTGAGTTTCCACTAAGATAATAAAAGCCACGTGAAAGGGAAGAATGTAAGATATACTTCTAATTCAGAGAAATAAGACAAATGTATTCTTAGAAATTGTTTCTTTTTGTATTCCAACATATATTAAGATGATCAAGCAAAAGTTTGTGAGAATTTCTTAACTAGACAGATCGTCTTGTTAAAAATATTTTTTTCTTTTTTAAACACTGATAATTACAAGAGAAAGAATTTTGTCATTCAGCTATTTTTATGAATGACCTTGGTTCTCAACAGGCATAGATAGGGAAATCTCCAGCTTATCTCCTCCAAAATTTAAAGAATTAAATTTAAAAATCTAAACAATCTTTAAATCAAGTTATTAAAAGCAAATCAAAAGCTTCTTAGAGGGCCAAGTAGACTACAAAAGACATGTTCAATGGAGGAACAGTAGACACGCTTTATCAACAGTTGTTACATTAATGTGCTCTCACATAAATAATAACATCACAATCAAGAAAATGATGATGATAATGATGATGATGATGATGATAGGGTATTTATCAGATCAACAATTATATGCTATCCATTATCTAAAAAAAAATTAACTGCTTACATAGATACTGAGTTTTTTACAGTAGCATTTTTGGGACATATGCTAGATATGATTTTATTTTGTTATGTTTTCCCTTTTAATTTTGCCTTGTTGAACAAAGTTGCCTCAAACTCTTCACTCACTTCCTAGGACCATATATACATTACAATATATTGGCTTATATATGTTAGTATTATTTTTTTTCCAAAATTAAAATTTCTAAGCAACAGAGAGTTTACCTAACTTTCCCAAAGTCATATGACTACTGCACAGCAGGAAAGAGATAGGTAATCAGGTAGGTTGGCTATAGAACCTGTGACTTCCTAAACATTTACATTCAGGTTACTTTGTATTTAATTATTACTAATACTCTGCAGCAAATATTTAAATGTTTCTTATTGCCATAAGAAAAATGATACAACTAGTCTTATAAATCAATTAGGCAAACCAAAATCAAGCTGATGCTTCTTTGCTGATGTATCTCATTAATATTTACATAAATATTTACAAGCTAGAGAATTCCAAATTAAAGCTGTTTGGGAAAATCAACTGGATTTCTATCACCCAGTCAGCCCCAGAGTTTTTATGTTGAAGTAAGAAACTTGTCAGTACAAAGGCAATACAATGGTGTCCACATTGGAATTGAGACTGACACCTTACACTGTGTATAAGGGAGTTCGGTATTTTCAATTAAAATTTAAAAAGATACGGAAAACAGGAAATCATTTGAAAACAATATAGCAAGATGCAGAACATAAATGATACAGAGCTCTGTTATAGATCCTGAGTTCCCAGAAACATCAGGAGATTGAGATCCCAATGGAGATGTCCAGGAACCCTTGCTATTAAACTGGGTAATGTTTGGAAATGAATTTGTATACATTATTGAATTTTACAATGAGACTACACAAGGGTAATAGGCACATTTTGTGTTTTTGCCCATTGAGTGTGGGAATATTTTTCCTTTGTAAACACTGATAATTACAAGAGATAGAATTTGGACATTCAGCTTTTTTTAATGGATGACCTTGTTTCTCAACAGGAATGGATACGGGAAATTTTCAGTTATATCCTCCTAAATGAACTCCCTTGCCTAGAGGCTACTCAGGAGCAAATATCAAATCTAGCACAGACACTAATCCTTTCTACTGAACAGTTTTGGAATGAGACCACTATTTTCAAGGTGGAAATAATTTATATCTATTGCTAACTTTCAACCTGTCCTCTAAATAATGCTAGGGTTACATTATAAGAGAGGAGAATGTTACAGTAACTTTCACCAGAGCTCGGTTGAGGACTTTTAGGGGAAAGCTATTTTTGCTTGGTCAAGAGCATGCAGTCTTCCATTGGTCTAGGTAAAGACCTAACATTCCAAGCTACCTAAAACATAAGGTTAAATCTAGCTATCCAAAACACAAAAAAGGCTAAATCCAGGTGGGTCAGTCAGTCATCTAACAAAGAGAACACATATCAAGAAGTTATATTCACCTAACTTCACGCTAAAAGAATATAAGAAACAATATTTCCATTTAATGAGATCATTTATATATAAATGTATTTATATATACAATGTATATATATATATATATATATATATATATATATATATATATATATATATATATGTAGTGTGTTTATAAGTATACACACATAACCAGAGAAATCACATGCACACAGAAACAGTCACACACACACACACACACACACACAGAAACAATAAGAGAGAAAAGTCATTTTGCATCTTAATTCAGCAGAGGATTTTGTGACATTTGTCAAGTGACTAGTAGAGTTATTTAACAATTCATTTTAATGCTGATTTTTAAAGGCTGATAGAGTGATTCTACTCTCCCCTCCTGTTTGGAAGTAGAAGTTACTAGAGTTCTATGTGATGTAAATTACAACTAACTAATAGGTCATTGCATCCCAATAGCCACACACTGCTTCTAAGAGAATTAACAACTTATTGCCTAAAGCTTCAAGTCTAGGAGTTTAGTGATAAATTCAGTGTTAATGAATTATTAACATAATTGGATTAAGTAAGTAGTAAAATTGTTCCTTTGAGAAATATTGTTTATCAAAATGAGAGGACATATTGCTAAAGAATTACGAGAAATGTTATAGGACCTGGAATACCAACTTCTCAAGTTGTTTAATATTTAGTATATTGTAAGATGGTATAAAATTTTTCTTTTAAATAGTAGCATGAAATCAAAGAAAACATAACATTAATATAGAAAGAATAAACAATAAAATGATATGAAAGATTATAGATACAAAAGAAGCATTGAACTCCAAGCTAAAAGCATTCAAAGTCATAAAAATACAGGATTAAATGAAAGTAATGATATGGATGACCCTGACCCTAACAAATGACTACATACTCACAAAGAGAAATGACTGAGGAAAATAATACAATGATAACTGCAACTGAAGTCAGACCTGTAGCACAATTTTAATGGCTACAATTAATCTCTATTTCCATTCTGAATGTTATTAAACTCACAAAACAAAAGAGAATTTTAGTAACAAGTTTGGAAAAGAAATGTTATAATGGAAAAGAGTAACCAACCAATTTCTTTTCATCATGATATTACCAGAGAAAGAAATTGTACAGTATCCGAGGCCTCAGGAAAGCTGTCCATGAACTTTTCTCAAGAAAATCATTTAATATACTTCAGAATAGAAGAAAACAAAATAATTAGGCTGCCAATTACAAGAAAATATTGTCATAGTTGCCCCATTCCAATGGAAGACACATTAATTTTTACCAAGAATTGCAGGCAAGAAAATAATCATAGTGTTCCTTATTATAAGAAAAAAAACTGCAAATAAATTTAATAATGGTCTAAGAAATCATCTCTGAGGCCATATTAGAAAGCCTTCACAATCAAAGCACACAAACTTTTACTACATAAAGATGTAACCCTTCCTGAAAATAGAGGAATATAAGGCATCCAATAACCTAATCTTTATAATGACATGCAAGCAATCTAGTATGCTTTGGAATTAAGATTTTTACACATAGGTCTTTGAACTTCTCTGACTTTTCTAATTCTTACAACCTAACTTATATCTATTTTCAAGTGTAAAACATTAGACTATGAAGACTAAGCATGAAATGTTACCCTGTAGGTACTTTATACAGATATCAAAATGGACTACTTGTTGAGTATAGAACTATTTCACCTATTTAGGATTTATTTTGTTAATAGATATAAAACATATAATAAGCACACAAATGATACTGTAAAATCAGACAGTACAAAAAGTCAGTACAAAAAGAGACGAAATTCCAGGAAACATGTAAATTTTAATTAAACATTCTCTGTGTTAAAATATTCTTATGCTTGTCACTTCATTTTTTATCACTGTTAAAGCTCAGATATCAGTTTTCTGAACTAATATAGAACTTCACTGGAGCATTATTACTTATAAAGGAAACATAATTAAATTTTTAGAATTGTCTCTTTTTTTAGCCCTAAAAACTTCAAGGATTTAAGTAAACATACCATTGCTAAATATTAAATTCTCTATAGATTCAGAGATTCCTTTTGTGTTTTGAAAAAGAACTGATATATTATACTTACCATTTATTTTAAAGGAGCCCCTCTATGAAACAAAGCCCTTTAACATTCTGGAGGATTTGATAACAGCGCAAATGCTCTTATCTGAAGTGTGTGGTGTTATAGAATGGGAGCACATTTTCATTATAAAATACTATGTAATCAGTATGTAGTTCCTGTATTTATTTATGGGGATTGAAAGTGAAAATGACTTAAGGGCACGTAGGCGCATACACCAAATGTGACAGCCTTGAGTGATGACATAATACTCTCTTGTCTGTGATGGTGACACAGAATGGCAAAGGATACAAAACTGTCAGTTTTGTTGTTTATCTTCTATCTGAGACTAATAAAAGAAGGGGAGTGATTGACAGCACATCAACTCTGACTCTGTCTTAGACATACAGCTGTTACCTTCTACACATATATAAATGGGATGTAGCAATAGACTGAATCATGTCTTTCCGACATTTTTAAGATGCTGTCATTACTCAGAAGAAGAAATAAGGATTTTATAGTTTTTTTTTATTGAACAATATATATTATCTATCTTGAAATAACTAGTTTGATGTGATATTTTTATGGCATTAAAGTATTTTTATAAATCAAATCTGCATGTTTGAATATGTAAATGTATATTTACAGAGAGGATGTAAGAGATTTCTAATGAAAGTAGGCAGAGGAAAATTAAGAAAAAAAAAGAAAGCAACAATCTCTAAACTAAGAATTCTTTTTTTAAGCATATATTTCTTTTAGGAATATAAATAATTAATATTCACTCACAACACTGACCATACATAAAGTTTGAAAGATGTGTCTGTATTGATTCCTAAGAGTTTCTAATTCTTTTCAAGGAGATTATGCATAGAGATAATATACATGTAGGTGATAACTGCAAAGCCACATGAAAACAAGTAAATGATAGTTCAGTATGAAATTTATAACTCAGCACTGAAAATAGAAAGTAATTAAAAACGCATCTAATGAGTCAAGATATTTGTTTTGATAACTCTAGTAGAGTTAGTGCATTGTTTGACTGAAAAAATTGAAAAGACATTAAAGGTCAGAGAATTACCTCCAGCAGACTTAGTGATGGGGTGGGTAGGCCTAGAAAGAAATAGATCATTCACATATGGACACATATCTTTGTCTCACTCTATCTTTATTTGTTTTACCTTTTTCTCAGAAAAATGCAATTCATTCTGGTATTTCTAAAAAACCTGTCCACCTTGAGCCTCTGTGGTGCTCTGTTTCAAAATCCACCATTTTTCTAAAGAAATTTATCTCCAAAAATCTATCTCCTTCACACTCATTTGCATAGAACTGATGCCTCATTAAGGTGTTCTATTTTTGTGAATTTTTAAATATAGTTTTCAATTGCAATTTGTCAATCTCTATGACTCATATTTCATTTTTCACATGATTTGCATGATTCATATTTCACATTTCAAAAGAGTGGAATTACAGGTGTACCTGTGTCAGCATCACAGCTTAACTAAAAATAATGGAAAAATAATCATTTCAAGTTATTATTTAACAATAATAACTTTGTATCCTAAAAGTCAAATATTAATAATTAAATAAGATCAAGTTTTATTTCCCTTCATATTATTCAAATGAACACATACCTTATCGAGAAATCATATGCAGATATAACAAGTATTTCAAAAAGGATGGTACACTGATATTTTGACTCACGATATTTTCAAACACATAATAAAATAAAATAAATACTACAAACAAATATGGACAAATTGATCATCATAATAAATAGGAGCAGAGATCGAGGGTTGCACAATTGCATACCTGTTTAGCCTCACATCTGAACTTCCCTTTGACACAGTAAAAGGGATAGAAATGTTACTAGACAAAAACCAGGATAAGGGATACAAAGTTCTTGAAGTCAGGGCTGGCAGTACAACTTTTTAACTCTTCAAAGAAGCTAAAAATAAAACTCCATGTGAACTGTGATTTCAGATAGCTTACAGGTCTCTGGCAGAGAGGCCAAACTCAAGATTCCTATCAAGAGCTAAAGAACTAGGGAGATTGTTCAGTCAGTTAAGTGCTTGCTGTGTAATCCAGAGGACCAGATTGTGGATCCCTAGCATCTACATAAAAAGCAGGTCTTAGGGTCATTTCTACAATCATAGTGTTAGGGAGATGGGGCTTGCTACTCACCTAGTCTTGTTCAAATGCCAATCATCAGGTTAAGGAAGAGACCCTGTTTCCAAAAATAAGGGGAAGGGCTAGAGAAATGGCTCAATGCTTAAAAGCATACACTATTTTTGCAGAGCAGAAACCATGATGGACATCTAACAGCTAAATGAATCTTCAGCTCCAGGGTATATAGTGGGTCTGATCTTTTTTGGGCACTGGGCATCTATATGCACAAAACCAGAAAAAAATTATATATATATATATATATATATAATTTAAATGTAAGTTAGTGAATGAGGAAAACACTCAGTGTCACCTCTTACGTCCAACCTAATTACACACACACACACACACACACACACACACACACACTAAATAGAGGAAGAGAGAGGTGTATACAATAAAAGGAACTCTGTATCACCATGTCTTGAAATGCTTCCTCATAAAGGATGCTTCTGGGCTTAGAAACCAGAAAATTGAATAACAGTGAGTATGAGAGCATTCAAGCTTAAGCAAGACATAAGTTATAACACTATGAATGTGACATGGAATACAAAATGGAGGAAAGCTGTCAAAAAGATACAATAGATACTACTCACTTCTAGATTGTTCAAAGCAAAAGATGTAAAGGTATTACCCTGTATCAATTGAAGAAAGAATATAAGGCAAATATATACATATATATATGTGTATATATAATATAAATGGCTATAATAGTCAAGATATAATTTCCAATAAAGCAAACTGTCGAAAGTATACGGAAATGAAAAAGATTAATATCAAAAAAAGTAATTTAGCCTTAGAAAATTCAGTAACAAGCTGGGCAGTGGTGGTGCATGCCTTTAATCCCAGAACTTGGGAAGCACAGGTAAGAGAATTACTGTGAGTTCAAGTCCAGCCTGGTTTACAGAATGAATATCAGGACAGAGTTACAACAGAGAAATCCTGTCTCAAAAAATAAACAAACAATAAACAACAACAAAACAAAATAAATAAGAAAATTCAGTAACAGAGTTGAAATGATACTAACAAATTGATAGCTATTATGTTTAAGTCAAGAACAATACAACACTAATATATACATACAAATATATATATATTATATAAGCATATGCATACTACCTGCTTATCCATATTTTTGCATATAGAGATATAGATGAACACATTTTAAAGTATAACAACATCTTAGTAGAGTATAAATTGAGAGAGTATCTAGCATACATGTCAAATCTTATCTGGAAGAATTATAAAAGGAATAATACAAACAAATGTCTCATAAAAATGCAATATAAAGTAAACCAAGCTCAGTATTGAAATGAACAATTGAATTCATTGGTATGTATAAAGGGTGATTATAAGCATATTGAATTTTATTGATTAAAACTATAGGGTGTTTATAGTTACATAGAAAATTAATTCATATATTTTGCAAACACAGATGGAAAATTCTGTAATTCTTTAAAAAATGAACATTGCTTTTTTAAAAAATATTAACCATCATGATAAATATCTTAGCAAACTTGCAAAAGGAGTGTAAATGCTGATTTTCTCATGCTGATGACTTTTCTCCACTGCTCTGAAATCTTTGGCTTTCCATTCTATGGTTTGTTTGCCATTCTCCTGTGGTTCACTTTCCATTTTCCTATGATTCACTTTCCATTCTCCTATGATTCACTATCCATTCTCCTATGGCCCACTTTGCTTTCTGCTACAGGGTCCCTTGAAGCCTGAGGTACTCTATCATAGCCACCACATACAGCCTCTACATAGTCTGCACTCCTTTCTGATCACCAACTCACATCTTAGTCTACTCTCTCTGGGACTCCTTTAATCTAACCAATGCTGTTGTCCTTTGCCACTATTGAATTTTTACTGCCTTTTATTCACTTCATATCATTGTCCCCAGTATTAACCAGCTTGAGTCTCACTGTTAGTTTGTGAAGTTCATTCAGGCACTATATATACATATATGTAACCAGTAGCTTTCTGTGCCCTTTTAGCTCATCTGCAATGAACATCTCTCTCATATATACTTTTAAATTTCTTATCTTTTATCATGCCCATATAATTACTGTAAGACCATCCTTGAGTTAAACTGAATTTAGAACCCATTCCTCTTTTACCTGGAAACTGCATATAAAGCCATTACATACTACCACATATATTTATTGCCATTAACATACTGACAATTTTCATATTAACTTTCCTAACCCTTTTCACTTACTAAGGCTATGCCATATGTATTTATCTAACTTGTCTCAGCTACTGATTGTCTAAAAATTACCTACCTTAGTCAGTTGCAATGGTTTGAATGAAAATGGCCTGAATAGACCAATGTGGAGTGACACTATTTGGAGTTGTGGCCTTCTTGTAGGAAGCATGTCACTGCCAGTGGCCTTTGAGGTTACAAATGCTCAAGCCAGGCTCAATGTCACTCTCTTTTCCTGCTGCCTGCTGACCCAAATGTAGAACTCTAATCTATCTCTCTAGCATCATGAAGGCCTGCATTCCACCATGGTCCAGACATGATGACAATGGAATAAACGTCTGCACTGTAACCAAGACACAATTAAGTTTTTTTTTTCCCCTTTATAACGGTTCCTATGATTCAGGTGTCTCTCCACAGCAATAGAAACCCTAAATAAGGTAGCAATGTTCTAATCCTGTGAAGAGACATAATGACCATTGCAATTGCTATAAAGAAAACATGCAATTAGGGCTTCCTTACAGTTTCTGAGGTTAAATCCATTATCAGCATGGTGGGAAGTGTGGTGGCACACAGGTAGACACAGTGCTAGAGAAGGAGCTGAGAGTTCTACATCGGATCCACGAGCAGGATGAAGAGAGAGCCACTGGGTCTGGCTTGGGCTTCTGAAATCTCAAAGTGTACCCCTAGTGACACATTTCTTTACTAGTACTCAGAATAGTAGTGAGGTGATTGAAAGAGAATAAGCAAGAAAATTCACTGAAATTATGTGAGCAAAAGTTTTAAGAATAGAATACGAATGATCATGAGGCAAGCGATTTGTCTGCCCTAATGGAAAACAGCTCTGAGGAACCATGAATAACTTATGTAATTATAATATTGCTGATGCCAATGCTGATGAAAATTACTATAGCAGTACAATATATAGTCTATTGGGTTGACAGATCAAAACAATGTAAAATGGTATGAGGGATGAACCCTCATACAAAAATGTGAACATATTTTGATAATCAGGAAATCATTTATTACATTTTCTTCCAAGTTATTTTGAGTTATTTAAGGTCCTGTCATCGTTGAGTTATTTTCACTTATTTGAAGGAATATGAGTTATAATAAATG